>OZ008368.1:288388263-289588263 GCA_963931995.1 Phaonia tiefii
CGTCGAAAGCGGTAAATCGGGGTTTCAAAGTTAAACCTGTTCCGGTTTAAAAAAAAATCGATTATTCCGTAACCCGGTTAATGAATTAATGAGTTTTAATTAAAGTAACAGGGTACCCATTTTAAAATATAATTATTTTTTCATTTCATTTCCTTTTTTATTTGTAATATAAAAGCCTTACAGGCCAATTAAGCTATATTACATATGACATACAAAAATTTCAATAAATTCTTATAAATTATATTAAGGGTTTTCAGTATCTAGTGTGAATGGCTTTACAACGAAACAATTGCAAAATGTCTAAGTTCAATTAAATTCACTTCAATATAAGTCAATTCAAATCAATTCAGGTCAAGTCAAGTCAAGTCAAGTCAAGTCAAGTCAAGTCAAGTCAAGTCAAGTCAAGTCAAGTCAAGTCAAGTCAAGTCAAGTCAAGTCAAGTCAAGTCAAGTCAAGTCAAGTCAAGTCAAGTCAAGTCAAGTCAAGTCAAGTCAAGTCAAGTCAAGTCAAGTCAAGTCAAGTCAAGTCAAGTCAAGTCAAGTCAAGTCAAGTCAAGTCAAGTCAAGTCAAGTCAAGTCAAGTCAAGTCAAGTCAAGTCAAGTCAAGTCAAGTCAAGTCAAGTCAAGTCAAGTCAAGTCAAGTCAAGTCAAGTCAAGTCAAGTCAAGTCAAGTCAAGTCAAGTCAAGTCAAGTCAAGTCAAGTCAAGTCAAGTCAAGTCAAGTCAAGTCAAGTCAAGTCAAGTCAAGTCAAGTCAAGTCAAGTCAAGTCAAGTCAAGTCAAGTCAAGTCAAGTCAAGTCAAGTCAAGTCAAGTCAAGTCAAGTCAAGTCAAGTCAAGTCAAGTCAAGTCAAGTCAAGTCAAGTCAAGTCAAGTCAAGTCAAGTCAAGTCAAGTCAAGTCAAGTCAAGTCAAGTCAAGTCAAGTCAAGTCAAGTCAAGTCAAGTCAAGTCAAGTCAAGTCAAGTCAAGTCAAGTCAAGTCAAGTCAAGTCAAGTCAAGTCAAGTCAAGTCAAGTCAAGTCAAGTCAAGTCAAGTCAAGTCAAGTCAAGTCAAGTCAAGTCAAGTCAAGTCAAGTCAAGTCAAGTCAAGTCAAGTCAAGTCAAGTCAAGTCAAGTCAAGTCAAGTCAAGTCAAGTCAAGTCAAGTCAAGTCAAGTCAAGTCAAGTCAAGTCAAGTCAAGTCAAGTCAAGTCAAGTCAAGTCAAGTCAAGTCAAGTCAAGTCAAGTCAAGTCAAGTCAAGTCAAGTCAAGTCAAGTCAAGTCAAGTCAAGTCAAGTCAAGTCAAGTCAAGTCAAGTCAAGTCAAGTCAAGTCAAGTCAAGTCAAGTCAAGTCAAGTCAAGTCAAGTCAAGTCAAGTCAAGTCAAGTCAAGTCAAGTCAAGTCAAGTCAAGTCAAGTCAAGTCAAGTCAAGTCAAGTCAAGTCAAGTCAAGTCAAGTCAAGTCAAGTCAAGTCAAGTCAAGTCAAGTCAAGTCAAGTCAAGTCAAGTCAAGTCAAGTCAAGTCAAGTCAAGTCAAGTCAAGTCAAGTCAAGTCAAGTCAAGTCAAGTCAAGTCAAGTCAAGTCAAGTCAAGTCAAGTCAAGTCAAGTCAAGTCAAGTCAAGTCAAGTCAAGTCAAGTCAAGTCAAGTCAAGTCAAGTCAAGTCAAGTCAAGTCAAGTCAAGTCAAGTCAAGTCAAGTCAAGTCAAGTCAAGTCAAGTCAAGTCAAGTCAAGTCAAGTCAAGTCAAGTCAAGTCAAGTCAAGTCAAGTCAAGTCAAGTCAAGTCAAGTCAAGTCAAGTCAAGTCAAGTCAAGTCAAGTCAAGTCAAGTCAAGTCAAGTCAAGTCAAGTCAAGTCAAGTCAAGTCAAGTCAAGTCAAGTCAAGTCAAGTCAAGTCAAGTCAAGTCAAGTCAAGTCAAGTCAAGTCAAGTCAAGTCAAGTCAAGTCAAGTCAAGTCAAGTCAAGTCAAGTCAAGTCAAGTCAAGTCAAGTCAAGTCAAGTCAAGTCAAGTCAAGTCAAGTCAAGTCAAGTCAAGTCAAGTCAAGTCAAGTCAAGTCAAGTCAAGTCAAGTCAAGTCAAGTCAAGTCAAGTCAAGTCAAGTCAAGTCAAGTCAAGTCAAGTCAAGTCAAGTCAAGTCAAGTCAAGTCAAGTCCAAGTCAAGTCAATCAATTCAGGTCAAGTCAAATCAATTCAGGTCAAGTCAAGTCAAGTCAAGTCAAGTCAAGTCAAGTCAAATCAATTCAGGTCAAGTCAAATCAATTCAGGTCAAGTCAAGTCAAGTCAAGTCAAGTCAAGTCAAGTCAAGTCAAGTCAAGTCAATTCAAGTCAAGTCAAGTCAAGTCAAGTCAAGTCAAGTCAAGTCAAGTCAAGTCAAGTCAAGTCAAGTCAAAGCAATCAGGTCATCAAGTCAAGTCAAGTCATTCAAGTCAAGTCAAGTCAAGTCAAGTCAAGTCAAGTCAAGTCAAGTCAAGTCAAGTCAAGTCAAGTCAAGTCAAGTCAAATCAATTCAAGTCAAGTCAAGTCAAGTCAAGTCAAGTCAAGTCAAGTCAAGTCAAGTCAAGTCAAGTCAAGTCAAGTCAAGTCAAGTCAAGTCAAGTCAAGTCAAGTCAAGTCAAGTCAAGTCAAGTCAAGTCAAGTCAAGTCAAGTCAAGTCAAGTCAAGTCAAGTCAAGTCAAGTCAAGTCAAGTCAAGTCAAGTCAAGTCAAGTCAAGTCAAGTCAAGTCAAGTCAAGTCAAGTCAAGTCAAGTCAAGTCAAGTCAAGTCAAGTCAAGTCAAGTCAAGTCAAGTCAAGTCAAATCAATTCAGGTCAAGTCAAGTCAAGTCAAGTCAAGTCAAGTCAAGTCAAGTCAAGTCAAGTCAAGTCAAGTCAAGTCAAGTCAAGTCAAGTCAAGTCAAGTCAAGTCAAGTCAAGTCAAGTCAAGTCAAGTCAAGTCAAGTCAAGTCAAGTCAAGTCAAGTCAAGTCAAGTCAAGTCAAGTCAAGTCAAGTCAAGTCAAGTCAAGTCAAGTCAAGTCAAGTCAAGTCAAGTCAAGTCAAGTCAAGTCAAGTCAAGTCAAGTCAAGTCAAGTCAAGTCAAGTCAAGTCAAGTCAAGTCAAGTCAAGTCAAGTCAAGTCAAGTCAAGTCAAGTCAAGTCAAGTCAAGTCAAGTCAAGTCAAGTCAAGTCAAGTCAAGTCAAGTCAAGTCAAGTCAAGTCAAGTCAAGTCAAGTCAAGTCAAGTCAAGTCAAGTCAAGTCAAGTCAAGTCAAGTCAAGTCAAGTCAAGTCAAGTCAAGTCAAGTCAAGTCAAGTCAAGTCAAGTCAAGTCAAGTCAAGTCAAGTCAAGTCAAGTCAAGTCAAGTCAAGTCAAGTCAAGTCAAGTCAAGTCAAGTCAAGTCAAGTCAAGTCAAGTCAAGTCAAGTCAAGTCAAGTCAAGTCAAGTCAAGTCAAGTCAAGTCAAGTCAAGTCAAGTCAAGTCAAGTCAAGTCAAGTCAAGTCAAGTCAAGTCAAGTCAAGTCAAGTCAAGTCAAGTCAAGTCAAGTCAAGTCAAGTCAAGTCAAGTCAAGTCAAGTCAAGTCAAGTCAAGTCAAGTCAAGTCAAGTCAAGTCAAGTCAAGTCAAGTCAAGTCAAGTCAAGTCAAGTCAAGTCAAGTCAAGTCAAGTCAAGTCAAGTCAAGTCAAGTCAAGTCAAGTCAAGTCAAGTCAAGTCAAGTCAAGTCAAGTCAAGTCAAGTCAAGTCAAGTCAAGTCAAGTCAAGTCAAGTCAAGTCAAGTCAAGTCAAGTCAAGTCAAGTCAAGTCAAGTCAAGTCAAGTCAAGTCAAGTCAAGTCAAGTCAAGTCAAGTCAAGTCAAGTCAAGTCAAGTCAAGTCAAGTCAAGTCAAGTCAAGTCAAGTCAAGTCAAGTCAAGTCAAGTTCAAGTCAAGTCAAGTCAAGTCAAGTCAAGTCAAGTCAAGTCAAGTCAAGTCAAGTCAAGTCAAGTCAAGTCAAGTCAAGTCAAGTCAAGTCAAGTCAAGTCAAGTCAAGTCAAGTCAAGTCAAGTCAAGTCAAGTCAAGTCAAGTCAAGTCAAGTCAAGTCAAGTCAAGTCAAGTCAAGTCAAGTCAAGTCAAGTCAAGTCAAGTCAAGTCAAGTCAAGTCAAGTCAAGTCAAGTCAAGTCAAGTCAAGTCAAGTCAAGTCAAGTCAAGTCAAGTCAAGTCAAGTCAAGTCAAGTCAAGTCAAGTCAAGTCAAGTCAAGTCAAGTCAAGTCAAGTCAAGTCAAGTCAAGTCAAGTCAAGTCAAGTCAAGTCAAGTCAAGTCAAGTCAAGTCAATCAAGTCAAGTCAAGTCAAGTCAAGTCAAGTCAAGTCAAGTCAGCATCAGTCAAATCAAGTCAAGTCAAGTCAAGTCAAGTCAAGTCAAGTCAAGTCAAGTCAAGTCAAGTCAAGTCAATTCAAGTCAAGTACAAGTCAAGTCAAGTCAATCAAGTCAAGTCAAGTCAAGTCAATTCAAGTCAAGTCAAGTCAAGTCAAGTCAAGTCAAGTCAATTCAAGTCAAGTCAAGTCAAGTCAAGTCAAGTCAAGTCAAGTCAAGTCAAGTCAAGTCAAGTCAAGTCAAGTCAAGTCAAGTCAAGTCAAGTCAAGTCAAGTCAAGTCAAGTCAAGTCAAGTCAAGTCAAGTCAAGTCAAGTCAAGTCAAGTCAAGTCAAGTCAAGTCAAGTCAAGTCAAGTCAAGTCAAGTCAAGTCAAGTCAAGTCAAGTCAAGTCAAGTCAAGTCAAGTCAAGTCAAGTCAAGTCAAGTCAAGTCAAGTCAAGTCAAGTCAAGTCAAGTCAAGTCAAGTCAAGTCAAGTCAAGTCAAGTCAAGTCAAGTCAAGTCAAGTCAAGTCAAGTCAAGTCAAGTCAAGTCAAGTCAAGTCAAGTCAAGTCAAGTCAAGTCAAGTCAAGTCAAGTCAAGTCAAGTCAAGTCAAGTCAAGTCAAGTCAAGTCAAGTCAAGTCAAGTCAAGTCAAGTCAAGTCAAGTCAAGTCAAGTCAAGTCAAGTCAAGTCAAGTCAAGTCAAGTCAAGTCAAGTCAAGTCAAGTCAAGTCAAGTCAAGTCAAGTCAAGTCAAGTCAAGTCAAGTCAAGTCAAGTCAAGTCAAGTCAAGTCAAGTCAAGTCAAGTCAAGTCAAGTCAAGTCAAGTCAAGTCAAGTCAAGTCAAGTCAAGTCAAGTCAAGTCAAGTCAAGTCAAGTCAAGTCAAGTCAAGTCAAGTCAAGTCAAGTCAAGTCAAGTCAAGTCAAGTCAAGTCAAGTCAAGTCAAGTCAAGTCAAGTCAAGTCAAGTCAAGTCAAGTCAAGTCAAGTCAAGTCAAGTCAAGTCAAGTCAAGTCAAGTCAAGTCAAGTCAAGTCAAGTCAAGTCAAGTCAAGTCAAGTCAAGTCAAGTCAAGTCAAGTCAAGTCAAGTCAAGTCAAGTCAAGTCAAGTCAAGTCAAGTCAAGTCAAGTCAAGTCAAGTCAAGTCAAGTCAAGTCAAGTCAAGTCAAGTCAAGTCAAGTCAAGTCAAGTCAAGTCAAGTCAAGTCAAGTCAAGTCAAGTCAAGTCAAGTCAAGTCAAGTCAAGTCAAGTCAAGTCAAGTCAAGTCAAGTCAAGTCAAGTCAAGTCAAGTCAAGTCAAGTCAAGTCAAGTCAAGTCAAGTCAAGTCAAGTCAAGTCAAGTCAAGTCAAGTCAAGTCAAGTCAAGTCAAGTCAAGTCAAGTCAAGTCAAGTCAAGTCAAGTCAAGTCAAGTCAAGTCAAGTCAAGTCAAGTCAAGTCAAGTCAAGTCAAGTCAAGTCAAGTCAAGTCAAGTCAAGTCAAGTCAAGTCAAGTCAAGTCAAGTCAAGTCAAGTCAAGTCAAGTCAAGTCAAGTCAAGTCAAGTCAAGTCAAGTCAAGTCAAGTCAAGTCAAGTCAAGTCAAGTCAAGTCAAGTCAAGTCAAGTCAAGTCAAGTCAAGTCAAGTCAAGTCAAGTCAAGTCAAGTCAAGTCAAGTCAAGTCAAGTCAAGTCAAGTCAAGTCAAGTCAAGTCAAGTCAAGTCAAGTCAAGTCAAGTCAAGTCAAGTCAAGTCAAGTCAAGTCAAGTCAAGTCAAGTCAAGTCAAGTCAAGTCAAGTCAAGTCAAGTCAAGTCAAGTCAAGTCAAGTCAAGTCAAGTCAAGTCAAGTCAAGTCAAGTCAAGTCAAGTCAAGTCAAGTCAAGTCAAGTCAAGTCAAGTCAAGTCAAGTCAAGTCAAGTCAAGTCAAGTCAAGTCAAGTCAAGTCAAGTCAAGTCAAGTCAAGTCAAGTCAAGTCAAGTCAAGTCAAGTCAAGTCAAGTCAAGTCAAGTCAAGTCAAGTCAAGTCAAGTCAAGTCAAGTCAAGTCAAGTCAAGTCAAGTCAAGTCAAGTCAAGTCAAGTCAAGTCAAGTCAAGTCAAGTCAAGTCAAGTCAAGTCAAGTCAAGTCAAGTCAAGTCAAGTCAAGTCAAGTCAAGTCAAGTCAAGTCAAGTCAAGTCAAGTCAAGTCAAGTCAAGTCAAGTCAAGTCAAGTCAAGTCAAGTCAAGTCAAGTCAAGTCAAGTCAAGTCAAGTCAAGTCAAGTCAAGTCAAGTCAAGTCAAGTCAAGTCAAGTCAAGTCAAGTCAAGTCAAGTCAAGTCAAGTCAAGTCAAGTCAAGTCAAGTCAAGTCAAGTCAAGTCAAGTCAAGTCAAGTCAAGTCAAGTCAAGTCAAGTCAAGTCAAGTCAAGTCAAGTCAAGTCAAGTCAAGTCAAGTCAAGTCAAGTCAAGTCAAGTCAAGTCAAGTCAAGTCAAGTCAAGTCAAGTCAAGTCAAGTCAAGTCAAGTCAAGTCAAGTCAAGTCAAGTCAAGTCAAGTCAAGTCAAGTCAAGTCAAGTCAAGTCAAGTCAAGTCAAGTCAAGTCAAGTCAAGTCAAGTCAAGTCAAGTCAAGTCAAGTCAAGTCAAGTCAAGTCAAGTCAAGTCAAGTCAAGTCAAGTCAAGTCAAGTCAAGTCAAGTCAAGTCAAGTCAAGTCAAGTCAAGTCAAGTCAAGTCAAGTCAAGTCAAGTCAAGTCAAGTCAAGTCAAGTCAAGTCAAGTCAAGTCAAGTCAAGTCAAGTCAAGTCAAGTCAAGTCAAGTCAAGTCAAGTCAAGTCAAGTCAAGTCAAGTCAAGTCAAGTCAAGTCAAGTCAAGTCAAGTCAAGTCAAGTCAAGTCAAGTCAAGTCAAGTCAAGTCAAGTCAAGTCAAGTCAAGTCAAGTCAAGTCAAGTCAAGTCAAGTCAAGTCAAGTCAAGTCAAGTCAAGTCAAGTCAAGTCAAGTCAAGTCAAGTCAAGTCAAGTCAAGTCAAGTCAAGTCAAGTCAAGTCAAGTCAAGTCAAGTCAAGTCAAGTCAAGTCAAGTCAAGTCAAGTCAAGTCAAGTCAAGTCAAGTCAAGTCAAGTCAAGTCAAGTCAAGTCAAGTCAAGTCAAGTCAAGTCAAGTCAAGTCAAGTCAAGTCAAGTCAAGTCAAGTCAAGTCAAGTCAAGTCAAGTCAAGTCAAGTCAAGTCAAGTCAAGTCAAGTCAAGTCAAGTCAAGTCAAGTCAAGTCAAGTCAAGTCAAGTCAAGTCAAGTCAAGTCAAGTCAAGTCAAGTCAAGTCAAGTCAAGTCAAGTCAAGTCAAGTCAAGTCAAGTCAAGTCAAGTCAAGTCAAGTCAAGTCAAGTCAAGTCAAGTCAAGTCAAGTCAAGTCAAGTCAAGTCAAGTCAAGTCAAGTCAAGTCAAGTCAAGTCAAGTCAAGTCAAGTCAAGTCAAGTCAAGTCAAGTCAAGTCAAGTCAAGTCAAGTCAAGTCAAGTCAAGTCAAGTCAAGTCAAGTCAAGTCAAGTCAAGTCAAGTCAAGTCAAGTCAAGTCAAGTCAAGTCAAGTCAAGTCAAGTCAAGTCAAGTCAAGTCAAGTCAAGTCAAGTCAAGTCAAGTCAAGTCAAGTCAAGTCAAGTCAAGTCAAGTCAAGTCAAGTCAAGTCAAGTCAAGTCAAGTCAAGTCAAGTCAAGTCAAGTCAAGTCAAGTCAAGTCAAGTCAAGTCAAGTCAAGTCAAGTCAAGTCAAGTCAAGTCAAGTCAAGTCAAGTCAAGTCAAGTCAAGTCAAGTCAAGTCAAGTCAAGTCAAGTCAAGTCAAGTCAAGTCAAGTCAAGTCAAGTCAAGTCAAGTCAAGTCAAGTCAAGTCAAGTCAAGTCAAGTCAAGTCAAGTCAAGTCAAGTCAAGTCAAGTCAAGTCAAGTCAAGTCAAGTCAAGTCAAGTCAAGTCAAGTCAAGTCAAGTCAAGTCAAGTCAAGTCAAGTCAAGTCAAGTCAAGTCAAGTCAAGTCAAGTCAAGTCAAGTCAAGTCAAGTCAAGTCAAGTCAAGTCAAGTCAAGTCAAGTCAAGTCAAGTCAAGTCAAGTCAAGTCAAGTCAAGTCAAGTCAAGTCAAGTCAAGTCAAGTCAAGTCAAGTCAAGTCAAGTCAAGTCAAGTCAAGTCAAGTCAAGTCAAGTCAAGTCAAGTCAAGTCAAGTCAAGTCAAGTCAAGTCAAGTCAAGTCAAGTCAAGTCAAGTCAAGTCAAGTCAAGTCAAGTCAAGTCAAGTCAAGTCAAGTCAAGTCAAGTCAAGTCAAGTCAAGTCAAGTCAAGTCAAGTCAAGTCAAGTCAAGTCAAGTCAAGTCAAGTCAAGTCAAGTCAAGTCAAGTCAAGTCAAGTCAAGTCAAGTCAAGTCAAGTCAAGTCAAGTCAAGTCAAGTCAAGTCAAGTCAAGTCAAGTCAAGTCAAGTCAAGTCAAGTCAAGTCAAGTCAAGTCAAGTCAAGTCAAGTCAAGTCAAGTCAAGTCAAGTCAAGTCAAGTCAAGTCAAGTCAAGTCAAGTCAAGTCAAGTCAAGTCAAGTCAAGTCAAGTCAAGTCAAGTCAAGTCAAGTCAAGTCAAGTCAAGTCAAGTCAAGTCAAGTCAAGTCAAGTCAAGTCAAGTCAAGTCAAGTCAAGTCAAGTCAAGTCAAGTCAAGTCAAGTCAAGTCAAGTCAAGTCAAGTCAAGTCAAGTCAAGTCAAGTCAAGTCAAGTCAAGTCAAGTCAAGTCAAGTCAAGTCAAGTCAAGTCAAGTCAAGTCAAGTCAAGTCAAGTCAAGTCAAGTCAAGTCAAGTCAAGTCAAGTCAAGTCAAGTCAAGTCAAGTCAAGTCAAGTCAAGTCAAGTCAAGTCAAGTCAAGTCAAGTCAAGTCAAGTCAAGTCAAGTCAAGTCAAGTCAAGTCAAGTCAAGTCAAGTCAAGTCAAGTCAAGTCAAGTCAAGTCAAGTCAAGTCAAGTCAAGTCAAGTCAAGTCAAGTCAAGTCAAGTCAAGTCAAGTCAAGTCAAGTCAAGTCAAGTCAAGTCAAGTCAAGTCAAGTCAAGTCAAGTCAAGTCAAGTCAAGTCAAGTCAAGTCAAGTCAAGTCAAGTCAAGTCAAGTCAAGTCAAGTCAAGTCAAGTCAAGTCAAGTCAAGTCAAGTCAAGTCAAGTCAAGTCAAGTCAAGTCAAGTCAAGTCAAGTCAAGTCAAGTCAAGTCAAGTCAAGTCAAGTCAAGTCAAGTCAAGTCAAGTCAAGTCAAGTCAAGTCAAGTCAAGTCAAGTCAAGTCAAGTCAAGTCAAGTCAAGTCAAGTCAAGTCAAGTCAAGTCAAGTCAAGTCAAGTCAAGTCAAGTCAAGTCAAGTCAAGTCAAGTCAAGTCAAGTCAAGTCAAGTCAAGTCAAGTCAAGTCAAGTCAAGTCAAGTCAAGTCAAGTCAAGTCAAGTCAAGTCAAGTCAAGTCAAGTCAAGTCAAGTCAAGTCAAGTCAAGTCAAGTCAAGTCAAGTCAAGTCAAGTCAAGTCAAGTCAAGTCAAGTCAAGTCAAGTCAAGTCAAGTCAAGTCAAGTCAAGTCAAGTCAAGTCAAGTCAAGTCAAGTCAAGTCAAGTCAAGTCAAGTCAAGTCAAGTCAAGTCAAGTCAAGTCAAGTCAAGTCAAGTCAAGTCAAGTCAAGTCAAGTCAAGTCAAGTCAAGTCAAGTCAAGTCAAGTCAAGTCAAGTCAAGTCAAGTCAAGTCAAGTCAAGTCAAGTCAAGTCAAGTCAAGTCAAGTCAAGTCAAGTCAAGTCAAGTCAAGTCAAGTCAAGTCAAGTCAAGTCAAGTCAAGTCAAGTCAAGTCAAGTCAAGTCAAGTCAAGTCAAGTCAAGTCAAGTCAAGTCAAGTCAAGTCAAGTCAAGTCAAGTCAAGTCAAGTCAAGTCAAGTCAAGTCAAGTCAAGTCAAGTCAAGTCAAGTCAAGTCAAGTCAAGTCAAGTCAAGTCAAGTCAAGTCAAGTCAAGTCAAGTCAAGTCAAGTCAAGTCAAGTCAAGTCAAGTCAAGTCAAGTCAAGTCAAGTCAAGTCAAGTCAAGTCAAGTCAAGTCAAGTCAAGTCAAGTCAAGTCAAGTCAAGTCAAGTCAAGTCAAGTCAAGTCAAGTCAAGTCAAGTCAAGTCAAGTCAAGTCAAGTCAAGTCAAGTCAAGTCAAGTCAAGTCAAGTCAAGTCAAGTCAAGTCAAGTCAAGTCAAGTCAAGTCAAGTCAAGTCAAGTCAAGTCAAGTCAAGTCAAGTCAAGTCAAGTCAAGTCAAGTCAAGTCAAGTCAAGTCAAGTCAAGTCAAGTCAAGTCAAGTCAAGTCAAGTCAAGTCAAGTCAAGTCAAGTCAAGTCAAGTCAAGTCAAGTCAAGTCAAGTCAAGTCAAGTCAAGTCAAGTCAAGTCAAGTCAAGTCAAGTCAAGTCAAGTCAAGTCAAGTCAAGTCAAGTCAAGTCAAGTCAAGTCAAGTCAAGTCAAGTCAAGTCAAGTCAAGTCAAGTCAAGTCAAGTCAAGTCAAGTCAAGTCAAGTCAAGTCAAGTCAAGTCAAGTCAAGTCAAGTCAAGTCAAGTCAAGTCAAGTCAAGTCAAGTCAAGTCAAGTCAAGTCAAGTCAAGTCAAGTCAAGTCAAGTCAAGTCAAGTCAAGTCAAGTCAAGTCAAGTCAAGTCAAGTCAAGTCAAGTCAAGTCAAGTCAAGTCAAGTCAAGTCAAGTCAAGTCAAGTCAAGTCAAGTCAAGTCAAGTCAAGTCAAGTCAAGTCAAGTCAAGTCAAGTCAAGTCAAGTCAAGTCAAGTCAAGTCAAGTCAAGTCAAGTCAAGTCAAGTCAAGTCAAGTCAAGTCAAGTCAAGTCAAGTCAAGTCAAGTCAAGTCAAGTCAAGTCAAGTCAAGTCAAGTCAAGTCAAGTCAAGTCAAGTCAAGTCAAGTCAAGTCAAGTCAAGTCAAGTCAAGTCAAGTCAAGTCAAGTCAAGTCAAGTCAAGTCAAGTCAAGTCAAGTCAAGTCAAGTCAAGTCAAGTCAAGTCAAGTCAAGTCAAGTCAAGTCAAGTCAAGTCAAGTCAAGTCAAGTCAAGTCAAGTCAAGTCAAGTCAAGTCAAGTCAAGTCAAGTCAAGTCAAGTCAAGTCAAGTCAAGTCAAGTCAAGTCAAGTCAAGTCAAGTCAAGTCAAGTCAAGTCAAGTCAAGTCAAGTCAAGTCAAGTCAAGTCAAGTCAAGTCAAGTCAAGTCAAGTCAAGTCAAGTCAAGTCAAGTCAAGTCAAGTCAAGTCAAGTCAAGTCAAGTCAAGTCAAGTCAAGTCAAGTCAAGTCAAGTCAAGTCAAGTCAAGTCAAGTCAAGTCAAGTCAAGTCAAGTCAAGTCAAGTCAAGTCAAGTCAAGTCAAGTCAAGTCAAGTCAAGTCAAGTCAAGTCAAGTCAAGTCAAGTCAAGTCAAGTCAAGTCAAGTCAAGTCAAGTCAAGTCAAGTCAAGTCAAGTCAAGTCAAGTCAAGTCAAGTCAAGTCAAGTCAAGTCAAGTCAAGTCAAGTCAAGTCAAGTCAAGTCAAGTCAAGTCAAGTCAAGTCAAGTCAAGTCAAGTCAAGTCAAGTCAAGTCAAGTCAAGTCAAGTCAAGTCAAGTCAAGTCAAGTCAAGTCAAGTCAAGTCAAGTCAAGTCAAGTCAAGTCAAGTCAAGTCAAGTCAAGTCAAGTCAAGTCAAGTCAAGTCAAGTCAAGTCAAGTCAAGTCAAGTCAAGTCAAGTCAAGTCAAGTCAAGTCAAGTCAAGTCAAGTCAAGTCAAGTCAAGTCAAGTCAAGTCAAGTCAAGTCAAGTCAAGTCAAGTCAAGTCAAGTCAAGTCAAGTCAAGTCAAGTCAAGTCAAGTCAAGTCAAGTCAAGTCAAGTCAAGTCAAGTCAAGTCAAGTCAAGTCAAGTCAAGTCAAGTCAAGTCAAGTCAAGTCAAGTCAAGTCAAGTCAAGTCAAGTCAAGTCAAGTCAAGTCAAGTCAAGTCAAGTCAAGTCAAGTCAAGTCAAGTCAAGTCAAGTCAAGTCAAGTCAAGTCAAGTCAAGTCAAGTCAAGTCAAGTCAAGTCAAGTCAAGTCAAGTCAAGTCAAGTCAAGTCAAGTCAAGTCAAGTCAAGTCAAGTCAAGTCAAGTCAAGTCAAGTCAAGTCAAGTCAAGTCAAGTCAAGTCAAGTCAAGTCAAGTCAAGTCAAGTCAAGTCAAGTCAAGTCAAGTCAAGTCAAGTCAAGTCAAGTCAAGTCAAGTCAAGTCAAGTCAAGTCAAGTCAAGTCAAGTCAAGTCAAGTCAAGTCAAGTCAAGTCAAGTCAAGTCAAGTCAAGTCAAGTCAAGTCAAGTCAAGTCAAGTCAAGTCAAGTCAAGTCAAGTCAAGTCAAGTCAAGTCAAGTCAAGTCAAGTCAAGTCAAGTCAAGTCAAGTCAAGTCAAGTCAAGTCAAGTCAAGTCAAGTCAAGTCAAGTCAAGTCAAGTCAAGTCAAGTCAAGTCAAGTCAAGTCAAGTCAAGTCAAGTCAAGTCAAGTCAAGTCAAGTCAAGTCAAGTCAAGTCAAGTCAAGTCAAGTCAAGTCAAGTCAAGTCAAGTCAAGTCAAGTCAAGTCAAGTCAAGTCAAGTCAAGTCAAGTCAAGTCAAGTCAAGTCAAGTCAAGTCAAGTCAAGTCAAGTCAAGTCAAAGTCAAGTCAAGTCAAGTCAAGTCAAGTCAAGTCAAGTCAAGTCAAGTCAAGTCAAGTCAAGTCAAGTCAAGTCAAGTCAAGTCAAGTCAAGTCAAGTCAAGTCAAGTCAAGTCAAGTCAAGTCAAGTCAAGTCAAGTCAAGTCAAGTCAAGTCAAGTCAAGTCAAGTCAAGTCAAGTCAAGTCAAGTCAAGTCAAGTCAAGTCAAGTCAAGTCAAGTCAAGTCAAGTCAAGTCAAGTCAAGTCAAGTCAAGTCAAGTCAAGTCAAGTCAAGTCAAGTCAAGTCAAGTCAAGTCAAGTCAAGTCAAGTCAAGTCAAGTCAAGTCAAGTCAAGTCAAGTCAAGTCAAGTCAAGTCAAGTCAAGTCAAGTCAAGTCAAGTCAAGTCAAGTCAAGTCAAGTCAAGTCAAGTCAAGTCAAGTCAAGTCAAGTCAAGTCAAGTCAAGTCAAGTCAAGTCAAGTCAAGTCAAGTCAAGTCAAGTCAAGTCAAGTCAAGTCAAGTCAAGTCAAGTCAAGTCAAGTCAAGTCAAGTCAAGTCAAGTCAAGTCAAGTCAAGTCAAGTCAAGTCAAGTCAAGTCAAGTCAAGTCAAGTCAAGTCAAGTCAAGTCAAGTCAAGTCAAGTCAAGTCAAGTCAAGTCAAGTCAAGTCAAGTCAAGTCAAGTCAAGTCAAGTCAAGTCAAGTCAAGTCAAGTCAAGTCAAGTCAAGTCAAGTCAAGTCAAGTCAAGTCAAGTCAAGTCAAGTCAAGTCAAGTCAAGTCAAGTCAAGTCAAGTCAAGTCAAGTCAAGTCAAGTCAAGTCAAGTCAAGTCAAGTCAAGTCAAGTCAAGTCAAGTCAAGTCAAGTCAAGTCAAGTCAAGTCAAGTCAAGTCAAGTCAAGTCAAGTCAAGTCAAGTCAAGTCAAGTCAAGTCAAGTCAAGTCAAGTCAAGTCAAGTCAAGTCAAGTCAAGTCAAGTCAAGTCAAGTCAAGTCAAGTCAAGTCAAGTCAAGTCAAGTCAAGTCAAGTCAAGTCAAGTCAAGTCAAGTCAAGTCAAGTCAAGTCAAGTCAAGTCAAGTCAAGTCAAGTCAAGTCAAGTCAAGTCAAGTCAAGTCAAGTCAAGTCAAGTCAAGTCAAGTCAAGTCAAGTCAAGTCAAGTCAAGTCAAGTCAAGTCAAGTCAAGTCAAGTCAAGTCAAGTCAAGTCAAGTCAAGTCAAGTCAAGTCAAGTCAAGTCAAGTCAAGTCAAGTCAAGTCAAGTCAAGTCAAGTCAAGTCAAGTCAAGTCAAGTCAAGTCAAGTCAAGTCAAGTCAAGTCAAGTCAAGTCAAGTCAAGTCAAGTCAAGTCAAGTCAAGTCAAGTCAAGTCAAGTCAAGTCAAGTCAAGTCAAGTCAAGTCAAGTCAAGTCAAGTCAAGTCAAGTCAAGTCAAGTCAAGTCAAGTCAAGTCAAGTCAAGTCAAGTCAAGTCAAGTCAAGTCAAGTCAAGTCAAGTCAAGTCAAGTCAAGTCAAGTCAAGTCAAGTCAAGTCAAGTCAAGTCAAGTCAAGTCAAGTCAAGTCAAGTCAAGTCAAGTCAAGTCAAGTCAAGTCAAGTCAAGTCAAGTCAAGTCAAGTCAAGTCAAGTCAAGTCAAGTCAAGTCAAGTCAAGTCAAGTCAAGTCAAGTCAAGTCAAGTCAAGTCAAGTCAAGTCAAGTCAAGTCAAGTCAAGTCAAGTCAAGTCAAGTCAAGTCAAGTCAAGTCAAGTCAAGTCAAGTCAAGTCAAGTCAAGTCAAGTCAAGTCAAGTCAAGTCAAGTCAAGTCAAGTCAAGTCAAGTCAAGTCAAGTCAAGTCAAGTCAAGTCAAGTCAAGTCAAGTCAAGTCAAGTCAAGTCAAGTCAAGTCAAGTCAAGTCAAGTCAAGTCAAGTCAAGTCAAGTCAAGTCAAGTCAAGTCAAGTCAAGTCAAGTCAAGTCAAGTCAAGTCAAGTCAAGTCAAGTCAAGTCAAGTCAAGTCAAGTCAAGTCAAGTCAAGTCAAGTCAAGTCAAGTCAAGTCAAGTCAAGTCAAGTCAAGTCAAGTCAAGTCAAGTCAAGTCAAGTCAAGTCAAGTCAAGTCAAGTCAAGTCAAGTCAAGTCAAGTCAAGTCAAGTCAAGTCAAGTCAAGTCAAGTCAAGTCAAGTCAAGTCAAGTCAAGTCAAGTCAAGTCAAGTCAAGTCAAGTCAAGTCAAGTCAAGTCAAGTCAAGTCAAGTCAAGTCAAGTCAAGTCAAGTCAAGTCAAGTCAAGTCAAGTCAAGTCAAGTCAAGTCAAGTCAAGTCAAGTCAAGTCAAGTCAAGTCAAGTCAAGTCAAGTCAAGTCAAGTCAAGTCAAGTCAAGTCAAGTCAAGTCAAGTCAAGTCAAGTCAAGTCAAGTCAAGTCAAGTCAAGTCAAGTCAAGTCAAGTCAAGTCAAGTCAAGTCAAGTCAAGTCAAGTCAAGTCAAGTCAAGTCAAGTCAAGTCAAGTCAAGTCAAGTCAAGTCAAGTCAAGTCAAGTCAAGTCAAGTCAAGTCAAGTCAAGTCAAGTCAAGTCAAGTCAAGTCAAGTCAAGTCAAGTCAAGTCAAGTCAAGTCAAGTCAAGTCAAGTCAAGTCAAGTCAAGTCAAGTCAAGTCAAGTCAAGTCAAGTCAAGTCAAGTCAAGTCAAGTCAAGTCAAGTCAAGTCAAGTCAAGTCAAGTCAAGTCAAGTCAAGTCAAGTCAAGTCAAGTCAAGTCAAGTCAAGTCAAGTCAAGTCAAGTCAAGTCAAGTCAAGTCAAGTCAAGTCAAGTCAAGTCAAGTCAAGTCAAGTCAAGTCAAGTCAAGTCAAGTCAAGTCAAGTCAAGTCAAGTCAAGTCAAGTCAAGTCAAGTCAAGTCAAGTCAAGTCAAGTCAAGTCAAGTCAAGTCAAGTCAAGTCAAGTCAAGTCAAGTCAAGTCAAGTCAAGTCAAGTCAAGTCAAGTCAAGTCAAGTCAAGTCAAGTCAAGTCAAGTCAAGTCAAGTCAAGTCAAGTCAAGTCAAGTCAAGTCAAGTCAAGTCAAGTCAAGTCAAGTCAAGTCAAGTCAAGTCAAGTCAAGTCAAGTCAAGTCAAGTCAAGTCAAGTCAAGTCAAGTCAAGTCAAGTCAAGTCAAGTCAAGTCAAGTCAAGTCAAGTCAAGTCAAGTCAAGTCAAGTCAAGTCAAGTCAAGTCAAGTCAAGTCAAGTCAAGTCAAGTCAAGTCAAGTCAAGTCAAGTCAAGTCAAGTCAAGTCAAGTCAAGTCAAGTCAAGTCAAGTCAAGTCAAGTCAAGTCAAGTCAAGTCAAGTCAAGTCAAGTCAAGTCAAGTCAAGTCAAGTCAAGTCAAGTCAAGTCAAGTCAAGTCAAGTCAAGTCAAGTCAAGTCAAGTCAAGTCAAGTCAAGTCAAGTCAAGTCAAGTCAAGTCAAGTCAAGTCAAGTCAAGTCAAGTCAAGTCAAGTCAAGTCAAGTCAAGTCAAGTCAAGTCAAGTCAAGTCAAGTCAAGTCAAGTCAAGTCAAGTCAAGTCAAGTCAAGTCAAGTCAAGTCAAGTCAAGTCAAGTCAAGTCAAGTCAAGTCAAGTCAAGTCAAGTCAAGTCAAGTCAAGTCAAGTCAAGTCAAGTCAAGTCAAGTCAAGTCAAGTCAAGTCAAGTCAAGTCAAGTCAAGTCAAGTCAAGTCAAGTCAAGTCAAGTCAAGTCAAGTCAAGTCAAGTCAAGTCAAGTCAAGTCAAGTCAAGTCAAGTCAAGTCAAGTCAAGTCAAGTCAAGTCAAGTCAAGTCAAGTCAAGTCAAGTCAAGTCAAGTCAAGTCAAGTCAAGTCAAGTCAAGTCAAGTCAAGTCAAGTCAAGTCAAGTCAAGTCAAGTCAAGTCAAGTCAAGTCAAGTCAAGTCAAGTCAAGTCAAGTCAAGTCAAGTCAAGTCAAGTCAAGTCAAGTCAAGTCAAGTCAAGTCAAGTCAAGTCAAGTCAAGTCAAGTCAAGTCAAGTCAAGTCAAGTCAAGTCAAGTCAAGTCAAGTCAAGTCAAGTCAAGTCAAGTCAAGTCAAGTCAAGTCAAGTCAAGTCAAGTCAAGTCAAGTCAAGTCAAGTCAAGTCAAGTCAAGTCAAGTCAAGTCAAGTCAAGTCAAGTCAAGTCAAGTCAAGTCAAGTCAAGTCAAGTCAAGTCAAGTCAAGTCAAGTCAAGTCAAGTCAAGTCAAGTCAAGTCAAGTCAAGTCAAGTCAAGTCAAGTCAAGTCAAGTCAAGTCAAGTCAAGTCAAGTCAAGTCAAGTCAAGTCAAGTCAAGTCAAGTCAAGTCAAGTCAAGTCAAGTCAAGTCAAGTCAAGTCAAGTCAAGTCAAGTCAAGTCAAGTCAAGTCAAGTCAAGTCAAGTCAAGTCAAGTCAAGTCAAGTCAAGTCAAGTCAAGTCAAGTCAAGTCAAGTCAAGTCAAGTCAAGTCGAGTCAAGTCAAGTCAAGTCAAGTCAAGTCAAGTCAAGTCAAGTCAAGTCAAGTCAATTCAATTCAATTCAATTCAATTCAATTTTCAATTCTATTCAATTTAATTTACAAAATCAGATTTATAGTGATGTATCGGGTTTTTCAATAAGAGCGCTACAAAAGTTTTTTTAAATAAAACAAACCCGGTTTTATATACCAAATATACCAATAAAATTCTTTATTCCTGTGAAAGTACGTTCGATGCCATTATGTATGGAACTCGATTTCTTTTGCATGGCCACCACGGGTACGCTTGCAGAAGTCCAGACGCTGAACCCAATTTTCGACGGTTTTCAAGCATAAATCGGCCGATTCTGCTGCAATTTCACGTTCGATATTCGTACGAAGTTCATGGCTATGGCTTGTTGCCATAGACCATAGACTTGACGTAGCCCCACAGGAAATAATCTAATGGCGTCAAATCGCACGACCGAGGCGGCCAATCGACTGGGCCATTTCGTGAGATAACACGTTCACCAAACTTGGTTTTCAATAAATTGATTGTGGCATTCGCTGTGTGGCTTGATCATCATAATGTGCCGGTCTTGATCATCACGGAAGAAGTACGGCCCAATGACGCCGCCGGCCCATAAACCGCACCAAACCGTAATTTTTTCGGTATGCAATGATGACTCATAGATTACGTGTGGATTGCTGTCTGACCAATAACGCATATTTTGCTTATTGACGAAGCCATTCAGCCAGAAATGAGCCTCATCGCCTTATCGGACGTAGCGCTCTTATAGTTGAGGCCACTGACTCCAAATTTCGTTAGTAAATTTTGAATAATTTCGACTCGTTGTTGGCTCGTACATCTTTAAATGATGAAATGGCAAACCTTACTGAAGAGAAATGTCAAAAGGGCGGGGAAAAATATGGCGTCGTTTGCTGTCCCTATCGATTTACTTTTGTAGCGTCTCTGTTGAAAAACCCTTTATTTTCTGAGTAAACAATAAAGTATTGCACAAATACATTTGTAACACTGTGTATAGTACTGCACTCGTTAAACGGGTACACTGAAGCGAGAATTAGTTAAAAACAAAACGATAACGTCAGTGATAGCACCAAAAACGGTTCGTACAGTGACGCACACAAATTTTCATCAACGACTCTACACTGAAGTTCTTGATTCGAGCGAATATATTAAACATAGCAAGAGAGAACTCAGAGAGATGAGAGATTGTCTCGAGAAGTCAGCAGGTTTTCGAGAAGCGAGCAAGTATTCGAAAAGTGAGCAAGTTTTCGATTAATGATTTGTTCGGTGTACAGTTTAATTGTTGATATTTTTTGCTTTGCAATAGAATAGAATAGTAGAATTTGCTTTGCAATAGAATGGAATTAAGTGCTTAATAAGAACATTTTAAAAATATTTGTGTTGAATTTTTTTAGGTAAATTAAATTATTAATGTACAACGGTAAATATAAATGAATTTTGAAAGATAAGAATTGCATTTTTTATAGACCTAAAAAGCTAAGGCTAAAGTTAGAAATCATAGGTTTCAATAATCTTTTCAAAGAAATACGGTGCAAAATAAATGGATTTTGAAATTAATATTAACTCGTTTGTTTTCTTTGCATTTACTGTCAGACATACTGTAACATACATTACATAAATACATTTATTTTTTTCTATTCTCTTTGTTCAACCATAAATTACTCAATTATTTCACTCGCTGTCTGCTTTAACGGGTACACTGTTTTCGAGTATTTGGTTCTCGATTACTTTTGTCTTACAAGTCATTTGTCACTTAAATCAAACATTTCAGTGCGGTTGTGTTTGTTTTTACTCTGATTTGCTCTCACCCAAGAAAGTAGCGGAACTTCAGTTTTCTATTTAAAACACGTCGAGTAAATGCAGTGAAGTTATTGACTGTGTGTCGCTGTTCTCGAATACCAAAAAACGGTTCCCATGCAATGGTTTAGTAAACAATAATCCCTTTGAAGTGCAAAGGAAAAAAGCACAACGAAAAACCAGGAAATTTATTTAGAAAATTTATTTTAGATATTAAGAATATTTATTTTATTTATTTATTTTGGCGTAGAATACGTCTTACCTTACGGTATAGGGAGTCATGTCAGATTGTTATTGTTGTAATCTTTATTTCATTGATTATGAGGAAACGGCGAGATAACTTTTTTTAAAAAATTTTTTGTAGGTAAATGAAGATGTTATCTTTCGTTTGATATACATTTCATATTGGTTGATATCTTCCTAATATTTAAATTTCTCAAATGAAAATTGTTTAAACACACACATTCAAACATATGTATGGTGTTTGGTTGAGTGTTTGAGTTTGTAGCGTCCCAGCGGGCAAAAAGCCGAGCCTTAGCGAGTGTTACGCTAAATGCTCGCAAACGGGCTCAGAAGCGAGTATTTACCGGACCAAAACCGGGGGAGAAATTAAACTCGCCCAAATATTCGCAAACTGGTTTAAAAACGGGTGCTAAACGCACGAAAAGAGAGAAACATTGTTGTCGTTGTGTTGTGCGCCAAACAGAGGCACACACGTGCAGGCACACGACACAACAACAAAGTTTTGGCTATTGCATTTTGTTTTATTTTTCGCGTTGTTCTCGCAAAAGATATTGCAAAAGTCTCGCAAACGAATCTCTTGCAAGACATCGTAAACGAAACTTTTACTGCCACAAACTGAGCGACTGATGATTCATTTTCCGATCGTTTTCGGATCTGTTTTCGAGAGTTTTACCCGCAAAAGTTTCGCGTATCTCTCGTATGCGATATCGTATACGAAGTTTTGGTCCGCTGGGGTGAACACAAACTATGCAGCTGTTTCAGTGTATTGATGAAATATTGAAATTTCGTATATTTACTTACGTATTTAAGTGAAACAAAATGTTAAATGTGAATTTGAATTTAACATGGATATATAATTATAAAAAATATATGAAAAAAGTAATTCATACATTTTTATGTTAAATGAAAGTGCTGCCAAGTAAGCAAAATAACAATGCTGTTTGACAGCAGCTGACAGTTGACGTTTATCATTTATTGTTATATATGTTTTCTGTCTTATCGGATGGCGTATTCTACGTTAAACTTAATGGCCGTGTCTCTGACACAGCCTGCAGGGACAGTCCGTGGCCGAAGGCCTCGGACAACTGTCTGCTGTTGTTTTTTTTAATAGTTTACTGAATCGATAAAGACGAAAAATTACAATTAATATAGACGAAAAATATAAGTTTAACTTACTTATCACCAATACAAATTAGAACAGACTTATGTTAAATGTTAGAAGATAATCAGGTATGTGATAAAAATCGATCGATTTTAAACGAATTCGATTTGGCAAATCGATCGAATTGGTTTTAGGTGTGATGTAGACCGAACGATTTTGTTAAAAAATTTTTGTCTTTCCATCTTGTTTCTTGGCAAAAAACTAAAACAAAATTGTAATTTTAAACCAAAAATAGTAAACAGTCATGTCATTCGTAATAAATGCTACAATTTTTTAATAAATGAAGAAACAAAAATAGAAAATGTAAAACGAAGGCGTCTTCGAGACGACGCAGACCCCTAAACTTGCCAGAGCAAATTTAAGTCAATAAATTTCTAATTAAATATATTGTATGCAATTTCGATTTGAAGTATATAATTACTTAACACCGCAATCTCTATTCTATTTCTTCACATATTATAGCCCAATGTACATATCGTTACCTTAATATACAGGGTGGTAAAGTCACGACTGGACAAATTTCACCAGTGTATTCCTTGGCTCATTTCATGAAAATATGTCCATCTACGACCATCCCCGAAAATGCAAGGGGGCGAAATGGCAGCGGTTTGAAAATTTTCGGATTGCTGGTCGGAGGGTACTAGGTTAAAATTGTAACTTTTGTTTTTGGGCTTGTTGGAAAGGTCTTTGGAAATAACAAAAAAAATTAACAAAAGTGAAATCGCCGATACAAAGGTTTAAAAAAACATAAGAATGTGCACATAACCTCAATTTGCTCAGCCAGATGGCACGTAACTTATGTTTCTTACCGTTCCAAAGTTATGACCATTTGACTGAAATGCAAAAATTTTTGTTTGTTTTTGGAAGCGAAATAACAGAACACATTTATTTATTTTTGTAAATAAACACGTTTAAGATTTTATTTTGTTGAAATTGTTGGCTGAACTTTGAAACGGTAAGACCTCTGAGCTTCGTTTATGGCATTTTGGAAAGGTGAGCAGTATGGCAGTACTGGCTGAGCAAATTGAGGTTATGTGCAATTTTACCCCAGTACCCTCCGACCACCAATCCGAAAATTTTCAAACCGCTGCCATTTTTTTCCCCTTGCATTTTTGGGGGTGGTCGTAGATGGACATATTTTCGTGAAATGAGCCAAAGAATTACGCTGGTGAAATTTGTCCAGTTCATAATTTTTTGAAATCGCGTTTTTTTGTCGATTCTGACACAGCACCATCAGATACACCTTCCATGAAAAATTTACGGAGATGCGTTGAGAAATAGCGAAGCTTTAAGCTAATAATGTAAATCCCAAACTCATACCCACACAATGAACCTGTTTTTTTATTCCCTGCTAAACTAATTTTTCGACCACTTTGTTTGGGGGAGCTAAGCCATATTAAGCGGCTCCCTATACAAAGTCGTCGAAAAATTAGTTTAGCAGGAAATGAAAAAACACACTTAATATGTACAAAAAAAGGCTAACTCATTTATTACTGCAAGAACACATATCGTAGTAGGCATGGGTTATTGTTATTGTTTCATTTGGGTTTCGAATCCGCGTAGACATTTCAGTTAGATAGTGCAAAAATAATACTTAGAAAAAAGTATGGATCTTGTCACCGAAAATTCTGCAGAAAAATCAAATGTTGTGGAACGCATTAGGAGTATTGTTCCGAGACAATCAGTGTGGAAGCAAAATGTTAATAAAATGAATCGAATGAAATGTGAAGAATATTCAGGAATATCAGGCAATCGTTTCCGCCAAAAGCGTCCAAGACAGCAAGGTGCAACATGTACATCAAATTTTTGAGAAACAAGTGTTTTAAGGCATTTGTTCGGAGTTCAGTGAGCCTACGCGAAATGCAATTTTTACATCGTTTTGGGAGATGTCGTGGGAACAAAAACGTCAATATGTAATAAGTTTTGTATCTTTGGAGCAGAAAAAACATATTTTCTCATAAAATTCAACACGGACGCAATCCAAAGCATTTTTTTTTAATACAGAATTATATCCGATTCCAAGTGTGCTGGCCAATGTTTCTTTCAACATTGGTATTAAAAGAAATAATGCTTCGAAATTGGATTCGTTCTGGTGGAAAACACGGCACAGTAATCAGTCCTGAGAAGCACTCAAATTCTTGCATAGAATCCAAAAGATCTTCAGAAAATGGCCAACACAATGTGGAAAGACGAGCATTTCTTCAAAAATGGCTAGATGAGTTGCCGAAGATGGAATCGCATTACTGTAGAAAGAAAACGAAGAAGTAATATTTTGAACAACCATTTTCGCCACATTAAGAGATTTTATGAAAAACTGTCATATCCAGTTTAAAAAAAAATATGATGTATGAATGTAATTACTCAATTTTTAAGCCTAAAAAAGATGAATGTGATATTTGCAAATCATACAAGGCAAAGAGTGTGTCTAACGAAAACTACAACAAACACAGAGAATAAATAGAGAAGATGCGGGAAGAGAAACGGAATGACATAAATAATGCAGATTCCGAATTATTTGCAGTCATATGCAAGCAGTTAAACTAGTGCCTCAATTAAACGCGAACGCTGCATATTACAACATGAAATTGCAGGTTTATAATTTCACTATGTACAATGTCATCACGCATGAATCTGTTAATTTCGTGTGGGTTGAGACTGATGGAAGTCTCGTAGCGTCTGTTTTTGTGATATGCGTTATAAAACATTTAAGAAACTTTATTACTTCTTGTCCAGAAATCCACCACATCATAATTTCTTCTACCAAAACCGACATGTTAACTTGCCAATGCCTTGCTTACCTTTTGTGTGGAGACAAATATATCAATAGAGCAGAAGTATTTAATAAGTGGTCACACACAGATGGAATACGATCCACACACTCCCATATTGAGAGGAAGGTACGGACAAATCAAATATATGTACGTACCTTCTCAATTTTCGGAACTCATAAAAGCGGCTCGACAATCCCCTGCACCTTTAAAAGCAGACCAAGTATATTATTGTTTAAGTTCGAATGGGGCATACTTTCATTGGATACCTACTCTTTTTACGGTCCGTTGGTAACCCTCATAGTGTAATAACATAAGTGGAAGCATAAGCCCAGCTGATCAGGCATTTTGTTATCGGGTTGTTTCTTTTTATCATTCTTTGTTTACGTAATACACTCGAAGTGTCAAACTTGTCGCATCATTTGTTTTGAATCTTCCTTGCCCTCTTTGCTTACGCTGGTCGTTTCACCGCCTGTAGTTTTTTTGATGGCTAAAAATATATAGAAGAAGTAACTAAAATTACCTACATACATATGTATGGACTTACTGATGGATACTTACCAATTTGGATCTTAAATGCGTTCCAACTTTCTGCCTATTACTTTTTTTTAATACATGTAATTCTATGCATGTAATTATTTACTTTGCCGTTTTTCCTTTGCCTCTCTTCGTATATAAAATGATTTTGACATATCGAGTGTATTGTCATAACAATAGTACAACAAAATTCTGTCAAAATCGTTTATTATTACAACAACACGCCACGCGTCGACTTATATTATTAGACTATGGTAACCCTTCTGCTCTCTCTGTATTCATTACAATATGTCTACCATGGTAGAATGAGAAGGTAAACTCGGTAGACAGCTGATTTAAATTTTTTCTCCTTGTTTAGTTGGCCACTTCTGTCAGATTCAAAGGTTTTGTTTTTGTACTTTTCTGTTTACATTTATTTGTTAGTATACGTATGTGTTGACATTGACATGAGGAGAGCCTAAACAAAAACAAATTGCCTGTTGTTCTTGCTCGGAATTGTTGTTGCATCTACTGCGACTACTTGGTATTTTTACTATGATTTAGTGTCTATCAACGGCAATGAATTCATGAGAGCAGCGGGATTTGCTGAATTCCAGCCACCATTCTTCATCTTAGCTTGGGGGTTACTTACTAACATCATCGTACTTCTATCGTTCGCTTCGTTACCAGAGCTCTGGTAATTTCGTTACCTCGAATAAAAGCAATATAATTATTATTTGAAAACACTAAAAACCCTTGTTTCTATTTCATATACGGTCATATTTGTGTTCCTACATGTTGCCAACACAAACAATTATAATTATTTTTTGGTCTTCGAAAGCATTCCCAAGCGATACACAGGTAAAAGTATTAGTGTTTAGTAAAATTGTTTGTAATTCAAATTGTTTTAAAATTAGGTAGCAGCAATGGCGACCCTACTGTTAACAAGCTACGAGCATTGGGATATGACAACTTAGGGTACATATATTACAAAACATATATGTATATGTATATAAGACGAGAGAGAGACGACTTATGAATCTGGTTGGACATTTTATGGTAACAAAATTGAAATACCCAAAAAGAAATTGGACCATTTGCAAGACCTAATAAATTTGCTACCCAAAGACTGCCATCACTTTTATGAATACATAATTACCTTATAAAACCTAAGACAATAATATTTTCTCTTAAAATATAAACTTTAAAACTTTTTACTAATTCCAACATTTGCTTTACTTAAATATGAATTGATATGTTATTTTGCTTTCTTTTAAGTTGTGCAAGAAAAAGCCCCAACTCATTTATTTTCATTAAAAATAGAAATATTAATAAAACGATTATAATTTTGAATTTGTCTGATGTTTATAATAAAAACTGCATTTCAAATGTTTTTGTATCTGGTGTGTTTCTTGTTTTATTAAGTTTTCCTCCTCCACCTGGAGTAACAACCTTGTCGCGATGTGGGGACTTAAGTGTGGCCGAGGCTGCCTAAGTGTGGCCTTGGCTGCGCGAACTAAAGGTTACTCCGGGGGAGTCTCGTTGTAGGTCTATCTGTTGGTCAGGCCTACTTAAATAACGAATGTCAATGAAGCTTCCCCAACATGGCGATTCTTGCGATTTTGGCGCCAATAGAATATCCAACGTTGAATGCAAAAACACTTTTAAGGTCAAGGTGGTTGGAAGCAGTGCCGAGGACCTAGAATGGCCAGTCAGTGTTTTAAACAAACTGGTTCCTAACAGCTCCCTCCGACGCCAGGGCACGGGTCGGTAGTAATGAAATATATGGTGGACTGTAGTATATTTACTGGCATACTCGTGGAACTAACATGAACAAAGAAGAACTAATGAAAAAACTGAAAACAAAAACAGGAAAACAAAACAATGATAACAACACTGCAAACGAAACTGATACACGAAACGATACTAATACGACATTTGAAAAGGAACACAGGCTAATCCACGATAGCATTGTGAAACAACACCATGAGATCGTTTCGATGATGATGAAAATGCAGAGTCGGGTTCATCATACTCATGGTTGTATAGGGGGTGGTGTCTTGACCCCTGTAGTAGAGTCTGTGGCAAGCACACAAAAAGCCAGTGCCAACCAAAACAAGGATGATGATGCGGAAGAAACCAAGCGGGGCTGCATAAGCCCTCAGCCTTCAATAACAGGTGGTGACTCCAACTCAGATTCCCAAAGCGATACTAATGAAAATAACATTACAAGTTTAGCAACTCCAAAAAATGACGAGGTAAATAGAATGGTCGATGAAGTAAGCGAGAGCAGAGCGAAGCTATCAACACAAAAGAAACGGCTCTCGGGGGCTCAACGCAGAAAGATTGCAAAGAGGAACCGCTCAGCCAAACAAGCCGAAATACAGGACGTTCCTAAGGACCTGTCGGTGCCTCCCTCGACTGAAGAGCAGAACACTGTCAAAATAATGGCAAAGAGGAAAAAGTGTTCCCCGTCATCTGGTAACTCGGAGACGCCCAAACCCCATATTACCCAGGGTATTCAACAGAGCTCCAGGGACAATAGGAGCAAAGCCGCTGCGATTACCAGAAAGGCGAGCACATCAGCCAAATCAGCCGAGAAGGAAAGGGCGCGTAAACACGAACCCTATCCAACTCGGAAGAGGAAGCTGAATGTGAACACAGGCAAAGAACCACCATCCTACGCAAAGGTAGCAAGAAGGCAACTACTGGACGATCTCTGCTATGCAGTAATTGACAGCGGAAATCCAACTGGCTTAATAGACCCGGCATCCATGGCTGGTCTTGCCAAGACTAAAGGTATGGTGTTCTTTGTGACCAAAGCTGTCTACATCAAAGTTGGCAAAGTGCCAATTGGCATGACGACCGGAGGAACACAGCCGGAGAATGCGAAGCACGATGAAGCGAATGGGGGCTCGGCGGAGCAGACACCGCAAAACAAGAAGGAGGAAGTGACCGAATGCATAACCAACTCCCAAGAAGACCGGTTACTGGAGAACCAATGTTAAAGGTCATCCAGATTAACCTCCACCGGAGCGAGACAGCAACCCACGCTCTGTTGGGTAAAATTGATAAAGGTAAAATACACATTGCTTTAATACAAGAACCTTGGACCACTAAAGACAAGGTTATTGGATTAAATCATATTAATTAGGAGGACGGGTTCCCGTCCGAGAACATGTATCTTACGCCATAAAAACCTTTGTTTTCTCTTTTCCCCAGAATTGTCAACATCGGGTGCAACTGTACTGAAACAGGGAGATGGGAATATATACCTGGCATCAGTATACTTGCCATGATTCACCGACACCACCACCTTCGTCGGAATTACAGCGACTGGTAGAGAGGGCCAAACAGACAGGTAACGAAGTTTTGATAGGTAGTAACTCCAACTCACACCAACGTCGTGGGGTAGTACTAACTGTAACCGTAGGGGTCATACCCTACTAGAATATTTGAATACTAACGACCTTTTCACACTGAATATTGGGAACAAAGCCACTTTTGTTAACAAGATTAGGGAGGAGGTGTTAGATATCACAATCTGTTCTGAACACCTTATATATGAGATTCAAGAATGGAGGGTTTCAAATGAGCCCTCATTCTCGGATCACAGATACATTAGATTTAGGATAACACGGCCACCACCGAAGCCGATAAGTTTCCGAAATAGGACCAAGACAGACTGGACAAAGTTCGGAAGCCTACTTAGGAATCGACTAGACCACCCTCAGCTCGACTACTCTAGCAGGGACGAACTAGACGACATAGTGACAAACACAACGCAAGCACTAGACTTTACAACAGGGCCACGTGTAAGAAATCACCAGTATACTGGGAGGACTACAAGAGGAGTCTCAGTGAATACAACGCAATATTGAGAAATGCGAGACGCAACTCCTGGAGACTAATCAGTGAACAGGTGGATAGAGTCAACGACATGTCGAAGATGAAAAAATTCCTCTCTAAGACAGGCGGAAACGCTAGTAGATGACACGGGAAAGAGAATGGATACAATGGAACAAACGCTTAGGCACCTGATGGATACACACATTCCAAATGGGATCGCGGAACCCACAGAGGAATGATCACAAGGTGAGAATGTAGTACATCAGTCGCCAATCATTACGGACCAATTGGTTGAAAAAGCTTTGAAGAACTTCTCCCCATATAAAGCGGCGGGACCGGATGGTATTTTCCCGGCTATCCTACAACATGGGGTTGACCAAATAACAACCCATTTGGCAGGAATTTTTACGGCATGCTTAAAATACGCCTACACACCGAGAAACTGGCAGGAGGCCAGGGTAGTATTCATACACAAACCTGGAAAAGCAAGATGTAACCGCAAAGGCTTATAGACCAATTAGCCTCACCTCGTTTCTACTCAAAACCCTGGAGAGCATAGTGGACGACATGGTAAAAAGTGGAATGCCGAGCGATATGCTGAAGTTTAGACAACACGACTATGTCAAAGGCAGATCAGTGGATACCGCACCTCATGAGGTAACCTACTACATAGAGCAATCTCTCAATGACAAATTATACACACTCGCTGTATGCATAGATATTGAGGGAGCGTTAAATAATATCCAGACCGAAACACTTATCCAATCCTTAAACCAGTTTATGGTGGACCGGGCATTAAAAGACTGGATCAACCATATGCTAAGGAATAGAAGGATAAACTGTGGTTCCCATGATGAACATATTAGAGACAGAGTACAACGTGGAACTCCACAGGGAGGGATTATATCACCACTCTTATGGGTCCTCACAATACACAGTCTCCTAAGGAAACTTACCGAAGAAGGACTTAAACCAATCTGCTACGCAGATGACGTTATAATACTTCTTAAGGGAAAGAACCCTAACCAATTATGCAGAGAGGCCGAGAGGGCACTGAGTATAGCGTATGACTGGGCACAGCCAATGGGCTTAAATGTAAACCCGGACAAAACGGAAATATGTATTTTCACAAGGAAGACGAAAATCTCAGAATATGAACAGCCACGATTCTTTGGAAAGACGATTAAAATATCCGATAAGGTTAAATACTTAGGAGTAATCTTAGATCGGAAACTGAATTGGAAGCACCACGTCGAGGAAATGGCTAATAAGGCCTACAGATGCTGGTCGCTATGTAGAAGGGCTATAGGATCCAAATGGGGCCTCAAACCGACTATAACACACTGGCTCTACAGAAGCGTAATCAGGCCCGTACTAACATATGCTTCTGTAGTATGGTGGACGGCAGTGGAGAGGAAATGTAACATCGCAATACTGCAGAGGGTTCAGAGAATGTGCTGGATTGGTATCAGCGGTGCAATAAGGACAACCTCGACAAGAGCCATGGAGACTATTTCCAGCCAATCGAGATTAGAATCAAATACGAGGCTGCCCTTGCGGCAAAACACCTACAAGCTACAGGTGAATGGATCAACAGCGATCTTACGTCAAAACACCAACGGATAACTGGGGCCATAGTCGGGTACGCGCAAGATACGAGTGAATCTGACCGAATACCCGAGATAAGGGTTAAGGCGAACTGCGTGACCTTAACGCCAACTAGAGACGCCTGGCAGAATGGGACCCTGGCACCAATGCCAAATGGGACTTGCTGCTACACGGATGGCTCAAAGCTATGAGAAAAAACGGGTCTAGGATTCTTCATTGAAAATCCAGCAACCGAATCCCATTTACGCCTCCCGGATCATAATACGAACTTTCAGGCAGAAGTTCGGGCGATTACAGAGTGTATCAAATGGCTCGGCGATAATACAATCCCAGCCGAGGCAAATATATTCACAGATAGCCCAATGGCAATCAAGGCAATATCATCGGAAACTGTCAAATCTAGAACGGTCCTTGACTGTCAGAAGGTGATAAACGATTACTCTATGCACGGCAGACTCAACATCATCTGGGTGCCGGGGCACAGCGGAGTATTCGGCAATGAGAGAGCGAACCTCCTGGCAACGAAAGCCAGGGAACTCCAAACGGTGAGCCTAGATGGAGCGAAACCCTTTGGGGTGACGAAGGCTGAGTTAAGTAAATGGGCGGAGTCGGCACATATAGCCCAGTGGAACCGGGAATCAGTAGGCAGGATGACAAAGATCCTATGGGGAGACCCAGATGGATCGAGGACAAAAGGTTTGCTGAAACTGGGAAAATCCGAAATAAGCAAAATGATGGGAGTCTTAACGGGGCATTCGGGATTACGGGCCCACCTGTACCGTATTGGACTAGAGGCGAACAGTGAGTGCAGGGCATGCATGGAGGACGATGAGACGATGGAGCACTTCTTATGCCACTGCCCGACCTTCAAACAAGCTAGATCCTGATATCTTTCGGATAGTACGATACCGGACATGACCAAACTTGTGGGTATGGAGTGGAACAACATAAGGAATTTCGTGAATAGCACCGAATTCCTATAAGGGATATAGTGAAGTAGTAGCGTAAACTTAGAGCGCACAACAGATCGAATTAGCGGCTTCAGTGTATGTCTTACTGACATGGGAAGGTTTAGAGTGCTCGTTCTGAAAACTCAACACCGCACCCCTCTTTTCAAACTAACTAAGTTTTTCCTCCTCCTGTAAACTTTGTTTTTACGTTAAAATCAGATTTGCCAGAAGTCAAACAAATTCAAAATAGTTAAAAGCATTTCCATATTACAATTGACATCCGATTCGACAACCTGCATTTGCATTGCCTGAGCAAATGCAAATCCAACATGTTTTAATTGTCATTGCCTACAATTGTAATTCTTTTGCAGTTGCATTAGATAAAGTATGCAAATTAAAAAACCCGCGTATGATCAATAGACGAAATGTTAAATATATTTAACAAGTTACAATTCAAACTGAAGAAATTAAAAGGTTTTAAAATATTGACTTTTAAACACAAAAAACATAACAAAATATAATTCAATTCAAAAATAATTACAAACAAAATTAAAGGGATAAATAAGCTGCACCATCTTCCTCATCAACTTCTCTATTCTGTTCCATCGATCGTCTTTGCCAATGTTTGCTTGTGATTGCCTCCAACAACATTTTATGTGCCTCATCTTCACACCTTAACAGCAGTTGTCTAGATACATATAACTATAATTATATAACTCAAGTAGTAGATTAAATCCACATTAACGGAGTTACACGAACTTTGTTACCTAACAGTTGCCAATCAGAATTTTCAAATATGGACAAATAAAGTCAACAAATACTTTTGCGTTTCAAACCTTATTATAAATGAAAAAAAAAACATTTATAAACGTGTGATAAACACACGCTATACATGAGTTACGAAAATCCTAATAAAGGTATAATAAAACAATATTTCCTCAAAATTATTTTAAAAATTACAAAACTTTATTCGTGATAAATCTACTTCCTTTTTTTTGAAACAAATAATAAACTTAATCTAATGCAACATTTAATTTCTTCTATTTTATATTTCCATCAGTTTAAATCTAGCATTTATATTAACAGAACTTAATTCGGTAACCAAATATTTATATGAAAATGGAATTTCTATGTAACCCACTCCAGAACCATCGCCACAAAGACGACACGTATCAGGCACCGATTGTAGCTTCCCCGTATTTTGTGAACGTTTCACAATTTTCTTTAAAGGAGCCAATATACTGCCACATTTATTACAGACCAGCGAATGCGTTTTATCCGAGTTGTGGAAGAGTCGATCTTGTAGTAGAAACGAAGCACCATGAGATATCAGAGCATCACGTTCCATTTCACCGAAACGTACACCACCACCACGTTTCCGACCCTTAATTGGCTGTTGTGTGATGGCATCAACAGGACCTGTGGAGCGTACTTGCCACTTATCGAACACCATGTGACGCAGACGTTGATAATGAACAACACCAAAGAAGATATCAGCCGTCATTTCACGACCGTCCACACCGGAATACAAACGTTCGGTGCCATAGTAATTATAGCCGCCGGCTTCCAGCAGTTTTCCAAAATAATCGATGGCTGTATGTTTTTCTGAGAATCGAAAAGGTGTAGCATCATGAACTAAACCATGAAGTGATGCACTTTTGCCCGCCATCGTTTCGATCATCATAGCAATTGTCATGCGGGAGGGGAAACCGTGAGGATTGAACACAATATCGGGTATTAGACCAGTTTCTGAGAAGGGCAGATCTTCAGCTGGATATTTTTGTGAACAAATACCTTTTTGGCCAGCACGCGAGGCGAACTTGTCTCCAATTGTGGGTGGACGGGGTATACGCAGGGTCACGCATACCATGCGCGGTGAGTTCGCCTTAAAACTGCCACAATAACGAACGCTATCGACAACGCAATCTTCTTTTTCATCAACTTTTACAATTTTATATGTGGATTCTTCGGTGCAGAAAAAACTATTGTTTTATGGAAGAGAGAGAGAGAGAGAGAATGGGAAATAAAAATGCATTTGGTTATATTTATTTGCTTTAGCTGCGAAGATTGGAGAAAAAATGATTATGGATTTGGATAATGTTTAGTTTCGGAAATAAACAGATTTTGTAAAATTTGTTATGAACTGCGATGATGGACGAAATGACGACATAAACTTGGGGTTTTATATATATTATTATTGCACACATTCACCTTTATATTTTAGGTAAAGATTTAAGCTTTGAAGCTGACATCTTTAGAACAAACAAAAATCCATTTGTTTTTTCTCATTTATTTATTTATTTTTCTCATATGTCTCTTAGTTAAACAGTAGTACATAAAATTTTAATATCCGTATTTTAACCATGGGACTGTCCGTGGAGGTGGAAAGTTTCTGATAGCCATTCACTTGGGAGAGGCCAGAAATGATTCCTTCATTGGAGCTGCTTCACTACTTCCGGAAACCTCCGTTAGCTAGCTAGGTGAAAAGGTGAAAATAAATGAGCAGCCTGATTTGGTTATGCGATCACTGATGTGTCTCAGGCTTAGTAGGTGGCTGATGTCACTGAAGCTCATCAAGCTATCGGGCATATTATTTTGTCCTTTAGAAGGCGGATGAGCCAAATATATGGCCCAACGGCGGATAAAAAACCAAAAGTAGAAAATCCAGGTTCGACATATTGCATCCTGGTCACCGTCTGATCTATAATGCAAAAACCCGGTGGACTGGGTTTGCCTCCCGCCACCGTTCATAATGGCAGTGAAAATACGAAAACGAAAGATAAAACATAAACGACCCCCGCAAACGTTATAAGGACCACGATTTACGGATATGCGCCAGGAATGAGAGAACTCTTTATAGATCCGGTGCAAGCAACCAATTGGCTGATGTCCTCGAAAGTTATAAGGCTGACATTACCGCTATCCAGGAAATGCGATGGACAGGACATGGCTGCACACGAAAGAGAAACTGCGACATATGTATGTATACTACAGTTGCCATGAGAAAAAACATGAATTTGGTTGCGGATTTGTAGTTGGAAAAAGACTGCGACATCTAGTCTCTACGTTCAATCCTGTGAGTGAACGTATAGCCACAAGCCGCATAAAAGCGAAATATTTTTATATTTCCCTAATTTGTGTGCAAGAAAGATGATGATGCCAAAGACATATTCTATGAGCTCCTAGAGGAAACGTATGACCGCTGCCCTGGCCATGACATTAAGATTGTACTAGGAGATTTTAATGCTAAAGTAGGCAGGGAGAATGTGTTTAATTCAACTATTGGCAATTTCAGTCTACATGCTGACAGTTCCGACAACGGTATGAGACTGATTGACTTTGCCGCGGCAAAAAACCTGGTCATTAGTGGTACAAGATACCAGCATAAAGACATCCACAAGGCTACTTGGGTAGCCCCTGATCAAAGAACGAAGAACCAAATTGATCACGTGGTAATTCATGGAAGGCACACCTACAGTGTAATGGACGTACGAGTGATCAGAGGAGCTAACATTGATTCTGATCACTACCTGGTAGCACCAAAGGTTCGCGCAAGATTGAGTAGAGCGAGAATCGTACGAAACCAGACGCAGAGGAAGCTGGACATCGGAAAGCTGCAATTACCAGAGGTAGCCACAGCCTACTCAAGGAAGCTCTAGCAACTTTTGGCACAGAACCCACCCCCTCCCGATAACGATCCTGAAGCGCAGTGGAAACCCATTTCCGACTCTATAAAAACTGCCGCATCAACCGTACTTGGTTTTGAAAAACCGCTTCGCAATAAACCATGGTACGATGAAGAGTGTCGCATTGCAAATTATGAAAAGAACGCTGAACGCATGGCAATGCTTCAGTCAATTGCAACGCGAGCTGCGACTGAGCGCTATTGGGAGAAAAGAAAGGAGGTAAACCGTCTCTTTAGGCCAGTGGTCGCCAAAATGAGAATACTAATCAAATGTGAATGTATTGGTGTATTTGCACTGAATCCAGAACAAAGTGGCATGACCATTCCTCGTTGAAAGCTAATGTGCTACTGAATGAAATTTTCTTCTCTCATACGCTCTTTGATATTCTTTGTGTTGACGTTCGTGTTGTGTACATGTAAAAAGCCGATCGTGTTCGGCCCCGGGGGCTATGGACGGTGACCACTGCTTTAGGCGTAGGAAACGGCAGTGGAGAAAGCGCGAGAGTGAGAAAATTGAGTCATACAGAAGGAAGAACGAAGCCCGAAAATTCTACCAAAAAGTCAAAAACGGAACTAATGAATATGGTTCAGGGAATATGGAGAGATAATTTCTCCGCGCTACTGGTACCTTAGATATCCAATGACGAGACAATCGATCTAAATTTGGACGACGACGTCGATTGCCCCCTCCTAACCAAGACGAGGTCAGAACAGCTATTGCCCGGCTTAAGAACAATAAAGCCGCTGGACCCGATGGATTACCGGCGGAGCTGTTTAAGACTGGCGGCGATGAGCTGATAAGGTGCATTAGCAAAATTTGGTTAGATGAATGCATGCCCGGCGATTGGAGTTTCAGTGTACTATATCCCATATTTAAAACGTGACCCGAGTCCCTGTGCCAACTACCGTGGAATAAGCCTTTTATCCATAGCATAAAGGTTATATCAAGTATAATGTGCGAAAGACTAAAACCGATTATCGCTAACCTGATTAGACCATACCACTGTGGCTTTAGGCCTGGAAAATCTACAACCGACCAGATTTTCACGCTACGCCAAATCCTGGAGAAGACCCACGAAAAACAAATCGACACCTATCACCTATTTGTCGATTATAAGGCGGCCTTCGATAGCCCGATACGGGGGAAACTCTACGAAGCAATGTCTGAGCTTGGTATTCCTGCAAAGCTCATACGCCTTAGCAGGATGACCCTGACGAACACCAAATCCGCAGTGAAAGTTGGTTAGGATCTTACCGTACCTTTCGAAACTAATCGAGGCCTCAGACAAGGTGACACCCTATCGTGCGATCTCTTTAACATCTTAATAGAGATTATTCTGAGAAAAGCTGTTGTCAACATGAATAAAACCATCGGCAGCAAAAGTCACATGCTGCGCGCGTATGCTGATGATATAGATATCATTGGACGCACAGTTAGAGAAGTTACTGCGGTGTTTTCGAGAATTAAGAAGGAGTCAGGAAAAATGGGTCTGACGGTAAATGAGGATGGTTGGTTTTAATGGTTTCAACGAGCAGGGTCACCACGCGATTAGACCAAAGCGTGAACGTTGATAACCGTTATAATTTCGAGGTGGTAGACGAATTTAAATGCCTCGTATCTGCCGTAAACAAAAACATCAACGCCAGCCTTGAGATCAAGCGGAGAATTGTGCTTGCGAATACATGTTATTTTGGGCTAAGCAAGCACTTTAGAGATAAAGCCCTCTCTTGAGTAACAAAAGTCCAACTATACCAAACTCTCATACAACCTATCTTGCTTTATGGCGCAGAATCATGGGTCCTATCGCAACCAGACGAAACTCTTCGAGCGAAAAATACTCCGAAAAATGTATGGCCCTATAGTGTACAACGGCGAGTATCGGCGAAGCATGAATCATGAGCTGTATGAGCTTTATCCTGACATTGACATAGTTAAGCGGATCAAAATAACGCGATTGCGCTGGCTGGCTATGTCAGTAGAATGGATGAAGACAAATCAGCACGAAGGGTTTTCGAAACCGAACTCGAAGGAAGACGAAAAATAGGAAGACCAAGACTCCGCTGGAAGGATCAGGTTGACGAATCCCTGCGTACACTTGGTATTGTCACCAGGAGAGATAAGGCAAAAGATCGAACTGGTTGGCGTAATATGTTATCTTCGTTTTGTAACCCTCGGGGTTGTTCGTGACCGCATAAGAAAGAGAATTTTAACCATAAGCATTATTGACTCATACAACATATGCTGGTCTCCTCTTGTCATACATGTTTGTTGTTCCCAATTAAAAAAAAAAACATTGGGGAAAACCCGAAATAAATATGAAGTTAATTTACAATTTTGTAATTCCCATTTAGACTAGAACTTTCATGAGTAGTGTCACCGGCATTTAGGAGATGACCACTACATAATTAAATACATATGTTTATTGGCTAAATTTTACTATTGTAGAACTGAGTCATTATATACATATATTGTTAAAAAAAATAACAAGTTAACTTGGAGATGGGTTTTTTTTCGGAACTACACATTCAATACGTAACCTGGCCCTGTTCCTCGATTTCGAACGAAAACTAGTCACTCGAATTCGATTGGAATTGGGTTCCTTAAACTCAAAATACTCCGTCTTGTCTTTAGCTTTGATCAGAAATAACAATACAATCGAAATAGAGAAATTATACATTTTGGTTCGACTTGAAATGACTAGATTTTGGAATCCAGATGAAATTTCAAAAAGAAGATAAGAGCAAATTTTGACATCGAGGAACAGTCATCAAATATAAAAACTTAAGACAAATACTAGTTTTATTCAATTTCTGGAAATAGTTTTCGATTATTTATAAAACTTGTAATATATACTTATATGTGAGTGCTTATATTTGTCAAATACGAATGTAAGAAAACAAAACAATTGTTGTACTCACCTGTAGAAAGGACAACCGTATGTTAATTGTGTACCCGGATGAGGTAATCCATCGTTATCCAAATATTGATTTATATCGGGGGTATGAGGACTACGTGCAAAATAGCTGGTACCACGCATTTCTATAAATTTTGATTTGTATATCGAACCATAAGCAAAACCACGTTCATGGGCGGATTTATTGATAATCATAGCATCTTCCATGTCATAGCCCGTATAAGAAATAACAGCCACAATTGCATTGGTGCCCATACCAAAGTCATCCAAACGTATATTATCATGGTGTACTGGTCTAAACAAGGGAGCGGCGGGAGTTTGTAAACGATATAACTTATTGGCAGCTTGTTTAGACCAATTTAAACAGGGAGTACCCATAGTTTGTTTACCCATCTGACACTGGTACATGTTACTAAATAAAATTGAAACATTTTAAAGTGAAAAACGAATATTATACGAACATTTATACGACTTACCGTGGTGACTGATTGTAATCCGGCATGGGAATTAAATTTGCTAAATTACTTAAGAAATCAGTTTTTGACAACTCCATATGGGTGGTAAAATTGGGATATGCTTCTTTGGGATCTACAGCTATTTCCATATAAACTTGTTCCAACGAGCCTATAAACTCAATTTTATTTAAGGCCAAATTTCTTACTGGCCTCATAAGCCGAGCAGGACCCACAAATATGAAAAGGCCGGGAAATTGACCCTTCGTCTTGTATGGTATATAGGCGAGCTCCATCATTTCAGGCAATTTGTTTTCTATTTTTAATAAACGTAAATTATCTACAATTTTGGAGGCATCAGCTTGACGTATGTGACCTAATAGTTTGCCTTCCAGAAAAACCACAAAGAATTTTGCTGCAGGATCCTTCAGATCCGAATCAACGGGTAACATGCCCATTTTTACTAAGGTTTTTGGTATGTTCTGCAAACAAAAAATGTAACAGAAAGACAATTGGCATAATAATAGTGTAAGTTAAAGAACTATAAATAGGGGTTCAAATCAATTGACATAAAGAATTAAAAATTATGTTTCGTTTCCTACATGAGTAATTTATTTCCCGTGATATTTACGAAGTGCTTCTGGAGATACTTTGTTAATAACGAATGCTGCTTAAATTGATTTCTCATGTCCATTAAACTCACCTCCACCAATTTCTGATCGGGCATTGTGGATATCCTACAAGTCACTGTCAAGTGATTCAACAAACCACATGGTGTACCATCAGGCGTGTGGACAGGACAAATAAATCCCCAAGCATCGGGCAACAATTGACGCGCTTCTGTTGTCCTCATGGTGGTAAAGAACGAACCTCTGTGTACAGCACGAAAATGTGACATATAACGCATACGATTAATATTTTCCGCCATTACCACTAAACCCGAACTTTGCATAAGACCAAGACCACTACGTGATGGCGCATTACCCGTAGCCAAGAATGATTCCATAGCACGACTTATACCACCCGAACTACGCAAAGCAGTCGTAAGTATGGATGATGTAATTAAAGCATCTGGTGTATTGAGCTTTTTCAATAGGGTTTTTTTGGAATATTGTAGCCAGAGATCAATACGGTCGGTAAAGAATTTTTGGTATAAGTGACCTGAAAGAAATATGAAGCATTGAGCACAAAGAAAAAAGATAATTTAGTTATCAAACAAATACAGTGAAGAAAAGCACACTTTCGTATATTTAAGCCTACCCAGCCAACCAAATTCGAAGCGCTCCAAAAAAAGGAGCGTGTAGGGACTCCCATAGGAGCCTCCTTAGGAGCGTTAGCACAACGTGTGGGGAGTCCTAACGGAGTCCGCAAGGTACTTTTTTTTTTAAATTATAGGCGAAAAAAGGAGTCCGTGAGGAGACTTTCTGAATGAGCGATGTGGGACCCCAAAAATACTCATTTATAGGAGTCGTTGTGACTTATCTAAATGAGCGTGTAGGGACTCCGAAAACACTCATTTAAGGAGTCCCCAGGGTGTACTTTTTTCATATATTTTGAGTGTACTGATTACTTCGGCGGATATGCTCCTTTGGGACTCCTTTTGGAGACTCCCTAGGAGCGTTAGCGCACCGTGTGGGGAGTCCTAACGGAGCACCTTGCGGGCTCCGCTTGTTGGCTGGGTAATGATATATCAATAAAAATTAATTTGTTGTAATATTTTAGTATAAAATCTCAAACAATGTAAATATTTATTTATTTATTTTATTTAATTATTTCAATAACCGGGCCACCGCGCCCATAAGGCCATTTATTTATTTATTTACAATATATTTTATAAAATGAATTCATAAAATATAAAGACAGAGGCGCCGGGTAACTTAGACCATGTGCGCTCGAAAAAAGAAAACCTTAGCCTAAGTTAGTGGAGAGAGTTAAATGTAAAGAATGAAATTAGTGCATTTTTAAGTAAAGGGTTTTCGATAATAGTGAGTATTAGAGAAAGAAGACTTTGGTAAACACATCACGAAGGAACGTATCCTGGGCAACATATCTTGCAAGGAACAATCAATAATTTTATCTATAGGGAGAGCAATTCTAGAGGAACTACATTCCTCAAATATATGTGAAACGGACAGAAAATCACCACAGAAGTAGCATCTGCGAGGGTCTGTGCCTTCGTAGTAATGACGGGTGTTGAATTTAGTTTTTCCTACCCTTACACGGGCTAAAATAATGCACTCACTTCAACTAAATTTTATGTTGTAACGTGGTCTGGAGACCGCCGGATTGACTCGCCTGAGGAAAAGGGCAGAACGATGCCAGCTATCAAGGTTCATGGAGTATAGCGAATTGTAGATGCTGGTAAGTGTAAAAGGGAAGCAAGGTATTTCGGTGACTGCCGATAGTCTCAAAGCCGCTTTTGCCTCTCTATCAGCCAACTCATTGCCTGCAATACCTACATGGGATGGGATGGGATCCAGAGAACCACAATTGGCCGGGAGGTTGTACATGAGACGGTATTATCTAATATGCCCCTATGTTTCCCTTGAAGAGATTTGGTGACACTAAGGCTATCGGTACAAATAAGAGTTTTCTTTTGCTCAATCGACGCGTATTCGATAGCAGATTTGACCGCAGAAAATTCTGCCGTAAAAATGCCCGAATAGTTCGGTAATCGAGAATTACGTACCACTATACAATTATCAACAGTTAGTTGATTAAGCACGGAAAAAGAAGTCAATTCGCCATCGAAAGACCCATCAGTGAAGAGGATCATCAAAAGATTTCTGTAAATAACTGCATTTGTTGAACTCTTTTTGTAGCTACTCAGGACGTCATCAATAAGAATTGAAGACTCACTAGTAACACTTGGGACAGGTCTTGATGGTAGAGATATATCTAGATCAGCAAAAAGTTCCAAAATGCGATCTATCGAAGACGCCAGTCTTCTGTACCGAAGATTAAGGTGGGACCAAAATTATTTTTTCCAAAAAAATACGAAAGTCAGAGAAATTAGCTTCAAAACCCAGGGTTTCTACCGGAGTAGGTCGAAGAAGGCCCGTGGCCGTTCTAAAGCATTTGTTAATGGCAACGTTCAATTTCGTCACATTGTTGTCGGATGTCCAGCCATAAATAGTGATCCCATGGGAAATGGTACCAATAGCCAGAGATCTGCCTATGTCAATAGCCATGCCAATGTGAGGTCCTTTGGTCTTCGAGCAGATAAGGCGGATAAGGGATAAGTTAATAAAGATGATGTTATAAATTGAATTGAAATTGGAAAATAAACAGTTAAGTTGTTAGTCATAAAACGTATGGAGGACTGCCAGTATATATCAACTCACTTGAATAATTTCGAAGACTGCAATTTTTAAACAGGTTCTTCGATGTCTAAAGAATTTTGATCTGGGTTCCAAAATTGGAAATTTTTGGAAGTTAGTCTTAAAATTTATGGAGGACTGCAAGTATATACACAACGTACTTGAATCATTTTGGGTACTTTCTGTTTTTGAAAACAAACTGTCAATAAACAAATTTGTTTTTGAATTGTTACAAAATGTAAGAATTTGTGCCTGTTCCTCTATGTCGAAAGAAGGTTTTGTTTGCATTCTAGTCGTAAGAAACATGGTAGAATTATCTAGTAGGTAGTCTAGGGATGTCAATCGGGATTTCCCGAATCCCGAAAAAGCCCGGGCCCCGAAATTTGCACAAAAAAGCCCGGGATTTCGGGCTTTAAATTAAAAATAATGCTCTGAAATTGACAACAAGGCGTTTATATTAGCGACAATTAATTTGTACTAAACGAATAATTATTTAACATCGGACTAGTACGATTAATTCTGTTCATCTTATTGAATTCTGTTCATCTTATTGAAGGGCGTTTAATGGAATTCAGTTGGTCGTTTGCCGCAGACATTATTGGGTTTATAACGGACGGAGCGCTGTTAATGGTAAAAATTGAAAACTTACAGCTCCAAAGCAACAATTGTGCATCCATCCCGCTATATTGGACTTTTTAGTTATAAAAAACACATACTGTTGCATTTTTTGTTGTTTGGATGCAAATATTACGTGTTTGTATCTTGTCGCAAATGTAGTATGCTTGTGTCCAAACACAATATTAAATGTTAGAGGCACAATGATTAATAGGTTATAATATATGGTTTTGTGACCCAAATACGCATTTGTTTGTTGAAAACTGCTGAATACAAAAACGTGACAGAAAACAAAAAAGCATCAGATCTTCAATTCATGAAAACATGTACAAATATGTTGCTGGAGCCGTTTTTTTCAGCTTGGGCCATTGTGGAATTATCTTCATTAGGAGATGACGAAGAATTATAATCTTTCGACATTTGTTTAGCAGAAACAAGAAATGGCATTACAGAAAAAACCCACATTAGAACACTTATGGAAAAGGTCCGAGAAATATGTTAACCTTTGGTGCAAGCTATAAAATGTTATTGGAATCGGCTTTTCCGAATTTCAGTGAACTATTTGGTCCCATATCTTGGATATTGCAACAGAATAATGCCCCTGTACACAACCCCAGAGTAGTAAGGGAGTTCATTGCAAGCCAAAATGTTAATAATCTTGACTGGCCACCCTATTCGCCAGATCTAAACATTATCGAAAATGTCTGGGGTTGGTTATATCGTAAGGTCTTTGAAGGAGGTAGACAATTTGATGACAAGCAGTCATTAATCCAGACCAATAAGGATGCTTGGAATCAAATATCTTTGGATTACATATATTTTCTTTATCTCTCAATCAAACCCCGTATATTTCAAGTTATTAAAAACAAAGGGAGTTGTACCCATTACTAACAGTTCTTAAGTAAAGTAAAATAAATTAAAAAAACAAGAAAAACAGTTTTCCATTAAAATTAGTTAAAGTTCAAGTGAACCAAAAAAATAGCACATTTTTTGACTTTTTTTTTATAAATTGCTCAAAAAATACAAAGTCTATGCTATAAATTGCATTTTGGTTGAAATTCTATAAATTTTATTAACAACCTCAAATTTGACAGTTTACTCACGGAAATACGAAAAAACCACAAATCTGTTGGGCTGACGCGTTTACCGGATAGATAAGTCTACCATGATAAGAAATTTGATCTGGGTTCCACAATCGTTATCGTTTACATTTGATGGATAAATCCTATATTTCGAATGTGCTATCATCTATCTACTGTGATCAAGTATAGACAATCGAACAAAACTTTTTCACGCAGACCAACCTAATTTTAGTCGAATTCGACCCCGCATTTCGATAGTGCAGACTTCAAAATTCATTCATGAACAGATTTTATAGGGATAATTATTTTCCCCTTTGCCACTCACCCGATGTCAACACCTCCTGCATCATCACCGAATCAACATTCTCGATTTTAGCGTTCCCCTGAACACATTGATACAATTTCTGTATCATAAAAGCAATCAAATCAAATTTCTCCTGAGTGGATGTTAAATGTATCAGTATTCGCTGTTGCATTATATAGTCCGTAACTTCCGTGTTAGTTTTCCATGGTGGCAAGTCAGGAAACCGGGTACGAAATATATGACCTATATAGTCTTTACACTGACCAGGCGTGTGTAATCCCTCATCATGGACATCACGCAACATTTGTTGTACACAACTGAGGTAGTATTGATCTGATTCATAACCGCGTACCAAACGCATGTAAATCTGTTCATCGGTGTAGTCGACTAAACACTTAATGACGAGACAAACTGGAACGTAGGCCATAAATTTCTGATTGGAAAACATAAATTTACAGGAGCCATTGTTTAGGTAATGCAGAACATTATTGTAAGACGTTTCATCTTTGCGTACTGATCTTATCATTATGCCCAATTCACTAAAGTTGGTGCCACGATCTTTCCAGGAACTTCTTTTAATGGCTATGGGGAAATTACGTCTGCTCATAAGTAACATACGTACGATTTTCTCGTTTCCCTTGACAATAAAGATACCGCCCCACTCGGAGTCATGTTCGCCATGCTTGACCATTTCTTGTGGCTTTAATTTGCCCAAATTGCAGGCATTTGATTTCAACATAATGGGAATTTCGCCCAATTCAACATCTATTGAATTCTTGTCAATGCCATCTACACGCCAGCCCAATTTTAAACTACACATGCCCGTATAGGATTTATGTAATTGTCGAGCTTCTGTGGGATATATACGCCGCTCTTTGACTTCAATTTCAGTCAAAGGTACTTGAGGCGTGGAAATCTTTATATCTTCTATGAACAAGTCGACCATTTCTCCAGCTGGTGTTTTAAAACTGCAAGGCTGCATAAGTTCGGCGATATTGTTGAGACCAAATTCCAGTAGTTCATTGAAGGAATCCAAATGAGGAGCACCCAAAGCTTGTAAATGCTATAACCGGAAAATTGAATTATTATTACACACCTCTTGCAAGCTATAAACGCAAAATTGTCGTAGATTTTCTCACTTCATTTAATTCTTCAGGTATAATTTTAAATTCAGGTCTTGAATTTGTTAATTCCGGATATAACTTCATTGTTTATTTTTATTAATTAAACGTATTATTGCCGGGAAATCTAAAATTTCTAAAAATTCCACAATATATTGCTTTGTGCACCAGAAACTATTGACAATTGTTTGAATATTTCGCTCTCTCGCAGTCGCACGTGTCGATGTGAGAACAGCTGATAGGGTGGTAAGTTCAAAAAGTAAACACCGGGTGGTATTTCACTTTTATGTGGTGAATATTTATGCCGTTACATTTGAATTGAATCTTTTGATGTATGTATGTATGTACATAAATGTTTAATTCGTGTATACTGCTGTTAACTGTTTGTTTTTATTTTGAATAACTTTTTAAAAACCCAACAACATGGAAATAGGTGTAATGATACAAATACAAGGTAGTAGCATTAGAATTGTTGTAATTTCCATACCCAGTTATTGTCAAAATCAGCTGATAAAAATGTACACATACATGTGAAATTGTTAACATAGATACATGGTACAATAATATGTTCATGGTAAAGTCGTAAGAACAGCTGTTTTAATTTTTTTCATGAGGTTCTTCGCTTCGGCTGTCACACTCACATGTATTTTGTTTTTGTACTCTTTTGCATTCTTGTGTTGTTAGTATGTATTTGAGTAGAGTTTGACAACTGAAGCGAATAGAACAAAAACAAAATGCCTGTTGTTGCTGCCTACAACAACAACAACGCGCGCTGCTATTACCATGAAGATATAATTGTACCATGCATAGATAGATGCAAAGGAAATCATATGGGCTGACGCTACTATGTACCTTGTATTTGTATCATGATTGGTGTCATTTAAAAAAGATCGCTTTACTTCACTTTAATAAATTTGTATCCTCTATGCATTTTCACAAAATACAATTAGGGAATTCACATGTAGGGAGTTCACATGGTGTACTATTGTGTTGTATTTATCGTATATGCTAAAATAATACAACAGTTGTAAATATGTTGTTGGTATTCTTCATGTAAATATATTTTACGACTATACAACCTGAGCATGTCTGTTTTTCCAGTGTACTATACTGTATCTTCATTGTCAGCTGTTTTTTGTTCACTATTTAATCAGATATATTGTTGTGTTTTGAAGAAATTTTGCATTTTTCTACAACATTAACTCAAGAATTAATTTTAATTGGTAAAATAATTAAAAAAAGGAAATTGGACAAATGGAAGGAGAAGAAACTACTTCGGTAAGTTTTTGTGCACAAATTTTTTACACAAAACCGTAAAAATTTTATCTTTTTCGCTTCTTGTTGGCATTTTTTATTTTTTTAATAATTTTCTTTTATTGCTTGACGTTTATTTGACGTTTTTAATGCTTATGATTTAGCACATACAACATGCTGCTCACATGCATACATAAGTCATATGTACTAATTTGTTAAATATGACTTTACGACTTATGACTTTAGGAGACCATGTGAATTCCCTAATGGTGTACTACTTGTTGTATTTATCGTATGTGCTAAAAATTATACAACAGTTGTAAATTTGTTGTTGTTATTCTTCATGTTAATATATTTTATGATAATACAACACTCGTGTTTTGGTTACAAGCAAGCGATCATCGCTTGCTAAGTTGTAACGAAAACTGCTATTTAGCGATAAGTGATTTTATTCAAAAATATGAAAAAGGGTTCAAGGCGGAGAAAGATGTCAAAAAAATTTTTGTTTAAAGTTAGCGAAAATGATTCGCGTCGTTAATTTCTCGCTAAGTGCTTCATACAAAACAAGCGATTATATAAGCAAGCGGTGTAACCAAAACACGCTTAACATGTCCATGTCTGTTTTTCCAGTGTACTACTATCAGCTGTTATTGTATTTTTTTATTGTGTTTTGAAGAAATTTTGAATATTTCTACGTTAACTCGGAATTAATTTTAATTGGTGAAATAATAAAAACAACAAGGAAAAGGACAGAAAAAGGAAAAATATAATTTTACTGCTGTTACAGGTAAAGCCAAAGCGGGCTAGAAAGAAACTCACCAGGAAGTGGTCCTTGGCGGAAGAAAAGATGCTTATTGTCTTCTTAATGCAAAATCTGGATGTAGAGGTTTGTTCATGTTTATGAATTAAACAAATACATCTTCAAAGAATTAAAGTTATACAATTTTTAGAAACCAACGGCACAATCATATTATAGGGGTTTCGTGGCGGAAACAGGTGTTGCTATTGAGTGGAGTCTTGTGCGCTCGAAAGTACGCAACATGCGTGTTATTTATAACAAAGCGAAAGCTTGGGAAGGTTCAACAGGCGCTGGCAGTATGAATGGGGACACGGTCAAAAGTAAGTTTATTTAATTTAATTTATTAATATTTATCGTCGATATAGTTATTGATGTCAATTTGAATTTCTTTTTAGATACTCTACATAAGTTTTTGGAAGCAGAATTATTGAAGAAGATATCACTGAAGAAACCCTGCAGCCAAGCAACCGTAGTACAGAGATCTACGACATAGCAGACATCGAAATCAATGAGACCTCAATAGTAGCAGAGGGCACACCATAGGATTGTGAAATTTTACCTTCCACAAGCCGTAAAGGCATTTATTCTAGAACCGCTGTGTCCGACATCATGCAGATCCAATCGGAGATGTTAGCCATAAAAAAGAAAAAAATGGATCAGGATTTAGTAATTAAGGAAAGAGAAATGGTTATTAAGGAGAGGGAAGTAATTGTAAAAGAGAAAGACATGAGCTTGAAAGAAAAGGAGATTACTAGTAATGAAAAGTTGAAAATACTTGAGCTATATATGAAAGAACGACTAGCAATGGAAGAGCTCAAGCTAAAGTATAGATAACTTTAATTTGGCATTTTTATTTTATTTCATTTCCTGTCTAGTGAATTAAAATCGACAGTTCCTTATTTTGGGACTTACAGAATAAGCTTTTTTTAAATTAATTTTTAAATCATCTGGCTGTCATGTGCATTAAACGGCAGTTCCTTTTTTATTTTTAGAATAAGTTTTATTAATTTAATAAACTTACAAATGTATGTATAATAAACAAATATACAAATACATAAAAGTTATTACATGTTTCTCTGATTTTGAATAAAATTGAGCAAGCTATTTCTGGTATTTGGTATTAGCTGATGGAGATAAATTGAAATTGGGTTGGAATGTTTCAGTGGTACTTTCATCGTCTTTTAAAGTTTGAAGAATGTTATGAAGAATACAGCACACCATAATCCAATCATTACATACCTTTTTATTTTGTTTAGATATCATTCTAAATGCAAGCTGCTTTAGGCTACCAAATTTTTCTTTTAGTAAGCCAAAACAATTTTCAATCCTTACACGATATTTTGAAAAATACTTGTTAAATTCTTCTCTATCCTCCTTTGTATTCTCCGTGCTATTTTGTCTAAATGGTGTCAATAAAAATGATTTTAATGGATAAGCACAATCTCCGGCAATCCATTGGGAATCTGATAAAAAGCCATCCGGATTTTTAGCTGGAGGACAATTTGAAAACATTTTTTCATCGTGGACGCTTCTTTTATACTCAATTGTAAGTTGTCTTATGCACAGTTTATGGTCACAAACTGTAACTGATGGAGCTTAGTTGGCGATTCAGCTAAGCTTACTTCTGATCAGGGCACACTAATCACGGTAGTAGCAGTAAATATGTGTGTAATCATATGCAAAATCGCACTTGGCTTCTGTCAAACTCAGCTGATAAAAATGTAAACAAAATGTGAATTTTTGAATCAGTTATGATATAAGCTTTGTCTGTTTACTTTTCCAGCAAGATTTATCCAGTAACTTTTTGCAGAGAGTAAACAAAATTTTACGCTCTTTTTTTTCTCTATTCCATAAAGTAAACAGACAATATTTTGTGAAATATTGCAAGAAAACATCAACAAGTGTAAACAATTGAAATGACAAAGGAAATAAGAATTTACGTCTGCACTTTCATTACGGTCGCAGTGTATGTATGGACGTTTCTAGCATAAAAACAAATGTTTTTATATTCTAATTTACAATAGACGTTAAAAAACAATACAATTTTAAACACTTACCTCTGCCATTGTTAAATTTCAACTTTATTCTTCTTTTTCACACAAAAATATTGCAATCAAAATGTAAATAAAAAACAGCTGATCGAACTTGCAAAATCTTGATAGAAGAAATTCCTCCAGTAACATTTTGCAAGTTCTCTATCATCCAACTGTCAAAAAATTCTCTCTTTGGCTCTCTCGTTGCAAAACTTTTGCAGTAAACAGACAACATTTTTAAACATTTTGTACAATATTGTACAATATTGCAGTAAACAGACAGACCTATAATTGGAAAGAAATATTTGCCAAATTAATGAAGATTGAAATTAATAATTGAAATTATTTGATGCTGCAGTTGAATTGGTTTTTCACGGTGTGAAACTCTAACTCGTATTCGCGTCTGTTGTTTATTTCCGCGTCTGTAAACAACTTATAACCAACAAATGTAAACAAATTTGACATTTCCCAAGTGCGTCAAATGAAAAAAATCAAATCAGCTGTTCTAACGACACAACCTTGTCTTTCAACCATGCTTCTGATCCATCTATATAACCGACGCATCCTGGCATCTCGTGGCTTGTAGCTGAAATTAGTTGTAATCTTTCCGATGCATTAGGCCAGTACAAAAATCTGTGGGATGTTTTTGAAATAACTGAACCTTTAAAATTGGAGCAGTCGGTCAAATTGGTACAGTTTTTAAAACGATGAGAGCCAATTGTATCGGCGGCGGCGTGAGCTGTAAAACATTTTTTGTAGCGGCAACGCATCGGAAAATATTCGATCGGCTTCCGTCTTTCAAACAGTTGATTTTTTGTGTATGTTTTGATTATAGGTGCATTTTTTGGTCAAAAGTAGAGTTGCATCAAATTGTATACCGGTTTAAAATGTGGTTAAAAATGACACTTCAGTATAATGTAATCGATGTATCAGTTTAAACAATTTTTTGGTAATAAGTTTTTCAAATTCGTCATCCATATAACAAATTATCGACCAAGCTGATTGGTGGTCGTTATCAATATCATCACCACGCCCAGATCAATTTGATTGATTGGTAATTTGCATATACATATAATTGTGTAAATTTTTATGAGAGAATTTCGTTCCTCCGATAAATAGGTGATGGCAAGTACAGAAATCTATGAGCCTGCTACCATTGTTATTCCATGTCTAAGTTATGGGAGCTTCCTGTAAGTTCTTGTTGTCGTTGCCCACTTTGGCATTAAAATCCTACTTAAAATCCTTTACTTTAACTTTAAAATATCAAAAAGCACCAAACCCAAACAAAAACCGCGTAATTTTCAAAAAAAGCACTACATTTTTTATTTTGCTTTATATTTATGTATTTTTTTATATTAAAAAAATTAATTCACAATTCACAAGAAATCAAAATAAAATTAAATAACATAAAACAAAAGATTAACAAACATTAAAATTAAATATTCGTTGTATTTTACACAAAACATGAATTTTAATTTAAAATATCACATACTTATTTATATTAAAGTCTATTGTTTCCTCATCATCACTTTTATCCGGCCATAAAACGGTTTTAATTTCAAATTCTGATGTTTCATAAACATCATTACTATTAATTAAAATTACTACTTCATCGGGTATTTGATAACTTTCGCAACAAGAAATGGTTGTATTTTTATAACTTTGTGTAAAATGAGCATACTTGAATTCAAACGGAATAGTGAAATTTAAGATATTTACACTGTAAAAATTTTTATTTGTTTAAAAAAAATTCTTCTTGTTATTTAAACGAGCTTAAGATCATTTATTATTATTTCTATTTCCAATATTTCATCTCCACATTGGGCGACTTCTTCAGGGAACAATTATTATTATATGTTTTAATAATTAACAATTCAAAAAACCTCAGTATTAATTATGGGTTGATATTGGGATTTTTTGAATTGGTTTTAAATTGTTAATTATTAAAACATATAATAATAATTGTTCCCTGAATAAGTCGCCCAATTTGGAGACGAAATATTGGAAATAAATAAGTAATAATTATAAATGATCTTAAGCTCGTTTAAATAATAGTAACAATTTCAATCGAAGATCGTGGAAAACTTAATACATTAATAAAACAATTTTTTTTGTTTGGAAATCAAAGATTTTCTCTCACTGTTGTTAAAAAACTGCACTAAGCACTAACTCGAAACTAACTGTATACTCTCTTCCACTCATTACCTTCTGATCTTCAGTGGAACAATCTGAGTGGAGTAGTGATGAAAAGTGGTCTCTCCACATTTTGAGCACACACTGCTTCTCAGTCACCAGATTCCCCTTCTCGTCCTTGCAGGAGGGCAGCCCATTATTAGGCCCGTTATTCGATCTTCTTACCCTCTGGAAAAACTTTCGGGATTCACCATTCATCCTGCACATTTCGGTTCTTTCACTCTCTCTCTCTGCTCCCACTGCCATTATTTTCCGCCTAAATAGTTGGTTTTCCTCCCTTCTCAGCTTCCCGTACCGCTCACTCGCAGCACGCGTTGTAACTGACTGTTTCGTTGCCATACGTGCAGCGCCTTTTTCATCAGTTGCAATGCGACATTCTTCGTCTTACTTATCCTTCTGCGGTTTTTGATAGGCAAGTTCAGTCCTTGCATCGATTTCCAAAGAATGGGAGATGTGCTTCCACTGCGCATCTGGGGCTTCGGGAGGGGGTATTCTGCTCTAGCAGGATAGAGAGTTTCTGTCGATAGGACATTGATATCTCCGGTATTTGTAGTTTGTCAATATCCAGCATTCCTGTTTTCGGCTTCGTACGTTTTTCGTCCTGCTCAATCTCGTGCGAACTTTCGCAGCCACCAGGTAATGATCCGAGTCGATATTGGCACCTCGAATCACACGTACATCCATTACACTAGACGAGTGCCTGCCATCTATTACCAAGTGATCAATCTGGTTCTTCGTCCGTTGATCAGGAGATATCCAGGTCGCCCTATGAATAACCTTATGCTGGAATCGTGTGCTACTAACTACCATGTTCTTTGCAGCGGCGAAGTCTATCAGGTTTATTCCATTATAGGAGGTGGTATCATGTAGACTGTGATTATCGTTGGTTGGTCGAAAGAGACTTTCCTTTCCTAATTTGGCATTAAAATCGCCTAGAATAATCTTAATGTCGTGGTCAGGGCAGCGTTCATATACTTCCTCCAGGCGCTCATAAAATGTTTCTTTGACCTTATCATCTTTATCCTCTGTCGGTGCGTGCACACAAATTAACGAGATGATGTGGCTATGCCGTCACTCACTGGGTTGAACCTTGAAACTAGGTGTCGCAGTCTCTTCCCAACTATAAATCCGCACCCAAATTCGTGCTTACGCTCATGGCAGCTGTAGTAAATATCGAAGTTTTTCTTTCTGGTGCAACCACGTCCTGTCCATCGCATTTCCTGGATCGCTGTGATGTTAGCTTTATATTTTCCGAGGACATCCGCCAGTTGGAAAGTGGCACCAGTATTATGATAAAATAAATAAAAGTCTTTGAGTTGGTTATTAGTATGTTATTAACTTTATTTCATTCGGTCAGAATCGCGACCGACCACTCGATTTGAATACCGTTACACCATTAAATTTTATTCTCTACTAAAAAGAATACGTACGAGGAAGGTGGACGTGACAAACTCAAATAATCAAGTGTCGATGCAATTTGATATCGATACTTGAGTTTAAATATTTTATGACGGACAGCGAAACTATTTGGATAAACGAAATATGACGCGGTCAATAACTTTAATAATTTATTGTGGAATTTGGAGTTCAATGAATTCCGCGCTATTTGATATTGAGCTTACACTTAGAGTGATAAGTGCAATCTGAAGTTTATAGTTTTGTTTAAAGCAATGGAACGTGTTATGAACGTAGTATGTAGTATGTATGCAGTGTCACGCTACCTTCCCTCTTTTGGAAAAAAAAAAAATAATCTAATCTACAGATTTTTTTTTTTTTTTGAATAAAGAAGTTATGTATAAAAGTTAATATTTGTTTAATATAATTCGTATTTAATATTTTTGAATATAGGAGTATAAAAACGAACGAATTATGTGAAATTGAAATTATTAATAATATATTAAAATTAACTACTGTAGGTAAATTTGAGTTCAAATGTTTATAATTAATATATAGATAGAAATTTACATGATTATCCTAATTTTAATCTATTTTTGTGTACAGTTAATGTTTTCGAACCGTTTGTAATTATGCAATTTCCTCTGTTATCCATTTCAATCACGTCATTTAGTTGAATTGATTGCCGTGAACAATTTTTGTCGTACAGTTCTTTTGATTTTAGTTTTGCATGATCTGTAAGTTTTATAGCGCGTTTGTGAGCTTCTTGAAGTCTAAATTTCAGCTCTTTATCACACGCTTCAAAGTTATAAATTGGTGATGTTTTCCCATTCATAAAGTTATAGGGCTGTGGCGTTTTCCCAAATACTAGCTCAAACGGAGCGTAACCGTGAACTGACGATGGTGTTGTATTGTAACAATATACGAAATACGTTAACCTTCGTCCCAATCGGATTTATCAGGGGAAAGGTACGATCTTATGTACTCATTAAAGGTTCTATGATTCCTTTCGACCATTCCTAACGTTTGGTGGTGAAAAGGGGTTGAATTAATTTGGTTTATATTTAGAAGTTTACATATCTCCGCAAATGTTTGATTTTTATACTCAGTTCCTAAATCGGTGAGTATTTCCCTAATTGAGCCGTATATCAAAATACAATTGTCGACGATTGCTTTTGATATAGTTTTGGCTGACTTGTTTGTAACTGGAATTGCTATGAGATATTTTGTTAGTTCACACATGATTGTAACAGCGTATTCATTGCCCAAAATTGATATTGGTAATGGACCTATTGTGTCAATTTGTATTCTGTCAAAAGGCTTTTGAGGTGTTTGAGTAATCACCATTGGTTCCTTGGGTTTTATGCCTGACTTGTTCAATTTGCATTGTTCGCAATTCTTCACAAATTTACGCACATCATAGGTTATGTTTTTCCACGTGTAATATTTTCTAATTTTTGTCAATAGTCGGTTAATTCCGGTATGTCCACCTAGGTTTGGATCATTGTGGAATTTAGTTAAAATTTCAGTTTTTTCATTTGGATCCGTTATAGTTTTAATTTTTGGCGTTAACGCAATTTTCATTTTTTTAATAACTCATTGCCTACTTCTTTAAAATTGTGTACACTTGTATATTTAAAAATGTCGTCATTTAGTGCAATTTTTAAGTTGCTCAATCCTAGCTTGTTGACTAATTTTTCAAGTCTAGGGAAGAATTTCTCTAGTAAAATTTTCCCTTGAACAATTAGGTCTTTGACATATACTTCTAGAAGTTTTATTTTCCCTTTCATAATGAGTAGTGTTTGCATGCTTTCATATAATTTTAGGCAAGGTATCATTTTTATTTCCCTATGGGTTATCGTTTCATATATTTGTTGGTTAAATTAATTTGTTCTCACAGGTGAAGGGTTTATATTTTCGTTTTTATGGGATTTTGATCTTGTTTGTACTGCACAAATCTGTGCGTTATCTACATTAAGGCGTTTGATAAGCCCAAAATCAATACGCGATGATAATGCATCAGCGCCACAGTTGTCTTTACCTTTTATATATTCAATATCGAAATCGAATTTCTCGAGATCGAGACGCATACGAGTGAGTTTAGATGATGGATTCTTTAAAGCAAAAAGATATGTTAAGGGTTTGTGATCGCTTTTGATGAGGAATTTAGTACCATAGATGTATGGCATGAAAAATTTTACTGCCCAATGAATGGCAGTGAGTTCCTGTTCAATTACCGATTTGTTACTTTCGCCTTTCGTGAAAGTTTTTGAGGCAAATGAAACTGGAAGTTGTAAGCCATCGTATTCCTGACTTAGGACAGCGCCACATGCTATTTTACTGGCGTCTGTGGTTATACAAAATTTTCTGTTGAAATCCGGATATTTTAAAATTTTGGGATTCAAAAGGGAATTTTTTAGATAGTTAAATGCTATTTCACAATCTTCAGTCCAGTTGAATTGTGAATTTTTTCGTGTAAGCCTATTTAAATGAATAGAATAAAGAGAAAAATTGGGTATGAATCTTCTGTAATAATTGACGAAAGCTACGAATCTGCGTTTAATGGTTTTGGATAATTTATAATTTTTTCAAATTTCGATTCGTCTGGCAGTATACCTTTGTCGGTGCATTTATGCCCTAAAAAGTTCACTTCTGATGAAAAGAAAGTGCACTTATCTGGGTGTAATTTAAGATTAGTTTTTCTACTTATTTCAAAAATTGATTTTAGGTTACTGATCATATGTTCTTCCGAACAACCTATTGCAATAAGATCATCCATGTATACGAACGCTTTACTTGGACTTAGACCTGAAAATGCTATTTGCATCATGCGTTGGAAGGAGTTCGGAGCTATTTTGAGTCCAAATGGCAATCTTTTGAATCTAAATGATCCATTTACACTGGAAAATTAAGTTAAATCTCTGGATGAAGTATCTAGTTCTATTTGATGAAAGCCTGAAATAAGATCTAAACATGAAAAATATTTAGCCCGACCTAACTGGTCTAAAATATAATCAATACGAGGCAAAGGATATTTATCTGATGTTAGTTTTTTGTTCAACTGACGAAAGTCTATTAGTAGTCTCCATTTTTTTCTGATGAGTATAGGGCTATTGTATTCTGATGCCGAAGGTTCAATGATGTCGTCTTCAATCATTTTATTAATTTGTCTTTCTATTTCAGGTTTGTACACTTGTGGTAATCGATAATTTTTTATATAGACAGGTGTATCGTCTTTCAGCTTTAATTTCTGTTTGTAAAAATTGTTGCATGTAACTTTGTCTGTTTCAACAGCAAAAATGTCTGTATAATTTTTACACAAATTTAATAATTTGTCTCTAAATATCAAAGGACAATTACTTCCAAGTTTCTGTAAAATATTTTTATCTCTTTCATCACATTTTTCGATTGGATCTATCTGTAATATGGTGTATGGTTCTAAACTTTCACCCGCAACTTTGTAATCTTCTAGTAAAATAGTATGATCCGTTGTGTTCAAAATTTTGACATATGTGCATTTTTTACATGCAATTGTATTTGATATAAATATTCCCGGGGCTATTTCTTGATTTGGGACTAAGAATTCTTCCTCACTGCAATTAACATTTATCTTTCTGATAACTTCAGATCTTGCTGGTAAATATATTGCATTTAATTTTGGAGCATCGAAGATTTCGATAATTTCATATGAATTTGAAAAAACTGGTCTAATGACAAATGAACTTTTGAATGCATTATAATCTAAAACACAATTAAACTTTTTGATGAAATCCAATCCTAGGATACCATCACAAGGTATAGGAAAATTATCTTCAACCACCTGTAGGTTATGTTTTAGTTTAATATTTCGGAAAAAGAATGTGTTCTCAATGTATCCCAAAGTTGCTATTGTGCCTTCCCCAATACCTGATAATTTATAAGTAAAATCTGTATTCAGTGTTATATTGTTATTAAATTTTCGTTTTATTATACTTATATCGGACCCAGTGTCCAACAAGAATGTGTTTGACGTGTCATTAATAGAAGTCTCGATAATCACATAATTGCTGAAATTTAGGTTTACGTTAAGTAATGTGCGTGTGTTATTTATTACTGATTTTGAGCACTCTGTGCTGGCATTGTTGGCTGATAAGTCCCCAGTTGGGCTTGCTGGGGGCTGTATCCGTTTTCCGATGCAGCCTCGATTGCTCTCACGTTTCTGTTACCGTTTCTATTATTGTTTGGATACTGATTGTTATTACGATTTTGATTATATGATCTTTGCCGATGTTGATTGTTGTTGTTATTATAGCGACCACCTCTACCGCGGTAATTATTCCTGCCTCTGTTTGAATTTGAATTTTGATTGCGATTATCGCGGTAGTTTGGTTTATACCGTACCATATTTACTCTGAACACATCTTCTGATTCGTTGCTTAGTTCAACAAATTTAGCAACAACATCGCTAAGTTGATTGAAAGTCCCTGCCTGTAGTAATAATTTAGCTTTGTCCGATTTGGCATTTTTGGTAAGTGATTTAACAGCCGTTTGTGTTGAATACTTTTTGGCTATTTCACTTGACAAACCATCGGAAATGTATGCCATTTCGAGTTGTTTTGCCAAGGTTTCAATTTCCTGGATATACTCATTTGTTGGCCTGTTATTTTGTTTAGCATTTACTAGCTTTGCTGTAACTACTTGAGTATCTTCTGATTTTATGGAAGATTTCAACTTTGCTACTATTTGAACTATGGGGTTTTCAGTTGTAATTAAGTTTCTTGCAGTGGCTGTTAATTTACTTTTTATCAGACTGACCGCAACTTCCTCATGTGTGCTTTTTATTACGTTTACTAAATTTATTGCGTCAATAAATCTTTGCAAATTTACGTACGTGCCATCAAAGTCTGGCAACAATTTAGCCGCTGATGCTAAAAAGTTTGCTATAGTATCGGTCATGGTATTCAGATTCTTTAATTCCTTAACTGTTTCCGCGGAAGTGCCTGCATCATCTGAGACGAAGGAGTTTTCACTAATATTAACTTCGATTGAAGTCAACAAATCCCTTGGGATTTTAATGTCCAAGTCAAGCCTTTCAAATAGTATCTCAAGTCTATCCTTAATTGATTTAAAGAACTCAGTCACTGACACTTTATATTGTTCCGACAGAACATTAAATATCCCCTTCAATATGACAGCTACTTCATTGTGTTTATTTATGAGTTCTGTAATGTGTTTTAATTGAGTCTGCGCTGATGGGACTTTTGTTTTATTGACACACTTAAAACTTTTATCAAAGTCAAGTTTAATATTCTTAAATGTTTCATACAAGTCTGCCCATTCAATATTTTTATCTTTCGTAAAAGGCATTTATGTTATTTTCCGTTTTTGTTCCCTCTTCTATACTGCGAAATAATGAACATAGGAGAGGACAGAGAAAGAGAAACAAAAAAAAATATTTTTTTTTCTTCTTCTCATATGCGTGGCATATCATTCCTAGGTTTACTTAAATGGAACTTAATATAATATCTTACACATATTAATATTATCATTAATATTAGCAAGACTATAAATAGTGCATTCCCATTAATTGGCCAATTCTCACTAACCTCGTCATTTTTTGCCACTTCATGAATTACTGGCTCAAATTTCACTATTTGTTTTTCCGTATTCATTCCCTTGCCAATTTCGTAACCCGAAATTGCAATTAATATGCCGTTCAAAACTTTTTTCCACCACGTCATTTTGCAGTGATTTCCTATTTATTTTTATCTTTTCCGTGTTTGGAAATTGAATTTACTATGTATTACTGTTGTCGTTTATATATTCTCGCTGCTTGAACTATGTGTGTATGTCAACGCTACGCATGATGGGCTTATTGCAAAATTACTTTAAGGTTCCAATTTAAAGGTTTTTTGTGTTTGTGTTTTTTTTTATTTATTTTCCCCTCTACATGCATGTATGTGTAATGTTTATATCTATTGGTAAAATTATCATTATTTATTTTATTTAAATATGTACTTATTAATCTGCAACTGGAATTTGGAATTGCTGTTGCTGCTCCTTGTTGTAGTTGCTGTTGTAGTTGCTCATGTTACGGCAATGGTAATAGTAGTAGAATTGCTCCTCTCTTGTTGTAGTTGTTTTATTTATCGACGGATTTGTTTTGTTCTTCCGAAGCTAAGAACTCAGAAGAGGCATTTGGACTAAAGTTGTTGATGAACCATCGCCGAACCAAAGACACTTCATACGGGTAACAACTGTGTAACTTTTTTTTTATCGACTGATTTGTTTTTGTTTTGAATTATTAAATTACGTAACTGTCTTCTCACAAACATAACCACTTAGACTCAAAGATCTTGCTACTTTAGCCTTTGTTATCAGTTTTTCTAAAGTATTGATACTGTGTGATATCTCACATCTTTTTTCAAGTCTTTTCCTTTTCTTTCGTCTCCTGGCAGGATCGCCATGTTATCATAAAATTAATAAAAGTCTTTGAGTTGGTTATTAGTATGTTATTAACTTTATTTCATTCGGTCAGAATCGCGACCGACCACTCGATTTGAATACCGTTACACCATTAAATTTTATTCTCTACTAAAAAGAATACGTACGAGGAAGGGTGGACGTGACAAACTCAAATAATCAAGTGTCGATGCAATTTGATATCGATACTTGAGTTTAAATATTTTATGACGGACAGCGAAACTATTTGGATAAACGAAATATGACGCGGTCAATAACTTTAATAATTTATTGTGGAATTTGGAGTTCAATGAATTCCGCGCTATTTGATATTGAGCTTACACTTAGAGTGATAAGTGCAATCTGAAGTTTATAGTTTTGTTTAAAGCAATGGAACGTGTTATGAACGTAGTATGTATGCAGTGTCACGCTACACCAGTCCTAAATAACGTGCGAACATTCCAGGTACATATCCTCCTTATAACGTTTGCGAGGGTCGTCAACAGTTGGGGGGGTTGTTTGTTCATTATCTTTTCTGTGTATTTTCATCACAATGGTGGCGGGAGGCAAAGTGTTTAGTACTTGGTGCTGTATCCTGCAGTGGTTTAGCTGTTTAGCTACAGAATGTTGGCGATAGCCCGAAGGAAGTGTACGCGCTATCCGTAAGGTCCTGAGTTCGAACCCTGTCAGCATCAATATCCTATTTTTTTTCTTTTGTCTGCTTTTCTTCTGAGTGGTATCTGTCTGTGTTTTTTTATTCTCTTCTCGTTATGATACGGCATAATTTGGGGGCGTGTCTATGATGCAGTTTCTGTTTACTTTTCTACCGAGGCGAAAACGTCCAGAACGACATCTTGGCCATTGGAAATTTTCATGGCGTCGTTTGGACTTTTACCTCCGATAGTAGCATGAAAGGCGACAGCAGGAAAATTAGTTATTTGTGGAAATGATCTCGATAAGGAAAGTGCGTTAGTGATTTAAAGTACTTATTCTTTTTTTTATATCCTGTACTTTTCCTGTAAGGATAAATATTTCAAATACTTATTCCTTGCTGGAATTAAGTTTCACAAAAGTGAGTATTAATTTTACTATCAATCTATTTGTTTCACCATAATATGTGTAAACCTTATAGATTGACTATTTTCGGCTGTTGGCTAAACCAAACGTAAGATTAAAGTTTAATAGTCGGCATTGGCCATTGTAAGCTGGGGTTTTTTTTCTTTCTCTCGAGTTGCAAGATTCAGAAATTACTTTTCCTGTTCTTCGGTGCCAGCTAGCAATGGTAAGGAATTCTTGCATTTCTCTTACTTTGCCTGCATTTAATGATTTATTTACGTCCCTAGCTCTGGCACCCGGTGATTACCAATACATTCATCTAATTCAGCCACTGGTTTCTGCTAAGTGACGTTGATGCAAGAGTCACCGAATTCCTGCCGTGCAGTTGGTTGGTAGTCTTTCAAGAGCCGTGGATTCAAACGCTCTCGTCGCAGTGAATTAAACCCAGATATTGCATTTGCCGTCGGTAGTTTCTTCGCGCTTTCTTTGGTGTTTTTTTTTGTGATAATTATTGATAAAATTGGTGTAATTTTATTCTGTGGAAGAAAAGGATCCTAAGCGGAATCCATATTACGAAACGACCATATCCCGGTTCTAAAAAAAAAACCTTTTATTTTGTTAATATCATGGAAAGAAAAGTTATTTCAAAGTCTAATTAGAATCCCTCTCTTAAACTTGATAATGCCTAAATTATAATAGTATTTTGTTAACCGGAGCGGAAAAGATTGAGTGAAGTTTGTGGTATGAAAATGTTAGTTAAAGTTAGTTAAAATTGTAATAGTGATAATAATTGATAATCAAATTAATCAAGAAAAAAACCAAACTAAAGACTAAATCATCAACCTCTACGTAGTTATTTCAAAACGAAAACTCAATCATCGTCTTGACATCATCATAACCCCTTTAGCCCCTGCTCTACACATCATGAAAGGCCTTTCATCGTGGGACCAGCAACAACGGGGTAAGTGATTGCAATTTCGTTTGGTTCGCTTTATTTTTTCCATACAAATATATATTAGACTGGTCCTTATTTTGAAAGTCGTCGGAACCTGCGGGCCATGGGCTCATTTTGTTTATATTTATGTCAAATATCACCGTGCAAATTTTGAGCGCGATCGATAAACCTTTACCACTCTCTCAAGAGCCTTAAAGTTACAAAAATAGTCTATTTTTGAAAAATTTTCCAATTTGGACCACCCAAACGGAAAAAGGATGCACCCTAATTTCCAGACTATATTTTTCCTGATGCAGGAATTCATTACGAACAAAATGACACCTCACAAGCTAAAATCGGAGTAAGACTCACGAAGTTATAAATGATTAAAAAAGGTCAATTTAATAAAATGGAGGAAATTTTCTCTTAACCCTTATTAAGGTCTGTTTGTTTGACTGAAAACCTTTAAATCGATTTTTACAGACCTTAATAAGGGTTAAGAGAAAATTTCCTCCATTTTATTAAATTGACCTTTTTTAATCATTTATAACTTCGTGAGTCTTACTCCGATTTTAGCTTGTGAGGTGTCATTTTGTTCGTAATGAATTCCTGCATCAGGAAAAATATAGTCTGGAAATTAGGGTGCATCCTTTTTCCGTTTGGGTGGTCCAAATTGGAAAATTTTTCAAAAATAGACTATTTTTGTAACTTTAAGGCTCTTGAGAGAGTGGTAAAGGTTTATCGATCGCGCTCAAAATTTGCACGGTGATATTTGATATAAATATAAACAAAATGAGCCCATGGCCCGCAGGTTTCGACAAACTTTAATTTTCTCCATACAACATAGGTCCAGTCTAATATATATACATACATATATAATTTCATGAATATACTCTCAGTTCAAAATTATCCCGTTACTTACTGAGAGTATGGAAATTTGAAAAAAATATAAATGTAATTTTTCTGTCAGCACCAATTAATGCAATATTAAATAGGATCCGGATTAAATGGTGCCCATAATTTTGTCTATTTCCTGCTTTTAACTTAATTTCCTTTTATTAATTTCACCAATCCGTGGTGACATGTTAATCCCGAATCTAATGTTGTTCAGTAACATTTAAAGAGAGAACATCATACATACATACAAACAAATATACATTCATTACAGAAGCTGGAAAAGATACAGTTTGAAGAGCACTTTCGCAATCTTTCCACTGTTAGTAGTGATCTGTTGCTCGATAATTTGGTTATTCAATGTTATTTAGTGTGTAACAGCTTCGCTGATTTTAAGGGCCTATGCAATTGCAGTTGTTAATATTCATTACTGTAGCCTAACATTCTCATCACGAATATCATAAGTAAATAGACTGTTATGTTCTATATACTTTGTCTCTCATTGCATTAGTAAATACTTTCAGTAATATGAGGTCAGTGATCCCAACAGCTGACCCTATAACTTTAGTTTTTGCGAATGAATTCACCTCATATACATTAGTTACAACTATTTTTTTATTCTTCCTTTTCCGCTTCGATTATTACAACTAGTTATTTTATTAGTTTCTTTGTGAGCCTTAGATTAAATGTTGCATTGATCTTTTGTTTTTTTTATGTTATAAGTATCTCTCTCTATAGATAAATAAATATATGTAGGTTTAAATGATCATATTCTTATTTTGCTTAGGATTATATATAAGAACAATATTGAAATTTCTAGAAATAATATGAAAAATATTGTTAAATTGAATGAAATAATAAACTTGCGTTTTACTATGATTTGCTAAATCACTGGCTTATGTTTGATCTCTAACCGGATCCAGGGGTAGTTATCTCAAGGGGTGTTAAGATGGGTTTATCATGGATTTATCAACGGATGACAGGTAAATAGGATGGGTGGACAAATTGTTTGGGTCGAATACACCTTAGGCTCAAACCAGCTGAAACCTGAATGGGCGAATTTCTTTTTTCTTTTTTTTCCCCCTGTCCTCATATGTTCTTTCAAATATGTACTACTTATTGCACGCAATATAAGTATAATTTTCTTTCGGCTGTAAATTCTGAGTGCAGGATGGCAAGAACACACCCCACCGACGAGCCAGAGCTGGAAATAACGCGTGCTGCCGCCATCAGAACACTCGAGAAAAATCAAAGACTCTGTTTTAGATTCAGATTCCTAAACCGTTGCATGCTACACATTATGGATCAGACGCTGACCAGAATGCAGTGTGTCGAAACTGGATTTTGGTTTCTTCAAGTTTGATCCGCCGTTGGCCAGGGGTGTTGGCTCATCCGCCTTCAAAGGACAGAAGAATATGTCCACTACTTCGAAGAGCTTTAGTGACAGGGCCACCTAATAATCCTGAGACGTATTAGTGATCGCATTACCACTCAGGTTGCTCATTCGTTTCGCCTTCTCACTTTAGCTAGCTAACGGTGGTTTCCGATAAGCCATTGCCCAGGACATACTGCGTGGAAGTAGTGAGCTGCTTGGATTGCCCAAATGAAGGAATCATTTCTGGCCACTCCCAAGTGAATGGCTATCAGAAACTTTTCAACTCCAAGGACTTTGCTGTCTTTAATATTTGTGTTACTGCCATCTTTGTGCGAAATTTGAACGGGTTCAGATAACTTGGTCTGGTACATCCCACACAAAGATGTCGACGGACCTTAAAAAATCATAACACCCTACCGGATAGCTTTATTGTGACCCACCTGGACAATATTTTCACTATCGCCACGTTTGTACGAAACTTTGGAGAAATCGGATACCGTCTTCTAGTACTTCCTATTCAAATACCACAATAATACCCCATTCCACCATTTGATTTGCTCCAAATTTTGAGGAGTGTAATATTTACACCTTTGTCAATTTTATGCCAGAATCGGCTCACACTTTCTGCCACCTTCCATAAAATTTGTCACGTTTCCTGATGATAATTGTTATTTTCGTAACATATCACTACAACATACAACAAAAAGACAGCGATGAATAACACAGGTGAACTTCCCAAACTAACATAGGAAGTTTACTACAATGCAAATAAATATTATTGGCGCCTACACTTAACAGTCTCTGAGAAAACGTGCAGGTCCAACATATAAGGGGTTTCCCAATATTCTATGGTAAAAGGTATATATATTTTTATTAACTACTACAATTTATAGTAGTCAAAGAATCGGGCATTATTATACATTTTTGAAATTTTTTCATCGTTATGTAGAAATGGCAAACTTGGGTAATTTTTTCACAAAAATTGTCATTTAATTGATGTAGAAACTTACTTATTTTCCTGGGTTTCAGAAAAAGCTGCATTTGCGGGCGTGGCACCGCCCTCTTACACCCTGGCTGTAATTCATACTGTTCCAACAACAATATACCAAATCTCATCTTCATATCTCTGACAGTTCATGAGATATAGCCATTTTAAATTTCAAGTTGTATGGGCGGTGTCACGCCCCTTTATCAAATCACAACCAAGTATAGCCAAGGAGTATCAGCAGGTCGTCAGTACCACATTGTGAAATTTTCATAACAATCGGTCTATTGGCCTATTAGAAAAGCCGGCAGAGCGATTTTAGAAAAGGGGGAGTGGCACCGCCCACTTTCACCCTGCCTATATATCCTATGTCACTCGCTGGTTGGTTAAGAAGGCTGCAAGACAGCACGCTGTCTAGCACACTTAGGCTAAAGAAGCCCATTGTGATACCTGCAGTTTCCTCGATAGCAACTATTGACTAGTCGTTTAGACAATTTGCCCTTTCAATAGATTTGTCTATAAGGCCTACAGGAATATCCTGTAGGGCTACGGTGCTAACTAAATGTGTTCCGAATATCCTACTTCTCAGTCCTGCAAGAGCAGGGCAATCCAAGAGAAGGTGCATCTACAGAGAGTGGAGTTTCTATATCCCAATCTTAGGGCGTGTTTTCCTACAAGACAATGTGCCGTAAGTGTTCCTATCATTGTGGATAACCTGCCTCTCGGAAAGTTAAGTAGTTGCCTAGTCCTCTTCCTGTCCAGCTGTGGCCAGAGGACCCTGGCTTGTCTGCAAGTTGAAGTAAGTCTCCACTTGTCCTTGAACATATTATCGGCTCACTGCCTGATCTGCAAACGGCTGGTAGAGATTGACATACTAACACCTTCTTTTGCCGGAAGAACCTTTTGCCGGAAGAAAATGGCTTCCAGGGATTTATGACATTTGGCCTGGTGTTTACGTTCGATGTTGGAAAGAATTGCTTCACTAATACCAGATAGCGGCAATGGTTATTTTGTGTGTTAAAATTATTGTGTTAAATATTTACAACACAAATGTATGCTAACAACAACAGTCAATAAAAAAGTTGAAAGTACTTTTAAATTTTACATTTTTTCACCACAACGACATGAAAAATTAAAGCAAGAAGTTATTGTAATTCCACCTGGTGTATGTCACTTTTCGTCAAACATCAAGACCGCATCAAGAAGAGTGTTAAAGGAAACGTCAGATGAGCCAAATATTCTCTCTAGTATGAGATTACTCTAAGAGATTCGTTGTTGATTACCAATAATTGGGTTCCGTGTCACCAAATATTGTGCATATCAATAGATTTGTAATTCAGTTTTGGTTGCAAGAACTGAAATATTTAGTTGAAGCCACAGCAACAAGCAATCAAATTATTCTGTAGTGGTGATTAGTAATATTAGATTATTATATTATAGTTGTATAGTTAATGGTCTGCTCAACTAATTACTTGCTTTAACCCATTATGCATTTTATGGAAAAAAAAGTAAAAAAACAAAGTTTTTTATTAAAATTGGGTATTTTATATTTAAATATAAACAAAATTATTATTATTTATAATTAGGGTTCGTATTTCTTGGCTAATGGGTTACCTTGGGTATCCCAATCCCATTTTTGATTGAAAACATGAAAAAATTAGAAACAATTTCAGCATCTCGAAAACGAAGTGTCCAATCGAAAAAATAATACATTTTTACGGGTTTCTAAGGGATTCTCACAAAGTGTTCCAATACGCATGAAATATTTTTTTTTTCAGAATATCCCCAAAATAAGAAAATAACTCGGAAAGTGCGTCTAATCACAAAACTAATACATTAATTACCTCCATCAGGGCTGTAACCAATGGATGCCATTAATACGGCATCACTTTTTCGTTTAAACAAATCGCTAAATCTAAATTTTTTCGAATAAAAAATCGCTAAAATGCCATTATGCATATATTTCGCAAACTGAGCGATCAATTGAAATATAATCAATTTTTTCGGCTTTCCAGGGTTTTTTACATAAAGTGGTCCAATTCGTACGGACTTTTTTTTTTAATTCGTCAAAATAAGAAAATCGCTAAAATAAAAAATAGCTATAACTCGGAAACGGTGAGTCCAACCTCAAAAATAATAGTTTTTTACCTCAGTAGGAGGCTTTGACCAAAATTTTATTTTTTTTGCGATATATCATTTTTGCGATTGGACCCACCGTTTCCGAGTTATAGCCATTTTTTATTTTAGCGATTTTCTTCTTTTGGCGATTTTTTTGAATAAAAATTATTTCATGCGAATTTGAGGACTTTGTGAGAAACCCTTAAAAAATTGTAATTTTTTCGATTAGACATTTTTTCTAAATTTTTCATATTTTCGATCAAAAATGGGGATGGGTTACCATGGGTATCATATGTACACTCCGGTTTGCATATTTAAAGGCACTAAAAATTCCATATTCAGCAGACTGTATCTTTTGCAATTTGTAATCAATTGCAGAATTTTAAAATGGAAATGGAAGCTAGACATCTTGAGATATAAAAAAAATCATGACAATAGTGGTTTCTTAACTAAAGAATTTTATTTGAGCAATTTCTAAAAAAAGTAAAAAAATGTGCTATTTTTTTTTGGTTCACTTGAAAAAAGGCACTTTATTACTTTTTTTATTATTTTCAAAATAAGCGATGATTTTTTGTAGGGAGCGTTTGTTTATTACAATTTGTTACATCTTAATCATTTTACGAGACAAAATGGCAAAACAAAAAATTTTAAATCTATCGAAAAAAACTAAAATCGATGTTTACCGTTCTTAAGGATATTCTAACCGCGCAATAGTTAAAAAAATTGGACGGAGCCCAACAGTTGTCGACAATTACATCCAGGACCCCAAGGGGTATGGAAAACATTCTAAAGGAAGGGTTTCATTGTCTTTATCTATGTATGAGAAAAGAAAATCATCAGAATTGCATCTAATTCTGCCTTATCCTTGTCAAAAAAAAGAGCTCAAACGGGAGTGGAAGCGAGCAAGTCACCAGTTGGCAGAGTAATTAAGAGCTGTGAGTATCTTAAATACCTGAAATTACAAAAAAAGCCGCCACTTAATGCTCCTCGAAAGGAAAAGCGGCTTCAATTCGCAAGAGACTACATGGTATGGAATGTGCAGCCAAGAGGTCATGTAAATGACTGGAGAACCGTTGTATTTACGGATGAGAAGAAGTTTAATTTAGATGGGCCTGATGGCTACAACTATTATTTCCATGATCTGCGCAGAGAAAAATCGTACTATGGCACCATCGATCTTGAATTTCAAAGTGAAAAAATGACTGGGGTAAGCTATAAAACGTTATTGGAATCGGCTTTTCCGAAGTTCAGTGAACTATTTGGTCCCATATCTTGGATATTGCGACAGGATAATGCCCCTATACACAACGCCAGAGTAGTAAAGGAGTTCATTGCAAGCCAAAATGTTAATAATCTTGACTGGCCACCCTATTCGCCAGATCTAAACATTCTCGAAAATGTCTGGGGTTGGTTATCTCGTAAGGTCTTTGAAGGAGGTAGACAATTTGATGACAAGCAGTCACAAATCAGACCATTAAGGATGCTTGGAATCAAATTTCGTTGGATTACATAAATTCAATGAAAACCCGTATATTTGAAGTTATTAAAAACAAAGGGAGTTGTACCCATTACTAATAGTTCTTAAATAAAGTAAAATAAATTTAAAAAAACAAGAAAATCTGTGTTTCATTAAAATTAGTTAAAGTGCCTTTATTCAAGTGAACCAAAAAAATAGCACATTTTTTTTTACTTTTTTTAGAAATTGCTCAAATAAAATTCTTTAGTTAAGAAACCACTATTGTCATGATTTTTTTATATCTCAAGATGTCTAGCTTCCATTTCCATTTTAAAATTCTGCAATTGATTACAAATTGCAAAAGATACAGTCTGCTGAATATGGAATTTTTAGTGCCTTTAAATATGCAAACCGGAGTGTACATATGATACCCATGGTAACCCATCCCCATTTTTGATCGAAAATATGGAAAATTTAGAAAAAATGTCTAATCGAAAAAATTACAATTTTTTAAGGGTTTCTCACAAAGTCCTCAAATTCGCATGAAATAATTTTTATTCAAAAAATCGCCAAAAGAAGAAAATCGCTAAAACAAAAAATGGCTATAACTCGGAAACGGTGGGTCCAATCGCAAAAATTATGTATCGCAAAAAAAATAAAATTTTGGTCAGTCTCCTACTGAGGTAAAAAATTATTATTTTTGAGGTTGGACTCACCGTTTCCGAGTTATAGCTATTTATTATTTTAGCGATTTTCTTATTTTGACGATTTAAAAAAAAAAAGTCCGTACGAATTGGACCACTTTATGAAAAACCCTGGAAAGCCGAAAAAATTGATTATATTTCAATTGATCGCTCAGTTTGCGAAATATATGCATAATGGCATTTTAGCGATTTTTTATTCGAAAAAATTTAGATTTAGCGATTTGTTTAAACGAAAAAGTGATGCCGTATTAATGGCATCCATTGGTTACAGCCCTGATGGAGGTAATTAATTGAACCAAAAAAATAGCACATTTTTGGACTTTTTTTATAAATTGCTCAAAAAAAGTTATTTTGTTAAGAAACCACTATTGCCATGATTGTTTTTTTTATTTCAAGAGGTCTAGCTACCATTTCCATTTTAAAATTCTGCAATCGGTTACAAATTGCAAAAGATACAGGCTGCTGAATATGGAATTTTTAGTGCCTTTAAATAAGTGAACCGGAGTGTAAATAAGCTTAATATTAAATAGGTCTTGAGCTTGAATAAATTTAAAAAATTGATATATTTTGATTAGGGGAAAAAATTCGGTGAAAACCCCCAATGCGGTTGTGACAACCTCTAATTCGGTTGTGACAACCTTTAGTTTGTCTGTGATAACCTCTAATTCGGCAGTGATGATCTCTAGTGTAGTTGTGACAACCTCTAACTTCGTTTATGGTATGCTTTGAATTCGCTTACAGGTAATTCGGTCTTAACATATTTCAAAAAAAATAAAAATTCTCTGATGACTTCAGTACCGAATACCTTTTTGTATAAAGATCCGGAATGGTCAGATTGAGAATGACACTCTTGGCTTTGCTCATCCTTTTCACTAACCTCCAAGACAATTCACTAAACCAAGCATCCATAGGAAATAATAGGTCGACAATTTTCCTATTGTTTCTGGATATAGGGCCAACTTTTACATAAACAATTTTAACAGGTACGAGGGCTACGTTTCATGGTCCCGATCGCCAGACTTCATGCGTATTTTTTCTGTTATTGGGTCATTTAGTTCACGTGGTTCTTAGACAACCTAAACAACGATTTCCTGGCCTCCATAATGACATTATTATCCATATAGGCCACAACCTTTCGGCTTTCTTTACCCCAACGAACGCAATGGCGCATTTCCTGCCGTCCTCAGTAAAAAAAACATTTAAATTGTCTGGAAAATAATATCGTTACATTGATTGTATTTTCCGAACAATAACTAATATGGGCATCCTGCATCATTGATTGATTGCTAAAGTTATTCTTTAAATAAAAATGCATTACATTTCAAGTTTAAACTTTAGGTGACACGCGATACAACATTTGCGACACATGCCGCTCATTTACAATGACATTCTGTGTATATTTACGCGTTTTCGCAAAGAAATGGACAAAGTTTTAAGCTAACAACAATATAATGATGGCAAACGAAACGAAGCGACGTTGCAGAAAAATCAAGTAAAAACTCAACGAGTGTAGAGAAGAGAAAAAAGTATTTAAGTTTCATTTATAACGCGCAATGGAATGAAATCTAAACAAAACAATGCACCATTTGCCTCCTGTTCGAACACAGTCGTGGACAAACAAATAGCAGAGTTGAACAAGAAACATTCCAGATTTCAGGCTACAAACTCTGATCGCTAAGATTCCAAAAATACTGATATATCCCTTCGTACTTATTTAATTACTTATTTTGCCCATTACATACATTGAAGGAGTAGAAGAGAAATTCACACAATCAGTTACCTGTGGGCATTATATTTTTAGGGTCTGTGATTGGGATCTATACATTTACACCGTTTCCGAACGGGGACTTTTTTTGTGGCCGATTACTCGATAGTATGATGGCCATTAAACAAGGTGACCGTCGCCTAAAGAAATTAAAGGTAGTCAGAGCAGGGATTGATAGTACGTTATCATGTAAAGTACAAGAATTGCACACGATAACATTAGCATCATCGACTGCTACAGATTTTTCCATCAGAAAATAATAGGAAATTTGAAAATGGTTACGACACACTCTACACAAACATCCTCTACACAAGCATTAAGGTGGTGTTCAGATGGTTCCCGTTTCTAAAACAGACCACTGTTGTATTGACGGATTAGTGAATAGAAATAGGGCTATTTTTCGAGGACCTAAATATTAAGATTCAAAGGGCAATTAATAGCAGACTACCGTCAAACGACACCTAAAGTTGGGTACATGGTTCACTTCGATTAAAATAATTATGTGAACCATAGTAAGTGCAATAAATACAGGTAATCTCTGTGGAATTTATTCTTCAGTTAAACACTGACGGCGTTATTCATAAAAAGTTGTGAGAGGTTTGAGAGATGATTTATCAAACAAAAATCCTCTCTCAACGCTCTCACAACTTTATATGAATAAGGCCATGAATCTTTAGAAACTAATGACTGCATAGAACAGTTGAACAAGACGAGAGATGGCGTGAAAACTTTACAATACAGTCTGTACCTCCAAATGGTGAATGTCAAAGTTTTCCTACAATAAGGTAACTTTCAACTGATCCCCCATCGCGCCTAGAAGCCATGAACCAAAAGTACAAAACATAAGTGTTAGAATAATATGATTGCCATATATTACAATTAAAACTCAGGGTTGTTAAAACTAAAAAGTTTTCTTATTCTCCATGAAACACCAACTATCCCAGAGACTTTCTAACGTTTCAGTTTCAAGAAAAACAGCAGATGCACACTCTTATTGTAAATATTAATCTATGATTATCACTATCCCGAAGAAGGCAGACCTAAAGCATCGTATTCAGATTTTATACAATTTTCATTCCCATAGGAACTACGTGTAAAAAAAAGTATCGAAAATATCGTCAACTAACAATTTCTCTCACTTTTCACTCGCTTGGTAGTCAGTTCTATACGAAAATTTTTTGAAAAAAGAATCAATTACTGGATTGTTGTGTGCAAGTTATTTCATACGAAACAAGAGATTGATGATTGTTTGTGGCCGAAATTTTGACATTACGGATATTTTAACAATCAAAAGTAACATCACATGTATTCAAATTAAAATGGAGTGCGAAGAGAAACTGTTGATGAAATATTTGTAAGGTAAATCAGAGATAGGTGATAACTCTATTACAAAAATCTCTGTATGGAGGTAAATGAAAATATTACCAACGAAAATTTAACAACCACTGAATAAGGGTCTTTACTCTGTGCAAAATCTGGAGGGGTATTACCTTGCTCAATGCAATAGGCCAAGTAATGGCAACCCTGATGCCCCGTATTTAGCACTTATGAAATTTTCGTTCCCATAAGAAGTACGTGCATAAAACTCAAGAACATTTTCCCCACTTTTACTTGCATGGTACTCAGCTCTGTATTCCAACATCGACGTAGTTAAGCGAATCAAAATAACGCGATTACGCTGACTAGGCCATGTCAGTAGAATGGATAAAAACGGGCCAGAGTGAAAAATGTTCTAAGGCCTCGGGAATAGGAATAGGACGATCAGATTGAAGAACTCCTGCGAGAGCTTGGTGCTATCAATTAGATGAAAAGAACACAAGATCCACCCGTTGTAGTAATGTGTTAGCTTTATTATGTAAGGCTCGTACCCCTTCTGGATTGCCCGTGGACCCCTAAGTAAATAGCTTCTTGTAAAAAATATTTTCTATTGAAAATTATTTTTAATAGGAAATAATGATCTTGAAACGCCTTATGATTAAATAACAGAAATAAAGGGCATAAATATATAAATATCTTTCGTCTTCCTGACCATAGCACTGTTCTTCCAGCAGAGGTTAAGGCGATAGCGAAATTTGTGAAATGTGAGGAGTGCGAAGATTTTCACTGACAGCCAAGCGGTGATCTAGACGATATTGATATCAAGATCGCAAAGGGTTCTCAAGTGCAAGAAGCAGATAAGCAAGTTTGTTGCCATTGGCAAACTTGAAATCGGATGAACTCATGGGCAATACGGCATCTTGAAGAATGATGAAATGATAGATGGTCTCCAAACACCGGGCGACTGAACTTCAATAAGAGGAAAAAATAATTCACAATACTATTGTTACGATTAAGTAAAAGCTTTTACTAATAGAGTAATATATTAAGAGTTTGCAACAGCTGTTTTTCTTGGACCGGAAACCAAGAAAAGTCACTGGAAAAGTTGGGGCACAGAGTTATACAAACTTGGCAACCCATACAGAATGAGAAAAATCTTTATTTTAATATATTTGTGTTTCAATTGTAATCTCTATAAAGAGTTTTACTCTAACACTTCATTACATTTTGCTTTATTTCACTTGTTATCCCTTTTTTACTCGATTCAATTACCACAAAAACACTCCCGGTTGATGAGCTTTGTACTTTTGGTTCAATGCACAAAGACAAAAGTGAGGAAATCGAATTGAGCAACCCTACATACTTCCAGTCATCTACCGTTGTTTCTCTTTGTTACGTTATCCTGCATGTTTCGCCAACTCTAAGGTTGATCAGCTGTGGCATAGAACCCCCCTGCTTTTACTTACACTTAATGACCAGACCAACATTATTTCACATTATTCCAGAGGTGGATTCATAAATTAGTAGAAAGATAACTAACAACAACGACTAGAAGGTTTTTGAATTCTCTAGAGATAACTACATTTGAGTGTGGTGAGTTCGTATAAATACCTGAGGTCTTTGGAACGGAGAGTTCAGTTTTTGATTAGACCCCGTAAAGTAAGCAACGCGTATTGATAGTAAAATATAAGACTTATTACTAAAGTGTTATCCATTTTGCGGTTTCAAAAGTAAACGTAAATAAAAGACATAAAATATTTTTTTTCATATCTCTTTTTTATTATAAAGTTTGAACGTTGACATTATGTGTGAAACACTACATCATTTAAATGACCACCACGCGAAGTGTTGCAAGCATTGATTTTTTTGAGGTAATTTCCGACCACTTTTTGACACATATTGGGCGGTATCTCAGCCATAACTTGACGAATGTTGGTTCTTAAGTGCTCAAGAGTTAAAGGTTTATCTGCATAAACACGGTCTTTCGCGTAGCCCCGCAAAAAAGTCTAATGGTGTCAAATCGCATGATCTTGGTGGCCAGTTGATATCGCCACGACGAGAAATTACGCGGCCGGGAAATGTCTCTTGCTATAAAGCAATATTCGCTCGAGTTGTGTGGCATGTGGCACCGTCTTGTTGAAACCACATATTCTCCAAGTCGTATTCTTCAATAGCAGGCAAAAAAAGTCTGTTATCATATGACCATAACGCTCCGAATTGACGGTGACAGTCGTTCCATCGTCGTTTTCGAAAAAGTAAGGTCCAATCACACCTTCGGACCAAAGACCGCACCAAACAGTGACTTTTTGTGGATGTAATGGCCTCTCTTTAATTACTTGAGGATTCTCAGAACCCCAAATATGACAATTTTGTTTATTAACGTACCCACCGGGTGAGAAATGTGCTTCATCGCTGAAGAAAATTTTGTTCGAAAAATCGCCGCCCACCGACTGTTGTTCAAGCACCCATTCCACGTATCTACGACGTTGTGAATGGTCAGCTGGCTTCAGCTGTAGTGTGAGCTGGACTTTATATGGATGTAGGTGTAGATCCAAATGCAAAATACGCCATTAAAATTAATTTGTATTTTTTCATTTTGTTACATTTGTAAAATATTGAAATTTCGGGCCACCCTAATATTCTTTTCTAATAATTTTGACGCAACAACACATGCATACTGGTTTTAGTCAATATGTATGTATGTATGTTGTTGCTTGTTGTTTACATTATCGATGCAAAAGAATATACCAACAACAACAACAGCGCTGACGAAGTCATTTGCTTCAGTTCGATCACTCAGCCGTTGTATTGTTCATGCTCTTTCTTTTGGATTCTCTATTCAGATTAACTGTCGTTCTATGTTGATAGATTTGGTGGCCCGCGACAATGAAAAACATTGTAAAGTCAGTTGTCGAAAACACTTAAAACAATACACATATGCAATTGAAATGAAACATTAAAAATCGAACTTATTTATTAAAATAATTTCATATTTCATTTAAAATAAATTGTTTCTGCGCGAACAGCCATAATGTGCCGTAAGACAGTCCTAATTCCTGAGAACGACGAGGAAACGACACATTCGGGTCTTTGGCAACACTTTCACTTACAGCAGCGATATTTTCAGCGGAACGAGCCAAACGATGATACACAGGCCTTACAATATCTGTAACCGCTCCAGTATCTTTAAATTTCTTCACAATTTTGCCAATTGCTTGCGTAGTTTGACGATTATGTAAACCATAATCTCCTCTTAAAGCACGATATGTGGCTGTGCCAGAGTCACCATTTTTGTAGCAGGTTTTAATAATTTTTATGCGTTGTGTGTTAGTTAAGCGATCCATTTTCGTCAATGTCAGACTTTCAACTGAAAAGAAAAAAAAATTGGTTTAACAACTTAGTTTGACAGATGTCGAATTCCAGTCCTATACTTTTGAAACCACGAAATGGATAACCCTATATAATTAAATAAAAGGAAGTTAAACCGTTGTAATTATCGTAATTTAAAATTAACCTTGTTTTATTATTAAGAATGAAACAACGCAAAAAGGACAAATAAGGAAATTCGTAACACTATATAGGAGGCATGAGAAGGGAGTTGAACAACGATGATTCTGTGGATGGTGTGAAAATTCCGGGATAGGAATAATACTAGAGGGTTTATGAAGATGAGCGAACTCGAACATGGCCGATTCGTTGGTGTTCTAAATGAACACTCCACTTTGAGGTCACATCTACGTCGAATTGGACGAACCAAACAAATGCAGGGCGTCGGAGGAGAACTTCGCACGGATTTAACACTTATGACCAGTATTTCAGTCAGTGGTCATCTTCGTTTCATAATTTAATTATAGTTAAACATTGAATTGCGGTTTTCGATCAATGTTTAACTATACTTTAACCACCCAATGTTGGTTGGTTTATCTGTATTCAGAACCATATGGGTTTGTCAACCACATTGTTCATTGTCAAAATTAGAAATGTAAAATACATGCTTCTGTTTAGAGCATTTGTAGATATATGTCTATACTCTGAGTCTAGAGATTTTTAAATTGTTGCAGCTACATAGTATCTTGCATATTTTTTGCTAAAATGAGACTGATTTCGTATTTCTAATTTTATATAATTCACTTTTGTTTGTTGTTTTGGTATTTAGCCCAGAACAGATGTTTTTTCAATAAGAATACAAGTGTTGCCATATTGGTTAACTATATGATGAATTACATTAATTCACCACTGAAACCAAAATGCATAGTTAGCCTCTAATTAAATTTGATGTGGTTTTAGCAATCCGATAGTTAACTAGCCACTCAAACAGTGGGCATTACTCCGTCATTTATGTCATTTATCTCTAAACGGTAATTTTTCTTGCGGAGAGTTACCACATGTCTTTGATTTATCTTGTAAATATTTAATTTATAATTCCTCTACGCGCTCCATTTTATTTTTAACGCATGTCGTGTTGCTTTTAGTTGTTAAAGTTATCAAAATGTCAAAATTCGGTCCCAAACAATTATCAAACAATTGTTTTCGTACGAAATAATTGTGGCGTAACAACCCTGTAATTGATTTTGCCTACGAAATTTTCGCAAAGAGTTGAGTACTAAGCAAATGAAAAGTGAGCGAAATTTTCGATTCCAGAAATTTTCGTTATTTTTCATACACGTACTTCTTATGGCAACGAAAATTTCATAAAAACTGAATACCGGGCTTAAGGCGATAATACTCCACCATTGATAAAGTAAACAAATAGATGAAGCACCAGTGTTGGGAAAATTTTAGTGTAATGGGTAATTTTCTAGATGTCGTTGAAAGCAATAAATGAGATTTTTTATGTTCCGAAAAAAAAAGTCAAAAAATATGACAATAAAAATCTAAAATTTCATATCAAAAGAAAAAATAATTTTCAACAAAAATATCGAGAATACAGCACGTTACTTAAAGTAGCATATCTGATGGCCATCGAATTTCAAAGCCATGTCACCACCGTCTATGTCCTAATAAATTGGTTCTTCCTCCGGTTCAGCTACCATTCCTTGTTGAGAGTCTTCAAACACTCTAACGGTTTTCCGGCATGTTCATCTTTGGGCGGTCTTACGAGTTTTCTCCTATTGATATCCCAACACCGGTCTCATGGCTTTGAAAGAGTATTTTACATAAGAAACAAATGCAAATGAAACAAACAAATGTAAAATCACATAAATTTTGTCACATTTTCCATTGTTTAATTACTTTCACAAAAATTTCCCATAATTTTGAATAAACGTCAATGAGAATTATGGGAAAGTTCAGTGAAAGTGACAGTAGTACAGGACAGCACCTAGTGAACAAAGTTGACAATGGGCGCGCTATATCTATTATTTCCTTTATCTATGTACTGCACTACCTAACCGATGATAACATATCTCGTTTGGAGCAGCTCAGTGGGAACGGACTAAAGATCACTAAGGAAACGAAGAATGTATGAGTCATGAGACGAATCATCTTGGCTTCGATTTCTCTTTCTCATGGTAATACGTATTAAACTTTTTAAAATGCTTGAAGTTTAACTTGAGGAAAACTTGATTCTGACCCAAATATAAAATCATACAGAGTTTATAAAACTTCCATCTTGAAGACATTAGGGAGAGCATCTCCTTTTTGGGGACAGCTTTGCTAGTAACGGGTTTTTCAACAGAGACGTTACAAAAGTAAATCGATAGGGACAGCAAACGACGCCATATTTTTTTCCCGCTCTTTTGACGTTTCTCTTCAGTAAGGTTTGCCATTTCATCATGGAAAGATATACGAGCCAAGAACGAGTCGAAATTATTAAAACTTACTACCGAAATTTGGAGTCAGTGGCCTCAACTTTAAGAGCGCTACGTCCAATTTATGGTCGTCATAATCGTCCTACCAGATCAACAATTGAGCGTCTAGTGGACAAATTTGAATCCACAGGCACAGTACAAAATGTTTCCGTGCCAGTGAGACAAAGAAGTGCCAGTAGTGTCGAGAATATTGCTGCCGCTGAGGCTTCAGTTCAAGAAAGCCCAAATGTGTCTCTCACACGTCGTTCTCATGTGTTGGGCATCTCTGTGACGTCGTTGTGGCGAATTTTGCGAACAGATCTTGGCCTACATCCTTACAAGATCAAATTGACGCAAGAACTGAAGCCGCTTGACCACCATAAGCGTCGTATGTTCGTGAATTGGGCTGAGCAACAACTTGAAAATGATTCGGATTTTCATCGGAAAATCATCTTCAGCTATGAGGCTCATTTCTGGCTGAATGGCTTCGTCAATAAGCAAAATATGCGTTATTGGTCAGACTGCAATCCACACGTAATCCATGAGTCATCATTGCATCCCGAAAAAATTACGGTTTGGGCCGGCGGCGTCATTGGGCCGTACTTCTTCCGTGATGATCAAGACCGGCACATTACCGTGAATGCGAATCGCTACTGTTCATTGATAACCGAACATTTTTGGCCTCAATTGGATAATATGGACTTGGAGGACATGTGGTTCCAACAGGACGGCGCCACAAGCCACACAGCGAATGCCACAATCAATTTATTGGAAACCAAGTTTGGTGAACGTGTTATCTCACGAAATGGCCCAGTCGATTGGCCGCCTCGGTCCTGCGATTTGACGCCGTTAGATTATTTCCTGTGGGGCTACGTCAAGTCTATGGTCAATGCCAACAAGCCAGCGACGATTGATGAAATTCGTACGAATATCGAACGTGAAATTGCAGCAGTATCGGCCGATTTATGCTTGAAAACCGTCGAAAATTGTGTTCAGCGTCGGGACTTCTGCAAGCGTGCCCGTGGTGGCCATGCAAAAGAAATCGAGTTCCATACATAATGGCATCGAACGTACTTTCACAGGAATAAAGAATTTCAATGGTATATTTGGTATCTAAAACCGGTTTTGTTTTATTTAAAAAAACTCTTGTAGCGCTCTTATTGAAAAACCCGTTAGTTTAGAGATATAATCTTTGATATCTTTAGGCTTACTATTTTATTAGCACTTTATATTCTGCCTACAAAACAATTTAAGTTAAGGTCTGAGTGCTATTAATTCATTCTCTACTGTATTTGTTTTTCATTTATACTTTTCCTCTTTTCGTGATTTTAAGGAAGGGAGTTAAAGTTTGAGTAACATTAAGTACGCGACGACATTTGTTTCCGGTAAGGAAAAAGCAAAACTATGCTTATTTCTGTGGAACTTGGTGAAATTGACTGAGTATTATTAAACAAATGAAAGTTTTTCTTTTTGTTTCTGTTCAATTCGCGTTCTTTTCCAGTCCAAAACTATTGATATTTATGTTTCAAAGTTTCAATTTGTGTTTTCATCACAGCACGAATTTTCATTTCCGTTAGATAAATGTTGACTACAGAACAGAATTGAATGAAAGCTGTAAAATAACTGGCATTTTAATTTGCTTAATATTGAAATAGTTTCTAGGATCGACATTTTAAGTGACTTTTACCTAAAGGGCATTTATAGGATTCCTAGATTATATATTTCAAGAAAGAGAAATGTTTGGCATTGATGTGTTTTAAATTTGTTTTATTATATGATTGGGTCCTGCGGAAGTTAAGAAAAAACTCACTGTTTTCTTTGCAGACTACTCGTATGATGAAAGATGAATTAAACGCAGAGTTGAGAAAATTAGTGCAACGGTAGTTCATGACTGTTTTATCAACAAAAACGTGTTAGTAGAAATCCCTATCTGAAGTTCTTATATTTATCGCCATCAACGGTGCGGAACTCTCTTATTTATTTTATTTACATATTTATTGATCATAAACAATAAAAAAGATATGGTGTCCCATAACATCCCATGAAGTGATTGGGGACAGCTTCTCACAATCAGTGAGATGAGCGCTTTCTACACTCAAAGAAAAAAAGCGGTTATTGCTCGGTTGCCGCAACAATACTTTGATTGATTTGTATTAATTTATTAATCGCAATAGTTCATGTAGTTCTCCCAAATAAACTCATATATCGCAAATGTGTATCATGTTGTTGCAAACGAGTTCTCGTTTGGATCAAACGCGTACAAAATAACAGTTGCCGCAAATCATTTTTCTAATGAGAGCACATATTACGAAGAACGTAAATTTCTCTCAATCTGTCGACTGTATACGAGTACACAGTATTATCCACTGGCAAGATATATTGAAAAGGTAGAAGCAGTAGATTTTGTTGCTGTTGTAGGTTTTTGCTTTAGATTCATAAGTTGTCAAAATCAGCTGATTAAAGCACTGGGCATCAGATGATTCCTTTTTGCTCCTCTGATAATGTCTGAGGGGGAAAAATGGTCCTCACATATAAGAGCGTATTTTGAGAAATTCATTTCGCAAATCTCGCTCCATTTGTTCCTTCTCCGCTTGTCTGTTGGAATCCTGTGGAACGACCCATCTTCAACTACATTTTTCCTGCAAAGGACACAGACTCACATTTTTCTTTTTCTTACTTTTTTTAATATAAATTTTGAAAATAAACTTTTTCACTCTAAACCGCGTCGCTTTATTTCTTTGAATCAACATTAAGTAAACAACAACAATAAATAAACAAATTTGGACAACATAGGTAGTTAACAGTAAAAATATAAACAAAGCAAATCAGCTGTGAACTGCGCTCACCTTTATTAATACATTTTGATCCACTGGTTTGGCATACACACTCACGCATACACATAAAAGTGATCACGCACTCTAATGCAGTGATGCCCAAACACTTGTTAAAACAACGAAGCCTAATCGTTTTTCACACACACACAACCCGAACGTAAATAAAAAGAAAAAGATAAACCAAAAAAATAGTTTAGTTGGATTAAGTCGATTGCGCTTTGTTTGATAAAATATGTACACTGACAATATTTTACAATAACCAATGATATTTTAATAATGTAATATACAAATTTAATAAAGACAAGCTTATTATAATTTGTTTTTAATTGTATTTATTTTTATTCGTTATGTGGTATTTTGGTTGGGAAAAATCATTCTTATTTAGCTTGAATGTTTTTAATGAAGCAGAGTGCCTTGTTTGTAACCAAAAATTTAAAGATAAATATGCTTCCACTTTAAGGCGGCACTATAACAATAGTCATTCAGTTACTGGAATTGACAGAGATCTATTAATATCAACAATAAGTTAAGAAATTAAAAATCTCTGAACTATAACTGTTTATATTAAAAACAATTACATCGCAGATATTTTGAATTTTGTTGTATTTTATAAGATTTAATATAAAATAATTGTTTTTTGCTTTTTGTTTTTTTAATTTGTTTATCAATATTTATAAAATTATTATATATATTTGTTTTCCCAGTACATTATTGGCAAATAACTCATGTGCCTATTTTCTTAAAGAACATTTTTTTATTACCTATTAATTTCCTCTTATGTTTATGTTTAAAACAATACGAGTACAACATTGTTAACAAACAAAACAAAAAACTAACAAAACGAAGTGATTTTTTTCAGTGCAAACGAACCAATACAATCTAATTTTTTGTAAAATAACTAATACATGTTCATTTCTCTTTGTGGGCACCGCTGCTCTAAGGCTTCTACCCATAGATTAATACTTATAGTAGATCTACTAGTTCTCCCACCAAATTTATGACATTTGGCCTAGTGTGATATTTACGTTTGATGATGAAAAGAATTGCTTTACTAATACCAGATAGTGGCAATGGTTCAAAACGACGAACAAAATAACAACAACGGCATTTCGTTTTGTGTGTTAAAATTATTGTGTTAAATACAACACAAATGTATGCTAACAATAACAGTCAATAAAAAAGTTTAAAACACATTTAAATTTCACAGTTTTTCACCAAAATGGCATGAAAAATTAAAGCAAGAAGTTATTGTAATTCCACCTGGTGTATGTCACTTTTCGTCAAGCATCTCACTATCACACCGACCGCATCACGAAGAGTGTGAAACGTCAGATGAGCCAAATATTCTCTCTAGTCTGAGATTACTCTATGCTTCTACCTTGCAAATATACACCCAGCGAAATAATTATAAAGGTAATACAAATATTTTTTCTCGATACTCTCAATGCACTGCATTTTTGGTGTAGAATTTTAATGCATATATGAGTCATTAGTTATATTATGTCAGAGAATATAACCATTCGATCTCTTTTACAAGTTAATGAAAAGTGACGTTGTTTTTTCTGTTTCTGGTGCGAAATACTTATATATAAAGGCAACATGAAAAGAACACGAATTCGAAGAGTAGTAAGTAGGAATTTAAACAGAGGTGAGTTTTCTTTGATTATTATTTTATGGTTTTGAAATTAACGTACGTCAAATTAAAAAAAAAATAATTTATATAGAATACCAGGTGGTAAGAAAGAAGAAGAGGTAAAAATTTAAGATTATCATGACGAAGGGTTGCCCAATCGGGAAATTTCGATGCGATTGAAAAGGTCTAGCTGTGTCATTGACAATTATAAAGTAGGGTGGCCAAGATGGAAACACAAAACGACCAGGAAGGACACCACTGATCAGTGGCAGCGCCAAAAGAGAGATCAAAAGGGTTGATGTTAAAGAAAACTTCGGCAACAAGGAAATTATTGCTGGATTGAGCTTGGGAGCAGGGTTGCGTCGTGTTCAACAAATAATGAAACGCGACTTGAAACTGACATATGGGAAAAAGTATGGAAAACTTGGTCTCATGCCAATACACGAATTGGCCAGATTTAAATTCGCTGGAGTATACATATTTTTGGACGAGGGGTGATATTCTCCGATGGAAAAAATTAAATTTGGATGTCCCCGATGGCTCGAACAAATATTGGCGTTCCAGAGATTTTTCCAAAATTATGCGTCAGCGGCGAAATTTTGGCGGCGGTTCCCTTATGGTTTGGACAGGTATGAGTTATAGAGGAACCACTCCAATATGTTTCGTTTCCAAAGAAATGGACTCCGAGTATTATATTCGACTATTGAATATCGTCTTAGTTAATTCTGGAGAGGAAATTTGTGTCCCAGAATTTATCATCCAGCAGGACAACGCAGCAGTACATCGGTCTAAGAAAACTCCAAAGTTTCTGGAGTCCAGAAATAATACCAACTCTCGACTGGCCTGAACTTAGTTCTGATCTCTATCCGATCGAGAACCTCTGGTCTATTTTACCTACCCAAGCTTACCACCAAGGACGCCAGTTGAAGAATGTCAAAGATCGAAGAGTAGACAAGATGCTTAGTATAGCTTATCAGCGATATTGGAGATCATACGTCTTACGAAACTTTTTAGAATATTTAAATAAATCTTTTGCCTTTATAACTATTTCGCACTAGTAATTAGTTTATTGTGGTTGACTCACCTTGAAAAAGTCATAGTCGAAGTATTTTTGCTGAAAAGTATTTAATTTTGAAAGGACTAATACAATATAAAATAAAAACTTGAATATTCCTCACAACATTTGGAAAAAACAAAAACAGGTGTTGCCTTTATATTTATTTCGCGGGGTGTATCTTGGAGTTTGCTGGGCTTTTAGTTGTTATTTGAATACAAGGCGAGACAGACGTGCAAGTAGATAGTGAAAAAGTAGACAAACATGCCAACTTTTTTAAAACAAACTTTTTGGGTAAAACGAAAATCATAAAAGTAGGAAATTTAAACAAAAACTCGGTTGCTGTAACCGAAAGAACAGTTAGTGGAACCGTTTTTCGCTTCTCGCAAACGTTTTTTTAGCTCTAATTTTTTCATAACTCGTTTAATGCAAACGTTTTTCAGTTCTCGCAAACGTTTTGTTAGTTGGGATCAACTACAACTCGGTTGCCGTAACCGAAACAACAATTGGCGGAATCGTTTTTCGTTTCTCGCAAACATTTTTTCAGCTTATATTTTTCATAACACGTTTGCTGCAAACATTTTTCGGTTCTCCCAAACGAAATGTCATGCATGGATTAACAGAAGTTCGTTTCTCCCAACTACAGTCGCCAAACGGACTTCAGTTATCTGAGATTTCGTTTGAGAGGAACGTGTTTTTCCTTTGCGTGTGGGTTTTACACTCATTGATTGGAACCTACAGTTTTACATCAGTTCCGAACGGTATTTTGAGAAGCTTTTTCATGGCTATGTACTCGATAGTTTCGCCATCACTAAGCGAGGTGAACGTCATCGAAAGAAATGTAGGGTGGTCCGAGCAGAAATCGACATTCAATCCACATACAAGAGCCGCGCACACTACCCAGTGTACCACCGACGGTCACGATCACAAACAGTCGATACGGTTCCAGTTGAACAGATCCTAATGAAATTTGTCAAAATATAATGTGTAACCAGTACATAAGTTTCAGTCGGGTGAACCGACTTAATCACACCCTCACCCTAAGTCATCCATTGCGTCCTAGTTCTGTTAAATAAAAAAAACGCCAATACTCAAAAGTGACCATATGCAATAGCAGATTGACATTACCCAAATTAGTTTGTTTCCCTCCCAATATTTATATGCGAGGCACAAAAATGGGCACGGCAAGTTGTTGCCAAAATTTTGATGAAGATCGGTTATGATTTATTGGAGATATCGAGTCAGAAACCGCAACTACGCCCAACTTTTGTATGGGAGGTACGAAACTGGGCGTGGCACAGTAGTCAGTTACTAATTATACAGTAGGTTTTAGCAAAATATTGTCTAGTACCGAATTTTATTAAGATCGGTTGTAGTTTACCAGAGTTATCGTGTCGATCAACCGGTCATCCGCCCAACTTTTATATGGGAGGTACCAGAATGGGCGTGGCAAAACACCTCATTTTCTATAGGAGAGTTTCATTTGTCTAAATATTGACTAGTATAAACTTTCATAAAGATTGGTTCGATTTTGCGGGACTTCTCGTGCCGAACACCCAGACGGCCAAACATCTTTTGTATGGGAGGTACCACAATGGGCGTGGCAAAATCACCTTGTTTTAATCGGTGATTGGCGTTTGATAACGTGAAGCCTTATACCTAATTTCATTAATGTCGGAAGTGTTTCACGCGATTTATCGGATTGACAACCCGGACGAACACCCTCTTTTGTATGGGAGGTACCAGAATGACCGTGACAATCTCGCCCATTTACTCCAGTTAACTAGGCATTTAAGAGTTTTTCGTAAAGATGTCCAATTCGTATGGACGATTTTTTTTAAAAAATCGCCAAAATAAGAAAATTGGTTAAGATCTCCCATGAAGGTAAAAAATGTATTATTTTTACTTTTGGACGCACCGTTTTCGAGTTATATCCTTTTTTTTATTTTAGCAACTTTCTTATTTTGGCGAGTTTTTGAAAAAATTCTTCTATACGATTGGACCACTTTATGAAAAACCCTTAGAAACTCCCCAAAAAATAGTAATTTTTTAGTTTGGACACCCCGTTGAAGAGATATAGAAATGTTATATAAAATTTTCACATTTTCGATAAAAATATAGGCCGCTTACCCATTCCCCATGTGTAATGGATAATCGAGGAGGGTAATTTCCCATTGTCGTGGGGTAAATACGCATTATTTTCCCCATATCCAGTGGGTAATGAATAAACGTTCTGTTTAAAAGAATAGTTTTTCCGAAAAGTCCTCGTGTAAGATTCAAATATATGTAGTTTCTCTTTTACAGCAAAGCCTCTTATGAAAAATCGAATACATCGAAATTTTGTAACAAGTGTTTTTGTAAAAGATTACAGTGACTAATATTTGAACATGATTTCAGATGAAAGGGGTTTTAGAAATACACAAATTGGTTAATACAACTTAATTTCTGTGATAACAAGTTCTATTTTGTAAGACCTATTTGTATACCCTCACCCACTGGATCGTATACCATTTAATACGGGAAAAAATGTAACGCATAGAAGGAGCCATTTTAGCCTCTTAGTATGTTTGGACGAAATTCGTTTTACGACTTTCTAAGAAGAAGCCATGTCCGTCTCTCTGTCTGTCTGGCTGCTTGCTCAACACGAAAACTGCAGTAAAGTGTCACAGATTCCAATAAAATTTTGCCAGTGACTATTATTTGTAGAAAGCTAGTTTGGGATTGAAAATGGGCGTTTTGACCACGCCCCTTCTGGTACCTCCCATACAAATCGACACATTTAGGACAAAATCATATTTCTTCCTAACCTTTCTTCTGGTAGATGTGATTAGCTTCAACTCACATATTGACTTATAATCTGTAAATGTCTACTAAGTGGAGGAAATGGGCGAGATTGTCACGCCCATTCTGGTACCTTCCATACAAAACTGCGTTTTCGTCCGGGTTGTCATAGTGATAAATAGCGTGAAACACTTCCGACCTTAATATAATTAGGAAATCACGTCATCAAACGCCAATCACCGATTAAAATATGGGTGATTTTGCCACGCCCTCACATACAAAAGTTGTTGGCCTGCTGGTTGTTCGGCAAGAGAATTCCCGCAAAACCGAACCAATGTTTATGAAATTTTGTAGTAGTCAATATTTAGTCAAAACCCTGCTATAGAAAATAAGCGGTTTTTCACACCCATTCTGGTACCTCTCATGCAAAAGTTGGGCGGATGACCGGTTGATCGACACGATAATTCTCGTAAACTAGAGCCGATCTTAATAAAATTTGGTACTAGGCAATATTTTGCTAAAATCTACTATATAATTAGTAACTGACTACTGTGCCACGCCCAGTTTCGTACCTCCCATACAAAAGTTGGGCGTATTTCCGGTTTGCCGACTCGATATCTCCAATAAATCACAAACGATCTTAATAAAATTTGGTACTGATTAAAATATTGGGAGGGCACTTGGTTGATAGTTAAAAAATTCCCCAAAACCACTTAGGATCTTAACTAATTTGGGTATTAAATTACATTTAGCGTCATGTCAATCTACTATTGAATATGGTCACTTTTGAATATAGACGTTTTTTAAAAGAACTTAGGGTGAGGGAATGATTACGTTGGTTCACCCGACTGAAATTTATGTATTGGTTAATTTATCAACAACCCAATAAGCACAAAGTCGGACTCGGATCCGATTCGGATCCGACGCGTCGGATTCCGCTTACGCTGATCCGATTCGGATCCGGTTTCAGTCCGGAACATCGGATTTCGTTTTCTCTGATCCGATTCGGATCCGGTTTGAGTCCAGAACATCGGATTTCGTTTTCTCTGACCCGATTCGGTTCCGGTTTGAGTCCGGAACATCAGATTTCGTTTTCTCTGATCCTATTCGGAAGTAAGAAGTAAGAAATACTTCCAATATGCGAAAGACCGCGTTACCAAAAAAATTAAATATAATGACAAAGAATGAGTCTCAGAAATGCATATAAAAATAAATGCTTAAAATGTAATTTGATTATTTTATTCTGAAATGAGAGCGGAATCAATATCGAAATGATTTCGGAACCCATCGTAATGATTTAAAATCCGACCACATTTCGCTATCGGGGCCGAATTCATTTCGCTATCGGATCCAAATTCATTTCGCTATCGGGTCCGAAATCATTTCGCTATCGGGTCCAAATTCATTTCGACATTGGGTCCGAATTCATTTCGCTATCGGGTCCGAATCCATTGCAATATCAGGTCCGAATTCATTTCGCTATCGGATCCGATCTCGTTTCGAGATCGGACGCAATTCTCGTTTCGAGAACGAAAGAGGAATTTCTCCCGCTCGCTGATCCGATCACGAACAGAGAACGGATCCGTTCTCGAAATCATCTCCGTTGTGCTTATTGGGAACATCGACAATTCTGATGTATGATAATAATGAATTCTAATCAAAATATAGACTTTACCATGGAATTTCCAATGCCTGAATTGATTTCCTAATAATCTTTGTCCTGTGTGTAGGAAGACAAGTGAATGATTTGAATATAAGGGCTTAAATGGAGCTATTTGCTAAAATAAAAATAAATGGTTTCCATTACATCCCATGAAGGAATCGGGGAGAGCTTCTCACAACCAGTGAACTGTGCGCTTTCTAGTTTTATACTTACTGATTGGGACCTACAGTTTTACACCGGTTCCGAACGGTATTTTTGAGAAGCATTATACTAAATACTCGATAGTACCGCCGCCACTATCCGAGGTGACCGCCGTCGAAAGAAATATAAGGTGGCCAGAGCAGGGATCGAACCCATGATCTCTAGTACAAGAAGCGCGCACACTACCCATTGCGCCACCGACCGCCTGGGAGCTAGTTGCTAGGATTCACTAAATCTTGATATGTATTTTATTGCTATTTACCACGGCACGGAGCTCCGAATCTATGCACAAATTTGACATCCATTGAAAGCAGACACCTCGTGAATTTCAACAAAAATTTAAAAAACTGATTTTAAGTATTATTTTTTACCTAAAAACCTATCACCGAAACCGATAAATAGTATGGAGATTTTATACCATCAATTTCAATGGTTAAAAAGTAGTTCACTGAATTCCGTTGTGGCCGTACCAGTAGAAGTGATGCCGAACGTTCACGACGCCAATAAGAGTACGTCATGCCAGAAATTGTCGATAACATCTATGCATTGATATTGGATGATCGGAGAATGAAAGGGTGTGAGGTGACTGAGGCTGTGAGCATCTCAACTCTTCGGTGACTACTTCAAATGAGTGTTTGGCGATGTTCAACCGCCATCCGAAGGAATTTTTGCGCCGAAACCGTGGGAAAATACATGAATCCATCACAATTAAAGTGTCCAAAAAACTCGTCATTTTTTAAAAACAGGTTTTCGGTTCGCTCGACAAATTTATTTTTCAAGAAACCGGTTTTCATTTTCTAATTTTGGTAACAACCGGTGTAACCGATTTTTTCGGCGTTTCTTTTAAATCAAATTACACATGTAGCACTTACAATTCATTTTTTTAGCGACCATTTCATGTGCTTATTCGTGTTTAAAAATCAACATTTTACAACTCTATTTAAATTTGACAATCACGTTTTAATTTTAAATTTAAATTTTAATCATACTTCAATTTGTAATGCGTTACTATAAAATTTAAAATTTTGTTTCAAACTCATATTAATCTCGAATCAAATCGAATATCATATTCAAATTTGATTGAGATTTTCATATACGAAAATCTTATTAAGTTTTAACATTTTTTTGTGGAATAACTTACTTTTTGAAATTAAAAAAAAAAATTATGAAAAGCTTAATTTATTCTTATTCAAATCATAAAATCATTTTTAAATTTGAATAAGAAAATAGATTGAAAATGTCATTTAGAACTTATTGCAGTTTTTCAGCAAAACGACATGCAAAATACAAGTCAGAAGTTCTTGTAATTCCACCCGGTGTAAGTCAATTTTCATCAAACATCTCTCTATCACACCGACCTCACCACGAAGAGTGTGAAAGGGAACATCAGATGAGACAAATGTTCTCTCAATATATAAGAATTTCTCTATGGTAGCTTTTAGCAAAATATTGCCTAGTACCGAATTTTATTAAGATCGGTTGTAGTTTACCAGAGTTATCGTGTCGATCAACCGGTCATCCGCCCAACTTTTATGTGGGAGGTACCAGAATGGGTGTGGCAAACCAGCTCATTTTCCATAGGTGAGTTTTATTTGACTAAATTTTGACTAGTATAAACTTTCATAAAGATTGGTTCGGTTTTGCGGGACTTCTCGTGTCGAACAACCAGACGGCGAAACATCTTTTGTATGGGAGGTACCACAATGGGAGTGGCAAAATCACCCTTGTTTTAATCGGTGATTGGCGTTTGATAACGTGAAGCCTTATACCTAATTTCATTAAGGTCGGAAGTGTTTCACGCGATTTATCGGATTGACAACCCGGACGAACACCCTGTTTTGTATGGGAGGTACCAGAATGGGCGTGACAATCTCGCCCATTTCCTCCAGTTAAGTAGGCATTTACAGACTATTAACCGGTGTGAGAGTTGAAGCAAATCACATCTACCAGACGAAAGGTTTGAAAGAAATGATTTTGTGCTAAATGTGTCGATGTGTATGGGAGGTACCAGAAGCGGCGTGGTCAAAACGCCCATTTTCAATCCCAAACTCAATATTGGCAAATAATAGTCACTGACAAAATTTAATTGTGATCTGTAAAGAATTACGGTAGTTATCGTGTTGACCAGCCAGCCAGACAGACAGACGGACATGGCTCAAACGTCTTAAAAAGTCCTAACACGAATTTCGTCCAAAGATACTAAGAGTCTAATATGGCTCCTTCTATGTGTTCAATTTTTTGAAGCTATGCTTCTTACAGCGGGCTTTGAGAGACGGAGTTAACTGGGAAAAAATGGCATAACGAAAATGCGTGAGGTGATAGTACCGTTATTTTTAACATAACAGAATAAGCTTTATCATATACCAGCGCCACCTCTACAGGACTAGTAGAAATAAAAGTAGCTAACCTGTTATCAATAACATGGATCAATCCAGCACAGATTACAACCATATTAATATTTCAGAAAGCTTTAATAAACATGACTTTAAATACAATGTGCCGGATTTCACTTTTGCAAGCTTTTATATCACCATGTAGTTATTGCAATTTGTCAAACTTCACGGAAAATAAAGCTCATCTTTCAACTCTTTCAAAATAACATTAACACTCTCACAACAGGTTTGTAGGCTAGTTGGTTGGAAGCTAGTGCAAACAAAAAACAAATACAAACAGGTACAATGGACACACGCAAACAACTACACATTAATTTGTGTATTTGTGTTATTAGAAGTACGAGAAAGAGAGAAAGAGAAACCTTATGCTCATTAAACGACGAAAAATGTTGTATGTGCTCGCAATTAAAGAACAACAGAGATGAGGCAGCGAGAATCAATAGTTTATATTGCAGAAACAACAAGTTGAAGCTCTCATTGACAGCATAGTCTAATAATATAAGTCGACGCGTGGCGTGTTGTTGTAATATGAAACGATTTTGACAGAATTTTGTTGTGCTATTGTTATGACAATACACTCGATATGTCAAGATCATTTTATATACGAAGAAGAGGCAAAGGAAAAACGCCAAAGTAAATAATTACATGCATAGAATTACATGTATTAAAAAAAAAGTAATAGGCAGAAATTATACATTTAACAATTATATTTATATTTCAATTTAATTTGCACAACACTTTTCAAACGTTTAATAACGAACAATAAGAATCAAAACAAATGATGAGACAAGTTTGACACTTCGAGTGTACTACGTAAACAAAGAATGATAAAAAGAAACAACCCAATAACAAAATGCCTGATCAGCTGGGCTTATGCTTCCACTTATATTATTACACTATGATTGACAGGCAGAGAAGTAAACAGCACATGGCTCTGGGTGAGTTGTATGCGTGTGCCAAGCTTTCCTTTAAATACTCAGCTGATAGCTTACAGATCGTGTGGTCGCATTTTACATGTATATGATTCTACTACTTACTTTTAGTTTTTATAAAGTGATGTTTTACTTCTTATTGTAATTTAAAATTTAAAAATATGTAAAACATTTAAGTTAATTTTACGTCGTTTACATCATGGAGGAGAGTGAAAAGTGCAGTATACAAGTTTCAAGTGTAAAAAAAGAGTGCGTAAATTTAACAGTGAATAAAGTGTACATTAGAGGGAAACAATATTGTTTATCACTTTAAATATAATTTCTATAAAATTGTTCATTAATGTTAATAAAACATAATATAATATGAGTATTTCTATCGTATTTTTATGTATTATTAATATTAATAAACACTTTTAGGTTAAGTAGCAAAGATAAATTGGGGACATTGCAACATAATGAAGCGCAAAGGAGGTATCGTGCACGTAACTTTGCTGATGGAAAATCAGACCCCCTACAAAAATTTCTTTTGGATAAATTTAACTTAAAAATCAATAATGACCCTGCACAATCGACTACTAGACATGGCACCGCTATTGATGCAGTTTTTTCAAGATACTTAGAGAATATTCAGTCATTAATTTATACGTCTTATTTCAGTTACCATAAGCCTATAATTTCTATGATACAAATGCCAGAATAAAATGAATGAATGTATTTAAACAAAGCTGTTTTAATTTTTGCAATGATGATTTTCAATGATGCTTTAATGATGTTTAATATTGTTAACCCAATTAAAATGTTTTCTTAACATAGAATACGTTATACGACAGTATAGGGGGGTAAATTCGTGCTAGTGGAAAAATAATAATAAATAATATCTGATGTGTTAATAATAATAGTAATAATAAATAACTATATATATTTTCAATCATTGTGTTTCAAAAATATTAAAAAACAATCGAAAGTAAGTTGGAGCATAGCTTCTGTCGGCAGTCCCCCAACTGCCACGTGTGTATTTTTTTACGTATTAAATGATATATACCCCCATCCCTGTGGGTGAGGGTATAATTAAACAACTTTTGTTTTAACACTATTATGCTACAAGCCACTATTATCAACTATATTGATTACGGCTTGAATCGTAGAAAAAGACATTTTCTAGACGTCTCACATATGTTGGGACATTTCTTGTTTAATGGGAAGTTCTGTAACCAATATTTGGTATATATTGTAGTTTTGAACCTAATAAAAAATAAATTTAGAAAAGCCAAAGTGAAAGAAGTTTAACAAAGAACATTTTCTTAAATAAAATTTTCTTAAAAAGAGCATGTCTTAAAAAAAGTAAATTTTCTCAAAAAAAATACCTCTTCCATTCTTAAACATAGTACCTTTTTTTAACAAAATACCTTACTTTAAAGAAGTACCTTTGCTTAAAAAAGTAAATTTTCTTACATAAAGTACCTTTTCTTAAAAAATGTATTTTTTTAAATAAGTACATTTTCTTAAAAAAGTTAATTTTCTGACAACAAATTGCTTTTTCTTAAAAATATACCTTTTCTTTAAGAGTATTTTTTTTTGTGAAACAAAATAACTTTTCTTGAGATAAGTACCTACTCTTAAAAATTTACATATTCTTGAAAAAAGGACCAATTCAAGAAAAAAATCATTTTCTCCAAGAAACTACCTTCTCTTAAAAAAAACATTTCCTTTCAAAAATTCCTTTTATTAAAAGTACCTTTTCTTAATATCCTCTTTTCTTTTAATACGTTTTCTTTTCTTGAGATAAGTAGCCTTTCTGAAAACAAGTAAATTTTCTAAAAAAAATAATCTTTTCTTAAAAAGAGTACCACTCCTTTAAAAAGTACCTGTTCTTAAAAAAAGTACTTCTTTGTAAAAAAAAAATTCGTACTCTTATGGCGTTTTCTTACAGAAAGTACTTCTTCTTAAAAATAATAAATTTTCTGAAATAAAACATTAGCTTTTAATAAAAGAAGTACCTCTCTTTAAAGAGGGACCTTTTCGGGAAAATATAATACATATTCTTACAAAATGAACCTAAAAATATGCTTTAAAAAAAAACACATTCTATAAAAATTACATGAGGTGTCAGGGCACACCCGGTTAGAACGAAGTTCCTTTCGCTGTACGAGTATATTATGTACTAGTTAGTTCCAACACGCCTAAGGCGCCCGTTGAAAAATAACATAATTTAAATGGATCTTTAAGAAGATATACCTTTTGCAAAATAATAAACTTTTTTTAAGCACAATTTTTTTTATGGAATGTATTTTTTAAAAAAAAAAGTATAGTTTTAGGCCCATTTTGTAAGAATATGTATTATATTTTCCGAGAAGGTCGTTTTTTACAGAGGTACTTTTTTATTAAAAGCTAATGTTTTTTTAGAAAAGGTACTATTTTTAAGAAGAAGTACTTTCTGGAAGAAAAAGCCGTAAGAGCATGAACTTTTTTTTACAAAGCAGTACTTATTTTAAGAAACGGACCTTTTTAAGAAGTGTTACTCTTTTTAGGCAAAGGTTATTTTTTAAGAAAATGTTACGTATCTCAAGAAAAGAAAAGAAAAGAATAGGTAGTATTTTATATTTAAGAAAAGGTACTTTTAAGAAAAGCAATTTTTGTGAAAAGGCATTTTTTTAAGAGTAGGTATGTTTTTGAACAAAAGGTTTGTTAAGAAATGAGAATTTTTTGTAGAATTGGTCCTTTTTTCAAGAATAGGTACATTTTTAAGAGTAGGTTCTTATCCCAAGAAAAGTTATTTTGTTTCACAAAAAAGGTAATCTTTAAAGAAAAGGTCGTTTTTTAAGAAAAGGCAATTTCTTGTAAGAAAATGCACTTTTTTAAGAAAAGGTACTTAGTAAAAAATAATAATTTTGTTAAGAAAAGGTACTTTTTGTAGAAAAAATTCCTTTTTTTAAGCAAAGGTACTTTTTGTAGAAAATTTCCTTTTTTTAAGCAAAGGTACTTCTTGAAGATAAGGTATTTTTTTAAGAAAAGGTACTTTGTTTAAGAATATGCATAGGTATTTTTTTGAGAAAATTTCCTTTTTTTAAGAGAATTTATTTAAGAAAATTTTTTTTTAACTTCTTTCACTTTGACTTTTCTAAATTTATTTTTTATTGGGTTCAAAACTACAATATATAAGTATACTAAATATTGGTTACAGGCTCCACCTAGAAAACTTCCCATTGTACAAGAAATTTCACAACATACATATGTTAGTCTAGACACAAACCAAAGCAAAAGTACCCAATATAGTTGATAATACTGGGTTATAGCATAGTAGTGTTAAAAAAGATGTTTAATTTTCTTCATTTAGCCCCCATCCCGCAACGTGCGATAAGGAACTTCGTTCCAAAAAAAATGTTTTTCTTATAAAAAAGTTTATCATTTTACAAAAGGCGCCTTAGACGTGTTGGAACTAACTAGTACATAATAAGGCTGTTTTTTATTCCCTGCTAAACTAATTTTTCGACGACTTTGTATAGGGAACTAAGCGATTTTAAGCGGCGCTCCATACAAAGTCGTCGAAAAATTAGTTTAGCAGGGAATAAAACACAAGCTTATTATATAGTGAAAGGAACTTCGTTCCAACCGGGTGTCCTCTGACACCTCATGTGATTTTTATACTTCTTTGTATTCTTGTATTGTTGGTATGTATTTGTGTAGAGTTTGACAACGGATAAGAATTAACAAAAATAAAATGTTTGTTGTTGCTGTCTACAACTACAGCAACATCTGCTGCGACCATGTATTTGATGACACTGACTACAAACGTGTTGCCGTATCGCATTTATCCACCCGTTACAGCAAATGTTGCCACATTTCGAAATATTAAGTGTGGATCGTTTTTTTGGAAAGTGACAATAGTTATATTAAAAGTCATAAGTGCAAACAAAATCAAATTTAAAGTGCGTTTTTCAATTCGCCTATCGTTCATTCTCTTTGAAATTCTATCCTGTAAATTCTATCCTGCTGTGTCATCGTAACCCACTGATCGAGCTAAACGTAGACTATGTGTGAAAGGAAACATTTATTTTGCCGGAAAAAATATTTTAATTAAAAAAGTCACGGAACTGTCATACTGCCCTCTAGATGGTTTTCGGATGTTATAAATATCAAAAAAAAAAACCGAACAATTCGAAATGCTAGCCGACGTAGTTATCATAAAGAGCCACTGAAAAAAGGTATCGCCATTCTCCGTTCAAGTTATAAATCGCAATTCGCCCGTGATTCGTTTCGTTTGTTTTTAATTAAAAGATATGATTTCGCACCCCATGTGTCTAATAGAAAGCCGTAAAGTTCAGAGGTCAAAGTTAATGAAAAAAATTAACAAGAATAATGACAACAAAATCCTTGAAAGAATCGACCACTACAACAGCACTACTACACCAAATGCAAGCAATGTAACTTGCTCTATTTCATTAGCCGCTGCGGCAGAAGAAAATATAATTTTTGTTTCCTTCTGTGCTGTGAATTTAGTTTTGAAAAGTTTCACATGAAGCAAAAGTTACGAATCAAATTGAAATTACCATTAAGAGTATAGAAATTTTTCATTACAAATGAAGACCCACAAGAATCACATTTGAAACTAGAAACACTCTTTAGCGTGTGTGTGTGTGTGTGTGTCTTTGTTAGTGTATGTGGGTTAAAGGAGCAAACATGATTTCGCATAATGGTTGCCTTCGCTGATGGCGAAGAGTCTGCCAGCGAAACTATATGATAGAAAGGACAAAGGAGCATCTCCAGCGAAGGCTAACTAACAGCAGGACACACTCCAGCTCAAGATGTGTTGTAGTATGTGGTGGCATCATTTATTATTAACACTTTTAAATGAAATTAGAAACTTTATGCACGAAACTTGTTTTTATTTTGTTTGGCGAGAGAAAATCGAAAGAGGAAGAAAATAAAGGCGAAGAGCATAGAAGTTTTTGTTTTTTGAAATGAAATTAGCACAAAAGTCTCTAAGCGAAAGGATACACGGTAAAAATTTTATGATTTTCGGATAATAATTACAATTATTTGAGAATTGCGTTTGCCGTGAAAATATTTTGTTTGTATCGTATAGTGGCCGTCGGTGGTGCAATGGTTAGTGTGCGCGGCTCTTGTACATGAGATCCTGGGTTCGATCCCGGCTCTGACCACCTTCAAATTTTCTTTCGGCGGCGGTCACCTCGCATAGTGACGGCGACACTATCGAGTATCTAGCCATGAAAAAGCTTCTCAAATTACCGTTCGGGATCGGTGTAAAACTGTAGGTCCCAATCAGTGAGTGAAAACTGGAAAGCGCACAGCTCAGTGATTGTGAGAAGTTCTCCCCAGTCCCTTCATGGGATGTAATGGGAAACCATTTATTTATTTTTTATCGTATAGTCAACGTTGACAGCAAAAGTTAAAACATTTTCGGCAAACAAAAGTTTACCGCAAAAGTCGTTTAAACTGTTGCATAGACAAATAAAATTCATTTGTTTAATCACCACTTTCACCAGAGGGCACATGCTGTTTCCGTGCAACCTTTTTTCACTCGGATACGACGAAAAGCACTCAACCATAATTTTTATTTCGATTCTGTTGTTTAAATTTGAAAATAGAATATAAATAATAGAAAAGCATAACACTTTTGATATTTGTTGACAATACAAATGGCAAAAAGGCATGGTTATACAGTTTTTCAATTTTTCTACTCAGGCGCCATCTAGAAAATTTCCCTTTACTTTAAAATCCACTACTCATCTTTCACCATCTACGGTTTTTTGTTTATCTACGATTGTTGTAAACAAACTTTAATTTGCCTCAATGCTTTTATAATTCACTTTTAAGGTAAATGTAGAAAATGTTTAGTGGGTAGTTACCCAGTTGTGCATGAAAGTGTTCCAATGTTAGTGCTTGGTATTATTCAAACGTATGTATAAAGGAATTCTCATTAATATGATGAGTGTTTCTAGATATATATTTTTGATGAATTCACCGAAAACACACCAAAAACGTCTGCTGATGCAGATCTTGGCAAGATCCGAAATAAGTATACAGACAGCCCTGGTATCATTGGAACATTTTTTTGTGCTCGACTTTTTTGTAAATAATATAAAGGTAATAAATATGCTTTATATTAAAAAGGTCTTGAGTTTGAATAAATTTAGAAAATTTTAAGTGTATAAATAAATAAATGGTTTCCCGTTACATCCCATAAAATAATATAACAGCCTACTTCTCTATCTTGAACGAAAGGCTAAGCGAACAAAAATCAGTCACTTACATTCGACTCAAATTTGGTTTCTCTAAGTCGAAATTTTCGTTCGCCTGACTTCATGTTTGTTCCTAAGTGATAGCACATTCGAAATAGAGAAACAAAAATTTGTACTTAAAAATTTTCTGTTTTCATTCGACTTGAAACGATAAGATTGTGAAACCGAAATCAACTTCCTTTCGTCTAAATAGAGGAACAGGCTGTAAATAAGCTTTATATTAAAAAGGTCTTGAGCTTGAATAAATTTAGAAAATTGGAAGTTTAAAAACACAGACGTACTAAGAAACTCCCGCAAGGGAAATGGCGAAAATTTATTCATGCAGCGATGTTAAATATCTTTCTGTGGAACGAGCTCGACAACATCGAACAAGACGGTGCTACTGCCATAAACGCTCGAAGTTGTGAAACAAAAATTTGGCGACTTGGTCTTCTCTTTTAATCATCTTTTTTGAACCTCACACCGGCGCCGATATGATTGGCTCTCTTCGGTTTAAAATGTGAGCTGATTCGACCGGATGGCCCGATTTGACCGACTGATTAAATTTTAAACGTTTAGTTATTTCAAAAGCATCAACAATTTGTACAAATCTGGCAAAACCAAGAGTCGCCAATTTAATTGTTCTCTTGTGCCGCCAGATTCGATAACTTTTTCTCGACACGGAGGTGCACTGAAGTAGTCTAAGCACAGACTTGCCACCTGAAAAGTTAATTTAAACTCAAATTGGGTGGTGTAAACGGCAACGTTAAGCTGCGTTCACAATGGCAGCAACGAATTTGTAATTCAAGCCTTCTCGTTCCCACTCACAGTATTGCATATAATGCCCTCTCATGTTTTTCGTGAAATTGGAATTCAAATTTGTCATAGAAGTTGGTTCTACTTCTACTTCAAATTGGAATTTGTTCGAATCAGTTTATTCTACTGACCACTAGGGGCGCTCTACTTTGAATTTTGATTTAAAACTTTAAAGTATGAATGAAAATGTAAACATTTTGTATCAAAACAAACATTTTAATAAATAATATTATCTGCAGAATCTGCCAATAACAATAATTTCACATATAATTATAATTTTTTATTACCAAGAATACAACACTGAATTTGAATTTGTTGCTATCATTGTGAACGAGCCTTTCATCTCAACACGGTCTTCTTTCCCCACTAATTACTCCAAGCCCGTTTCCTTAGATGTGGTTTCGCTAGATAGTAGATAGGGACAGTAGGAGAACAAGGTTATCGATAACCTGGCCGGGATAAACTGTGGCCTAAATTCGACAGTAAACTGCTGCTACACCTACCAAGATTATTGCTTTTTGGGATTCAAAATGTCTACATAAGGAGGTAAGGTAGGTGTAAATGCCGCTTTAGTCGCACGCAGTAACAACATCCCAACGATCACACTAAAGGCTCGTTCACAATGATAGCAACAAATTCAACAGGCGTTCACAATGCAAGCAACAAATTTGTTCGAATAAGTTCGAAAAAACAGCTGACTGGCAACATTGTTTACATTATACAGCAGTATACATATTTGGGGATTGAAAACCATGGACAATTGCAATACAAACGAAAAAGCAAACAGTAAAAAATAGTAAAATTAAATGTGAGACACGGACCTCAGATTTGTAAAACTAACCCGGAGCAAAAATTATTAAGTGTTTTTCTTTAGAAAACTTTTCAAATTTTTCTATAGAAGAGTTTTAAAATTTTTCTATAGAAAAGTTGTCAAATTTTTCTATAGAAATGTTTTAAAATTTTTCTTTAGAAAAGTTTTAAAATTTTTCCATAGAAATGTTTTAAAATTTTTCTATAGAAAAATTGTAAAATTTTATAGAAATCTTTTAAAATTTTTCTATAGAATTGTTTTAAAATTATTCTATAGAAATTTTTCTATAGAAATGTTCTCAAATTTTTCTATAGAAAAGTTTTAACATTTTTCTATAGAAAAGTTTTAAAATTTTTCTATAGAAATGTTTTAAAATTTTTCTTTAGAAAAGTTTTAAAATTGTTCTATAGAAATGTTTTCAAATATTTCTACAGAAATCTTCTCAAATTTTTCTATAGAATTGTTTTAAAATTATTCTATAGAAATTTTTTGAAATTTTTCTATAGAAATGTTTTCAAATTTTTCTATAGAAAAGTTTTAAAATTTTTCTATAGAAAAGTTTTAAAATTTTTCTATAGAAAAGTTTTAAAATTTTTATGTAGAAATGTTTTAACATTTTTCTATAAAAAACTTGTAAAATTTTATAGAAATCTTTTAAAATTTTTCTATAGAATTGTTTTAAAATTATTCTATAGAAATTTTTTGAAATTTTTCTATAGAGATGTTCTCAAATTTTTCTATAGAAAAGTTTTAACATTTTTCTATAGAAAAGTTTGAAAATTTTTCTATAGAAAAGTTTTAAAATTTTTCTATAGAAAAGTTTTAAAATTTTTCTATAGAAAAGTTTTAAAATTTTTCTACAGAAATATTTTCAAATTTTTCTTTAGAAATGTTTTCAAATTTTTCTATGGAAATGTTTAGGAACTTATGTTCCATAATATGTCATGGCCTTGGACGGTTTCGATAAACCTGAAAATGTCAGATTTTTTTAAACTTTTTTCTTTTGTTTATTAATAAAATTGGCGCCAACTACACTTACTACAAACAACTACACATTTCACATTTGCATCAGCTGATTCGTTCGAAAGCCAGCGACAGTGTTGTATTCTTGGTAATAAAAAATTATAATTATATGTGAAATTATTGTTATTGGCAGATTCTGCAGATAATATTATTTATTAAAATGTTTGTTTTGATACAAAATGTTTACATTTTCATTCATACTTTCAAGTTTTAAAATAAAATTCGAGGTAGAGCGCCCCTATCGGTCAGTAGAATAAACTGATTCGAACAAATTCCAATTTGAAGTAGAAGTAGAACCTACTTCTATGACAAACTTGAATTCCAATTTCACGAAAAACATGAGAGGGCTTTATATGCGATACTGTGAGTGGGAACGAGAAGGCTTGAATTACAAATTCCTTGCTGCCATTGTGAACGCTACTTAATACGGCATTTACGTACAATGAGGTTAGCGTAATATCGTGATTACAGGTTTCAATTGAGTATGGAATTTGATATTTGTAATACTCGTAATGATCTAATCTCTGTCTATGTAAAAGCCCCATAACAACTCTTTGCTATACGCCCATTACAACGTTTCCAAGTTGAGAGAATTTCACGTTTACGAAAAGTCTTCCCTCAAGTTGTCTATTTAAACCCAAAGTATCTTCTTCGGTTATCCAGCAGTAATTTCTTCCAGTGTACAGCGGAAAATCTTAAATATCTTTTGTGGCCACAAAAACTTTTCAAATGAATGTGTCTGTTGTTGGTGCTGTGGCGATGTTGGTGACTAGTGTTGTTGTCTTGCCGCTATTGTTGCTTTTCTTGTTCTTGTTGCTGCTACTGTTGATGGCAAAGTTCATCTGCGCTGTGCATGTATGTGTGTGAAATTTTTATTCATGCACACACATTCAGTCTTCATTTCCTTATGCATATGTATAGATATGTGAGTACCTGTGTGTGTTTGTGATATATCTCAGCTAAGCCAAAAACAAAACAAAACAAAAAAACCAACCGACAAAAGAGCATACGAACGTAGAAATATCTGTCCGAAAGTTTGTTTGCATGTGGCTGTTTTGTGTCTGTGTGTTAGTTACCTTCATTCGCTGGATAATAAAATCATTACTTCGTCATGCATGTACTAGGCTCCTCCTTAGCCTTGCTCGCGTTTTCTCATCTCTCTTTTCACACTTTGCGTTTATGCATAGAATGATGATGGAATGTCGTTGTTGTTGCTGTTGCCTTTTTTTTTTTTGGTTGGCAATGTGGTTAACATGAATTGTTGTTGTTTTGTTTCCACTACTATCATGTCTATATAGAGTAGGTATGATGATGTTGTTGATGTTGGGGTTACTACTGTTGTCGTTTCTACTTCATTTCGAGTCTTGCGGCTTGGTTTTTTCTGTTGTTGCTGCTACAATTGTTGTTGATGATGTTTCTGCGTGCATGGAAAACCGCATCATCAACAATAAGTAACTTTTCCATCAAACCTGCAACGGCAATGTTGTGCACAACCCTACCGCTGACAGTAAGTAGGATGCGCGAGGAACAACAGTTCACAAAGATGAGTTTATTTTGATTTTAAATCACTACGAATGTTGAAAGCCCTACTTGTTTATTTGAAATTGTAAAGACGAAAGCTTTTTAAGGCACCAACAAAAGTTTTGGACAGTTTGAAAGCAGATACATCATTGCCCATTCTTTGTTTCTATAGACAGCAATCCATGTGACACATTTCTGTTGGATCAGCTGCTTTACCACCTGTTTTCTGTCCTCAAGAACCCCTATACAAGATTCCAACAAATTTAGACGCATTTAAAGGATTCTTTAGACTTTAAGTGGACAAGGACATGGGACTGTTCTTGGAGGTGGAAAGTTTCTGATAGCCATTCACTTGGGAGTGGCCCGAAATGATTCCTTCATTGGACAGTCCAAGCAGCTAGCTACTTCCACGCAGTATGTCTTGGGCAATGGCTTACCGGAAACCTCCGTTAGCTAGCTAGAGTGAGAAGGCGAAACGAATGCGCAACCTGAGTGGTAACGCGATCTCTGATATGGCTCAGTGGTGACCCTGTTACTGAAGCTCTTCGAAGTAGTGGACATATTCTTCTGTCCTTTGAAGGCGGATGAGCCAATACCCCTGGTCAACGGCGGATCAAAATTGAAGAAACCGAAATCCAGTTTCAACACTCTGCATTCTGGTCAGCGTCTGATCCATAATGGGCGGCTGAAGCATAATCATCCTGGCAGTAGGTAAAATGCAAACCACAGTGGGCTGGGTTTGCCTCCCGCCACCGTTATATTGGCAATAAAAATACACTATAAAATTAATGAACAAAGAAACCCCCCAACGGTTGACGACCCTCGCATACGTTATAAGGACCATGATTTAAGGATATGTACATACCTGGAATGTTCGAACTTTATACAGGACTGGTACCACTTTCCAACTGGCGGATGTCCTCGGAAAATATAAAGCTGACATCACAGCGATCCAGGAAATGCGATGGACAAGATATGGTTGCACCAGAAAGAAAAACTTCGATATTTACTACAGCTGCCATGAGCGTAAGCACGAATTTGGGTGCGGATTTATAGTTGGCAAGAGACTGCGACACCTAGTTTCAAGGTTCAACCCAGTGAGTGACCGCATAGCCACAATTCACATCAAAGCCAAATATTTCAACATCTCGTTAATTTGTGTGCACGCACCGACAGTGGATAAAGATGATGAGGACAAAGAAACATTTTCTGAGCGTCTGGAGGAAGTATATCAACGGACGAAGAACCAGATTGATCACTTGGTAATAGATGGCAGGCACTCTTCTAGTGTAATGGATGTAGGTGTGATTCGAGGTGCCAATATCGACTAGGATCATTACCTAGTGGCTGCGAAGTTCGCACGAGATTGAGCGGGGCGAAATACGTACGAAGCCGAACACAGGAAAAGCTGGATATTGACAAGCTACAAATACCGGAGATATCAATGTCCTATCGACAGAAACTCTCTCTCCTGCTAGAGCAGAGTACCCCTCCCGAAGACCCAGATGCGAGGTGAAAGCACATCTCCCATTCTTTGGAAACTGCTGCAAGGACTGAACTGCAGAAGGATAAGCCATGGTACGACGAAGAATGTCGCATTGCAACTGATGAAAAAGGCGCTGCACGTATGGCAACGAAACAGTCAGTTACAACGCGTGCTGCGAGTGAGCGGTACAAGAAGCTGAGAAGGGAGGAAAACCAACTATTTAGGCGAAAAAAATGGCAGTGGGAGCAGAGAGAGAGTGAAAGAACCGAAATGTGCAGGATGAATGGTGAATCCCGAAAATTTTTCCTGAGGGTAAGAAGATCGACCTACGGGCCTAATAATGGGCTGCCCTCCAGCAAAGACGAGAATGGGAATCTGGTGTCTGAGAAGCAGTGTGTGCTGAAAATGTGGAGAGACCACTTTTCAGCACTACTCCACTCGGATTCTTCCAGTGAAGATCAGGAGGTAATGATAGTGGACCCCCCCTCCAACCAAGACGTGATTAGAACCGCGATCTCCCGCCTGAAGAATAATAAAGCCGCTGGTGCGGTGATAGCCTACTCGCTGAACTTTTTAAGGCAGGTGGCGAAGGACTGATAGCCCACATGCATCAACTGATATGCGGTATATGGCTGGGGGAATCTAGTTCCGACGATTGGAGTTTCAGTGTATTATGTTCTGTATTCAAAAAGGGTGATTCGTGTGTCTGTTCCAACTATCGCGGTATCAGTTTTTTATCCATCGCGTATAAGGTCTTGTCGAGCGTATTATGTGAAAGACTAAAGCCAATTATTGAAAACCTGATTGGACCTTGTCAGTGTGGTTTTAAACCAGGCAAGTCCACAACTGACCAAATATTCACGCTACGCCAAATCCTGGAAAAGATCCACGAAAAGCAAATCGATACATATCACCTTTTTGTCGATTACAAAGCTGCTTTCGATAGCCCGATACTGGGAAAACTGTACGCAGCTGTGTCTGAACTTGGTATTCCGTCAAAACTGATTCGCCTCTGTAGAATGGCGCTGACCAACACCAAATCAGCAGTGAACGTGGGGAAAGACCTCACTGAACCATTCTGTACCAAGCGAGAACTTAGACAAGGCGACACATTTTCGTGCAATCTCTTCAACATCTTAATGGAGATAATAATGAGAAAGGCTGCAGTAAATACGAACAAGACCATTAACACCAAAAGCCATATGTTCTTGGCGTATGCTGACGACATAGACATCATTGGGCGAAATTTGCGAGAGGTTACTGCAGTATTTTCAAGAATCGAAAAGGAATCTGCGAAAGTGGGTCTTGCTGTTACTGAGGGCAAGACAAATTTGATGGTGTCAACGACTAGAGAAATCTCTCGACTTGGTCCGCACTTGAACGTTGACAAACGATTTAATTTTGAAGTGGTAGATGAATTTGTCTACCTTGGATCCGCCGTGAACAAGGATAACAACGTCGACCCGGAGATAGATAGGAGAATTGTGTTTCCAAATAGATGCTATTTTGGGTTCAGCAAGCAGTTTAGGAACAAAGCCCTCTCTCGACGGACAAAAGTCCAGCTATATCAGATTCTCATTTTACCTGTCTTGACATATGGCTCCGAAACTTGGGTCATATCGTAAGTGGATGAAAAACACCTGGGTGTTTTCAAGAGAAAAATTCTCCGTAAAATATATGGTCCTGTTATGGAAAACGTCGAGTACCGACGTCGCTGGAACGCAGAGCTATATAATCTATATTCTGACGTGGACATAGCTAGACGAATCAAAGTGCCAGCGCGAAAGGTTTTTGATAACGTACCCGATGGAAGCAGGAAAAGAGGACGACCACGACTCCGCTTGAAAACCAGGCAGAAATTTGTTTAATTTGTTTGTTTAATTAATATGTGTAAGACGTCTGACCTCATGAGGTTGTAAAATAGTCAATAAAAGTAAAGTCAAGTAGACTTTAAGTTAACTTATACTACATTTATACGAGAGCTTATGTTATGATATCAAGTCAAAAATACGTTTAAATTTAACAGTTTTTCATCGCACCGACCGCACCACGAACAGTGTGGAACAAACCGTCAGATGTGAAACATAGTAGCTCTAGTTATATGTCATTATCCCTTCCCTATTTTGGTTACTCGTGATCAACAAAATACCACTGAAACTGGACAATATGAGGATCAAAACCGTGGCGTATGCGGATGACGTGGTAATAATGGTGTCTGGTTTATTCCCATCCGTGTTAAGCGAAATCATGAATGTGGCCTTAAAATTACTTAACGATTGGGCCGCTGGGAGTGGTCTTGGAGTGAATCTAGGGAAAACTGAGGTCATACTTTTAACCACGAAGACCAAGATATTAAGGTTTAATCCTCCTCGGCTAAATGGAATAGAGATTTCACTGTCAACTCACGCCAAGTACTTGGGCGTGATTCTAGTATACTTGTGTCGAACTCGGTCACTAGTTCTCGAACTCGTTCATTTAAGGTGCCCGGACATAACAATCAGGAATATACTCGCCGTATCGAGCATGTGCATTATGTTCGTGATGGTGATGTCTGGCCACCCTAAATGAACTAGGTAGTTCATGAACTACCCAACTTTAGATTCTAGACCCTAAAACGTAGAGCACCGCGCACTGAAGGCAACCGTTGCGTACTACGCTTGTCAGGAAATGTTCGGAAGCCGGTGGGGTCTCCGAACGAAAATAGTGCTATGGATGTACACTAGCATAATCAGACCAATACTCTCCTATGAAGCAATGGTATGGAAATAGATAGGAGAATCCCTGTCGCAGGGAAGACGTCCACCATGAAACTGTTGTATAGAGTACAGATATCAGCTTGCATCGGCATAACAGGGGCAATGAGGACGTGTCCAGCTGAGGCCCTTAATACGATGCTTCATATTATACCAATCGACCTTCATATAACAGCTAGTGCGACCTAGAGTGCCACCCGACTTAACGCTCTTGAACTCTGGAAGAGCAACGCATATGGACATGCGAGTATACTACAGACAATCCCAAGAGAACTCAATATAACCACTGATTACTGCACCCCCTCATTGACGTTCGATAACCTATTCGATGTCAGGTTTCACAGGAGAATAGAGTGGGATAAAGGGGAAAAAGTATTTACGGACGGATACAAAATGGAATATGGAACCGGCTCGGGTGTTTTCTCCAAAGAGGCAGGCCTCCATTTACCATTCAAACTCCCAGACAAGTGCAGCGTTTTCCAAACGGAAGTACTGGCGGAACACTTTGGAATATTTGTGGATAGCCAGGCGGCTCTCCTATTACTTAAATCTTACAAACCTGCATCTAAACTAACGTGGTTCTTACTTGGATACCAGGCCACAAGGGTCTTCTAGGGAATGAAAGGCAGACGAACTATAGGCATTGCGACTGGCGCCACCACGAACTCTACATCGTGTCAGTCGCAATGCCTATAGGGTTGGTCAAAAGAGATATTTTCCTGCATTACCTTGAACGAGCGAATATACCAGAATATAACAATCACCGGACTAACTCTCGGATTAGCCATAATTGGCGAGACATATCTAGGCTAACTGGCATGCTGACCGGGCACTGGTCAATCGGTAATCACGCAAGATGGTTGAAGTTGCCATATAATGACCACTGCCGTGCCTGCGATGACGCTGAAGAGGAGGAGATGGTGGAGCATCTCCTCTGTAGTTGTACGGATCTGATGAATAGACGCCTGAAGACTATGGGCCGCCCCTTCCTGCATCACCTCACTGAGATACACGAGATAGATCTAGGGGATCTAATGAGGTATCGCCGATCAACAGGCTGGATATAAGCGCTACAAAAGTTTTTTTAAATAAAACAAAACCGGTTTTAGATACCAATGAAATTCTTAATTCCTGTGAAAGTACGTTCGATGCCATTAAGTATGGAACTCGATTTCTTTTGCATGGCCACCACGGGCACGCATGCAGAAGTCCAGACGCTGAACCCAATTTTCGACGGTTTTCAAGCATAATACTGCTGTAATTTCACGTTCGATATTCGTACGAAGTTCATCAACCGTCGCTGGCTTGTTGGCATAGACCATAGACTTGACGTAGCCCCACAGGAAATAATCTAACGGCGTCAAATCGCACGACCGAGGCGGCCAATCGACTGGGCCATTTCGTGAGATCACACGTTCACCAAAGTTGGTTTCCAATAAATTGATTGTGGCATTCGCTGTGTGGCTTGTGGCGCCGTCCTGTTGGAACCACATGTCCTCGAAGTCCATATTATCCAATTGGGGCCAAAAATATTCGGTTATCATTGAACGGTAGCGTTTCGCATTCACAGTAATGTGCCGGTCTTGATCATCATGGAAGAAGTACGGCCCAATGACGCCGCCGGCCCATAAACCGCACCAAACCGTAATTTTTTCGGGATGCAACGATGACTCATGGATTACGTGTGGATTGCTGTCTGACCAATAACGCATATTTTGCTTATTGACGAAGCCATTCAGCCAGAAATGAGCTTCATCGCTGAAGATGACTTTCCGATGAAAATCCGAATCATTTTCAAGTTGTTGCTCAGCCCAATTCACGAACATACGACGCGTATGGTGTTCAAGCGGCTTAAGTTCTTGCGTCAATTTGACCTTGTAAGGCTGTAGGCTAAGATCTTTTCGCAAAATTCTCCACAACGACGTCACAGAGATGCCCAACGCTTGAAAACGACGTGTGAGAGACACATTTGGGCTTTCTTGAACTGAAGCCTCAGCGGCAGCAATATTCTTGACACTACGGGCACTTCTTTGTCTCACTGGCACGGGAACATTTTGTACTATGCCTGTGGATTCAAAATTTTCCACTAGACGCGCAATTGTTGATCTGGTAGGACGATTATGACGACCATAAATTGGACGTAGCGCTCTTAAAGTTGAGGCCACTGACTCCAAATTTCGGTAGTAAATTTTAATAATTTCGACTCGTTGCTGGCTTGTATATCTTTCCATGATGAAATGGCAAACCTTACTGAAGAGAAATATCAAAAGAGCGGGGAAAAATATGGCGTCGTTTCCTGTCCCTATCAATTTACTTTTATAGCGTCTCTGTTGAAAAACCCGTTATGTATCTCCATAGCGATAATTAAAAATTAGATCCCTTCAGCATGGCCGCAGACTTGAAGAAAACCGGACCTATAGTATGAGGTAAGTAAAATTAATCAGTGGGACATGTTCATTATTACACATCTCACTATTGCGAAATTCTAGAAAGTCCAGAAGAGGATATCCGCAAGCTATACCACAGGCCAGTCTTGAAGGAAATTTTATTAAGCACCAGAAATGTTTAAAGAAGCGAAAAACAATGTTGAAGCTACACTAGGGTTGAACAAATGTATGTCGTAGCTGTAGCCAGATAGAAGAAGATTCCTGGTCCAGAAACTGCGAAACGTTTTTGGATCTACTCAAGCCGGAAAATCTAGAAAAAAAACCTGCAGAAAGACACGATGAAAGATCATGGTTTGCTCGTTTAATTTGTTATATAAGTTATCATATTTTTCTATAATATTTTATAACTTTACTTAAAATATTATTACTTACAAAATCGAAAATTATAACAAAATTTAAAAATATTATCTTCTGGGAGTTAATCTAGCGATATCTTCTTTCTATCTTCCATATAATACTTTAGTGATATCACAAAATTGTCTTCATAGTGAGTATCGTATAGAATATTGTAACATTGCTATCTACAAGTATTGCTTGGAAGAGTCGCTTTCGGTTAACAGTTTCTGGCGATGAGGGAAAATTGCAATTTGTCTTCCAGGCGACATTATGGCGATATCGCCATAATATTGCTTTGTTTGCTGGGTAGTTATGTTCTACAAATATATTACCCTTACAAGCATTTAGAAGAATCTCACCTTGTCGACATTTCGGCAATATCTTCGTTTTATTATCATGCAAGTAATATTTTGTTCATAGTATCTTCTGTTTATCATTTACGAAATATTTCGGCGATAAAGAAAACAATATTTAAAATATTTTATCTATTGTCGAGCGAACATCTTTTTATTACCGATATATCACTATTATATCTTCTAATTGGGTCTTTTGAATTTGTATACCCTCACCCATAGGGATGGGGGTATATGTCATTTAATACGTAAACAAATGTAACACATAGAAGGAGCCAAATTAGACTATTAGTATATTTGGACGAAATTCGTTTTAGCACTTTCTAAGGCGTTTGAGCCATGTCCGTCTGCCTGTCTGTCTGTCTGCCTGGCTGGTCAACACGATAACTGCCGTAAATCTTTACAGATGACAACGAAACTTTGTCAGTGACTATTATTTGCCAATATTGAGTTCGGGATTGAAAATAGGCGTTTTGACTACGCCCCTTTTAGTACCTCCCATACAAATCGACACATTTAGCACAAAATCATATTTCTTTCAAACCTTTCGTCTGGTATATGTGATTAGCTTCAACTCTCACACCGGTTAATAATCTGTAAATGCCTACTCAACTGGAGAAAATGGTCGAGATTGTCACGCCCATTCTGGTACCTCCCATACAAAACAGGGTGTTCGTCCGGTTTGTCAATCCGACACATCGCGTGAAACACTTCCGACCTTAATGAAATTAGGTATAAGGCTTCACGTTATCAAAAGCTAATCACCGATTATAACAAGGGTGATTTTGCCACGCCCAATGTGGTACCTCCCATACAAAAGTTGTTTGGCCGTCTGGTTGTTCGGCATGAGAAGTCCCGCAAAACCAAACCAATCTTTCTGAAAGTTTGTACTAGTCAGTATTTAGCCAAATAAAGCTCTCCTGTGGAAAATGAGCTGTTTTGCCACACCCATTCTGGTACCTCCCATATAAAAGTTGGGCGGATGACCGGTTGATCGACACGATAATTCTCATAAACAACAACCGATCTTAATAAAATTCGGTACTAGGCAATATTTTGCTAAAAGCTACTGTGAAACTAATAATTGACTATTGTGCCACGCCCAGTTTCGTACCTCCCATACAAAAGTTGGGCGTATTTGGGGTTTGCCGACTCGATATCTCCAATAAATCATACCCGATCTTAATAAAATTTGGTACTGATCAAAATTTTTGCAACAACTTGCCATGCCCATGTTTGTACCTCGCATATAAACATTGGGAGGGAAACTAACTAATTTGGGTATTCAATAATATTTAGCGCAATATCGTCAATCTGCTGTTGAATATGGTCACTTTTGAGTATGGGCGTTTTTTAACAGAACTCCCACTCAATGGATGAGGTATGGTATGATGAGGGTATGATTAAGTCGGTTCACCCGACTGAAACTTATGTACTGGTTTCTTATTTACTTCAAAACGAAAACAAAGTAAGACACATTTACATTTGACTACTGAGAATCGAAAAGATCCACAAAGCTCTTGTTGAGAGTAGTCTGGAAGAAAAATCCTTAAGAACGGGCGAACGCAACCCCGCAGAAGTCATATCCATAGCCGCAAGGCCTGTGTTGTGCCTAGAGTGTTCAAAACCCGAACCGAAAAACCGGTTAACCGGTTTTTTGCTATTAACTGTGTGCGTTTTTTTTAAATAAAGTAATTTTCGAACAAATGAATAAATTACATATCCAAACAATTTTTTCAAAATAATATTATGACTTGAATTAGAATTAATGAAGAACATTTTTTTCAAATTATTTGTTAATTAAATGTTTTAAACTTAATAAGAGTTTCATACATGAAAATCTTTTTCAATTTTGAATATGATTGTCGATTATAAATCAGTTTTATGCGAATTTGAATAAAACTTTTAAACTTTTGAATTTGAATTTGTAAGACTGATTTTTGTTAGTTTTTGGTTAATGCATGAGAAATTCATACTACAAGCTAACAAGTCATGAACATTTTTCTAATTGAAAAATGGTTGGTTTTTGTTGCAAATAATAGACAATTCAGTTCAACACACACTCACTCACTGGCATGACTAGTTTCGAACTCTGTGACAAGTTCATCATCAGATGCCTAACTACTGTGCCTGAATTGATACCATCGGTTGATTATCAATCGTATATATACAAACTCAATTCTGCAATTCACATGTGCGAATTAATATCGATCGAAGAACCCTAAGTATCAACATACACTGAAAGGCCTATATGTTCCATGTTCTTCTTTTCCACCATGTGCATTTTCTTGTTTATCTTCATGGACATTATCTAGCAATATCTTCCTCTTTTCTTCCAATACATATTTCGACGATATCTTCTTCTTATCCACGAGTCTTATTAACGTTTCTAACGGGCTAGACGCTGCTGAAGATGATGCTTCACAAACATCGAAACGATCGTACAGCGAATGTGAGTTCGAATACCACCCGCGGCATTTACATTTTTTTCACTAACCGGAGAAAACATGATCTCTTACAGCCTTAAAGGAAATTACAACTTATTAACAATTATCTGACATATTGCGAAATTTGTATTGGATTGGAAGTATCACCATAGGGTAACAGTTTCTCAATACAATTTATGAGGCGGTATGATATCGCCGCAATATAGCTTTGTTCTCTGGGAAATAGATTACAAACATTCGGAAGAATTTCTCCTTGACGTTATTTCGGTATTATCTTCGTTTAATCTTCTTGCCAGTAACACTTTGTTTATAACTGCCGTTTGTCATTTAAGCAATATTTCGGCAAAAAAGAATACAATATTTGAAATATTGTATCTGTTGTCATTCAAAAATTTTTTGTCATTGCAGAAATATCACTGTTATATATTCTTAATGATAATGACAAAATTTCTTAAAATATTTTTTGGTCGGTTTAAACTTTTTCTAGTTAGATTCAAAATAAAACCAAAATTAAATCCATTCTTAATCAAAGAATCAAAAAGATATTACGAAGGCGTGTTGAAACTGCCGCGGTGGAAAATTACCCTAAGAATTGGCAAACGCTGACCCCCCAGAAATCGTACGGAAAAGTCGCAAGGCTGTGTTGGTCCTATCCAGATGAGAAAATTTATAAGAATCTCTTTCTAATATTTCTAAGGCTTTATAAAACAACAAACACAAGCCGATTTCGTGAATCCAGTGTTGAACCTACCCCTCTGAAGTTAATGCCACAAGCTTTGTTAATCAAAACAAAACTAGGTCAAAGAAAACCCGTGGTCATTTTGGACCTACCATACCCCAAAGTGAGCGCCTTAAGAGGAATGGCCTAAAGGATTATGGTACTATCTTAATATAACAAATAATTTTTATTATTATTTAATTTGTTTTCAATAATTGTTCGGTTCAAGATCAATAACTATTAAAAAGTACTTTTTCTATGAAAAAGTACATTTTAATAGAAATATTATTAAGAAATGTGTGAAATTGATCATTATGGTGGATGGTTGGGAATATAGATATTTCAATGCCCACCAAGGCATATCATCAGCTTCCTTCTCCACAAGTATTTAGGTATATCATCACACACTATAGGGATAAACAAATCTCAAGTAAGCGAGATTTTTGTGAATATTGATGGATGGTTGGGAATATAGATATTTCAATGCCCACCAAGGCATATCATCAGCTTCCTTCTCCACAAGTATTTAGGTATATCATCACACACTATAGGGATAAACAAATCTCAAGTAAGCGAGATTTTTGTGAATATTGATGGTTATGGCAAAGTATTGTTGTGGATGTTTTCGTGGATGTGGATGGAATAGGAATTTAGACAATTTTGAATTATTGAAAACATAATTATTGAAATTATTTAATTGAATTATTGAAAACATAACAACTCAAAAGATCGAATAATATAAATTCAAACGGAAAAGTTATTTAATTTAACTAAAATATCTCAATAAATTGTTGTATTATACGTATATAAAGCATAATTATTAAAACATGTTTATTCTCTAGGAGATTATCTAACAATATCTTCCTATTTTCTTGCTAGATATATTTCGACGATATTTTTATTTTATTCTTCTAATGATTATCTGGCAACATTGCCAAATTGTCTTCTAGGTGTATTGCTTTCGTGTTGCTTGGAATTATCGCTTTTGGGTAACAGTTTCTCCCGTTGGGGGAAACTTTCGCAATACGAAAATGATTATTGCCGCAATGCAATTTTTATTTCAGGCGATATGATGGCGAAAGAAAAATGTATTTGTAATGGAATAAAGCCTTTCACTCCAGGGATGGTAAGAGGAGAGAAACCATAACGACGACGATGGTCACTGGTCTAGTAGAACGCTAATGAGAAGAGTCACAAACTTCGAAACGATCGTCCGCCAATGTGAGTTCAAATCCTGGTTCCAACTGTTTACATTTTTTCTAATAGCAGGAAAAAAACCCTGATCTGGATACATTGCTCAAAATAAATCGAAAAATATTATTAAAAAACAGCAATTTCTGTTATTTTTATTTGTACATCAACAAAAATTTCTTAGTTGATAATATCCCAAAATTTGAACCATTTCGTAGGTGAAATTCGCCTGACTATTGAGTAGAATGAATTGAATTGGTTATTGATAACTACGTTTATTTAGAAACTAATTCGCCAGTTGCTGTCAATGACACATAGTGGTATTGTTTTCAAATGTACCCCACAACAAAAGTATTTAGTAACAAATGATTTGAACATTGTCGTTTTTAATTTTTAATTGATTTTTACATGTACTTCTACGCAATTTGGCTAAAACAAACAAATTTCAAAACCAGATATAAATATTTCAAGAAAAAATCAATATTTGTAACAATTGTTTTTCTAAAGGGTCCGTCAAATAACTTTTTTTTTTTGAAAATGCTATAAAAAAAACTACTGAATATTTTCTCAAATTTCTTTTTTTACTTGAAAGTAAAATCCTTCCGGTTAATATTGGAAAATAATTTCATTCAAATGGCTGCCTCGGCTGGCCATGCAGTAGCCTACACGATCGGTACAATTTTTAAGCACATTATCGATTGTGTGCAGCTGTATTTCACCAATGGCTTCACGAATATTGTCCTTTAAAGCGTCAATTGTCTCTGGATAGTCGTCGTAACACTTATCTTTGAGCGCACCCCACAAATAATAGTCCAACGATGTCAAATCGGAGCTCCGAGGTGGCCAAACGACATCAGCTCTGCGGCTGATAATGCGATCTTCAAAAACAGGGCGCAAAACATCGATGTAGCTTCGGCTGTGTGGCACGTAGCGCCGTCATGTTGCCAATATCCTCCTCTTCAATTTTTGTGAACAAAAATTCGTTCAACATGGCCCGATAACGATCGCCATTGACTGTAACGGCCACTCCTTGCTCATTTTCGAAGCAAAATGGCCCAATTATGCCTCTGGATCAAAATCCGCACCAAACAGTGACTCGTTTTGGGTGCATCGGCTTTTCAAAGTATGCGTGCGGGTTTTCTGTGCCCCAAATGCGACAATTTTGCTTGTTTACATACCCGCCAAGATCAAAATGAGCTTCATCTGAACAGATGATTTTTTTTTTGGCAAAATCGGAAAAATCGGCATCTGCAACACAACCGTATACACAACCATATTCGTTCAGCGGAAGGATAAATCTAATTATCTGTCAAATCAGACATGAGCTAAGTGTTACCATTCACGAAATAAGCACTAGTTGAAAAAAAACGTAAGATGGCGGACCCTTTATATGTTGACAATTAAAATTTGATGTTTAAATGTTATTATTACTTCAACTGAAAAGGAGTTGTTAACAACTAAGACAATAGTTATAAACAATTACAGTAGTTAATTTAATTTGTTTCAACATTCAACTACGTGTTTCTTTAACTATGCTACTATTTATCGGTGTATTATTCCTCTCAGCTGTTCCTTTATGTGCTGGTAAGTGGATATGTAGTTCTCTCGGATCCACACTTCTATTGTCTGCAGCAGTGCTGTGCGGTGGGAGTCTGGAATATTTTCCTGGGTCCCGAGTACAATTTTGCTCAAACTTCATAAACCTGGCATGCAGTCATTTCTCCACCAAGGCAGTCAAATACTTAGTTTGTACCTCTATTTGTACAAAAGCTTTTTAATGTTTAATGTTGTACGTAATTCAGAATTACGGAATGTGTTTAACCAGTGGTTATCCTCCATTTTGAGCTTAAAGCTCAGAAGCAAAGAGGTCAACATTTGTAAGCCTTTTCGACTCTGTCTCTTGTGTGGTTGTTCCCTTGTATATTTTGATCTAGGGATACTCCCACGTATATTATAGTATTTCTTAGGAAGCACGTTCCTGATAAGGGGATGTTCTATGAAAAAACAGTTTTTGGATTTATCTGGGATCACGATATTTTAACTTCCACTGATCCTCATCAGCAATGATTTCTTTTTGGATTTTCCCCTAAGCAAAATTGCCGCCGAAATAAACTGGCAATATCATTACAATTATGTTTTCCTACAACAGCCAATGAAAGAGTTGGGAAGATCGTCAGACAATCAGAGAGTGGTGCCTTTAGTACTTTTGGATCTCAGATATCCTTAGCCAATATTATTTGTAGACTGGCACCGTCCAGCAAGCGATAATGTAGTAAAGTAATATGAGGTAGGCAATAACTGTGTATAACCTATAAACAGTTTTCGGGAATGGACCCCAACTACTTCCGATGGTGTTTTTGTCCGAATATAAGATCACTGCGGCTTTACTAATTATATCCATAGTGTTAGGTTTGAAACTGATTTTTCTGTCGAGTATCAAACTTAGATATTTTGCATTATCCTTCTGGCAAGTTTCCATACCATCTACACTCAAAGAACTAATTGTCTGAAAAGGGCTTGTAAAAATAATAAATAAATGGTTTCCCATTACATCCCATGAAGGGACTGGGGAGAACTTCTCACAATCACTGAGCTGTGCGCTTTCCAGTTTTCACTCACTGATTGGGACCTACAGTTTTACACCGATTCCGAACGGTAATTTGAGAAGCTTTTTCATGGCTAGATACTCGATAGTGTCGCCGTTACTATGCGAGGTGACCGCCGCCGAAAGAAAATTTGAAGGTGGTCAGAGCCGGGTTCGAACCCAGGATCTCATGTACAAGAGCCGCGCACACTAACCATTGCACCACCGACGGCCACGAAAAGGGCTTGTAGCAACCGTAAATTTGGCGGTTGCCACCGATTTTCTGCTGCCACAATCAAATTGAGAGTGTCACGACTGAATTTAGTCGCAACAATTTGAATTCGGTTGAGGTAAACTCTAATTAATTGCGACATCCTCTAATGTCGTTGTGACAACCTCTAATTCGGATAAGATAACATCTAATGTGGTTGTGACAACCTCTAAAATATTTTGTCCTGTGGGTGTAGGGATAATGTCTCAATATAGGCAACCATTTGGCACCCGATAAAGAGTACGAGCTTGGGTTTCTTCGGATTTGCTCACAACCCATTTTCCGTAGCCCGCTTAGATAGTCTCCTAATAAAGTCCTGAAATACATCTTCACTTGTGGAAGTCAAACAACAACAAACACTATTCGGTATTTTCTCTTATCTCCTGAATGTTGGTCAAAATTATAATACATATCTGTTCCTAGTCTATTAGTAAATTCAAACTTGCCTAAGAGATGTTTTGTATTGGACTTGGGAAGTCGGAATAGGAGTAGAAAAAAAGAGGAAATAGTGCTCGCCAGAAGCTTATTAGACATACGAATTCTCTCTGTTGTAATTTGTTCGGTCTACTGGCTAAGTGAGGACAAATGAACGTGAATACCCTGGCACCGTTAATGCTCGTTTAAATTCTCTAATATCCTGTATCAGAGGAATAATTCCCATGGAAATACCGATAGAACAACGATACACAGCCTACATTTCGACGATGGCGTAAGAAGATATCAGGGTTGTCTACGTTGCTATCATCGATTACCGTCATCGTCATTTAATTTACGGCCGTGTGTACGTGATGTTTCTATTATGTCACATGAATTAAATGTCACATGAATTAAAGAATCGAATAAACCGGTTTAAAAAAACTCTACAACTTTAAAATTGAAATTTAAAATTCGTCAATTGAAATTTAAAAATTATTTACCGATTTTATGTATTAGATTTTTGAATTGCAACTGACGAATTTGAATTTCAATTGATATGTTTCAAATTTCAATTGATGTGTTTTAAAATCCAATTGATGCATTTTAAATTTCAAATACAATTTCAAATACAAATTAAATTGATATTTTTTAAATTTCAATTGTAAATGGTGTAGTTGATTATCGCTCATTCTCTCGTCCTCACATGGAATATCCCCACGGTTGAGAAAACAAAGGTTACACAAAGAAGTGTGCAACTTATTTCCTCTCTCTGCGCATATCGTCACAGTTTCAGTTTTGTGTACGACGCCATTGCTTATCTTAAAATTTTTTTATTTACTTACAACAAGAAAATTTGAAACTGTGAGGTATTTGTCACAATACGAATAACGGTCCTGCGCAATGCGTAACATTTGATTCTCTCAACCGTGAGATGCTCCCATGTAGGTCGTTGATTAAAATAAGAGAAGAGAGAAATTTATACTTGAAGCAAACTAAGTTTACATAAGCCCAGTTCATAATCCTGTGCATATGGCCTTGCGTCGTAGCATTTGCAAATTGGTATTGCACATTTGCTGATATGCAACACTTATAACCGTACTTTATATTTCCTCTGCCTTTGCAATACTTATGTGCAAACTTGCAGTCAGAGGGCAAAGTCTAGTCAAAATCATCGGCGGCGGAGATTAAATTTTGTTCTATTTAATTAATGTAATTATTATAATGAAAGAAGTCAAATCTAAAGAGAAAAAAAATCATTTTTATGTATATCTATATATAATTAAGATACATAATGTACCAAATATACTATTTTCTGCTATTTATCAGATTGACTAAAATGCAAAAAATTAATTCGGCGGCCACCCAAGCAACCAAAAAAATTCGGCGGCTACTGAACGCCGGTTTCACTCGACTCGACTTCGTTGTATGATGACAATAACAAACGAAGAATACAAGAAAAAGTAAAAAAATTATTATGGAGCAGCAAAAAATTAAAAAAAGTGTAAAAAGGTGTAAGCCAAACAAAAAATGGTCCGATGAAGACATAAGGTCCGATGCTCCTAATGAGCCTAAGCGGAAAAGTATTACTGCTAGTTGTAATTCTATAGAAAACTGCTTACAAGAGTGAGCTTTATTAAACTCTGGATCTTTACTTATTAAATCGCATAACATCGTAAACTGGCTCCTATTTACTTTTACCATTCGCCGAAATCTATCTTCATCCATCGTTGTGAAAATATTGTTGCGCCAAATATCTGACTTGTGCACTGCGCTATAAAATCCTCGACGGTACTCCATCACAATAGATAAATTGTTTGTCAGTTCATCTAAAACTGCTTCCACAGCTTCATTGTCACTCTCCATGTCTAATAAAGAAAAAATTGTTATCAAATCAAATGTAGCGTAGAATATTTCATACCTTCGTTGAATATAATCTCTTTCACAGCTTCGTCTATTAAAGAGTCCATTAATTGTTCCTTAAAACTTCCTTTAGACATAATAAAACCAAAATATCAATAAAAAAAATAGTTCTTTTTATCAATCAGCTGTAAATTGAAGGGGAACTGTGAATTGTGTGGTTTGCAACAACTGTTGCAAAATTAACTAAAATGAGTGTTCAGAGTTGATAGCAAATATATACAATTGCAAAAATATGCAATCTTAAATGCACAAGACTCTGAATTGCTCTATAGTGTTTGATTGATACCAATGTCAGCTAAAGGACGTGTTAGACTGTTAGAGAAATCGTTGGATATGTCAACATTTGCATTTGGTGAGAGCGGACGGAATAGTGTAAACATGAGGAGGACGATTTGCAGATAAAATTTGGACTTTAAAATTTTCTTTAATTTTTGATTTTACTCAAGAAATGATGCGATCAGGGTTGTATTTTGAATGAAACGAACAAAAATAAAGGCTTTTATATCGTCATTGTTTTCAAATATTTACAATGAGAACAAAAATTACCGTTCTTTCTATTCTATTTTTATTTTATCAAGGTTGTATTTTGTTTGTCACTTTGTAAAAAAATAAAATAAATGGTTTCCCATTACATCCCATGAAGGGACTGGGGAGAACTTCTCACAATCACTGAGCTGTGCGCTTTCCAGTTTTCACTCACTGATTGGGACCTACAGTTTTACACCGATTCCGAACGGTAATTTGAGAAGCTTTTTCATGGCTAGATACTCGATAGTGTCGCCGTCACTATGCGAGGTGACCGCCGCCGAAAGAAATTTTAAGGTGGTCAGAGCCGGGTTCTAACCCAGGATCTCATGTACAAGAGCCGCGCACACTAACCATTGCACCACCGACGGCCACTTTGTAGACAGATATTTTTCCGTTCTCCAAAAATAATAGTGTAAATCGAAAGCTGAATAATCGTACGATTTATTTCAAATAGTGGCACGGATGCTGCTGCTGAAATGATCGAGAAGATAATTTTGATTGGTATGAATTCATTCATCCCGACGAAAACTATTTCGGTTAAAACATCGGGAAAAAGTGGTGTAACCAGCATGCAAGAATGCTGTCAGATCCAAAGAGGACGCATTCAGATACTGGCGTTCTAATAAAAACGTAAATACTGAACTGCTACGCAAACAGGCAAGATACAAGTGTGCCAAAATATTTCGACGAGATAAGTTTCTTCACGAACAGCGTATTCGTGCTAAAGTCCTTTCCTTCCCTAGAGGAAGTAAGAGCTTTTGGTCATTCGCAAGAAGAATAAAATATAGTTGTTCCTCTATCCCAACTCTTCCTAAAGATGACATAACATTCACTGAACCGGTTGATAAAGCTAACCTCCTGCCTGAAATGTTTGCAAGGAAATTTTCAATTACGTCTCTTGTTCCATGCCCAGGATATTTTTTCGAACGCGAGGAGTTAAAAAGGTTCTTGCGAATCTCGTCGTAAATAAATCCCCGGGCCCGGATGGCATATCTGCACTGGTCTTTAGTAGGTGCTCTTCGACGCTGGCACGTCCACTGCGCAACCTTTTCAACCTTGCGTTGGAAGGTTGCTAATGTCCAGCCGATCCCTAAAAAGGGTGATGCAAGTAACTCTGCAAATTACCGCCCAATTGCAATTTGTTTTGCGCTCTCGAAGGTTATGGAGTGCATGGTTAACGCACCATCATGTGAAATATCTTGAGTCCAATGACCTTCTTAATGATCGGCAGTATGGCTTCCGTAGCATGAGATCTGTCGGAGACCTCATGGCGTTCCTTTCGGAACAGTGGAGTCGATCCATCCACCGGCTTGGTGAGAGTAAGGTAGTGGCTCTTGATATTTCCAAGGACTTTAACAGAGTATGGCACGATGCACTCTTGTCAAAGCTCGCTGCTTTTGGTGTCGGTGATAACTTCACACGACTTATATCGAGTTTTCTCAGAGATCGCACTATACGAGTTTCATCCAACGAGCATAAATTGACTGCAGGTGTACCACAGGGCTCTGTTCTTTCTCTTTCTCCTTCTCTTTTTCTTATTTTCATTGACGATCTCCTGGGTCAGACAGTGAATCCAATCTACTCTTTTGCGGATGACAGTAATCACTGTCATTCTTATTCATTCGACCGTAGGCCAAGTCTTCAAGAGATTGAAGTCAAACGCCGGACGATGAATGAAACACTCGGCCGGGATCTGGTGTCCATTGTTGAATGGTGTCGAATGAATAGAGTAGATTTTAATGCGGGTAAGACCCAGTGTTGTTTGTTGTCGCATAAGCGGATTGCTGACCCAGGTGTGTCGTCATTGTCTATGGACGGTGTGGATATTGATGAATCAGATGCTCTTGATGTTCTGGGCATGAAAATACAATGTGATGTTCGTTATGCAAAACATGTATTTGAGGTGTCGAAAGATGCATTCAAGTGTCTGGGCTTTTTAAAGCGGTGCAAGAAATACTTCACTCCATCTGATCTTCTCAGTATCTACACCACCTATATCAGGCCAAAGATGGAATATAATAACCATATATGTGCAGATGCTCCTAGGACCTCGTTGGAGCTTCTCGACCGTGTCCAGAGGAGACCAACGGTGTTGATAGGAGACAGTAGGGTATCCCACTCTATTGTGTCTCTTGAGCATTGTCGAAATGTGGGTTGCGTGTCGCTGTTCTATCGATATTTCAACGGTATGCGTTCATCGGACATCCGTCAACGTAGGCCAGACCTGAGGATAGTTAGCCGAAGTATGCGTCTTTCCAGGAACTCTCATCCGCTTTTTATAGAGTGGCCGGTTGACCGCACTACACACTTTAGAGAAAATTCGTTCTTCAGCAGTACAGTCCGTATGTGCAATAAACTTCCGGCCAGTGTATTTCCCACCAATTGTGACATACAAAGATTCAAGGGAAATGTCAACAGCTACTACCTCAATTTTCCTTCGCCAACACAATGCACTGCATTTATAGGGGTCATAAAAAAAAGAGAGCTTCAATGCATTTCTCTCTTCGTGAATAGTTCTATTTGCACAAATAGTCTACCACGGGAATAAATTATGCTTGATGCTGTTTGCAAAATACTAGACTTCTGTCGTACTTCACTAGCTTTTGAACTTGTTCCTTTAAGGCGTCCGAACAAAATAATCACGAAAATAATCGCCATATCGAACATGTGCATTATGTTCGTGTGGGTGATGCCTGTTCACCATGAAAGAACTATATTTTTCATTATAGTCTTGTATCGAACACGTTCACGAACATATCGAACAGGTACATTATGTTTGTGAGGGTGTTGTCTGGACACCCTAAATGAACTATTCAACCAACTCCAGCTCATGAACTAACTAACCATCTCAAACTCTATGAAATTTCGAACAACCTCGTTGACCGCAAGAGAACAACAAGAGAGATTTGGAAAATCTTATATATTACTCTATGGCAGAACAGTTTCTGCGGAAGCCGTACTGTCGTCCATTTAGAGCCTGTGCCAGTTGGTATCAAAGTACTATGGTGAAAAATCGATATCTTTTATGACATCATAAGAAGAAGACTTATAATTTTGAGCAATGAATATTTGTAGAAAATATTTCCCATTGCATTTAACAATACGTTTGCAAATGCGATCTTTTCTGCAAAACTTCTTCCAAATTGCTAGAAAATTTCTTCCATGTTGCTACCAAATTTTCGTCTTTATTCGTTGATTTCTTTACAAATAAACAGAGCTACAAGTCGACATAAAAACTTGGCGGCGGCGCCGGACACTAAATTCGAACTGCGTTGGATGATGCCGATGATTAAAAACACGTTTGAAAACAAAATTATATTATAACAAAATACAAATATGCATGTAAATGCGAAAAACGGACAAATTTACTTATTAAAATTTATTAAGTCATCGTAATTCAAATTAGAATCTGAAAGACTTCGGTGGCGTCTCACCGCAATATTAACATCGGCGGCGGTGGCAATTCGGGTTCGCTCTACACAACTTGTTTGTCCGCTGGTGTGTTTTTATTTAAATTCCAAAATTTCCATCTACTTGTCAAAAATTTACCTAGCCCCATGGGAGAGTGAAATTCTATTCACCACGCAAATGTCATATTTTTACTAACCTGTGTACTTTGATACCGATTGGCAAAGGCTCTAAGTAGACCGTTGAATTTGAGATAATTCTCCATTGCAATTGGTCGGTAGTTTTCGGAGTTACTAGTTTAATCTTCTTCAGGCATCGGCTGGATATTGAGAGTTTTCAAACGTGAAGGGAAGACATCCGCACTGTATGAGAGGCTGAAAAGATTGCGCAATAAACGAGCAAGCAGTATTTTTAAATCAAGTGCTGGGATTTCATCCGTGACCGGCCCTTTATTGACGATCTGTCGTCTACGTAGGCATGTTGTTTGAATTCTGTTATCGCTTCTGGTATCTGAGATTTTACCATTCAATTATCAATCAATTTCCCTCTATAATATGAGTTGTAAGGACGGACTATGTGCTTTGTAACCAACGATATTCGATAAAGAAGATCGAGCGACACAGGAGAGAACAACAGATTTTCAAATGAAAGGCTTGGACAAAAAAGCCAGTCAAACATTTTAGCTGATTAACCTCCATTATCACCATCTCCAGTTATCATACAGTTAAATCTAACTAAAAGTTTTAGGTGCCAGTTTGTATGGAAATTAAAAATTATAATTGTTAGTTATCTCTAGCCAGATATTGTAATAATGGCCGTATGAGGAAAATGCAGCTCTCAAATTCTCCCAATACGAGCGACCAAAGATCAACTGGGGTTACAAATTTGCATCTACATAAATGCAACAAATATTTCGATGAATGTGGTATGCAGTCTCGTAATGGGAGGGTCTACTACTCCAATAATATACCACCAAGTATATACACAATTACAGGAAAAAGTGAACAAAAACACGCTGGCAGGGAAAACATTTGGTTAGTAGCGCCAACAAAGAAACTGTAGGAAAACAAAGGAAATCTTTTGTTGAAGATGGCAAAACAAATTTGCATGGAGTTCCATTCATGCGGTGGCGACACCCCAAATGAAGATAAAGTTTCATTCAGCATCTGTTCAGCAAGACATTTTGTGATGTTTCTTTTTGTATACAACGACAAGGAGAAGGGTATGATAAATTCCTATTTTGTAATTCCATGCACATTTACGTAGACGCTGCTACTTTGGTTTAAAAGCACAAAGTGTTTAGGAAAAAGTTTGGAATTTTAATGTGAATTAGAACACAAGAAGCCACTTGGGGTGGCTATATAATGAGATGAGACAGACATCTATGACATTTAGTTATTTAATTATATTGTTGTCATCAAAATTATGATGTTTTGTTTTTATTTGCCACCAGTGAGTAATCATCTGTTAAGTAGAAAATTTAGTTGTAAGTGCTTTATTAGGACGGGTGGTATGAAAATGCATGGCATATGATAAATGTTAAACAATTGACTCCAAATACTACTAACATCACTCATTACGTCTGCAAGAAATATTGATTGCGCTCAGTTGTCGGTTAATATAAACAGAATATTTTTTTTTGGTGTCCCATAGCTGGTTAACCAAAGTAACAGCATTCCCATAATTATCACACCCACCCCATTCTCACAACAAATTTAAATTTCACAATTTCTCATAAACATTTTGTAGATTGTTTACACGGGTATTCTTAAGAATATTTTCTTAATATAAATATACATACAGACATGTGTATGGATACAACAGATATTTATTTAAATCATCCACTTAAATACGGAATATGATGGTGCCCACAAGAAATAGCTGCTTCCTCAGCATTCTATATGCACCACGTCGTAGTAGTATCTTGTGAAAAATTGCGTTCTCTCCGTAGACACAATGTGTGTACTCAGTAAACAAGATGCTGACGACGATGCACCTCTAACAAAGAACACAAGAGATGATTATGGTTTCTGGCCTGGTCATTGGCCATGCAATACAAACAGAAATGACGACATATTGAATGGCGGTACTTGATGTACGACCGAAGGCATTTGAACTGGCCGTAACAATGTCTGTGAAGAGCTCAATGCAAGTCAACAATTTCTCTTGTCATTCGCAATCAAACATTGGATATTAATGAAGATTTCGTATGTGATTTTAAGTACAATAAGGAAGAAATGACTGACGTTTTCAATACATTGATGGATATCAAACATATGCTGTGGAAGGTAATGACCTGAAACGGCAGAACAGAAGTGAATTTGTTTCTGAAACAATTTTTTGGAATAAACAGTTGTCAGCAAAAAAGGGCATCCAAACAATTGCATAGTGATCACATTTGCGATAGTTCAAAATTTTATCGGAGGTAGTTCAAAATTGAAGTGGAAGTAATTCAAAATTGTATTCAAAGCAATGAATTTAACAAAGATTTGTCATAGCAGGAATGTTCGTTTGTACGGCGCCATTTCCAGGACTTTGAAGTATGGCCTAAATTGGACGACTCCGAATCCAGTAATTTGAAAACTCATGACTCCGCTTCGCTCCGACTCCAGCATAAATACGATTCTAATATTGCGTAAGTACAACAATTTTCTAATGTATCATTTATATTTGAACTGCATATAATATGTATGTGATTGTAGGCAGCACAACACACACACATATATTTTGTTTTGTCCAATTCAAAATAATATAAAATGTATTCACTTTTCAAAATAACGTCTCTATATTCTAGAAGTGGAAGAAAGTTTGAAGTTTGATTTTTAATATCATAAATGTCTATTACTTCCGTTGTCTATCTGCAAGTACAATTTAGATATGACCGCCAACAATATAGCAAAACAAATATAGCACTATAATTTCATTTAGACCTATGTAGGACAAACTGATTTTATCTAATGTAAAAAAGTATTTTGAAAATGTATTTTAACTTTATCTCTATCTCCGACTACAGGTAAATATTCCAGACTCCGACTCCACAGCACTGACCACTTCAGTGCATTTTGTCCAGTGTTCGCGAAGAACACTTGCATAGTGGTGAATTCTCAATTCAGATGAGATTTCGTTTGCATTTAGTTTGAAGAATTTTTCAAAAGCATCATTTCAGACAACCGCTGATGAAGATCTGCGGCTAGATCTGAAATAGCTATACGGTTTGCCAGGAATCATGAGACTGCATTGTCCACAACTTCTTTTAAAAAACTATATTTGTATTAATAGAAATTTAGAATGGTCCTGAGCTTGAGCATTAAAATAAGAACGTACCAACAAAAAGACCGAATAAATAAATAAAAATCATCAATATTAATATAATTTATAGTAAATGAATTGAGTGTTTCTTATGCTGATTGATCAGTTGCGTTTTAGTTTCATGCATTCAGTCCTCGATCGTTCACTTGGGAGGAAACACACGAATGCTTCGACGCAAGTGTATTCATGTTTGGGATGAAACACGCATGTATCTCCAAGTAAAATTATGAATCTTTGCAAGTAAACATGCTAATGACTTATAGTTAAGTGACTGTGGGATTGGCATAGATATGAATATTTGTGGTGATCTTCAAATATACACTAATTTATTGCATACAAAGATATTTTAAAAGTCATAAGTGCCAATAAAATCAAATTTAAAGTCAGTTTTTTCAATTCGCCTATCGCTTACTCTCTTTCACATTCTGTCCTGTATCAACTTTATGGCTCGGGAGTCAATCAGCTGCGTCATCGAAACCCCCTTATCAAAACTGTCGTTAGCCCAGTGTCTTTCGACGAGAATTTGATGGAACTGAAACACTCATCGCTTCTCTTTACTATTTCTCTATGATCAAAACTGTCGTTAGCCCTGTGACATTGGACGAGAATTTGGTGGAACTGAAACACTCATCCCTTCTCTTTAGTATTTATCTGTGAGCAAAACCATAGAGTAAGATATAAATGGATTGTTTTTTTATTCCCTGCTAAACTAATTTTTCGACCACTTTGTATGGTGAGCATATCACGTATCACTTAACTGCCCTATTCTGGCAGGGTTACAAAAGTCACCACGGTTACTATTTGACAGCAATGTGACAATTGTCACCAATCGGTATTCTAACACATTTTTTTGGTGACAAAAGTAACAAAAATTGTTACCTGCCAAAGAGGAGGTAACAGCGCGTGACAGCTGTTTTATTTGCCGGAAAGTTGATACAAAATCATTTTATAAATTCTGCAAGTAAACAATAAAACTGTATACGGGAAAAAATAATAATATATTTTGTACCAAAACGACAAGAGGACATAATTAAATGAAGGATGGACTTTTGTTGCTTTGTCCTATGGAAATGCAGCAGAAAGAAGAAGTAACTTGATTTTGTGTTAGAAAGATTGGAAAAGTACGAAAAGTATTACAAAACTTTTAAAGTAAATATCTCCGGTCTTTCAAGGGATATTGAGTAATATACATACCTTTAAAAAGGCTAAGGTCTTGTGTATTTTCAGAACCTGCCAAAAAATAAGTATAATAGGGTATTTTTTTTTTGAAAAAAAACTAAATTTTTAGCGGAAAAATGAGGTTAAAAAACGTTTTTTTAATTAGCTCCCCTATGGACTAATAAAAATAAATATGTTTATAAACTGATTTATAGAACTTAGAAAGACCTTTGTAATGATTCCCATTTCAACCAGATCGGATTATAAAGCCCGAAGATACGAACGATTATATACTCAAGCTTTAAAGGCCTATATCCCAAGAAGTTGGACCGACCACGGGGGGAAAACAACTTTTTGAACTCAGCGCAGAAGCTTTTGTCGGTGGTGAAATTTTGATGTAGATCAGAGGGTTGGCGCTAAAGTAAATTTCTTCTTCTATATGGCGCGGATGTGCAGGAGTATTCTTTCCGCTTAGCATCTCTGGATGTTCCTTGAGGAAGGCAATATAGCATTCCAGCTGTGCCTTTGCGGTGCGGTCAAATTCCCTAAATAATAATGTAATAATTTTAATTCAATAAAACATAAATATATTAAATACCTACTTTTCCTTTTTTACCGCGTTTATTTTGTGCAGAAAACCATATGTTTCTGTTTTTTGTCACTGCTTTTGACAACCTGTTATTGCGAGGTGAATTATTTGTTACGAGGTGAATATTTCGTTGTCACTCTATTGCCAGAATACCAGATACAAACAATGGTGACTACTTTGTAACAGTTTTGTGGTTACAATTAGATTGTTACCAAATTCACAGAATAGGGGTGTCAGTGGCTCTTCATACATAGTCGTCGAAATATTAGTTTAGTGGGAAATAAAAAAAAAATGGCTTAAAGAGTATTCATGTGTGTTTCAGTTCCACCAAATTTTCGTCGAAACTCACTGGGCTAACGACAGTTTTGATACAGTTATTTTTCTGCCAGAATTTGGAAGTAATACAAATAAAAATGAAAGAAAATTGTTGTGTTCTTCAAATCAAAACCAATTTATTGAATATAATGTTATATTTAACATCATAAGTGACAATAAAATCATATTTAAAGTTAGTTTTTTCAATTCGTCTATCGCTCAGTCTCAGCTGGGAGGTCGAACAGCTGTTTCATCGAAACCCCTTGATCAAAACCACCAAAACTGTCATTAGCCCAGTGATGTCGGCGAGATTTTGGTGGAACTGAAACACTCCTAGCTTCCCTTTGGTATTTCTGTATGATTAAAACAGGGGGTTTCGATGGCACAGCTGATCGAAAAGGTACTAGGGAAATGATGTAGATTGAGAGACCAAAGAAGACAGGAACTAATTCTAAATAGTGTTTATTGATACTAATGACAGCTAAATTATGTTTTATATTTTTTGCATTGAACGAAAATTTCCTTCCTTTGATTTCTGTCCGTTTTATGTCCAACGAAAGTGTAAAATTGGTAAAATACAGCAGCAAATAAAACTCTAAGAAATGGCCTACTACCTCGTCGTCATGAAGAGGCATCGAAGAGAGCAATGGAAACTCTTAAGTATTTCTCTATGATTAAAACCATCAAAACTGTCATTAGCTTCGTGACTTTCGAAAAGACTTTACCGGATTTGCGACTGGACAACAGTTCTCCTGTCCACTTGTTTGTTATATATAGTCTCTGTCTGATACCATTTTCTGCAGAATTATATGCTGTCTGAGATTTTCATTGAGAAACTTAATCTCTACGCCAATTGTTCTTAACACAAATTTGAAAATGTCTGTGCCTGTGGGACATTGTACGAATATTTAATCTTGGCTCGCCTCTAGCTTCCATCAGCTGGATTGTCGACAATCAGACGTGCTTTATTGTTTTTATGGGAAACCGATTAAGTGGTCGCCCAAAAACACCAACAAACATTTGTTAATATTTTTCACATTTTTTGTTCTCAAATATATTTGTTTTTTGGTTGTTTACAAAATATTGCTTTGGTCTGGCATTTTTTTTTCATTTGGCATAGAATCACAAGTTAAATTTCACTGTTCACACCATAGTATCCGTCCCCCCCCCCCCAAAGAGCACTGAACTTTCGTGGGCGGTTAACAAGCCAAGGGTTGGTGGCGAAAAATTTGTTCGCTTTGTTTGTTCAGCGGCGGGCGGTTGTGGTAACATTTTATTGTTGCACGAAATTGCTTCAAGTCATAAATGCCAAATATTGCAAACCTGACCAAAACTAAAAAAAACATTATTTTTTCATTTTTATAGATTCAGCAAACTTTGCATTGTTGTTGTACAACAACATTATGACGACAAATGGCAGCACGTGTTAGAAATCGTTTGTACGGCTGTATATCCGGATGATCACCCAATATTGCACAATCTTATTTAATGGAACATAAAATTTGTCGACAAGTTGTCGTCCTCATACTATTTTTATTAGCCCATACGATATTCGTGTTCAATAAATCTTCGAATGAATTTTGATTATGAATTACATACATATTTCTCTTTGTTTTTTTTTGTTAAGGAAATAAATAGTTGTTGTCACGAGTATTACATCGCACAGTGGAAGAATTTCGATTAAAATGAAATTTCAGAGAATCATACACAGGGAAAAGATTAGTTGAAAATCAATTCAGGCATTGGAAATTCCATGATAAAGTCTATATTTTGATTAGAATTCATAATTGTCAAATGTCAGAATTATTTGTCGATATTATTGATAGATTAAAAATCGGTCTTACTAAATACGAGATACTACTACCGAACTTTAGTTGTATTAACCAATTTGAGTATTTCTAAAACCTAATTCATCCGAAATGGAAGATACAATTAATAAAAAGTACAATATTAGAACTCGTGTTCAAATATTAGACCCGGTAATCATAATTTAGTTTCTGTCACAAAAACACTTGTTGCAAAGTTATGTATTCGATTTTTCACAAGAAGCTTTGTTGTTAACGAGAAACTACATATCTTCAGCTAAAGTGCAAAAGAACGTAACTACCATTTTAATTTTGTTGAAAGGAGTTGAAAAAAAAACTGATAACAACAACAAATTAAAATAAACTGACTAATTAAATACAAAAAATGCAGTTTGCCAGTATATTTTCGAATCTTACTGAAGGTAAGACTTTACTTTTAGCAAAAGTTTGAAAATTTGAATTGAAAAATTAATTCCTCCTCACCCTTTTACGAGGATTGTTTTTTCTTTTGGAAATAGAAATTAAAATTGTAGTTACGTGGTTTTGCATTTCTGCTAACGATGTGTTTGAATGTTACACAAGGACTTTAGGGAAAAACTATTATTTTATACAGAAAGTCATAAACAAAGTTGTGAAAAAACAACAAAGTATATAGATATCAGTTTTTAAACACAATCGTTGAATCTGACGCCACTATTGACGCCTTCACAAACACATTCAAACAATTGTGGGCATTTGTCCGGAGAATAGACTAATATAGGTATAGATACATTTATTCTCTCATCTGAAGTTTCATTTCACACACTTCGTCGTAGGTTTGTGGAAATGAGAGAAATTAAATTTACAATTAACTTCACCAGGTGGAGTTACAAAATATGTTCACTTAACTTTTTCATGTCGTTTTGGTGTAGAAATTAAAAATGTAAATGTATTTTGCACTTTTTTGTTGACTTTTATCGTTGCTATACATTTGTATTGTATTTAACACAACTATTTTGCCACAAAACACGAAATGCTGTTGTTGTTCCTTTGTTGGACGGGGTGTACTATTGCCTCTATCTGGTATTATTGAACCACCATCCAATGCTTACTTGCAACCGTACCTATGACGTTTAATTTACCGAGAGAATAAATGTGTCTATACTATATTCGTCTATGGTCTGGAGGAGCTATTATTGTGGATGACACAAACTAACTTCAACATACATATGATACACAGGGTAACCCATCCCATTTTTGATCGAAAATATGAAAAATGTAGAAAAAATTTGTATATCTCGAAAACGAAGCATCCAATCGCAGAAATAACAAACTTTTTGCGGTTCTTAAGGGTTTTCCACAAAGTATTCCAATTCGCATGAAAATTTTTTTTTTTCAAAAAATCGCCAAAAAAAAAAAATAAATCGCTAAAATAAAAAATGTCTATATCTCAGAAACCGTGCGTCCAATCACAAAAATAAATTTTTTTTTATCTCCATAGGATGCTTTTACCTATAGATGACTTCAATACGGGATCACTTTTATTCTGAAAAAAAATCGATAAAACTAAAATTTTTAGAATTAAAAATCCCCAAAACGCCCCTATGGCAATATCTGGGAAACGGAGCATCCAATTGAAAACAAAACTATTTTTTACGAGTTTCTAACGATTTTTCATAAAGTGGTCCAACCGTATGGAAGATATTTTGTTAAAAAAATCATCGAAATAAGAAAATCGCTAAATTGCAAAATGGCTATAACTCGGAACCGTTGCGTCCAATCGCAAAAATAATGCATTTTTTACCTGTATGAGAGACTTTTACCAATGGGTGTCTTCAATACGACATCACTTATTTTAAAAAAAATCGCTTAAATTGGACCACTTATGATAAATCCTAAGTAAGTCGAAAAAATTAGTTACATTTCGATTGAACGCTCCGTTTCCGAAATATAGACATAAAGGCGTTTTAGCGATTTTTTATTAAAAAAATTTAGTTTTAGCGATTTGTTTAAAAAAAAAAAATTGATGCCGTAGTAAAGACATCCATTGGTTACAGCCTCCTATGGAGATAACAAATGTAAAATTTTAGCGATTTTTTTAAAAAAATTATTTCATGGGAATTGGAAAACTTTGCGAGAAACCCTTAGAAACTCGTAAATTTTTTTTATTTTTTCGATTGGACGCTACGCTTTCGATATATATCGGGTTTTTCAATAAGAGCGCAACAAAAGTTTTTTTAAATAAAACAAATCGGTTTTAGATACCAATGAAATTCTTATTCCTGTGAAAGTACGTTCGATGCCATTATGTATGGAACTCGATTTCTTTTGAATGGCCACCACGGGCACGCTTGCAGAAGTCCAGACGCTGAACCCAATTTTCGACGGTTTTCAAGCATAAATCGGCCGATACTGCAGCAATTTCACGTTCGATATTCGTACGAAGTTCATCAATCGTCGCTGGGTTGTTGGCATAGACCATAGACTTGACGTAGCCCCACCGGAAATAATCTAACGGTGTCAAATCGCACGACCGAGGCGGCCAATCGACTGGGCCATTTCGTGAGATAACACGTTCACCAAACTTGGTTTCCAATAAATTGATTGTGGCATTTGCTGTGTGGCTTGTGGCGCCGTCGTGTTGGAACCACATGTCCTCCAAGTCCATATTATCCAATTGGGGCCAAAAATATTCGGTTATCATTGAACGGTAGCGATTAGCATTCACAGTAATGTGCCGGTCTTGATCATCACGGAAGAAGTACGACCCAATGACGCCGCCGGCCCATGAACCGCAGCAAACCTTAATTTTTTCGGGATGCAATGATGACTCATGGATTACGTGTGGATTGCTGTCTGACCAATAACGCATATTTTGCTTATTGACGAAGCCATTCAGCCAGAAATGAGCCTCATCGCTGAAGATGATTTTCCGATGAAAATCCGAATCAATTTCGAGTTGTTGCTCAGCCCAATTCACGAACATACGACGCTTATGGTGGTCAAGCGGCTTCAGTTCTTGCGTCAATTTGACCTAGTAAGGCTGTAGGCCAAGATCTTTTCGCAAAATTCGCCACAACGACGTCACAGAGATGCCCAACGCTTGAGAACGACGTGTGAGAGACACAATTTGGGCTTTCTTGAACTGAAGCCTCAGCGGCAGCAATATTCTCAACACTACGGGCACTTCTTTGTCTCACTGGCACGGGAACATTTTGTACTGTGCCTGTGGATTCAAGTTTATCCACTAGACGCTCAATTGTTGATCTGGTAGGACGATTATAACGACCATAAATTGGACGTAGCGCTCTTAAAGTTGAGGCCACTGACTCCAAATTTCGGTAGTAAATTTTAATAATTTTAACTCGTTGTTGGCTCGTATATCTTTCCATGATGAAATGGCAAACCTTACTGAAGAGAAACGACAAAAGAGCGGGAAAAAATATGGCGTCGTTTGCTGTCCCTATCGATTTACTTTTGTAGCGTCTCTGTTGAAAAACCCTTAGAAATTTTTTCATATTTTCGATCAAAAATGGGCACGAAATACGAACCCTGGTTATAAAAAATAATAATTTTTTTTTTATATTTAAATATAAAATACACAATTTTAATAAAAAATTATTGTTTTTACTTTTTTTTCTATAAAATTCATAATGGGTTAAAACATCACCAAATGATTGTGACAGCCATCAAATTCAAGTAATTAAATTACTTTAGCATACCCATATATTATTTGGTACAACCGAATTAGTTTTTACATTTTTTGTTCATCCAACTAATTGAATATTCACCACTACAGGATAATTTGATTGCTAGAACTAAAACTCGATTGACAGATCACATTTATTTCTTGTTGCCTTGGCTTCAACTAAATATTTCAGTTCTTGCAACAAAAACTGAATTACAAATCAATTGCTATGCACAACATTTGGTGATTATGAACACAATTATTGGTAATCACAACTGAATAATGTGATTGATAGCACAGTGCAACACGAAAAAAAATAACCATATACGGACACCACTACGTGATAAAAGACTAAAAAAACAAGACCCGTGTCTCCCAATTTTTCCCAAAGTCATGCACTTTTTTTTTTATGGGCCGCCAAAGATTTGGGGCCTCAGTATCATTTTCGTAAAAATGTGATCATTTTCTCAGGCTCATCGGTGTTAAGAATAATTCCCAGGAAGTTTATATGTTCTAGAAATTTGTTTATTGAGATCTTAGGTAAATTTTTGTAGTTCATTGTTTCCTTGAATTTTGAACGGTTTGCTACCTATGGACCTGAACACGGGAAAAAAGGTAAAAAAAATTTTTGTTCTTTATGACAAGAGCTACAACTTTGCCTCAGAGAGTAAATCGAAATTCTGAATGGTTTGCAAGATATGAGCCTGAGAAAATGATCACATTGGGAAAAATTGGGAAACACGGGTCTTTTTTTTTTTAGTCTTTTATCACGTAGTGGTGTCCGTATATGGTTATTTTGCCATGACTTAAAAAATTACAGACAGTGTAGTCCAAGGAGCCGCCAAATTTTAGTTGGCTGTAAATATAGTTGTGACAGCGAACCTCTTCTCTATGTGCATAGCTGAAGTGTAATCGAACTTAAGTTATGAATCTAATACAAATATGGGTGAAACAAAATTGTATAATGTTAATGTATGAGCATTTCATACTACAAGCTTTCAAAGTCTGATACATTTATTTTATTGATAGAAATTTCACAATTTTTCATATCAATGGCTTTTAAATTGTGTTCGATTACAGCAAAATTCCATAAAAATTATTTTTTTAATTCTGTTGTTCGACCTTTTCTTTATCTCGAAGAATATTGATTATTTTTTATAAATTTTTTAAGACTTCACAAGCGTTACGATCATTATCATCGGAGGGGAAACAATTTTGATATTTGGGGTAACCTACTTTTTTTGCCTCCCACTGTGCAGTGTTTGTTATGCCAATAAATATCATATTCCGAGCTTATGGAATTCTGAACTATAGCTTTGTTTCAAATAAATTGAAAAAATTTTTGATTTATTTCCTTATATCTTCTGTGCGAAATTCTTCCACTGTGCGTCGCGCTGCGTCATTTATTCCTGGGAGAAATTGCGTGTGGGGTTGATTGTTGGACGGCTGGACAGACTTGTGTCTAGACGGAATAACTATTTTGTGATTAAATTTTTGCGTGATTAATAATAAAGAAAACAAAACGCAAATTTCAGCAAGAGCTGGATGGATAAGTGCAGCAGATAGTCAAATGTCCATACTAAATCATAGACAATGCTAACTATTACAAGGCTACATATCCCATGTCTATCTATGAAATATAGAATATTTGAAACAGAAACCTAAAACCAGTGCAAATTTGTTGAATATGAATTTTAAACAATTGGAAGATATAGCTACATAGCGATATTGCGGAGATATCACATCTTTATTGTCATACAACATATAAACCAAATAGTATGTAACATCTTTTTATCATTCTCGAGATGTTTCGCCAATTGTCAGGGAAGAAAATAAATCAAATTTATTTTTTGTCATTCGAAAAACTAGGAATAATTTGGTTAATGTATTAGAAGTTCGTACTACAAGTTTCCAAGTCAGGAACCGCCCTACAAACAATTGGATGATATGCCTCTTTAGCGATATTGCGGAGATATCACATTTTTATCGTCTTAAAAATATGAAAACCCGGTAGTATTTATACCCTCACCCATAGGGATGGCGAATATATCATTTAATAAGGAAAAAACTGTAACGCATACAATGAGCCATATTAGACCCTCAGTGTCTTTGGATGAACTTCGTTTTGGAACTTTTTATAACGATTGAGCCATGTCCGTCTGTCTGTCTGGCTGGTCAACACGTTAACTACCGTAAATCTTTATCAATCGGTGACTATTATTTTGTCCAAGGTTTGTTTGGGATTGAAAATGGGCGTTTTGACCACGCCTCTTCTTGTACCTCGCATACAAATCGACACATTTAGTACGAAATCATGTTTCTTCTAAAACCTTTTTGTGGTAGATGCGATTAGCTTCAACCCAAACAAACTACTTAAATGGAGAAAATGAGCAGGGTCGCCACGCCCATTTTGGTACCTCCCATACTAAAGCTTGGTGGTCGTCCGTGTTCTCAATGCGATAAGTCGCGTGAAACACTTCCGATCTTAATCAAATTGGTTATTCGGCTTCATGTCATCAGACGCCAGTCAGCGCTTAAGGCAGGGGTGATTTTGCAACGCCCACTTTCGTACCTCCCATACAAAAGTTGTTCGGCCGGCTGCCTGTTCGGCCAGATAACTCCCGTAAATCTTTCCGATCACAATAATATTTTGTTAGTGAATATTATTGGACCAAACTTAGGTTGGGATTGAAAATTGGCGTTTCGGCCACGCCCCTTTTGGTACCTTCCTTACAAATCGAAACATTTAGTACAAAATTGTTTTTCTCCTAAACCTTTTTTTGGTAGACGTGATTAGCTTCAACTCAAACATTGGTCAATAATCTGTAAATGTCTACTTAACTGGAGAAAATTAGTGAGGTTGCCACGCCCATTTTGGTACCTCCCATACAACAACTTGTTGGTGGCCGGATTGTCAATGCGACAAGTCGCTCGAAACACTTCCGATCGCAATGAAATTAGGTATTAGATTTCATGCCATCAAACGTCAGTCACCGATTAAGATGAAGGTGATTTTGCGACATTAATTTTGGTACCTCAAATACAAAAGATGTTTGGTTGTCTGGTTGTTCAGCACGAGATGTCCAGCAAAACCGAACCAATCTTTGTACTAGAGAATGTTTAGTCAATCCTATAAAAAATGAGCGGTTTTGCCACACCCTTTCTGATTCCTCCCATACAAAAGTTGGGCGGATGACTAGTGGATCGACACGATAACTCTCGTAAACCACAACCAATCTGAAAGAAATTCGGTACTAGGCAATATTTTGCTAAAAGCTACTGCTTAATAAATATTTGACTAGTGTGCCACGCCCAATGTCAAACATTCCATACAAAAGTTGGGCGTATTTCCGGTTGGCCGACTTGATGTCTTCCGTAAACCACAACCACCACCGCAGTGGCTTAACGGGCTAGACGCTGCTGAAGATAATGCTTCACAAACATCGAAACGATCGTCCAGCGAATGTGAGTTCGAATCCCACCCGCGGCATTTACATTTATTTCACTAACCGGAGAAAACATGATCTCTTATAGCCTTAAAGGAAATTACAACTTTAAACATAACGAGGATCTAAGACAACTAAATTCGATCCTAATAAAGTTTGGGAAAAAAATTAGCAACTTCGCCATTTTTATACCTCCCATGTAAATATTGGGCTGACAATTGGCAGGTACACACGACAAATCTCCAAAAACCACATTGGATCCTATTTAAGTTGGGGTTTATATAATATATATACCAATGTCACTCTGCTATTGAATGTGGGCATATTTGCCATGCCCATTCGCTCAACGTAAATGCGGAAATACCAGTTTTTTTTAACACAACTCGTACGTAATGGACGACTTAGGATGAGGGTATGTTTATGTCGGTTCACACGACTGAAACTTATGTACGGGTTAGAAATCTTTGACTTTGACAAATGAAAATTAAAAATTTTCGGACGAACCTAAGTTGATTATACTCAACGTCTATGCATTTTTTTCGTAACAGTTGATGTTAACTTATATAGGTTACGAAAAAACATCGCTGTTGTAGGCTAGTACTTTCTGTACTTTTGTGTACACTTCTGGCACTTTTGTGTACACTTTTGGTACGTTTTAGTATCGCGACACGTTAGACCTACTTTATTTACTTGTATTTTTGTGTACACTTTCTGTACTTTTGTGTACACTTTTTTATACACTTTTTCTACTTTTTAGTTTCGCGACATGTTACTCGCTCCTACTCTATTTACGTACCAGAGAAGGTTTCTGATCTGGATTCCAATACCATCAAAGTTTCATTTCAAAATTATGTATTTATTTTTCAACTTTAGTATAGGCTTGAGGTCTTTCGAATAAAAATATAACGTTTTACTTTTTTCCTATTATTTAACACAATTCAGCCAATCTTTACTGCAAGTTTTTGTCAACATGCTGTCATCAGAACATAGGTTCGATACCTGCTCTGATGGTATAACACTGTAGGCCGTGAAAAAACCTTTCGTAACCGGTGTAAAACCACACTTACATAACTAATTGTAGGAAAAGAGGTTGTATTTACCGCAAAATCGGTTGCTGCCACCGCATTGACGAATGAATTTAGTCTGCACAACTGAAATGCGGTTGAAGTAACCACGAATGCGGTTGTGACTAGAGATTTATGCCGATTCTTTCTGTTTCGGCGGCGGCGTAGGGACCAGGGCGGCGATGGCTTAGTCGGCTAACCTGGCGGCGGCGGCTAACGGTGGCGGCGGCTATTTCTAATTATTAGGAAATTGACCCTGCTGCTGCTGTGGAGAGTTCAATTCTTAAGAAATTTGACCAGATGTTGTCATACTTGTAATGGGTGCTGTAACCTGTTAAGCCCGGTATTAAGTTTTTATGAAATTTTCGTTGCCATAAGAAGTACGTGAATAAAAAAGAACGAAAATTTAATGAACCTAAAATTTCGCTCACTTTTCATTTGCTTGGCACTCAGCTATTTGAGAAAATTTCGTAGGCAAAATCAAGTGATATGGTTGTTACGCCAAACATATTTCGTACGACAACAATTGTTTGGGACCGGAATTTTGACATTTCGATTTTTTTAGTAAACAACCCAAAAGTACAACAAACGTCAATTGGGAATGAAATTTGGTAATTAAATCGAATAAAAAAAAAAATCCAATGAGTGTTCGAACTCACGGGCGATGTGTTAACACCTTTTTGCTACACGGTACCTGTTCGATTTCTATGAACACATTCGTAAATGTTACATTGGAAAATAAAAAACAGCGTTCAATCATATGATGACGTTACAGTTAAATAATATTAATACCTAAAATTATTTAAAGACCCAGTGCAAGCACATGTGTCATTATTTTCTTGCTCAATACTTTTTGTTTTATTCCCACAAAAGTCAAAGAATGCAAAGTAACAGACACTTGTACATACATACATACATTGTTATATTCGTACGATATAACCGAAGATCAACATAATTAATATTACTACAAATTAATACTCCAAATTAAAACACTTAAATCTCGGCTCGCCGATATCGGATCGCCTTAATTTTTGGCGTAAACTCTTCGTCGAAACCCGCACTAGCTTTTTCATCCAAAAATTAATAAAATCGGCTATGAATTTCCGGAGAAAATCGCGTGGGAAAATTATATGAAAATCGCCCAATAATCACTTTCAATACCGACTGCCAAGCAACGAACAAACAAACGATGATAAGACAAAACCGAAGATCAACATAAAACACTTTTTTAATATTACTCCAAATTAAAACACTTAAATCTCGGCTCGCCGATATCGGATCGCCTTAATTTTTGGCCTAAACTCTTCGTCGAAACCCGCACTAGCTTTTTAATCCAAAAATTAATAAAATCGGCTATGAATTTCCGGAGAAAATCGCGTGGGAAAATTATATGAAAATCGCCCAATAATCACTTTCAATACCGACTGCCAAGCAACGAACAAACAAACGATGATTTACTCTTACAAACCTAACACTTGAGTATGTATTAAATTTATAGTTTACTGCAAGAGGCGCGCGTATAGATGTTAACACATCAAAAATGAGTGTAAAAAAGCGTTGGAGTAAAATTATTTGTGTAAATTCCAATTAACACGAAAATTGTTAAAATTAAAGATTTCTCTCATTCTCTACAAGTTTTCCAAGTCTTCCACGGACTTTGTACATAAAACAGATGTTGCAAACTCTTGTTAATATTACTCGGTGACGTAAACAAACAGATGTCAAAACGTCTAATTCATGTTCCACACGATGACTTTTTACGCGCGCTTTTTGTGTTCATTCTGTTTTGGTAACCCTTCGTTAATCTACGTGCGTTCAGACGATGACTCCCTAAATACAACCATGCGTAATTTTTTTTTTGACGTTTTGTCGATCCAACTTCTTTTGTTGTTTATTCGTAATGGAAAATGTAAAGTGTAAAACACAAACTCCACAATTTTTTATTGTCGCCAATTCTCGGAAAATATTTATTTCATTTAATAATTACTTCAAAAGAATTGTTCGGCACTTTGTTTACTGTTGCTTTACCGCCATGTACAAATACGAAAGTGGTGAAAGGGAAATTTCGATAATCCCCCTCAAATTCCATTTCGTGATTCTTTTGTTACCTCTCTTGCTTCTCTTCTTCCCTCACCAAGAAGCATCGTAAGTTATGAAAAGTGACGCGTGTTAAAAAGTCATCGTGTGGAAGTCGAATAAGACAAAAAATTGTGTGTCGCTTTAGGTGTTGAAAAGGGATAAGAAACACGTCGTTTCTGTGTTGGAAACTTTTTTTCTAACTTCACAACACTAGTAGTATTTTCACGAGGAAAAAAATTGTGGGGCTTCTTGTTCCTCGTGAAAACATAGTACCCACCTTTAAAGATAACTTACCAAATTTCGCAAGAACTGAATAAGGGGCTTTATTGAATGGGACTGGCTGTTGGTGTTGTAGCGTGTGGAATTTCGCCTGCCTGTTTTTATGCAAAATTCAAATTGTCGTTTAGCTCCACAAGTTAATTCTTGGGAAATTAAACTGACTGTTATTAGGAACTATTCTGATTGTGGTTGCGTGTAGTTTATAGATTTTTGCATGTTGTGGTGCCAACGTGTATTATAAATCAGGACAATGCCATTAATTGAGCGATTGATTATACGGAATATTAAACAAAATGTTATATGCCTCCGCTGCGCCGATATCTTCGTAACATGGCGGCGGCGCTGCAAAAAAACTCAAAAAGAAAAGGCGGCAGCGTAAAGGTCTAGTTGCGACAACCTATAATTCGGTTGTGATGGCATCTAATATGATTAAGACAACCTCTTAATTCGGTTATTTTTCAACTTTCAAAGGCTAATTTGGTCTAGATAATGCACAGCTCACTGATTGTGAGAAGCTCTCCATTGTCCCTCTATGGGAGATAATGGGATAATATTTATTTATTTATTTTTTTACTTCAACTCTGATGCATTTGTTAAAAGCATATTTGACATTATTTTGATTATATTATAAAAACATTTCATTGGTGTTAATTGCATTGTTTAAAATTCGTTGCACCAAAAATATTTGCGTCTTTTAAGTATAACCAACCAACCAACATCATGATGTTTCTTGAGAATAATTTTCTACCATATTGATGCACTCAACATGCTACGTCGTCCTCGTATACATTGACGCCAACACTAACAAAAACATCAAAATAACCAACAACAGTTTGGATTTATTTTTATTTTTATGGTTGAAAATTGGACGTTAAAGAATATCGTCCAGGTCGTTGTCGTCTTTGTTCTTCTCTCCGTTGGTGGCAATCGTTCTTCTTCATCTCAAATCTGCGTCGTAATTTAATGATGTACAAAATGTTTATGCGGCAACATTCAATGGGTTTACTGCAGAATACCAGAACAAAAACGTATTCCGCAAGGAAAACTCAACTTTGCATATGCGCAGCGACAGAGCGAAACCTAGAGCAGAGGAGAGGTACAAAGTAAACACAGGGATGTTTAAAAATTCAAATTGGTCGCATTAATGATGATCATGAATACGGAAAAGCGAGAATATTGCTGCGTTTTAAGACATTTTAAGATACAAGAACGCATTTTGCTATTAATAGATTAAGATTTCGTAGACAAAAGAAAAAGAAACTACGAAAAATCCAGAAAATTCTAAATGAAGTGGGGAAAATGACAAATAAGCTAATGACTTCTAACCCATGCATAAAAGAGTGTCATGAGACATCAGATGTTGCGATTCTTTTTAATTCTATTCTATTCTTTTTAACAGACAACAAAATTTATTAAATTGTTTTATTAAAATTGTATTTTTCTTCATAAAATTTAAATACTAAATTTAGTACACAAATATTATTTGTTAATATTTTGTATTTGAGTTTCCTTTTCTAATTGTGTCATGTCGTTTATTACATATGCATTTTATTTCTGTCATTATTAGTCACACAACATTTTCTCGCATCATTTTGTGCATATTCTTGTCAGCGTCAAGAAATTTGAATACAGCCAATATGAAATACAAATCAGCCACACGCCAGATTATCGCCAGATACTATTGTCTGCATTAAGGTGTTCATGAACTATTTTTAAGAAATGACACAGAAATCACCGCGGACCTTGGAATGTTCTCTACATATAATAAAAGTATAATACTTTATTTAAAACAAAAAAATAAAACCGTTGTACTGTGAATTCCTGCGAGTTATTTATGTGACAGTTTTTTTACGATTTTTTTTTCGAGAGAGATACGTTTATGCCCACTGTCGTGGAATGAAATTAAAGATTCATAAAAATATATACAAAAATTTGTAAATTTGTTACTACACTGAAACAGAGTTGTCGCCAAGACGAGTTTGCTACAAAAAATTATTCCAAATGCAGACACAAAATTAAGTTATGACCCAAATTAGAAAAAAATCATCGAAAAGTCGATGTCTTAAAAAAAATTACCGCCAGAGATAATAAATTGATAGTAAAAGTCCGTATCAAGATTTTACCTGAAATTTTTCAAAAGTCCATACAAAAATATACCTGCAACATTCCACCCCTGCAGTGCAGGGTGGACCATTTAAACCTTTCTAATGTGATTTGGTAATAATAAAAAACAAACACAAATTAGTTGATGTGAAATGATTTTTCATTTATTTTGAACCATGCAAATGTGTTTTGATCACTTGTGGATATGATAACGCGTAAATGGTTGCCGCCAGAGCGAACGACGCAGTGTGCACCTTTTTGCGTATTTTCCCTCCCATTTCGTAGTATTTCGGGCTGAATAGCACAATTTCATGTCAAATATTGTCTTTCAAGGCTTCCAGGGACCGTGGCTTGTTGAAATAAACTTTGGGCTTGCAATACCCCCACAGTAAGAAGTCTGAAACGGTTAAGTCGGGTGATCGCGGCGGCCAGTCATTATCACGATTTTCCGAAATTAGGCGATGGAGGAACTAAAGACGCAAGAAAGCGATCGAAGCTCGGGGTGTGTGCTCTGGCGCCTTCCTCTTGGAATCAAAAGTTGTCCACGCTGCTAGCAGTCAGAATTGGCATAACAAACTCCGTTATGATAACTCGATAACGCTCTCCATTGATGCTCAAGGTAAACTCCCAACGCTAGCCTCTACATGCTGTAAAATCTGCCTAGTTTTATTTGAATGCAAATATATGGTGTTTGGAGTTTTTCGCAAATATAGTATACTTGTTGTAATTTCCTTTAAGGCTATAAGATATCACTTTTCTCCCGTTAGTGAAAAAAAATGTAAATGCCGCGGGTGGGATTCGAACTCACATTCGCTGGACGATCGTTTCGATGTTTGTGAAGCATCATCTTCAGCAGCGTCTAGCCCGTTAAGCCACTGCGGTGTGTATTTACACAAGTCACTAACTGAAGACATTTATTGATTGTGTGCAGAGTGATTGGTTGTCGCTACTTACACATTGTTTTCCTACTTACACGCACTGATGCAGAAGTTTTGAAGCATCATCTTCAGCAGCGTCGAAACGATCGTCCAGCGAATGTGAGTTCGAATCCCACCCGCGGCATTTACATTTTTTTCACTAACCGGAGAAAACTGATGTCTTCTAGCCTTAAAGGAAATTACAACTTTAAACATAACGAGGATCCAAGACAATAGTATACTTGTATCTTGTATCTAAACACATTATGTTTGCTATTCAATAGTACATGTTTGAAACACTACGATTGGTATGTTATAATATAGGTGTTTGCAAAATTGGGTCTGGCGGTAAATGACGACAAGACAAAGGTAATGGTTTCAACGAACAGGGCCTCCACGCTATTAGACCAAAGCGTGAACGTTGATAACCGATAGAATTTCGAGGTGGTGGACGAATTTATATACCTCGGATCTGCCGTAAACGAAAACAACAATGTCAGCCTTGAGATCAAGCGGATAATTGTGATTGCGAATATAAGGTATTTTGGGCTAAGCAAGCGCTTTAGAGATAAAGCCCTCTCTCGACTAATAAAAGTCCAGCTGCACCAGACTCTCATTCAACCTGTCTTGCTTTATGGTGAGGAACCCTGGGTCCTATCGCAAGCAGACGAAACATCTGTAGGAGTCTTCGAGAGAAAAATACTCCGAAAAATGTATGGTCCTATAGTGCACATCGGCGATTATCGGCGATGCATGAACCATGAGCTGTATGAGATTTATCCTGACATTGACATAGTTAAGCGGATCAAAATAACGCGATTGCGCTGGTTAGGCCATGTCAGTAGAATGGATGAAGACGAACCAGCACGAAGGGTTATCGAAACCGAACTCGAAGGAAGATGAAAAATAGAAAGACCAAGATTCCGCTGGCGGGATCAGGTTGACGAATCTCTGCGTACGCCAACTGGAGAAATAAAGCAAAAGATCGAACTGGTTGGCGAAATATGTTATCATCGTTTTGTATAGTCCATGACCCCCCGGGGTTGTCCGAGACCGGATAAGTAAGTGATACAAATACACCTTTTATTCTGATACAAATACAGATGTGTTTGATGCAGTGTTTACTTCTATTTTATATGACTATGCTCTAACGAGAGAAAAAAAAAACATTACATGAGGTGTCAGGGGACACCCGGTTGGAACCAAGTTCCTTTCGCTATATATTATGTACTAGTTAGTTCCAACACGCTTAAGGGGCCCGTTGAAAAATACGATAATTTAAATGGATCTTTCAGAAAATATACTTTTAGTTTTTGGTTAATGTATGAGAAATTCATTCTACAAGCTTACAAGTCATGAACATTTTTCTAATTGAAAAATGATTGGTTTTTGTTAGAAATAATAGACAATTCAGTTAGGCACACTCATTGGCATGACTAGTTTCCGTGACAGGTTCATCATCAGATGCCTAACTACTGTGCCTGAATTGATAGGCATTTCAGTGATGTTGATACTTAGCGATCTTCGATCGATACTAATTCGCACGTGTAAATTTCCATTTTACAATGAGAAAAATGTTCATGACTTATAAGCTTATAGTATGAATTTCTCGTACATTAACCAAAAACTAACACAAATCGGTCATACATATTCAAATAAACGTAACTGACACTAGCCCGGTCATCAAAAAATGCTATACCACGGAAAAATACAACTCTGTGATATATATTAAAACTCACCTCAAAGCACTGCAACAATGCGAGAACGCATGAGGAAAAGAATAACATGGCGGACAAAATCTGTCTGTTCTTTTTGTTGGAATTATAGGCATATCAGGGATGTCGATACTTAGGGATCTTCTATCGATAATAATTCGCTCATGTAAATTGCAGAATTGTGTTTGTATATTATACGATTGATGATCTACCGATGGTATCAGTTCAGGCACAGTAGTTAGGCATATGACGATAAACTTGTCACGGAGTTCGAAACTAGTCATGCCAGTGAGTGTGTGTTGAACTGAATTGTCTATTATTTGCAACAAAAACCAACCATTTTTCAATTAGAAAAATGTTCATGGCTTGTAGTATGAGTGCATTTCTTTTAAGTATATTTATAGGTCCTGTTTGTAAGAATATGTATTCCTTTTTCCCGAAAAGGTTATTTTTGATGTGTTAACATCTATACGCGCGCCTCTAGGGCAGTAAACTATCAAACTAATACATACGCAAGTGTTAGGTTTTAAGAGTAAATCATAGTTTGTTTGTTCGTTGCTTGGCAGTCGGTTTCGAAAGTGATTATTGGGCGATTTTCATATAATTTTCCCACGCGATTTTCTCCGGAAATTCATAGCCGATTTTATTAATTTTTGGATTAAAAAGCTAGTGCGGGTTTCGACGAAGAGTTTAGGCCAAAAATTAAGGCGATCCGATATCGGCGAGCCGAGATTGAAGTGTTTTAATTTGGAGTATTAATTTGGAGTAATATTAAAAAAGTATTATATGTTGATCTTCGGTTATATCGTACGAATATAACAATGTATGTATGTATGTACAAGTGTCTGTTGCTTTGCATTCTTTGACTTTTGTGGGAATAAAACAAAAAGTATTGAGCAAGAAAATAATGACACATGTGCTTGCACTGGTCTTTAAATAATATTAAGTATTAATATTATTTAACTGTAACGTCATCATATGATTGAACGCTGTTTTTTATTTTCCAATGTAACATTTACGAATGTGTTCATAGAAATCGAACAGGTACCGTGTAGCAAAAAGGTGTTAACACATCGCCCGTGAGTTCGACCACTCATTGGATTTTTTTTAAAGAGAGGTACTTCTTTTACTAAAAGCTAATGTTTTTTTTTAAGAAAAGCTAGTATTTTTAAGATGAAGTACTTTTTGTAAGAAAAAGCCATAGGAGTATGGATTTTTTTCACAAAGAAGAACTTTTGTTAAGAACAGGTACTTTTTAAAGAAGTGGTACTCTTTTTAGGAATAGGTTATTTTTTAAGAAAGTTTACATATTTCAGAAAGGCTACTTATCTCAAGAAAAGAAAAGGTATTATTTTATTTTTGCAAGAAAATGTATTTTTTTTTACGAAAGAACTTGTACAATTTTAAGAGTATGTACTTATCTCAAGAAAAGTTATTTTGTTTTACAAAAAAGGTACTCGTTAAAGAAAAGGCAGTTTTTTAAGAAAATGCAATTTGTTGTAAGATAATGTACTTTAATAAGAAAAGTAACATATTTAAAAAATTACTTTTTTTAAGAAAAGGTACTTTTTGTAAGAAAATTTACTTTTTTAAGCAAAGGTGCTTCTTTAAGATAAGGTATTTTGCTAAGAAAAGGTACTCTGTTTAAGAATATGAATAGGTATTTTTTTTGAGAACATTTACTTTTTTTTAAGAAAACGCACTTACTTAAGAAAATTTTATTTTTTTAAACTTCTTTCACTTTGATTTTTCTAAATTTACTTTTTATTCGGTTCAAAATTACAAAATGTAATAAACAGGCTCCACCTAGAAAATTTCCCATTAAACAATATGTTAGTCTAGACACAAACCAAAAGTACGAGTGTAATAGGAAGTGTGATGCCAAATGTAATTCCATGCTCAGTGGTGTATTTCATGGATTTGCCAATCTTGCACTTTGGCTTTTTACTTTTTATTGGGTTCAAAACTACAACATGTACTACACAGGCTCCACCTAGAAAACTTCCCTTTAAACCAAACCAAAAGTACCCAATATAGTTGATTATACTGGGTTGTAATAAAGTAGTTAAAAAAAAGTTTTTTCATTTAGCCCCCATCCCGCAACGTGCGATAAGGAACTTCGTTCCAATAATAAAAGAGGGGCAAAGAGAGATTGCTGTAGCTGAAGTTTGTAACTGTATTCTTGAATTATTCTTTCAGTCAGTGATTTATAAATATTCCTAAATGCATGTGTAAATGAATTGAGTGTTTCTTATGTTGACTGATCTGTTTTGTTTTAGTTTCCTGCATTCAGTGGATGTTTAGGATGAAACACGTGTCGACGATTGTGTTTTAAACTTTTTTATTGACAGTTATTGTTAGCATACATTTGTGTTGTATTTAACACAATAATTTTAACACACAAAACGAAATGCCGTTGTTGTTATTTTGTTCGTTGTTTTGAACCATTGCCTCTATCTGGTATTAGTAAAGCAATTCTTTTCAACATCGAACGTAAATATCACACCAGGCCAAATGTCATAAATTTGGTGAGAGAACTAACTATTAGGTCTACTATAAGTTTTAGTCTATGATACAAACTGTCGTGGAATAGGCCCTTTATCCATCGCATACAAGGTCCTCCCGAGCGTAATGTGCGAAAGACTAAAGTCGTTTGTTTCAGTCCTGATCGGGCCTTATCAGAGTAGCTTTAAGACTGGAAAGTCAACTATAGACCCATATATCCACCTCTTTGTACATTATAAGGCTGCCTTCAATAACCCGATATGGTGAAAACTATACCAAACTATGTCGAAGCTTGGCATTCCTGCTAAGCTGACACGCCTTTGTAGAATAACACTGACCGACACGAATTCCTCAGTAAAGATTGGTAAAGACCTCACCGAACCATTTAGTAGAGGGGAAACCTCAGGCAAGGCGATACCCTATCATGCGATCTCTTCAACATATTAATTAAGATCATCATGCAAAAAGCTGCAGTCAACCAGGGGGTTTCTATGGTACAGCTGATCGAAAAGGTACTAGGGAAATGATGTAGAATGAGAGACCAAAGAAGACATAGAGATTATAGACCATGCAGCAAATAAAGTTTAAATGGTGCTGATTGATACTAATGACAGCTAAATTACTTATATATTTTATGTTGTTTGCATCGAACGAAAATACGCATTCTCTTTTATTTCTGTCCGTATTATGTCCAACCAAAGAGTATATTACAAAAACAACTCGAACTCGATGAAATGGCGTACTTCCTCATCGTCATCAAGAGAACGCGAAGAGAGGGATAGCTGCTCTGGTCTATTTCTCTATGAGTCAACACGAATAAAACTATTATCAGCAAAACTCACATGCTGCTGGCGTATGCTGATGATTTAGACATCTTTGGGCGAAATCTGCGAGAAGGTACTGCAGTAGTTTCGAGAATTGAGGAGGAATCTTCAAATGTGGGTTTGGCAGTAAACGAGGACACACCAAAAATAATGTTTTAGATAAGCAGAAAATCCACGCGATTAGAGGAAAGGGTGACGGTTGATAACCGTTATAATTTCGAAGTTGTGACGAATTATTTTAACTCGGGTCTGCTGTGAGCAGAAGCGATCACATCAGCCTGGAAATCACACGGATAATTGTGCTTGCAAATATATGTTATTTCGGGCTAAGAAAGCACTTCAGACATAAGAACTTCTCTCGGGAAACAAATGTCCAACTCTATCAGACTCTCCAGAAAACCTGTTTTGCTTTATGGCACAGAATCCTGGGTTATATTGCATGTTGATAAAACGTCACTGGGAGTCTTCGAGAGAACAAATGCTCCCAAGAACATATGGTCCTGTAATAGAAAACGGCGACTACCGACAACGGATGAACCACGAGCTGTATAATCTGTATCCCGACTTCGACGTAGTTATGCGAATCAAAATTGCGCATTTACCCTGGCTAGGCCCATGTCAGTAGAATGGACCAGAATGAACAAGTGCGAAAGGTATTCGAAGATGTAGTCGAATGTCATCGAAAAACAGGACGACCAAGACTTCGCTGGAAACACCTGGTGGAAGATTGCCTGCGAGAGATTGGTGTTACTAACTGGAGGATAACAGCTGAAGATCGAGCCGGTTGGAGAAACGTGTTATACTTATTATGTAAAGCCCTTGAAAGGTTGTTTGAGGTCAGCTAAGTAATTTCAGCATTATTTTACATGTGCATTAAAATGGTGCATAAATATGTATGTGTGTGAAATTCAATACGTATATAACTAGCGAAGACACAAACCAAACATGATTATTGTGAATGGTTACACGAATATTATTTTGGAGCCGTTTTAGAATAAATTCATTTTCCTACTGAATAAATTTTAACAAAATTTTCACAGAACATCAAAAATATTTTAATCTACGCATATTTTATATAAGGTTTTGAATAAATTATCTCTTGGCACTAGTGAGAATCCTACACTATACGAAACGTCATATCTTAAAATCTCGAGAGTTGGCGCTAACGCCGGGGATAACGTAAGTAATACTAAATACTGGTTATCCAACCATGGCCCCACTTTTATGAGATTGAGTTTTGGACTGGGTGTATAAGTAATCGGAAAATTTACCCTTCATATTGCAAACTGTGCAGATAGGATCTGTGGGCATATTTTAAAAAGGGACATGGTGGCGTTAATAATAGTACTACCTGAAGTTTACCTAGATACCAGGTATCCAACCATATCCCCATTTTTTAAGATTCGGTTTTGGACTGGGCGTATACGTCATCTGAAAGGTGGCTCTTAAATAATTTAAATGGTTTCCCGTTACATCCCACGAGGGGATTAGGGAGAGCTTCTCACAACCAGCTCGATAATACATAAATACTCGATAGTGTCGCCGTCACTAAGCGAGGTGACCGCCGTCGAAAGAAATTTAAGGTGGTCAGAGTAGTGATTGAACCCACGTCCTCATGCACAAGAGCCGCGCACACTACCATTGCACCACCGACGGCCGACGGTGGCTCTTAATATAAGAAAATTTCGAGTATGGATGAGTGGGTATATCTAAAAAACGGGAAGTGTGGCGTCGTACACGGAGATATCGAGAATGATACTTACGAATTGCCATCTAACCTTTCTAAAAATTTTCTAACAATGCATCCTTCATATCAGAAACTGAGGGGAAAAATGGATGAGTGGGTAAAAATCAAAAGCAGAAAGGATGGCGTCGATGGTAAAAATACCATAATACCATACCATAATCGAATCTTAGCTACTAGATATCCAACAGGGACCCCACTTTGTTAAGATTCTGTTTTGAACTGGGCGAATACGATATCTGAAAATGCACCCTTCACATAAGAAATTGGGAAAAGTTGGACGAGTGGGTATATATACCTCAAAAATAGAAGGGGTGGCGTCGATGGTAAAAATACCATAACTAGTCCTAGACACTAGGTATCCCATGCTGTCCCACTTCGTCCAGATTCAATTTTAGATTGGGCGTATACATTATCTGAAAATCCGTCCTTCACATAAGAAAGTGGGAAAAAATATAAGAGGTGGCGTCGATGACAGAAATACCATAATTAGTCCTAGGCACTAAGTAGCCAACACTGTTCCCACTTTTACCAGACTCGGTTTTATACTATCTGAAACTGCACTTTTCACATAAGAAACTTGGGTGAAAGTAGATTAGTGTAAAAAATTCAAAAGCCTAGTGCCTAGGACTAATTATGTTATTTCCCCCATCGATGCTGGCCCTTATATTTTTGAGATACACCCACTAATCCATTTTGCCCAGATTACTATGTAAAATGTCAATTTTAAGATAATGTGTCCCAGTCTAAAGTCGAGTTTGGGAAAAGTGGGGACAGTGTTGGCTACCTAGTGGCTAGGACTAGTTACGGTATTTTTCCCATCGATGCCTTACCTGCTATTTTTGAGATATACCCACTCATCCGCTTTTCACCATTTTCTTATGTAAAAGGTGAATTTTCAGATAAAGTATACGCCGTCCAAACCAAAATCTAACAGAGTGGGGATCGTGGTGGATACCTAGTGTCTAGGATTAATTATGGTATTTTAACCATCGACGCCACTCTTTCTGGTTTTGATTTATACACACTCATCCATTTTCTTCCCAGCATTTTATATGCAGGGTGCATGTTTAGAAAACGTTACGACCAGCCTAAAACCGAATCTTAAAAAACTGGGGTTAGGTTTAGATGCCCAGTGTATAGAACCATTTTCGATATCCCCCTGATCGACGCCATCCTTCCCGTTTTTTAGATATACCCACCCATCCATACTCTAAATTTTCTTAAATAAGGAGCAACTTTTCAGATTTCCTTCATATCTGGCACTTTTGGTTTCCAAATATTTTATACAGTACAGTTTTATGAATTTGAAAGTAAAGGGTTATCCATTTTGCGGTTTCAAAAGTAAACGTAAATAAAAGACATATAAAATATTTTTTTTCATGATATTTCTTTTTTATTATAAAGTTTGTACGTTGACATTATGTGTGAAACACTACATCATTTAAATGACCACCACGCGAAGTGGTGCAAACATTGATTCTTTTGAGGTAATTTTCGACCACTTTTTGACACATATTGGGCGGTATCTCAGCCATAACTAGACGAATGTTGGTTCTTAAGTGCTCAAGAGTTAAAGATTTATGTGCATAAACACGGTCTTTCGCGTAGCCCCTCAAAAAAGGTCTAATGGTGTCAAATTGCATGATCTTGGTGGCCAGTTGATATCGCCACGACGAGAAATTACGCGGCCAGGAAATGTCTCTTGCAATAAAGCCATATTCGCTCGAGGTGTGTGGCATGTGCCACCGTCTTGTTGAAACCACATATTCTCCAAGTCGTATTCTTCAATAGCAGGCAAAAAAAGTCGGTTATCATATGACCATAACGCTCCATCGTCGTTTTCGAAAAAGTAAGGTCCAATCACATCTTCGGACCAAAGAGCGCACCAAACAGTGACTTTTTCTAAATGTAATGGTCTCTCTTCAATTACTTGAGGATTCTCCGAACCCCAAATACGACAATTTTGTTTATTAACATACCCACCGCGTGAGAAATGTGCTTCATCGCTGAAGAAAATTTTGTTCGAAAAATCGACGTCCACCGCCTGTTGTTCAAACACCCATTCCACGTATCTACGACGTTGTGAATGGTCAGCTGGCTTCAGTTGTTGTGTGAGCTGGACTATATATGGATGTAGGAGTAGATTCAAATGCAAAATACGCCATAATGTGCCGTAAGACAGTCCTAATTCCTGAGAACGACGAGGAATCGACAAATTCGGGTCTTCGGCAACACTTTCACTTACAGCAGCGATATTTTCAGCAGAACGAGCGAAACGATGATGCACAGGCCTTACAATATCATTAACCGCTCCAGTCACTTCAAATTTCTGCACAATTTTGCCAATTGCTTGCGTAGTTGGACGATTATGTAAACCATAATCTCCTCTTAAAGCACGATATGTGGCAGTGCCAGAGTCACCATTTTTGTAGTAGGTTTTAATAATTTTCATGCGTTGTGTGATAGTTAAGCGATCCATTTTCGTCAATGTCAGACTTTCAACTGAAAAGAAAAAAAAAATTGGTTTAACAACTTAGTTTGACAGATGTCGAATTCCAGCCCTATACTTTTGAAACCACGAAATGGATAACACTTTATTATGAGGCAATACCTATCGAAGCCACAAACCTTTACACATAAAATACTTTAAAAACAGAATTGCCAGCATCAAACAAATTCAAAATAGTTAAAAGCATTCAGATATTTCATTACAATTGCCATCGGATTCCACAACCTGCATTTGCACTCCCTGAGTAAATGCAAATTCAACATTTTTTAATTGCCATTGTTCGCAATTAAAAAAAAAAAAAAAAAAAAACCGTTTCCCATTACATCCCATGAAGAGATTGGGGAGAGCTTCTCACAACCAGTGAGCTGTGCGCTTTCTAAGTTTTCACTCACTGATTGGGACCTACAGTTTTACACCGATTCCGAACGGTATTTTGAGAAGCTTTTTCATGGCTAAATACTCGATAGTGTCGCCGTCACTATGCGAGGTGACCGCCGCCGAAAGAATTTTTTTTTTTTTTTTTTTTTTTTTTTTTTTTTTTTTTTTTTTTTTAAGGTGGTCAGAGCAGGGATCGAACCCAGGATCTCATGTACAAGAGGCGCGCACACTACCCATTGCACCACCGACGGCCACCATTGTTCGCAATTACATTGGATAAAGTAATGCAAATTAAAATCCAATGCAAATTATAAAAACCCATGTATGAGTATTACCCACGAAAATGAATTTATTCTAAAACGGCTCCATAATTATATTCGCGTAACCATTCACAATAATCAGGTTAGGTTTGTGTCTTCGCTTGTTATATACGTATTTAACATCGCAAACATTAAATATGTTACTGATATTTCAGTACAACTACTGATACATTGATTTAATATTAATATTTAATATTTAATATTAATACTAATAGTATTAATATACGAGTATTAAATATATGTAATTGCCTTAAAAAGTCAGTCTCGATACTATAATATTCCTATAGATATATCCAATGCCATTGCTTCGGGATGTTCATTCATCACAAAAAAGGGGGAACACAATTTCATATACATATTGCCCTTTGTCTTATCGAGTTTCTATTCTTTTTCTTTACGTGGTTATTCCACTTTGGTAGTATTTGAGTGAGACCTAGACCCATTTTTTGTGAAAATTAAATTTTTTTTCTTAACTACACAATTCACACAATCATTAAATGAAAAGGGCATTTATATGTTTCAAAAACTACATACATATGATTATATACCTACATATTTAAATTTACCTTACATAGTATGTATGTACATCTGACTCAAATTGTGTCTTCATATGCCCGAGTGTGTTCTGATGTCAAATTGTATTTTCCTAATTGCATCAGGTGCTACTGAGACATCACATCACAAGTTTTGTTATTGTTTCGTTTTCTTAAACAATTAATTTTTTTTCGAGTTTTTGTTATCTCAATTGCCAAAAACGTGACTTTTTATTATTTATTCATTTGATGAGTTACATTTCGAAATACATGTGTGTGCACATACATACACAATTTTTTTTTAAATTATTTGCTTTTTTCTCAACACAAATTTGTATTCATTTTCGATTAAATTCGAAAAATTCATTAGGATTTTCGAAAACATCTGTTTTTACAGCTGCACTGAAAAAGAGAACTAACAAAGAAAACAGAGAAAACTTGTGTTAAACTTGAGAAAATTTGTTCAGTTTGATTTATTATACATTCTTGATTGGATTGGAATTTTTGTTGGTTGTTTGTAAAACATTGCACAGTGGAGTAATTGTCGAAAAAAAACAACCTTATGTAAGGTTAGGGTTTCTTTGAAACTTTCATTTCATTAAGTTTGTCTGATAGGCATTTGCATTTAAGCTGGTAAATTAGACTTAAATGTTTTTATTATTATAATTCTGTATATATCTTTCCCATTCTGTATTAATTACTACAAAGCCGGTTCACCGACAAATTTCCGTAGTTGCGTAGTTAAACATATATGTAGTTGAAAAAAAAGCAACTATTATAATCATGTGCAACTAACTACTAAAGTATGATAATCCGGGGTTGATAATAACCAAAATATCAACCATGTCGTAGGCGAAATTGCCCTAAATATTGGGTGGTTGATATTAATTGGTTAATGGTATTATAAATACCATTAAATGTTTATGATATTATAAATACTTTTATTGACTATTTTACAACGTCATGAAGTCCTTAATTTAATAAACAAATATACAAATTTTACTATATTTCTCCAACTGGCTCTATCCTTCGTCTTTTCTCGCCAGTTGGTAATACTAAGAATACGGAGGGATTCTTCGGCCTGTTCTTTCCAGCGGAGTCTTGGTCGTACTCTTCTCCTGCTTCCATCGGGTACGTTATCGAAAACCTTTCGCTCTGGCTCATCTTCATCCAGTCTGAATTCAGATGATATAGCTCTTGGTTCCAACGACGTCGGTACTTCCCGGTATATATATTTTACGGAGAATTTTTCTCTCGAATATCCCCAGGTGTTTTTCATTTGCTTGCCAAGTTTAGGAGCCATATGTCAAGACAGGTAATATGAGAGTCTGATATAGCTGGACTTTTGTCCGTCGAGAGAGGGCTTTGTTCCTAAACTGCTTGCTGAGCCCAAAATGCCATCTATTTGCAAGCACAATTCTCCTATTTATCTCCAGGCTGACGTTGTTGTCCTTGTTCACGGCGGATCCAAGATAGACAAATTCATCTACCGCTTCAAAATTAAATCGGTTGTTAACATTCAAGTGCGGACCAAGTCGAGAGGTTTGTCTAGTCGTTGACACCATCAATTTTGTCTTGCCCTCATTAACAGCAAGACCCACCTTCGCTGATTCTTTTTCGATTCTTGAAAATACTCCAGTAACATCTCGCAAATTTCGCCCAATGATGTCTATGTTATCAGCATACGCCAGCAACATGTGGCTTTCGCGTCTTATTCGTATATACTGCACTTTTCTCATTATTATCTCCATTAAGATGTTGAAGAGATTGCATAAAAGTGTGTTGCCTTGTCTCAGTCCACGCTTGGTACAGAATGGTTCGGTGAGGTCTTTCCCACCTTCACTTCCTCACCTGGTCAGCGTCATTCTACAGAGGCGGATCAGTTTTGCCGGAATCCCAAGTTCAGACATAGCTTCGTACAGTTTTCCCCGTATGGGGCTATCGAAAGCAGCATTGTAATCGGCAAATATATGGTATGTATCGATTTGCTTTTCGTCGGTCTTTTCCAGGATTTGGCGTAGCATGAATATTTGGTCCGTTGTGGACTTGCCTGGTTTAAAACCACAATGATATGGCCCAATCAGGTTTTCAACAATTGGATTTAGTCTTTCACATAACACGCCCGACAAGACCTTATACGCGATGGATAAAAGATAGTTGGAACGTTGTACACGGATCACCCTTTTTGAATACAGGACATAATACATAGACTCGAATCGTCAAGCTTAGATTCTCTCAACCATATACCGCATATAAGTTGATGCATGAGTGCTAGCAGTACTTCGCCACATACCTTAAAAAACCCAGTGGGTAGCACATCCACACCAGCGGTTTTATTGTTCTTAAGCAGGTAGGTCGTTCTAATCTCGCCTTGGCTGGGAGCGTACAATCTTCACTGTCTTCCACAATCATTACCTCTTGATCTTCAGTGGAAGAATCTGAGTGTAGTAGAGCTGATAAGTGGTATCTCAACATTTTAAGCACACACTTCTATTTCTAGGTCCCTTTTGTAAGAATATGTATTATAGTTTCCCGAAAAGGTCATTTCTTTAATGAGAGGTACTTCTTTTATTAAAAGCTAATTTTTTTTAAGAAAAGAAGTGTTTTCTGTAAGAAAAAGCCTAAGAGTATTATTTTTTTTTAAAGAAGTAATTTTTTTAAAACAGGTACTTTTTTTAGGAAAAGACTATTTTTTTAAGAAAATTTACTTATTTTCAGAAAGGCTACTTATCTCAAGAAAAGAAAACGTATTATTTTATTTTTAAGAAAAGGTACTTTTAAGAAAATGTATTTTTGTAAGAAGAGGTATTTTTTTAAGAGAAGATATATTTTTTTTTTGAAGAAAAGCTTTTTTTTACGAAAAAACATGTAAAATTGTAAGAGTACGTACTTATCTCAAGAAAAGTTATTTTGTTTTACAAAAAAGGTACTCTTTAAAGAAATGGTAGTTTTTAACAAAAGGCAATATGTTGTAAGATAATGTACTTTTTGACGTAGAATACGTCTTACCTTACGGTATGAGGAGTCATGTCAGGTTTTTATTGTTGTAATCTTTATTTCATTGAATTTGAGGAAACGGCGAGATGAATTTTTTTAAAATTTTTTTGTAGGTAAATGAAGATGTTATCTTTCGTTTGATATACATTTCATATTGGTTGATATATTTCTAGTATTTTAATTTCTCAAATGAAAATTGTTTAAACACATACACTCCAACATATGTGTGCTGTTTGGTTGAGTGTTTTTGGTTGCTCAACATTGCTTAGGAACATGTATCTAGTAAAAAGTGAAACGAACAGCAAGCTAATGTTGCTTGGCAACATGTATCTAGTAAAAAGTGAAACAAACAGTAAGCTAACGTAATAAAGCTTTTTTGTGAAAGCTTCAATAAAGCTGTTGTAACATTAATTTTGAATTGTAAAGCGTAAACCTTTCACACAACGCTCGAATGCTAATGCGAAGACTCGATAAGGTAAACCTTTTTTAATATTAGGGCGGCCCTCTCAACATTCGCAGAACTTATTTCAATAAAAATATTAATTAAAATACATGAATTAAATTAAGTTTAAAAAAATTGAACATAATATTTTTTTTTTAAACGGACTTGAATCAAATGCCGTTGGTAAATATAAAAATTACAGCAGACAGTTGTCCGAGGCCTTCGGCCACGGACTGTCCCTGCAGGCTGTGTCAGAGACACGGCCATTAAGTTTAACGTAGAATACGCCATCCGATAAGACAGAAAACATATATAACAATAAATGATAAACAATATAAACAAATGAATTTATTGTTATATATGTTTTTTAAGAAAAGGTACTTATATAAACAAATTTATTTTTTTCAAGAAAAGGTACTTTTTGTAAGAATATTTACTTTTTTTAAAGCTTTTCTCTTTAAGATAAGTACTTTTTTAAGAAAAGGTAGATTGTTAATGAATATAAATAGGTATTTTTTTTTGAAAAAATTTACTTTTTTTAAGAAAACGTGCTTACTTAAGAAAATGTTATTTTTTATACTTCTTTCACTTTGGCTTTTCTAATTTTACTTTTTATTCGGTTCACAGGCTCCACCTAGAAAATTTCCCATTAAACAAAAAATTTTGCCCGATATGTTTGTCTAGACACAAACCAAACGAAAAGTACGAGTGTAAGAGTAAGGGTGTTGCCAAATGTAATTCCATGCTCAGGGTTGTATTTCATGGATTTGTCGGTCTTGCACTTTGGCTTTTCTAAATTACTTTTTATTGGGTTTAAAACTACAATATGTAATAAACAAGCGGCACCTAGAAAACTTCCCCTTTAAACCAACCCAAAAGTACCCAATATAGTTGATAATAATGGGTTGTAATAAAGTAGTTAAAAAAAGTTGTTTCAAATTTTTTCATTTAGCCCCCATCCCGCAACTTGCGATAAGGAACTTCGTTCCAAAAATCTTAACCCCAAAGTTTGAGTTTTTTTTGAGCTTTTTTGTAGGTTTTATAAGCTTTCAAAAGAATCGGTATAGTTATTTTATTTTCAAATAACGCAAAAACGGTAAAGGCTGGACTTTTGAATTTTTCCACGAATGTTCACAAGTAAATCGGTTTAAAAAAAAAATTTTAAGTTTTTTTTTTGCAAAAAAAATGTTTTTTTCAAAAAACTTAGACCAGCAAAAAAAAAAATATGTAAATGTTAAAGCGGCATTTGTGCCAAACATGTCGGTAGGATGCAAAATGAGGGAGTTATAGCCATTTGTGTATGGCAACCTCCCAAATTTCACTACAAGAATAATGCTTTAAATTGTGAAAAATCCATATACATACATTCACACTCTTTCTGCTTACCACTGATTTAGAGCATTTTGCTCGAATTGAAATTTGAGAGGATTTATATCAAACAAGGTAAACTCTGTTTTTACATCAATGTTTACCATCTTTTTAGCAACAATGCTCCACCACATAGCTTTGAAATTGTCAGAGACTACATACATATATTTTTAACCACACTTCACTCTTTGGTTACTTTAGTCAGTATTATATTTTTTTACAAAATAACGGGTTTTTCAACAGAGACGCTACAAAAGTAAATCGATAGGGACAGCAAACGACTCCATATTTTTCCCGCTCTTTTGACTTTTCTCTTCAGTAAGGTTTGCCATTTCATCATGGAAAGATATACGAGCCAAGATCGAGTCGAAATTATTAAAATTTACTACTGAAATTTGGAATTAGTGGCCTGAACTTTAAGAGCGCTACGTCCAATTTATGGTCGTCATAATCGTCCTACCAGATCAACAATTGAGCGTCTAGTGGAAAAATTTGAATCCACAGGCATAGTACAAAATGTTCCCGTGCCAGTGAGACAAAGAAGTGCCCGTAGTGTCGAGAATATTGCTGCCACTGACGCTTCAGTTCAAGAAAGCCCAAATGTGTCTCTCACACGTCGTTCTCAAGCGTTGGGCATCTCTGTGACGTCGTTGAGGCGAATTTTCCGAAAAGATCTTGGCCTACAGCCTTACAAGGTCAAATTGACGCAAGAACTGAAGCCGCTTGACCACCATAAGCGTCGTATGTTCGTGAATTGGGCTGAGCAACAACTTGAAAATGATTCGGATTTTCATCGGAAAATCATCTTCAGCGATGAGGCTCATTTCTGGCTGAATGGCTTCGTCAATAAGCAAAATATGCGTTATTGGTCAGACAACAATCCACACGTAATCCATGAGTCATCATTGCATCCCAAAAAAATTACGGTTTGGTGCGGTTTATGGGCCGGCGGCGTCATTGGGCCGTACTTCTTCCGTGATGATCAAGACCGGCGCATTACTGTGAATGCGAATCGCTACCGTTCAATGATAACCGAATATTTTTGGCCCCAATTGGATAATATGGACTTGGAGGACATGTGGTTCCAACAGGACGGCGCCACAAGCCACACAGCGAATGCCACAATCAATTTATTGGAAACCAAGTTTGGTGAACGTGTTATCTCACGAAATGGCCCTGTCGATTCGCCGCCTCGGTCTTGCGATTTGACGCCGGTAGATTATTTCCTGTGGAGCTACGTCAAGTCTATGGTCAATGCCAACAAGCCAGCGACGATTGATGAAATTCGTACGAATATCGAACGTGAAATTGCTGCAGTATCGGCCGATTTATGCTTGAAAACCGTCGAAAATTGGGTTCAGCGTCGGGACTTCTGCAAGCGTGCCCGTGGTGGCCATGCAAAAGAAATCGAGTTCCATACATAATGGCATCGAACGTACTTTCACAGGAATAAAGAATTTCATTGGTAGCTAAAACCGGTATTGTTTTATTTAAAAAAAACTTTTGTAGCGCTCTTATTGAAAAACCCTTTACATATACATATTTATAAATATATGTATATTTTAATTCTAAACTTTAATATCTCTTGCCGTAAAAGGACAAATGACTCATTTTATATCTTGAAAGAGGTCTTATTTCTTACCTGATCTTTGCAAATACTTACCAAAATATTGCAATTTTTATATATATCAAGTTTTCAGTGAGATATATATCATTTCGATAGGATACAAAACGTCTGAGATACGCCCGAATATATATTCAAGCCCCAACCGTCCCCCCCCCTTGCGCAGATTAACCGGTTTTACTCATAACCGTGTGCCGGATTTTTAAAAACTAAATTTTCGAATAAACCAGTAATTGGTTATTTGGTGACGGTTAACCGGATAACCGGGATTTACTTAATTTGTATAATTATATGATTTTCGAACTTAAACCAAATTTGGGTAGTAAGAAACATACTTTCTATTTCCAAATATATGAAATCAATACGTTCTAAATGACATTTCCAAAAAATTTTTCATTCCAATTTCAAAATATTTTATGATTATGATTAAGAAATAACTAAAAATTATTTATGAAGTAATTGAGCTTTCCAAACATTTTTTGTTTTAATTTTATTTTCTTATTATTAATTTATCGATATTAAAGAACAAAATTTAATGAATTATATGAGGCCTTCATTACAAGATGATGTCGTAGGTCAGCGAAATCTATAAATGTAGTACTCGTCGAGACCGATACAACGATGTCAAACAAACAAAAAAAAACTACAATAAAAAAAAAATGATTTTCGCTGTTTTCACGGCCTTGTAAAGGATAACTTTTTTTTTTAAATTGTCTCGAGGTGATCTTTAATATTTGCCCTCGACTTTGGGAACTTTTTTAAATGGAGGCCGGCCTGGTCTGCTGAGACTATCTTTGCACAAAATTAAAAAATACGAAGGAACGTGATTTAATTTATCTTTTAAACCAAAATTCAAAATGCCTTCAACATATTTTCAATATTTACTATAAAAAGTGCATGAACTTCAATCGATTATAATGTAGAAAGTCGTGAATTTGAATTGCTGAGTTTTGAATTGCAGTTTTGAATTTCAAATAAAATTTATGAATTTCAGTTGAGTACTGAAGATAAGTTGTTTCTAAACAAAATGTGTTAAAACATAAAACAAAAAATCGAATTCCGAAAGAAAGAGACCAAACCTACATTCAAAATGCATTCAATATATTTTCAATATTTACTATAAAAAATGCAAGAAAATACAAATCAAAGAGAAATGTCAATCTATGTGAAAACAACGCTATACTATATAAACAAACATTATAAACGTGCTGCTGCTTGGATCGTGAATAAAACTGCGTCAAAGAAAGAGAACGCAACGCGTAGGAGAGAGAAATGAAAAGAGCCAAAAAACCATGTCAAAATGAACAACATGGCTAAAACGAAAAGACGAATGAAACGGTTCGAAAATTCATTCTGTATTCATTTTTCGAAAATACTATTTTTAAAAATAGCATGAACAGTCAGTCAGTTTTCCACGAGTAGTGCTAACGACAACAAGTGATTTTGGGAGAAAGTGAATAAAATCGGAAAACCCCAAGTGGTGAAATTTGAATTTTCTGTAGAATTTTTACAAAAATAAAAATGAAAATACCAAAGTGATAATACTTATACACCACAAAAAAAAATGACAGAAAATTTTAAAAAATATTAAAAAAAAATTGCAATATTACTTTAAAGTTACGAAAAAGAAATGCAAGTGTTTTATAAGTGAAAAACTAAACGAAACGAAAATTTTCCTCTCATTACGTCGGAGTCACAAAACGCTTAACCTTTGTGTTCTTTGAAAATTTATCTATACTAGATTTGTTTTTTGTGCTTCTGTTCATAAGAATATCGTACTCGTTTAGAAAGACATAGATACATATAGACACATTTGCACATACATATATCTACGTTTATGGTGTCCGTCCAAGTAGAAGTATAAGTAGCAACGCCAACGGCAACAAATTCAAATTTTCACAGCGAATAAACCCTACAAGATTTGCAACAACGCAATTTCGCCAAATAACATTACCACGATCGAGTAGATCCTTTGTTTTGGTTGTAAATTCGTCTCGCGCTATATATGCCAATAGTCTTTGTGGCAAGAGCTCAGTGTTTGACAAGTAGAATACAGCAATAGAGGGAGATTTTGATTTGAAAGTGAGTGAAGAAGAAAAGAAAAATAAACTAAATTTGAATAAATCGGGACAATGGCCAGTAATGAATCAACAACCACGTTTGCTGATACGATTGGTGGTGACAGTAGCAATATATCAATGGAAAACTCCGAACAGCTGAATGTAATGCAGCAAGCAGAAACGGAAGTGGAAATTGAAATGGAAAAGGAAACGGAAATAGCAGCTATAACTTCGACAGCGGCTGGGGATACTGGTACCCATCCAAGAACTGCCGCTTATCGAGGAGTGCGTTTTGCTCCCACGTCAGAAGCTGATGCAGCAGAAGAAGAGGAAGAACCCTGGTGGTGGGAGGTGGAGAATGATAATCTCACCTTGGACCAGGTGCCGAATGTAACCTCTGTGTTTACACCCTCGCCAGAGGATATTATCGATAAACCCCATGGCATTGAAGAAACTCACGCTTTGGCACCTGACGACGACTTTGATCGTTTGCATCGCTTAACCGATCGCATTAAAATGACCATAAATGAGCAGAGAGAGCGCCATTTAAGTGAATCCAGTGATAAAAGTCTTACGGATTTTGGAAAACCAGAAGTTATACCAGACTCCGCGACGAGCCAAGAAACTGGCAAAGAACAAACCCTAGAAGAATTCAAGGAAGAGTTGCGCGTGAAACGCATGGCACGCCAAACAGCTGTACAGGATTTCCGTGACGAAATCGCCTGTTTACGCAAACAATTGGAAAGGGAGCGTGAAATCTCCCAACGTCTACGCAATGGCGAAACTGTTGAGAATATGCCCCTCGATCTAATAGAAACCCCTACTACAGCTATAAACTCCGAAAAACTTGTAATTTCATCCTACAAAGAAGATAATTTACAAGACGCCTGCGCTTTACTCAAATCGGCTTCGTCATTAACCTCAGCTTCCGATGAGGATGATGAAGATCCCCAGAGTCGCAGCCGTCATGCCAACATTGAATTGGCCAATGCCCAGTTGTCATTGCAAATGGCCAACTCAGAGAATATATCATTGCGTGGCGAGCTGGCGGGTGTTCAAAAACAAGTTGGCACCTTGAAAGAAGTGGTTGCCTGTTGCAAGCAAATGCTGTCAATGAAAGAGGAACAATGTAATGAGGTAAGTCGTAATGGATTGCGGTTGATTTTTTGGGCATTATGTGCCTGACATGTGTGTTTAATGCTTTCAGCTTCGTTCGCAAGTGATGCATCAACAGCGTCGTGACACACACACAACAGACACAAATTGTTGTTGCAGTTGCCACAACCTCATCATGCCGTAGTAGTTATAGGATACACTAGTGATGAATGTGAATTTATTTTGCGTTTTTCTTTTTGTTGAAATGCTGCGAAAGCTTTCGATTTTTCGGATTTTAAGGGGAAATCGAAATTGGTGCGACACTTGATCGATGCATTTGAGGATGAGGTGACCCAAAATAATTGGTGGCGCTACACAGCCGTAATATTAATACAATAATTGCACCAGAATGTGTCTTAAACATAATCGAGTTTACACCCATTCCGCTTAAGAATTACAAGATTTGGTTAGGATCATGTCATACCAATTACTCGACATACAGGACTTTCTAGGTTCATACTACATTTTAGTTCATACTTTGTTCATAAATGTACTTTGTCTCACAACTTGCTGGTTCTCATCGAAAAGAGTTAAATTACTGAAATTGTATTCTCTTTAGAATATGTAAATTAATATCAATGTCCTAGTATATGTAATACATGTAATGATATTAAACTGTAATTTGAAATAAAAAACTACGTTCAATGTTTTTATTTTGAATTGGCAAAAAGTTATCATTGGACAAAGTTCGCAAAATGAAATTGAGTAAGTTCGCAGGAAAAGGCACGCCCGAACTTAATTACGAATTATGTTTTTAAATAAAATATCCATAGCGTAAGATGTAAAGAGTGTTCCTTTGTGTTTCAGTTCCATCAAACTCTTGTCGAAAGTCACTGGGCTAATGACAGTTTTGATACCGTTTTTTTATGCCAGTTTTTTCTGCCAGAATTTGGTCATAATACAAATAAAAATGAAAGAAACTTGTTGTGTTCTTCAAAACGAAATTTATTTATTCCACATAAAGTTATTTTAAAAGTCTCAACTGCCAATAATATCAAATTTAAAGTCAGGTTTTCCAATCCACCTATCGCTCATTCTCGTTCACATTCTATTCCGTATCAAATTTGCAGCTAGGAGGTCGATCAGTAGTGCGATTAATGAACTTTTAGCGAACCGATAATCGATATGTTACTTAACGATTTTTGTCGCTTGCAGTGACGATTGTGTGATTCACTAACTCATACTTAACGATAGTAAACAGCTGACTTTTTGTGTTTACTGAAATTGCTATTAAGTGGCAGCTCTGCCCATGTAAATGTCAAAATATACGAAAAGCATAAAGAGGAATCGAAAACAAAACAAACAAATTTCTGTCATAAAATTTAATTTGTTAATTTATAAACGTTTTAACAATTTAAGTATGTATATATGTATGTACATATTTGTTATTTGTGCATAATATATTCTTAGAATGACTACAAATGCCCCTCGCCCGAAAAACTGTTTTCTGTGACAAAACATATCTTAAATATGCGAAAACCATTTTTAAACGAACAGTAATTAAAAAATTTATAAAAAATAATAATTAAAAAAAAATTAAGTTACAGTGTTTTATTTATAAATGCACTAAAAACTAGTAAATAATTTTTCTCTTAGCCTCAATAAGTATATTCTTCTTCATGATGGGGTTGTACAATGGTCCGCCTATTTAGCACTTCAACAACAATGGTCTAGATACTTTCAATAAAGAGCGTAATTAAAATGAATTAGTTAATTAATTTTCTAGGGATCTCTCAAATAAAACGCTTGCATTTAAATTAAAAATGGTGACATTTAATTTTGACACTTAATTTGACATTTAATTTTGACATTTAACTTTGACATTTAATATTGACATTTATCTTTGACATTTAATTTTGACACTTAATTTGACACTTAATTTGACATTTAACTTTGACATGTAATTTTGACACTTTATGTGACATTTAATATTGACACTTAATTTGACACTTAATTTGACATTTAATTTTGACTTTAACTTTGACATTTAATTTTGACACTTTATTTGACTTTTAATTTTGACACTTAATTTGACATTTAATTTTGACATTTAACTTTGACATTTAATTTTGACATTTAACTTTGACACTTAATTTGACATTTAATTTTGACATTTAACTTTGACATTTAATTTTGACATTTAACTTTGACATTTAATTTTGACACTTTATTTGACACTTAATTTGACATTTAATTTTGACATTTAACTTTGACATTTAATTTTGACATTTAACTTTGACATTTAATTTTGACTTTAACTTTGACATCTAATTTTGACACTTTATTTGACATTTAATTTTGACATTTAATTTTGACACTTAATTTGACATTTAATTTTGACACTTAATTTTGACACTTAATTTGACATTTAATTTTGACATTTAATTTTGACACTTAATTTGACATTTAATTTTGACACTTAACTTTGACATTTAATTTTGACTTTAACTTTGACATCTAATTTTGACATTTAATTTTGGCATTTAATTTTGACACTTAATTTGACATTTAATTTTGACACTTAATTTTGACACTTAATTTGACATTTAATTTTGACACTTAATTTGACATTTAATTTTGTTGTTGAAGTGCTAAGTCGGCGGACCATTGTACAATCCCATCATGAAGAAGAATATACGTATTGAGGCTGAGAGAAAAATTATTTTCTAGTTTTTAGTGCATTTATAAATAAAACACTGTTGTAACTTAATTTTTTTTAAATTATTTTTTATTTTTAATTTTTTAGTAAATAAATTTTTAATGCTTTAATTTTTTTTTCATATTCATATATTGTCATCCAAATCTGACAAGTGTGCAAAATTTTAGATCGATTGATCAACTGCAACTGTGTTAAAAATGAGTTACTAGATTTGAACAATACAGACTGATTTGAACAATACAGACTGACAGGCAACAAAGCAAATTAAATAAAACACTGTAAAAACAATCCCAATTGTATAAGATGGAAAAATTTGTTTGTTTTGTTGAACTTAACAACACAAAAATAGTTGTCGTTAATTTTGCGATAGTCGAATTGCTAACTTCAACAGCTGTTTTAGCGATAGCGAATATCGTTATCAAACTGCCTGCAGAATACCAAAATCGTTAATTTTATCGTTAAGTTCACTTATCGTTAAACAGCTTACTGAATCGCACTGCAGCTGTGTTATCGAAACCCCCTGAAAATTTCTATGTTTCAAGGAAAGTTATCAAAAAGCTCCGTTTAAAATACTTAAAAACTATCCAACATTTATTCGAATTATGAATAGAAATGATTCCAAAATATCTGACAAGACCTCTAAATAAGCCGAAGGAATGAAATACACCACGGCGGTTACTTGGTTTGTTTAATATTCTTTATTAACATTCTTTATTATTTCTCTAAAGTTTTGCACAAATTATTCATGAATTATTTCATTGAAAAAGTACTTTTTAATAGTTATTGATCTTGAACCGAACAATTATAATTGTTAATTATTAAAGAACATAACAACTGAAGGATCGAATAATATAAACTTAAACGGATTTAATTTGAAGACGGTACACTCTAACGCCAATCTCATGGCAATCGTTCTTTCTTTTTTGAAACAACAACAACTATGCAATGGCTTTCGATGAAAGCATGAATAAGAAAGAAATGTGTAAATTGATGGTTATTGCAAAGTACACTCCGGTTCACTTATTTAAAGGCACTAAAAATTCCATATTCAGCAGCCTGTATCTTTTGCAATTTGCAATTTTTGAAATGGAAGCTAGATATCTTAAGATATACAACAAAAATCATGACAATAGTGGTTTCTAAACTAAAGAACTTTATTTGAGCAATTTGTAAAAAAAAATCCAAAAAAGTGTTATATTTTCGGTTCACTTGAATAAAAGCACTTTAACTAATTTTAATAAAAAATAGTTTTTCTTGTTTTTTAATTTATTTTACTTTATTTAAAAACAATTAGTAATGGCTACAACCCACTTTGTTTTTAATAACTTCAAATATACTGGTTTTTATTGAGAGATAAAGCGAATTTATGTAATCCAAGGAAATTTGATTCCAAGCATCCTTAATGACCTGAATTAGTGACTGCTTGACATCAAATTGTCTTCGTCCTTCATAGACCTTACGAGATAACCAACCCCAGACATTTTCTATAATGTTTAGATCTGGCGAATAGGGTGGCCAGTCAAGAATATTAACATTTTCGCTTGCAACTGGCGTTGTGTATAGGGGCATTATCCTTTTGCAATATCCAAGATATGTGACCAAATATTTCGCTGAACTACGGAAAGCCGATTCCAATAACGTTTTATAGGTTGCACCAGTCATTTTTGCACTTTGAAATTGAAGATCGATGGTGCCATATAGAGTGCCCAAAACCGAAACTGAAAAACCGGGGAAACCGATTAACCGGTTTATTTCCTATTAACCGTGTGCCGGTTTTTTAAAAAACCAAATTTTCGAACAAACAGGAAACCGGATATATGACGTCGGTTAACCGATTATTCGGATTTTACTTAATTTGTGTTAATATCCTTAAGAAATTAATAATAAATGATACGATTTTGGAATTTTAGTGAAATTTTGGAATTAAGAAACATGATTTCCGTTTTAAAATTATGATCTAAACGACATATCCAAACAATTGTTATTCAGAATGATTTGAATTAGAATTAGTTAAAAATTAATTAAGAATTATTTAAGCTTTTCAAGCATTTTTTTTTATCAAATTTCAAAATTAAAATAATTTCATAACTAAATGTTTTAAACTTAATAATATTTTTATACATGAAAATCTCTTTCAAATTTGAATATGATTTTCGATTTTAAATCCGGTTAAAGCGAATTTGAACACAACTTTTAAATTTTATTTAAACACGCATTCCAAATTGGAATATCATATATTTTTTTTGTAAAATGTGATGATTTATTTGCCCTTGCGTATTATATTTAAAATTAAAATGTTCGAGCGTTAGGCCTATTTGAAATTATTTTATTCTTTAATATTTCGCTACCCATTGGGTAGCATCGTTGGAAAATAAGCACAATTATTAATTAAAAATTTAATTTTAATTTTTAATTTCATTTAATTTTTAATTAATAATTGTGTTTATCTTCGATCCCAATGATGAGCGAAATATTGAAGTGTAAGATAATATAAAATAGACCTGACGCTCGAACATTTTAATTTTATATACAGGGTGATTCAGGAAGTTCCGGACAAATTTCTCCAGCGTATTCCTTGGCTTATTTCATGAAGAAAAGTCCACTAGGACCATGTCCGAAAATGCAAGGGTGCGAAATGGCAGAGGGTTCAAAATTTTCGGATTGATCGTCGGAGGGTAGTAGGGTAAAGATGCTAACTTCTGAGCCAGTGGTCGGATTTTTTTAGTTTTTGGGCTTGTTGGAAAGATGTTTAAGAGGCCTTTCAGAATCGATTACAAATTACAAAAGATACAGGCTGCTGAATATGGAATTCTTAGTGCCTTTAAATAAGTGAACCGGAGTGTATTTGTTGTGGATGTTTTCGCACAAGTAGCAGTGTTGAGACAATTCTCACTAAGTTGAGTTTTGTTTATCTTTATAATGTGTGATTATATACCTAAATACTTGTGGAGAATGGAGCTGATGATATGCCTTGGTGAGAATTTACTTTTTCATAAAAAAGTACTTTTTAATAGTTATTGATCTTGAACAGAACAATTATTAAATAACATAACGACTGAAAGATCGAAAAATATAAACTTAAATGGGTAAATTAAAAAATTAAAAGTAAATTATAACAACATTGGGATAAAAGAATTTTCGTTTGCAACAACACAAACAACTTTTACGATAAACGTTGTTTAGTTGGGGCGAAACGTTCCAACGAAATATACTTGCGACACAATAAAGGTTCTTATGATCATAAAGGCTCCTATATAAACATTTCTAGATGTTACACAGATTCGTCAAATTCTTATAAAGTTTACAATGAAATCAATACTACATATTTAAAATGTCTTTCAATAAAAAAAAAACATCAATTTGAACACAATTAATTAAATCGGAAATATTAATTTCTTCAAAATATGTTGTCAATCAAGTTGCTAACAAATATGTGTTTATGTGCAACTATATGCATATGTGTGTTGCAATCTATAATAGATTTTGACCTATAAATTTATCGACATATGTACAGTCATTTTTTATATCGGGTGCATTTGAGTGAAGTGTCGAAGTTTTGAATTGGGTAACTGAACTGTAGTTTATTAGAAAACTAATATACTGTAGTAGTTAGTTATTTGAAAACGAGGGGTATGATAGAGAGATCCGTCATCCGTAGACATACACTTAAGCCGTTAATTCGACCTATTGTGCGCTCTAAATTTAACCTACTAAGTCATTCTACCCTCATAGAAATTGCTCAAAGTTCCTCACAAAGTTCCAGTCTATCCCCATAAGATTGGGCATATACACCATTGTACTGTCCGAGAGATACCTGGATCTGGCCTATGTGAAAGTCGGTCATGAACACAGGAAATGCTACAATGTCTCCTGTCCTCCCTGCACGCCCTGCATTCCCTATTTTCTCCTTATCCAATACGGTATGCTGAGATCGTAAGCCCGAGTGCCCCGTTAAGACTCCCATAATCTAGTTCATTTCAAACTTTCTCAGTTTCGGCAAAGCCTTTTGTCTTCACCACATCGAGGGCTCCCCATACGATATTTGTCATCCTGCCCACGGTTTCCTGCTTCCACAGGGTTCTGTGGACCGATTCCGCCGATTGGCTCAACTCAGCCATCGTCGCCTCGTATAGGTCATACAGCTCATGGCTCATGCGACTTCGATACTCGCCGTTGTGCACTATAGGGTCATACATTTTAATTTTAAGACCCAGGAGTCTGCGCCATAAAGCAAGACAGGTTGTATGAGAGTCTAGTATAGCAGGATTTTTGTTACTCGAGAGGGGGCTTTATCTATAAAGTGCTTGCTGAGCACAATATAACATCTACTCCAACATCTACAATTCTCCGCTTGGTTTTATTTACGCCAGATCCGAGGTATATAAATTCGTCCACCACCTTGAAATTATAACGGTTATCAACGTTCACGCTTTGGTCTAATCGCGTGGAGGCCCTGCTCGTTGAAACCATTAATTTTGTCTTGTTCTCATTTACTGACTACTTTTCAATTCTCGAAAACAGCGCAGTAACTTCCCTCATTGCGCGCCCAATGATTCTACGTCAAGAGCATACTCGAACAGCATGTGACTTTTGCTGCTGATGGTTTTATTCATGTTGACAGCAGCTTTTCTCAGAATAATCTCTATTAGGATGTTAAAGAGATCGTACGATAGGGTGTCACCTTGCCTGTGGCCTCGCTTAATCTTAAAGGGTTCGGTAAGATCCCTACCAACTTTTACTGCGGATTTGGTGTTCGTCAAGGTCATCCTGCAAAGGCGTGTGAGTTTTGCAGGAATACCAAGCTCAGTAATTGTTTCATAGAGTTTCTCCCGTATCGGGTTATCGAAGGCCACCTTATAATCGACAAATAGGTGATAGGTGTACGTCCATTACACTGGATGAGTGTCTTCCATCAATTACCACGTGATAAATTTGGTTCTTCGTCCTTTGATAAGGAGATATCCAAATAGCCCTGTGAATGTCTTTGTGCTGGAATCTTGTATCACTAACGACCATGTTATTTTGCCGCGGAAAAGTCAATAAGTCTCATACCGTCAAACTGTAAAAAAAAAATTAAAATAATTTTTTAAAAATCTTTTTGGAATCTTATAGACCAAAGAAGTTCACTAACTTTTTATGCATATTCTATTAAAACAACAAATTTATAGATATTTTATTAAAACTTTTCAAACATTTGCTGACGTTTTTCAAACAAAGCAATATTGTGGCGATATCGCCATTATATCGCCTGAAAGACAAATTGTATTGTGGCAATAATCATTTTCGTATTACGGATGTTTCCCTTGTTTGAAGAAGCTGTTACCCGAATGCGATACTTTTTACCCGAATGGGATACTAGTTCTAGAAGATAATATTTCAATATTCCCAGATAATCACTATCACTAGAGAATCATATGGAGGACAGAAAAAAGATATCGTTAGATTAACTACCAGAAGGTATAAAAAGACCAAATTTTTGGATTTTTGTTATAATTTTCGATTTTGTAGTTTTGTGAATAATAATGTTGCAAGCAAAATTACAATGTAACGGGTTTTCAATAAGAGCGCTACAAAAGTATTTTTAAATAAAACAAAACCGGTTTTAGATACCAATGAAATTCTTTATTCCTGTGAAAGTACGTTCGATGCCATTATGTATGGAACTCGATTTCTTTTGCATGGCCATCACGGGCACGCTTGCAGAAGTCCCGACGCTGAACCCAATTTTCGACGGTTTTCAAGCATAAATCGGCCGATACTGCAGCAATTTCACGTTCGATATTCGTACGAATTTCATCAATCGTCGCTGGCTTGTTGGCATTGACCATAGACTTGACGTAGCCCCACAGGAAATAATCTAACGGCGTCAAATCGCACGACCGAGGCGGCCAATCGACTGGGCCATTTCGTGAGATAACACGTTCACCACACTTGGTTTCCAATAAATTGATTGTGGCATTCGCTGTGTGGCTTGTGGCGCCGTCCTGTTGGAACCACATGTCCTCCAAGTCCATATTATCCAATTGAGGCCAAAAATGTTCGGTTATCATTGAACAGTAGCGATTCGCACTCACGGTAATGTGCCGGTCTTGATCATCACGGAAGAAGTACGACCCAATGACGCCGCCGGCCCATAAACCGCACCAAACCGTAATTTTTTCGGGATGCAATGATGACTCATGGATTACGTGTGGATTGCAGTCTGACCAATAACGCATATTTGGCTTATTGACGAAGCCATTCAGCCAGAAATGAGCCTCATCGCTGAAGATGATTTTCCGATGAAAATCCGAATCATTTTCAAGTTGTTGCTCAGCCCAATTCACGAACATACGACGCTTATGGTGGTAAAGCGGCTTCAGTTCTTGCGTCAATTTGATCTTGTAAGGATGTAGGCCAAGATCTGTTCGCAAAATTCGCCACAACGACGTCACAGAGATGCCCAACACTTGAGAACGACGTGTGAGAGACACATTTGGGCTTTCTTGAACTGAAGCCTCAGCGGCAGCAATATTCTCGACACTACTGTCACTTCTTTGTCTCACTGGCACGGGAACATTTTGTACTGTGCCTGTGGATTCAAATTTGTCCAGTAGACGCTTAATTGTTGATCTGGTAGGACGATTATGACGACCATAAATTGGACGTAGCGCTCTTAAAGTTGAGGGCACTGACTCCAAATTTCGGTAATAAATTTTAATAATTTCGACTCGTTGTTGGCTCATATATCTTTCCATGATGAAATGGCAAACCTTACTGAAGGGAAATGTCAAAAGAGCGGGAAACAAATATGGCGTCGTTTGCTGTCCCTGTCGATTTACTTTTGTAGCGTCTCTGTTGAAAAACCCGTTATTATGGGAAATTGTAATATGGAGTAGTGGGATGTGGAATAATGGTAACATTTTATTGATTGATTTTACGTAATTCATATTATAGGTCGCTTTTTTTTAAAGACTGTAGGCCATTTAGAAGTGTTGCAATTTTTATATTTTTCCTAGCATTGTAGTCCCCATAAAGTCAAAATATTTTTTGTTTTTCAAATGTCAAAAAAAAAATATTTTTTTTTCTCTTATTATTGCTGAAATATCTCGAGAATGATCAAAGGAGGATACATACAAATTGTACTTGGTTTATATTTTTTATGACGATAAAAATGGCATCTATCCGCAATATCACCATGGAGGTATATCTTTCAATTATTTGTAGTGCATTTTATGCTAATGAACTATATTGCAACGCATTTCCCCCAATTCAAAGTACGACACTTTAAAATACAACACCCTTTACTTGGCAAACAATACATGGATATAAACCTTTTGGCACATGGTAAATGATACTGTCATAATTTATTATAATTTGACAGTAAAAATATAGATGAATTAAAATGTGCATTTATATGTGTGGTTGAATGTAAATATGTAATTAATGTGTCTACACGTGCGTACATATAATATAAAATATTCATATATATTATATCATATAATATAAAATATATGTGTAATATATAATTATATATATAGTTGGTGTGTAAATTTTAATTTATGGGGGTTTTTTTGTATGATGACAAATAGGCCGCAAAATGCAATAAGTGGTAAAAAGAGAAATTACTGTGGTTAAATACAAATTATTGACAGCTAAATATCTAGTACACATTTCAAGTAGCCAGCATTCAGTCAATTCCTGAATCGATCAACTAATATACACATATGTATATGTATATATATTTTCTCATACAATTTGGGGATTTGCTGAATTTGTTGTCACTTAGATATTCTAGAGACTAAAAAATAGCAGAGAGAAGAAAACGAGACAGAAGTGAAAGTGAAATTTTTGGCAATGACGAAATGTCGAGAAGCTACAGATATTTGCTGGTTTTAATTTAATGTGTTTTTTTTCAAATGAATTTTTTTTTTTAAATTATTATTCTTGCATAATCGATGGATATGAAGGTGAGCAACAAAATAAACAACAAAATACTCGTATTCTATTGGATACAATAGCTTTGTTCGTTTCCTTTCTTTGTAAAAATTCTAAGAATCTATTTTTGAGAGAGAAAGAAAATTTTACTCTCTTAATGAAAATTTGCACAAAAAGTACGCGAACTACTTCCAGTAAAAATTTGCCAGGAAACAGCTGATGTAGTTATATGTAGCTTTTGCTACGTACAGTTTCGCATGTCGTTACATTACATATCTACTGCCACAGTTGTCGAATTATGACGTCGCACAGTGGCGCCCGAGGTTGCAAAAATCAAAATTTTCATGTGCGCCTACGAAATTCTGAATAAACCCATCTTATAGGAAATTTTTCAACAATTTCAAATATGCTGCCCTTAATAACATCAGATTTTTAGTTTGGAAGATATGACCGTTCAAAGTTTACCGATTTTCGGTTTTCAAAAAAACACACCATTTTTAGGTAATTTGAACCGATTTTAGGTGTAATATCATGAAAACTAGGTAACGATTCGTCTTTGTTTTTGTATTTATTATATATATAATAAGAAAAACAATTTACTGTGTGCTTTGTGTTTCTCCACGTAAATCACTGTTTCAACGTTATCCATTTTTTCACTATTTTTCAACTTTGACTAAAAATAAAAAAAAATCTATATTTTTCTATATTTGTCATATTTTCAAAATATATTCTTCGATTATTCCTTTACATAACTCAAAACGTTTTATCTGCCTCTAGCCGCCACTTTGGCTTCTAGAGGTAAAAAATACATGGTCGGACGGAAATATGTTTATGGCATCTGTTGTGCCTTTGCGGCTAAAATTTGATGTTTCCCTACACTGGACAATCCATGGCCGTCATCAGTGCATTATTGCCGACCAACAATGGAATCGGCAGAACTCCTAAGGACCACGGTGAAGGACATTGAAGAACAAATAAGCAAGATTAAGCCCACAAAGCTGCCAATTGGAGAAGGAAAATATATTGAATGCAGTTAAGTTCCACCTGACCATGGTCGACGGAAAAGTTATAAACGAACTGACAGGAATAACATCAACATTGTCATGCTCGATTTGCAAAAACAGCCAGAAGAACTTCGGTAATTTGGATGATTTTACAAACGAGGAGAATTACGAATATGGAATGCCACCATTTCACTCAAGGATAAGGTGTATGAAGTTCTTGCAAAAATTGGCGTATACTCTACCATAAGAGGAGGAAAACTTCAATGAAAATACATCAATTATCAGAAAGAAGCAACTACAGAATGTTTTTTTTAAACAAGTTGGACTAAAAGAAGACTGTCCCAAGTACGTATACGGAAACTCAAATGATGGAAACACTTCTAGGAGATTTTTTGAAAATGATGAAGCAGTAACTGGTATCACTGGAATTGACAATCAAATCGTGAAAGTATTGGGAACGATCTTGAATGTTTTAAACTTCAAAGGATACGTCAATTCTACAAAATATGGAGAATATGCATCGAAAACTGCATCACTTTTAGCGGCAATGTATCCACAGGAGAAGTTGACCCCGACCGTCCATAAAATATTGACGCATGGCAAAGATATAATTGAGTACCAGTCTTTGCCAATTGGAGAGCTTTCGTAATACTGAAATTTTTTTCCACATTCTTTCTGCTTTTGAAGGGAGAACATCGATTGCGTAAAGTACTTTCTGATTATTTGTATAATATGAATAGAAATAAATCGAAAAATATGAAATAAAATACGAGGTGGATCAATAAGTCAGTGACATTTTAAATGAAAAAAAATTTTTTTTTGGCGTTTACACGGGACAGTTTTGCTCAGGCAGTAGCAATACATTCACACTATTTAATAACCACACTTACACTTCTGCCACTTGCCTCGCCACTGTCTCTGATTTTTCGACGACAGTAACTTCGGCAAGCGATTTGACGTAATTGGTCAGATTGGTGACATTTCGTGGTAATTTGTGAAAAACAAAGCAAAACATCGCATACATAAATATAAACATGTACACATTTGAAATTTGCAGGTACAGCGAGTACATCAGCTTCATTGTAATCTGGAGAAATAGGACAAAACACAATAGCAAACGATCGTAGAAATTGGGAAATTTAGTTTTATTTGGTAGTTTGGAGTTTTATTGAAATATTATTTGGCAACACATACTAAAGGATTATCCAACAGAGACGCTACAAAAGTAAATCGATAGGGACAGCAAACGACGCCATATTTTTCCCGCTCTTTTGACATTTCTCTTCAGTAAGGTTTGTCATTTCATCATGGAAAGATATACGAGCCAACAACGAGTCGAAATTATTAAAATTTACTACCGAAATTTGGAGTCAGTGGCCTCAACTTTAAGAGCGCTACGTCATTCTGGCTGAATGGTTTCGTCAATAAGCAAAATATGCGTTATTGGTCAGACAGCAATCCACACGTAATCCATGAGTCATCATTGCATCCCGAAAAAATTACGGTTTGGTGCGGTTTATGGGCCGGCGGCGTCATTGGGCCGTACTTCTTCCGTGATGATCAGGACCGGCACATTACTGTGAATGCGAATCGCTACCGTTCAATGCTAACCGAATATTTTTGGCCCTAATTGGATACTATGGGCTTGGAGGACATGTAGTTCCAACAGGACGCCGCCACAAGCCACACAGCGAATGCCACAATCAATTTATTGGAAACCAGTCGATTGGCCGCCTCGATCGTGCGATTTGACGCCGTTAGATTATTTCCTGTGGGGCTACGTCAAGTCTATGGTCTATGCCAACAAGCCAGCGACGATTGATGAACTTCGTACGAATATCGAACGTGAAATTGCAGCAGTATCGACCGATTTATGCTTGAAAACCGTCGAAAATTGGGTTCAGCGTCTGGACTACTGCAAGCGTGCCCGTGGTGCCCGTGCAAAAGAAATCGAGTTCCATACATAATGTCATCGAACGTACTTTCACAGGAATAAAGAATTTCATTGGTATCTAAAACCGCTTTTGTTTTATTTAAAAAAACTTTTGTAGCGCTCTTATTGAAAAACCCGTTAGATATAAACATGTATGAATAATATATGTATGTAGTAAATTAATAAAATATTTTAGTAAATTAAGATTTGAAACAAATGTCAACAAAAGCAAATCAAAGTCAGAGCACGAAATTTACAAGGAACGACACTATCGACGGTTGTTTAAAACTGTTCTGTCTTAATAACTGGATGGACACATACGTCACACAACAAATTTTTCTCTTTTTGACAACTAGTACATATTATCAACTGTCCGGATTTTGAACTGTCCCGTGTAAACCCAACGTTAGCTAAATTCACTTAGTCCAACGTTTCTCCAATTTTTGGTTCCCTTCCAAAAAATAGGATTTTCCGAGGTCCATAAAATAGGCATGTGTTTGATCAATAATTTCATCGTTGTTAGCTAAATCTCTTTCCACCGAGCCATTTCTTTAGGTTTGGAAATAGAAAATAGTCACTGGGGGCTAAATCAGGAGAATATGGCGGATGAGGTACCAATTCGTAGCCCAATTAAACGACTCCAAACAATCCTTTGAAGTTGTCACACGATTACGTTTATGGTCAATTGAGAGCAAACGCGGCACCCATCTTGCAGACAGCTTTCTTAAACCCAACTGATCATTTAAAATCGAAACCACACTGCCATATGAAATGCCTATGGCATCAACAATCTCACGCACTTTTACTCATCGATCGGCAAACACCATATCGTGAAGTTTTTCGACATTTTCGGGTGTATTGACCTCAATTAGCCGTCCAGAACGTTCAGCGTCATTTGTACTTGTGCGACCACAACGAAAGTCAGTAAACCACTTTTTTACCACTGAAATCGATGGTGCAGAGTTCTCATAGTGTTTATCAAGCTTTTGCTTGGTTTAATTGACGGGTTTTTTTTCGGAAAAAATAATGTTTACTGAGCACTCGAAATTCACTTTTTCCCATTTTTAAAAAAATGCACGACGTTGTATGTTTGAACAACTGTTAAACGCAAAGTAAATGACGGAACTTGCTTACGCATTATTGGCCTGTAAAAATCGTCACGAAGAGCCGACTAGAAGTGCTGAATAAAGTAGTTCCATTGTCATGGTTATACATTATTTGTTCCACTTTAGTGCACAGAAAGTATTAAATTTCTATGTAATATAAACGGAGTAGACATTGCAGGAATTTATCTTAAATCAATTACGAAATCTTCTTAGCGAGTCTATATTTCATTTCAAAAATTTTCCAAATATTATTTAAAAAGTGTCACTAACAGAAGAGGCAACTGTTTTTATTCTTTTATTACATATACATACATATAGAGTAAATAGAATATACTATTGTGCATATTTGTGCAAAAAAAAAATTACATCTGTCAAATCAGACGCACGACAAAAATCATAGGGAGAAATAAATGTCTCATGCCTCAGATACAAATCATAATTAATATGACCAACGAGAGACGCATGAGTGGGGATAAAAATAATCTACTATGATGCAATAATCATGTAAAAATGCCACAACGCTTGAGAGCAAATAAAAATTTAAAACAGATTTAAGAGAAGCACGAGAAAATTGCAAACTGAAAAAATTCGTTGACAGAATCCAACAATATTGAAAAGCATAATAAATAAAATTATTTATAAACATACACGTCATCATTATAGCCATCATGTATTTTCAGAATTTTAAGATTAAACAGCGATAAACCTGCGAAAAACTTTGACAATGACACTGTTTTTGATAAAGGACGATGTTGTTGTTGTTGTTGTTGTGAAATGTATTAAAATTGAAATGTAAATATGAAATTTATTAACAATAAAATAAAGGAGAAAAAAATATATGATTAATATGTTACAATGTAGTAATTTACCTTGGTGTGGTTATACACTATTTATACACTCGAAGAAATTTCTTCGTAAATCGTCGAAATCCTTAATCAAAATTAAGATAATTTAAGATTTATTTTTAGACAAACAGAAACAAAAAAAGTTGCTACTGAAACAATAAAACCAATTTAAAGATATCCTGGGTTAACCATTATCATTGTCGTGGGGAATGGGCCGCAATCGTTATCCACAGGGTATGGGAGAAATAATGGGTAGCTATCCACAGTGATGGGGAATTACTGGAATGTTCAAAACCGTAACCGAAAAACCGAAGAAACCGTGTTTCGTGCAATAATGCGTGTGCCGGCTTTCTAAAAAATTTAGTTTTCGAATAAACCGAAACCCGGTTTTTAGATGTCGGTTAACCGGTTTATGATCAATTTGTGTTAAAAGTTCTTACAAAAGTTCTTATTATTACAGACATTTAATAATTAATTATATATTAATTCTAATTAAACATATAATTTTCATATATGCATTTGTTTTGACTTAAGTAACACATCTATTTTGAAATATAATAATTATAAGATTTTAAACCGGTTTTAATTTCGCAATGATTTCATCATTCGAATAACAATTAAATAATTTAAATTTGTATATCAATTAATTTTTTACACTTTATAAGATTATCATTCATGAAAATTGCGAAATTATAAATAAAATCGAATAAGATTTTCAAAATTAAATATGATTTAAAGTTGTCAATTTTGCATTAAACAGACATTGCAAATTGAAATATGATTTACATTTTAATTTAAAAATAAAATATTATTCCTAAATTTAAATGCAGCAATTTTGAGATAGAAACACCGGTAAAAATATTCAATTCATTTCAATAAAAATCATTCAATTCAGTTCAATTCAATTACGAAGATAAAAATAATTGAACTGAATTATAATAGATTCAACTTAGTTCAATTAGATTGGATTGAATTGACTTGGACTAAATTGATGGAATTGAATTGAATGGAATTGATTTGAATTGTATTGAATTAAATTGAATTGAGTAGAACTGAATTGAATTGAATTCAATTGAATTGATTTAAATTGAACTGAATTGAATTGAACTTAATTGAACTGCATTAAATTGAATTTAATTGAACTGCATTAAATTGAATTGAATTGTATTGCATTGAATTCAATTGAATTGATTTGAATTGAACTGAATTTAAGTGAATTGTATTTAATTGTATCGAATTGTATTTAATTCAATTGAATTGAGTTGAATTGAACTGAATTGAATTGAATTTATTTGAACTGCATTAAATTGAATTGAATTGTATTGCATTGAATTGAATGTAATTGATTTGAATTGTATTGCATTAAATTGTATTCAATTGCATTGAGTTGAATTGAACTGAATTGAATTTAATTGAATTGCATTAAATTGAAATGCATTGAATTGAATTGAATGGAAGCAATTGAATTGATTTGAATTGATCTGAATTGAAATGAATTAGCTGATGTGTTCGTTAACGGAAAATTTAAAAATATTAAAATCTGACAAATGCTGCTATATTTTCTAAATAAACAAGACAAGAAAATGTTATTTTGTTAAAATTTGAACATATTCGTTTCCATACGAAAGGAAAAACCCGGAAAATAGCCGTGATTAAAACCGAAAATTAGACGGTTTCACCGGTTTTTACATTCTGTGGAACCGAAAATCGTTTTGCCGAAAAAGTGATTTTAACCCGAAGCCGCTGTTTTGAACACTATATGAATTACTCATCACGATTACCCATTATCCACAGGGTATTAGGGAAATAATGGATAGTTACCCACCATGATGCACATTTACACATGGGGAATGGGTAGCCGGCCTCGGCGATGGGCAATGAGTTACTCAGGATAACACATTTTTGACTGAAAATATGAAAATTTTAGAAAAACGTTAAATGTCTCGGCAAAGAGCATCCAATTAAATAAATAACAAATATTTCTGAGTCTCTAAAGAGTTTTTCATAAAGTATGGAACAATTAAAAAAACATCGCTCAAGTTAGAAAATCACTAAAATATAAAAATTGGTATAACTGGAAAACAGTGCGTCCACTCAAAAATAATAGTTGTTTTTTTTTAATTCCATAGGAGGCCTTAACCAAAGGATGACTTTAATACGGAATAATTTGTTTTTTAAATTTTTCGAATATAAAACCGCTAAAACGCCTTTTGTATCTCGGAAACGGAGCGTCCAATCGGAAAAATAACTAATTTTTGTCGATTTCTAAGGGGCTTTCAAAAATTGGTCCAATTTGTGTGGATCAATGATGTGGATCGCCAAAATAAGAAAATCGCTAAAATAAATAAATGGATATAACTCGGAAACGGTGTGCGTAATCAGAAAAATAATAATTTTTTTCCCTCCATATGGCACTTTAACCAATGAATGTCATTAATATGGCATCATTTTTTTTTAAATCGCTAAAACTATAACTGTTTGAAATAACAAATTCCCTAAAGCGTCCATATACTTTATCGAAGCGTCCATATACTTTATCGACCGTATTAAAGATATCCACTGGTTAAAGCCTCCTGTGAAGGTACAAATGATGAATTGTTGCAATTTTCATTTTAGCGATTTTCGTATTTGGCGATTTTTAAAAAAGAAATTATTCCATACAAATTGGACTACAATAGAAAAACCCTTAGAAACCCGCAAAAAGTAGCTATTTTCTCGATTGAATGCCCAGTCACATATGGGATTTTTAGCGATTTTGTTTTAGAAAAAGTTTTAGGTTAAGGGATTTTTTTTAAAAAAGCGATGCCGTATTAAAGACAACCTCCTATAGAGGTAAAAAAAATTATTATTTTTGCGATTCCACGTACCGTTTCCGAGTTATGACCACTTTTGTTTCGTTATTTTGGCCATTTGTTTGAAAAAAATTCTTCCTTACGAAATTCTACCAATTTATGAAAAACCCTTAGAAACTTGCAAAAATAAGTTAGTTTGTCGATAGGACGCTACGTTTCCGAGACATAAACCAAGCATAAAGTAGACAGTCAAAATTTCTCCCCACTCGAATGCCAACAAAGAAAACGACTGGAGCATTACACTTCTCTCACTCTCTCTCTTACTCTCTTCATTGAATATTTCAATGCAACCATGTTTAAGTTAAATTAAATAAAGTATGAAATAATCAATATATAACCCGAGAGAGAAATGCGTTTGAGTGAATTGTGTCGACTTGTTGGTTCTCTTTTTCGAGGGTTGCCAAATTTTCTACAACATCTGGTTGTCTACTTCTTGATCGTCTTTGTCTGAGATATAGACATTTTTTCAAATTTGTTACAATTTTCGACCAAAAATGGGCAGGGGTTACCCTGGGTAATCCCTTACCCATCGCCGTGGGTAATGGGTGGGTAACTTCCCTTTATTTTTCCCGATATCCTATGGGCAATAAGTACTAAAAGGATGTATAAGTAGAGAAGAAAAAACCACCGCAATTTGGCAACCCTAGTAGAAGAGAACCAAAAAAGTCGACGCGATTCACTCAAACGTATTTCTCTCCCCCGTCATTACTTGATTATTTCATACATTTTACATACTTTATGTAATTTTATTTAAATATGGTTGCATTTTCTATAGTTAAATACAATAACATCATCAGAAAACTGCTCGTGTATTGAAATATTCCACGAAGAGAGCGAGCAGAGAAACGACATGCTTCACTCGTTTTCTTTGTTGGCATTCCACTCCATGAGTAAATTTTATTCTCTATACCACAGTTGCTTTATGATAAGTAATCGTTATGGGTAATTCCCCATCGCTGTGGGTAACTACCCCTTATTTTCCCCATACCCAGTTAGTAATGTGTAAACGTTCATTACCCATTCCCTACCCCACTGTGATGTGTATGGGTTACACATGCGGAGTAAATACGAACTCTGATTTAGACGAACTGGAAAGCCATTCTAATTACAACAGACGTTCTCAACGATTTCATGGTGAGATGATGGGTCAATGTAAGGTACTTCGAGGAAGATCTAAATCATTAATAAGTCAAAATATGAGTGGGAAACAAAACTCATTTACTCTACCGGTTCAAAAAAAAAACGGGATTTATGACAAGACACTATAAACGGGTTTTAGGCCCAGTTTAAAAAAAAAAAAACTTTTCAGGACCCGATTTTAAAACACGGTTTCAAGACCCGACTTTAGACACCGGTTACAAACATAGATATTTAGCACCGATTTCAATCAAGAAAACCGGTTTAAAACAAAAATAATAATTTCGGAACCGGTTTCTAAAACTGTATCTTGGAACCGGAATTTAAAACCCGGTGTTGACACCAGTTCTTGATACCTGTTATTGTGTTTACTCGTCAAGCTTGATTTTTTTGAACCGGTTGGAGTACATGAGTTTTTTTCACACTCAAATTTGGACTTATTAATGAAGGGTGCCAAATCATAAAAATAGCAAAAGATTAGCTAACATTATAAGTTAGCTATGTGCTCAAATCAATTCCATAAAATCGAATATGATAGTTGGTGTAAAAACCCGGGTTTAACACTCGCAATTAAAAATTAGTTTGTATAAAACTGTTAATAAATCCGGATTTGATTATTATTTGATTATTTGTATAAAACTGTTAATAAATCCGGATTTGATTATTATAACCTGTCTTCCATTCCAATATTAGGAACCGGGTTTAATAACCGTGAAATCAAACAATTGCAAGAGATGAATTGAAAATATAAGTTATATAGTCAAAACGGTTTAAAAGCATGGACTTGAGGAACGCAGTTGTAGAAACCTGTTCTCATGTATTAAAATGCAGAACACCAAATGAAAAATCGACTGATTTTAACACGTCATGTGAAATGTGAAACAATTGGAGTACAGAACATGTGCACCAAACATTTTCAATAATCAAAAACGGTTGTCATATCTGTTTATACAATACAAACTTTTGGGAAAAACCAAAAACCCAAAATATCAATTTTTTCTAAAAATTTAAAATTTTTGTAAATTAAGAATTTTAACCTCTAGCGTAGTGGGATTTTACTCAAATTTCAACCACTTTATATTCAGGTCAAACTAAATCAATGTGCAAGTTGTTATTCAAATGAACTGAGAAATGAAAATTTTCTAGTGTATGCAAATTTACACCCAAAATGCCAAAACTCGAAAACTTTGACCACAAGTCGGGCCGGCTTAGAATTACCAGACACAGGGTGCAAATTTTCACCACTTTAGTTTTAGATCCGCGTGGTTTGTTTTTTACCAAAAATGGAAAAACGTGCTAAAATTAAAAAATCCGAAAGCTTTTATCGATGTTACGGGGAGGGTATTTGTCACCAAATTAACCAGCACCGGAGCTTTTTAGCGATAAAAGTCGGTAGTTAAATGGTCAAATTTCATAAAATTTCACTACAAAATTTCCAAATTTTGTCAATTTAACTAAGAATTTTAATCGGAAAAAAGTTATAGAACTCCGGTGCAGGAATACTTTTTATTTAGTTTTGTAGCATTTCAAATAATTGTATAGCATTGTGTACATTTAATTCGTATAGAAATATTTTAAAAGTTTTATCCCTAATGTACACTTATAAAAATGTTATTAACAAATTCAAGGACTATAACAGTTATTTATTTTCTTAATTTTATCATCTTCCGTTAACAATTGCCTTAACATTTCAATAAGACACAAATGTGGGGCACTTTGAAAAAATATTTCAAAAATGTATTCAGAGTACTTTGAGTACTATACACACCAGAATATGAGTATTTTCAGAAATATATAGTTTTTTCCATTCTTATGAAACTATAAAATTCTTCATCTAATTAATGAAATATGTTCATAACTTTTTATTGATTTTTCAGCTTTATATTGGTGTTAGAAATTTTTAGCTTGGACTCAGGAAAATTCTGAAAAAAATTTAAATGAAAGGTTCAATTTTTGAGCGTATAATCATTTTTGATCAACAATCAGACATAACTTAAACTCCATATTCATTAACATTTGATTGCTGTTTAAACAGCCAACTTTGGCCATTTAAACTATGATCAAGTGAGCATATGATTTTAGCAGTTGCCAGATTAACAAAATTTTAGCAGTTGCCAGATTAACAACAATATCATTTGACTAAGCACTGAAAACTCTTTTCGTATTTAATGCCAGATCAAATAAAAATCAAAATCAACTGATTACGTATTCTAATGACTACTCAGAAATTGGTCCTAAGAGTTTTGATTTAATTTTTTATATTAAATTGGATTTTTTTAACGTCATAATATAACTTGCCTAATTATTTACTGGCCAATTATCGAAACCATCAACATTTTACTTTAATTCTTTTCATATCAACAATCCGGCAGTTGATTTCCTTAATCTCTGTGTCTTCGTTTTATATTATTTCCCAGTTGACCATTACATTTTAACAATACCTTTCATCGTGTTCTTCCTCATTTCTTTTCAATTTAATGCATTCAATAATGTTTTTTTTAACAATTTTCTTTTATTCTTCTCTTTCCAGCTTAAGGATAGACTCACTGAAATTGAAAAGGCATTTGCCGAGCATGAAATGAAAATTATGTCTGATAATTTACGCCAGGAATATGAAAGACAATTGGTTAATATCCGTCAATTGAGGCAATTGTACGAGGAACGTCAGCGTGTCGCCGCAGCGGAATATGAAAATTTACAACGTTTAATATCGATTAAACGCGATGAACTGGCACAGGAACAGGAAAAGTAAGTGAAATGAAAGACAGCAACGAATACGAACTGAGTATGATTTGGAATACCCGTAGTATATGACCGTAATTGTTGAAACAGTTAAGCTGAAAAATACTTGTGGGAGGAAAACAACATGATAAATGGTTAATATGAATTGCCCTTTGTTCGATAGGGGATGGACAATTAAGCAGCTATGGACATGAAGATAAACAGAAAATAGTTTTTGATGTGTTAACATCTATAGGCATGGGTAGGTCAATTTACTAAAGTGAACACATGCAAACAACACATAGCGTTAGCATCACATACATGGTTGTTGTACAAAAATAGTCCCCGCCTGAAAATAAGTATGATAGTATTGATGTAGCGGCATCGAACAAACGAGCAGGTCGTCGTCGCCAAAGAGTACTGAATAGTATAGAGAACTCATGGAACGAATTGTACGACTCAAAAGCACTGGCGACATCTGGCGAATGATTCAAAACGTATACCTCTATTTTTGTCATAACTTGGTCCATTCATAATGTAGATGTGGAACATTGATGCCTTCTGAAACATTTATGCTTTTTGTATTTTTTGTATGTAAGAACACTGTCGAAATGGTTCATTTATATTGGAATATTCATGCTCTTTTACTCAGACTCTCTACATGAGAGCGGAAAAAGAGTGCAATGTGTTCTCTATACTATTCAATACTTTTTGTCGTCGCTCTGTTTATGACAAAACAGAAACAATTATTTCAGTGAGCTAAATATTGGTTTATTTATTTTAACAATATTACATCTAATGTTAACGCAGATGTAAGAAAAAAGAAAGTGCAATAGCAAAATAATCTTCAGCATAAAAACTGTTCTTTTTTCAATGTAACATTTACTAATTTGTTCATAGAAATCGAACAGGTACCTTGTAACAAAAAGGTGTTAACACATCGCCCGTCAGTTCGAAAACTCATTGATTATTTTTTTAAATATTATATTTTCGTTCATTTACATTGACCGTCGGTGGTGCATTTGTTTAGTGTGCGCGACTCTGGTGCATGAGAATGTGTGTTCGATCCCTGCTCTAACCACCTTTCATTCCTTTCGACGACGGTCACCTCGCTTAGTGACGGCGACACTATCCAGTACTTAACCATGAAAAAGCTTCTCAAAATACCGTTCGGAACCGTTGTAAAACTGTAGGTCTCAATCAGCTCACTGATTGTGAGAAGCTCTCATCTATCGCTTCATGGGATATAATTGGAAACTATTTACTTATGTATTTACACATTGACCTAAGCTCCACCGCCAGTAAACGCAGCACCCACATATTGAAAAGAACTTTCTCACATTGAAATGATTTTGTTGAATTTAGTGCATCCATTCAACTAAGATCCTTTGTTCAAAATAATATGAAGAACTTTCAAAATTTGATTATTCATAACAAAACTGATAATTTTTTAGATGATTTCTGGTCCTTTCTTGAAATCAGCCACATATTTTAACGCCATGTTCCTCGATCTCGAACGAAAAGCTAAACGAACGAAAGACAGTCGATTTAAATTGGGTTCCTCTAAGTCGATATTTTCGATCGACTCGAAATAGAGGAAACCAAATTTGTACTGAAAAGTTTTGAACAAGTTTATATTTTCGTTCGAATTAAAAATACAAGATTGTGGTACCCAAATCAACTTTCTTTCGCCTAGAAAACGAACGAAAGATATCGTTCGAGATCGAGGAACAGGTTGGAAATCAAAACGATTGTAACAGAGACTGCCAATGAGTAATCAGTATATGAATAACTTAAGTACTTGCTAATACTTTAATCTACTTGTGTGTATCCATAGTTGTAACACCAATATCATATACTGCCACTTAAAAGCAGGTGTTGCAATAATATATAATAATATATGTCGAAGAGGAGCCCCCGGAACATCGACCATACGATGTGCCACGCAATTGGGAATTAGGCGGCAGTCCCTATGCACAATTTTCGTGAAAGATTTGAAGAAGTTCCCTTACAAAGTGAAGGCAGTGCATCAGCTGTTAGCTGTTGACCGCCAAATTCGTGTCAAGCCACGCTCAAGCCATCCTTTTTTACAAATTTAAATCTTGAAATCTTAAAATTTAAATAATTAAATTTTTTGGTACTTTTTGAACAAAGGACGAAAAGGGACATTTAAACTTTCACATAGAGTATTTGAATATTCTACGAAAATAATCCGTGTCAAATTTCACTGAAAACATGTTATCACAAGAATTCGCGCAATTCAATATTTATACTTGATTTTTAAAATTATCTCGGACAGTATCGGATAAAAAAACTCAAAATTGCCAGCGGTCTAAATTTTTGGGCGGTCTAAATTTTTACGGTCTAAATTTTTGGGGTTTTGACTATACTTACCTAGTGTGATCATTTGGCGCAGGAATCACAAAATTGGTGTTGCATAGTGAATGCTCAAAAAAGGGCTTGTGTCCATTTGAGCAAAGAAATGTTGAAAAAATACAAGCATGGTACCTCAAATGCAGTGTACGACATCGTCAGAGGTGACGAATCATAGATCTATGCATATCAGTCCGAAACAAAACAGCAATCCACCGTATGGGTCTTTCAAGACGAGCTAAATCCATCAAAAGTTGTTCGTGGAAGAAATACATACATCGAAATAATATATAGAAATACATCGAACATACATGTGGCCACAGTGCCTTTAGTGAAACGTAGGACAGTCAATTCTGAGTGGTATACCACAATCTGTTTGCCAACAGTGTGCGAAGAAATAAGGGAAAACAACAAGAGAAGATGGATAATTTTTATTTGCTTAAGTGTCCATTATATTCCATGAAATGTTAGGTGAGAGCTTGTCAAGAGCAGTGACCTGTGCCTTTTCTAATTTGTAGTACCACTGATTACACAATGTAAAAACTCTCTAATGTGTTTGTTACTTGTCGCAAATGTAGTATACTTGAATCCAAACAAATTGTATTTTCATCGTCACAGGGACGAAAATGTTCATCGCTCCAACAACTTTTGTCATCGAAATTGAGCTAACGTACTGTGCCTTTTCTAATTTGAAGTTCCACTAATTACACAACTTAAAACCCTGTCTATTGTTGTTTGGATGCAAATATAATGTGTTGGTAGCTTGTTACAAATATCGTATACTTGAATCCAAACATATTTGTGATTTCATCGTCACAGGGATGAAAATGTTCACCACCCCAACAACTTTTGTCTTCGAAATTGAGCTAACGCACAGTTTCATTCCCGCTACTAAAACGTGTTCATCAACTGCAAATTGTTCGGCACTGCGATGAAAGAATGGTTGTTGCTGCAATGAATTTGATTCATTATTCTAAGGAATTTGTTTCGCTGCAGTAATGTATTTATTTCGTTGCTGAAATGCATTTGTTTCATTGTTGCAATGAATAAGTATCGTTCTTGCAATGAATTTATTTCATTGCTGCAATGAATTTGTCTCATTACAGCATTAAAGTTGTTTCAGATAAACCAAATATCAGTGGTTTAAATTTCACGCACATACTTTTTTTACTGTCTAACCCAGATTTCAACAAAATTGAAATTAAATAAAATTGTTGCAGGAACAAAAATTAAGTTGTTGCAGCAACGAAATGAAAAATTGTCAAAGAAATCATGTATGATCGTTGATTCGTTGCAGCGACTACCAAATTGTTGGATATACGAGACTTTTCATTGCAGCAAACAAAACACAACAAAAACAAATTAACGAAAATGTTTCATCTATGCGACTAAGCGTTATTCTTTCAGTGAATGATTAATAAGTAATAATATATGTTTTTGTGACCCAAAAGTGGCTAATGTTGTTAAAAACTGCTGTTAACAAAAACGTGACAACAAAGAATCAAAACACATCAGATCTTCAATTCATGAAAACAATGGTTGCAAAAATACACGTGGTTCCTGCCGTATGTTGTTGGGTTCATTCTTTTTCAGCGTGTATTCGGTTTGCACCGAATCCTAATGGTTATATATTGAAAATTTTTGTCATGTCTAATTACTCGATAGTGTAGCCGTGACTAAGAGAAATGACCGGCGCCGAAAGAATTGAAATGTGGACTGAGCGTTGATAGCGCCCAGGTTCAACTATCCCGTGAGTTTTGTCTTCGGCGCGACATTACACCGGCAAACAAAAAGTATTGAATCGTGAGTTTGGGAGACTCTTTGAAGGCTGATCAGGATATTCATCTTATAATTTCGGATAGAGGTAGCAAATATTTGTCTGTAACACCAAATAATTTATGTGCTGTCGTCGTTGGATTTTGGTACTTCCAATTTAGTCCCTTTATGGTACAAATTCAACTGCATATTAGCATGAAGGGAACTGGTACGGATGCTGGGATTGTATCTTCACATGAACTAAACCGAGGCAACTTTTTTAATAACCGCAAAACTGTGTATTTGGTGGTAAACATTCAACAATTCTCATATCATCTGTAATGATTCATCTGATATCATCTGTAATGATCAGTGGTGCAATGTTTATTGTGCGTGCCTCTTGTACATGCGATCCTGGGTTCCATCCCTGCTCTGGCCACCTTTAATTTCTTTCGGCGGCGATCATCATCTCGCATTGTATTTTGCCATGAAATAGATTCTCAAAATACCGTTCGAAACCGGTGTAAAACTGTAGGTCCCAATCAGTGAGAATACAACTAGAAAACGGACAGCTCACTGGTTGTGGGAAGCTCTCTCCCAATTCCTTCATGGGATGCAATACGAAGTCATTTATTTTATTGATTATGGGCGTTCTTAGACACTGAAATTTGTCTCAAAGTATTGAAAGAAAGTATTGAAAAAAGCACTTCTTTGTTATTTTTGAGCGGCATAAGTTGCTAAATACAACTTAAATAAAATTATTTCGACTAATGTGAACATGTTACTCTACCTGACCCTAAAATCTCAAATCAACGTTTGTGCTTTTGTGGATTTCATTACACATGATCATAAACCTGTCGCCAACTTCTTGTATATTCATATTTCATAATGATCTCGATTTTCTTTTCAACTGTGCTCTAATTAACAAATTTTATGTTATAATTTTTTTTTTTGGTTTTCAAAATACAACATCCCTTTCATTAAGATTTCCGCCGTTTTGAGCCAAAACCCGTGTAGACATTCGGTATTCGTTCACATAGAACGTGTTGAGTTATAAATAAACCTGACGTCTCACGCGACTACAATTTGAAAATTCTATGGAAATTTGCTTAAAAAAAATCGAAATACGAAAAGGCCACAAGAGAAGAGAAGCAAGTGTAAGATTTAAGATCTTTCAAATATATTTTTGAATTTCGTTTACATGGATTCCAAACAAAAAATGAAACCAAATGACTGACTGACTATCTATGAATATGTGCGAGGCCAAATCACATACAAAATGTTCTAATAAAAGAGTGGTGAATATAATTTTAGAGAACCGACAAGCAGAGTGGCACATGAGACCCGAAAGTTTAGTGGATGGAAATAATTTTTAGAAAATGTTTAGTGTTATTTTCTAGCATAAAAGACAACGTTGCGGGCGGTATTGGGTAAGGTGGCTGGCTGGCTGAGGGTTGACTGGCTGTGGTGGTTTTGGTGGAAATACATAACAAGGCTGTTTTGTATGGCAGTAACGCGAAACTACAAGTGTTGTAGGGGTGTATTGTTTCCCGATATACGGCGCACGGTGTTTCAGAATCGAATTCCATCGGCGAAAATGCAATATGTTTAGATGCGGTAACCATTTGTGAGATTTGTAAACAACTGATAAGATGTCAAGAATTTTTTTCAGATATTACTATTACAAATCGGAAAATTGCCTATGTTTTACAAATTAACCCAATATTAAGCGTGTTTAGGTTACACCACTTGCTTATATATTCGCTTGTTTTGTATGAAGCACTTAGCGAAAAAAAAATTTAAAAAAATGCTGACATCTTTCATCGTTTTAACCATTTTTCATATTTTTGAATAAAATGACTTCTCGCTAAAAATCCGGTTTCTTTGCAACTTAGCAAGCGATAATCCAAAACAAGACTTGTTTTCTATTTTTCGATTTCAAACAAAATACAAATTTTAATATATTTGTATTTAAATATTTTGACATACATACATATTTTGACGCGATTGTTCATAATGCGCACAAAAAATTTGAATTTTTTTCATTTTACATATTTACACTTTCTGCAAAAATTTGAAAATTGAAAATCAATCATCCCTTTTTTCGTCTTTCTTGGACTGTTTTTGAGATATTGGACTCAAATTTGTTTTATTAGAAAGTGGGGCGTCTTATATTTAATATGATGTCAAACTTTTGCTTTTGTCAAGTATAGTATACTATATCTCTCTAGTACTGGACACTAGTTCGTAGCTGGTGAAATCACTACTTACTAGGGAACCACCTCTATTTACTTTACCAACCCCAAGCAATGCATTTCATCATTTCGTTTTTTCTATGAATGTACTAACGTTTCCTTTACGTTATCTATCGCTTTCGTGTGCATACATTTTTTACTCGGTGGTTCGGCGGTCGCTTACCATAAAATACAAATAAAAAATAAATAAATCGTTTCCCATTACATCCCGTGAAGGAATCGGGGAGAACTTCTCACAGTGAGCTGTGCGCTTTCTACTTTTATATTCACTGCTTGGGACCTACAGTTTTACACCGGTTCCGAACGGTATTTTTGAGAAGCATTTTCATGGCTAAATACTCGAGTGTCGCCGTGACTATGCGAGGTGACCGCCGTCGAAAGAAATTTAAGGTGGTCAGAGCAGGGATCGAACCCAGGATCTGAAATACAAGAGGCGCGCACACTACCCATTGCACCACCGACGGCCACGGTCACTTACCATAGGGTCAGTCAAGAAAGTACCCATGTACGGAGTGGTGGTGGGGTAGGTAGGGGATAGCAGGGTTAGCATGCAAAAAATAATCTAAAGATCCACCACAAGGTGGTAACTGCATGTTGATTTCAAGACTCACCCTGCATAAAAATGCTTGTGATTTTTTTGTTATTCGATTTTTGAAAATTGTAGAAAAGAGAGCAAATTTGTGCATGGGAATATTTATTTGGGCCGATAAATCCATGCCTGTCATTTACGTTTTAAAAATTATAACAAGCAAATATTGATGGCTACGTTTCTGGTGATCCATTCTGAAAGTCCAATTTTGGCACACTTTTTCAAACTTTTTTTCAGCTATGACATATGTAATATTGTCTTACAAGGCAGAAATCATGTTTGGCTTGTCCCTATAGACGAGAAATTTCACGTCCTTCCTTATGTGGCCTCAAACAACCAAGAGGGGTCAAGGGCCTTAAAAAGTTACGATAACATGTTTCCCCAACTAACGCTATCTTCCACTTAACACCTCCAGTTGGTAACACCAATCTCACGCAGGCAATATTCCACCTGGTCTTTCCAGTGAGGTCTTGGTCGTCTTATTTTTGGATGGCCTTCGACTACGTCTTCGAATACCTTTCCCGCTGGTTCATTTTGACTCATTCTACTGACATGGCACTATTTTGATACACATAACTACATCGATGTTTGGATACGGAGTATACAGCTGCTGGATAATCCGTCGTCGTAATAATAAATGAATAAAAAGGTTTCCCATTACATTCCATGAAGGAATTGGGGAGAGCCTCTCACAACCAGTGAGCTGTGCACTTTTTGTTTTTATAATCACTGATTGGGATCTACAGTTTAACACCGGTTCCGAGCGGTGTTTTGAGAAGTTTTTTCATGGCTAAATACTCGATAGTTTCGCAGTCACTATGCAGGGATTGATCACAGCATCTCATGTACAAGAGGCGCGCACACTAACCATTGCACCACCGGTGGCCACGTCTCTATAATAGGACCATATATTTCTCACAGTATTTTTCTCTCCAAGACTCCCTGTAATGTTTCATCAGGATGCGATATGACCTTGCTTGCTTAGCCCGAAATAACAACTATTTGCCAGCACAATCCTCCGTTTGATTTCTACACTGAAAGAAAAAGCTTTATCCAAATTATGAAGTCCTTCATCAATTTGATGAAACACTTCCTCATTTTCCAACCTACGCAACATTTCATTGAATTGATGAAGAATATTTTATCAGTCTTTCATTCATATTTAATCAATAGTACGATAACATGTTTCCCCAACTAACGCTATCTTCCACTTAACACCTCCAGTTTACGACAACGTTACATCAAGTTGATATTATTTTTTATCAATTTAATGTAACGTTGTCGTCAATTTAATATAAGTTTGTCATCAATTTGATATAAATTGGTCATAATTTTGATGTAAATTGTTTGTTATTCTGTAACCAACTTCTTTGGACTATTTTTCATTGTGTAAACTCAATAAGAAAAAGGTATAGGACATCATAAATAATGTTCATAGCGTATATATTATTTTCTGTCCATTGCACTGACTTCCCTCATAGATATATCAAATGCAACACTGTTTCCATCAAGTGTTCAAAAAGACAACCTCGTGCATTTTTTTAAAAATGGAAAAAGTGAATTTCGAGTTCACATTAAACATTTTTTTTTGCGAAAAAACCCGTCAATCAAACCAAGGATAAGCTTGATAAATACTATGGGGACTCTGCACCATCGATTTGAACGGTAAAAACGTGGTTTACTGACTTTAGTTGTGGTCGCACAAGTACAAATGACGCTGAACGTTCTGGACGGCCAATTGAGGTCAATACACCCGAAAATGTTGGAAAAAGCCACGATATGGTGTTGGCCGATCGAAGAGTAAAAGTGGGTGAGATTGCTGATGATATAAGCATTTCATATAGCAGTGTGGTTTCGATTTTAAATGATCAGTTGGGTTTAAGTCTGCAAGATGGGTGCCGCGTTTGCTATCAATTGACCATAAACGTAATCGTGTGACAATTTCAAAGGATTGTTTGGAGTTGTTTAACCGCAATTGGAAACATGGACCATGGATCTAAACAATGAGTTTCTCCGGGTGAACCGGCTTCGAAGAAGGCCAAGTTAAGTTTGTCGGCCAATAAGGTGATGGCAATAGTAATAACCGACGGCAGAACAATAAACGGCGAATATTATGCCAACTTATTGGAACGATTTGACGAAGATTAAAACAAAAAACGACCCCATATGGCCAAGAAAGCTATTCTTTTTCATCAAGATAATGCACGGTTGCACACGTGTGTATTCTCAATGCCAAATACCATGAATTGGGCTACGAATTGGTACCTCATCCACCATATTTTCCGGATTTAGGCCCCAGTGACTATTTCCTATTTCCAAACCTAAAGAAATGGCTCGGTGGATAGAGATTTAGCTCCAACGATGAAATTATTGATCAAACACATGCTTATTTTATGGACCTCGAAAAATCCTATTTTTTGGAAGGGATACAACAATTGAAGAAACGTTGGACTAAGCGTATTGAGCTAAAAGGAGATTAAGTTGAAAAATAAATTTGTTTTTTGCAAAAAAAACCGCCTCTCATTCAAAAAGTCACGGACTTATTGATCCGCCTCGTATTTTCAATTTTCTACTAGTTTTTTTCTTTTTCTCTTTACAATTTTCAATACTACGTTTTGAATCTATCCCACTAATTATTTCTAAATTCCAATGGTGAAGATTGATGTACAAAAAATATCATTAATTTAATGAAGCTGATAAAGGTGAAGAAACACACAATCTTGAAATTGACGAACCATTTCAATGAGTTAATGAAAATTGTCATCAATTCAATGCAGAACAATTGATGAACATTTGTCATCGATTTGATGTAAAGATTTTCTTTCAGTGTAGGCTGACGTCATTTCTCCTGTTCACGGCAGATCCAGGGCAAAAAAATTCTTCCACTACCTCGAAATTATATCGAATATCCGCGATCAGGTTTCCTCAAAGCGGGTGGACGTTCTGCTCGTCGAAACCAGTAATTTTTTCTTGTCCTCATTTACTGCCAAACTCACTTTTACTGTTTCCTTCTCAATTTTCGAAAATACTGCAGCAACTTCTCGCAGATTTCACCCAAAGATGTGTAAATCATCAGTATACGCGAGCAGCATGTGAGTTTTGCTGCTAATAGTTTTATGGGTATTGACTGTATCTTTTCTCACGATGATCTCAATGAATATGTGGACGAGATTGCATGATAGGATGTCGCCCTGCATGAGGGCACGCCTCATAACTACTAATTGGTTCGGTGAGATCTTTACTAATCTTTGCTGAAAATTTCGTGTCGGTCGGTATCATTCTACAAAAGTGTGTCAGCTTAGCAGGAATACAAAACTCCGTCAGAGCTTGGTAAAGTTTTCCTCGTATCGGGCTATCGAAGGCAGCGTTACAATCTACAAAGAGGTGGTAGGTGTCGATTTGCTTTTCGTGGAGTTTCTCCAGGATTTGACGTAATATGAATATCTGGTCAATAGTTGACTTTCCATGCCTAAAGCCACACTGGTAAGCTTCGATCTAGTATGCACCAAACGGCTTTAGTCGTTCGCACATTACGCTCGAGAGGACCTTGTACGAGTATGCGATGGATAAAAGGCTTTTGACACGATAGTTCGTACACATACTCGCGTTGCTTTTTTGAAAACAGGACACAGTATGCTAAGATTCCAATCGTCGGGCATGTTTTTGTCTAGCCAGATTTTGCATATGAACTGATGTATGCACAATTCTAACTCATAGCCGCCAATCTTTAATAGCTCAGCCGGTACTCCATATATACGCTGAAAAAAAAGGTCTCTGTAACATAATCTCTCAAACACATTCTGCAGGAACCATGTATATGTTTGGAACACACTTCAAACATTTATATGTTTGCAAGTCCCAAACTCGCGTGTATTTAAATGCTAATATTAGCATGTTTACTGAGAAATATGTATGCTTTTACGTGGAAACATATGCGTGCTTCATCCCAAACATCCATATACTTGCGTGGAAGCATTCGCGTGCTTCTCCCAAACCTCCATATACTTACGTGGAAACATATGCGTAAATTCTCCCAAGCATAATAATATTTAGAAACGAATTATTCTTTCTTTCTTTATTTATTATAATTAATTTTTTCAATATATATATATCCACATTTGCTTATTAATACAAAAAATTTAAAGATTCAAATGATTTGTGCATTTACTTGCACTGAATGCATTATTTGTTTTGTTTTGAATCTGCTGCTCTGTTGTTCTCCTTTCTTTGTTGTCTCTCACGTTTTTGTCTTCAGAAGGTTTCAACTATGCGTTGGTTATCATTATGTGTTGGTATACGAACAATATACTTATATACAAATCTAGTTCATGCAAGACAAGCGTGTATTAATTACTTGTGTTTTTCTTTATTATATTTCACAAATAGTCTGCCATTCCGATTTTTTCAGTAGAGGCTCGGACAGACAAAGGGCTTCACGTTGTTGTCCTTTCCAGTTTCGTGCCTCAAAATTGTTTCTCACTTTGGTAGCACACATAAATATATACGAAACAAACATGTCAAACGATTTAACCGTCCGAGCGTTTGTTTACTCTTTTTTCACTGATCAAGCCGTTTGATATCCTCTGTCCGATGAACCATTCACACGACTGAATACATGAATTTATAACGCAATACATCATCCAAAATAAGAAACACTATCTTCATATGCAATTAACACGCACATTCAGGAATATTTATGAATCACCGACTGAGAGAATAGAATAGAATAGACTGAGAGAGAGAAGAAAGAATAATGCAAAAAAATATAACAAATACATATAACAGACACAGATATATTTGGGTCACAAACACAGATATATTGGGGTCGCAAACACATATATTATAACATAATAATAACTGTGTCTCAAACATTTAATATTGAATAGCAAGCACATTGTGTTTGGACAGAAGTATATTATATTTGCGACAAGTTCCAAACACATGTTATAACGGGTCCGCCAAATAACTTTTTTTATTTGAAAATGCTATAAAAAAAAACTGCTGAATATTTGCTTAAATTTCTTTTTTTACTTGAAAGTAAAATCCTTCCGGTTAATATTGGAAAACAATTTCATTCAAATGGCTGCCTCGGCTGGCCATGCAGTAGCCTACACGATCGGCCCAATTTTTAAGCACATTATCGATTGTGTGCAGCTGTATTTCACCAATGGCTTCACGAATATTGTCCTTTAAAGCGTCAATTGTCTCTGGCTTGTCGGCGCAACACTTATCTTTGAGGGCACCCTACAAATAACAGTCCAACGATGTCAAATCGCAGCCGAGGTGGCCAAACGACATCAGCTCTGCGGCTGATAATGCGATCTTCAAAAAGAGGGCGCAAAACATCGAGTGTTTCGCACACATTCTGCAACATTACCATGATTTTCAAAGTAATGTCGCAATATTTCCCAGCGTTGTTCAAGCGTATACACAACCATATTCGTTCAGCGGAAGGATACAACTAATTATCTGTCAAATCAGACATGAGCTAAGTGTTACCATTCACGAAATAAGCACTAGTTGAAAAAAAAATCGTTAGATGGCGGACCCTTTATTTGCATCCAAACAACAAAAAGCGACAGATTTTTCAACGCCGGGAAATTGCAGTTCTAACTTCGCTGTGGCTAGGAGGGGCAACCGATGCCATCGTCCTGTATTTGCTCAACACCCACATCTATATTGAAGACTCCTTCAATTACCAAGGGGTCGATTGTGTTTCTGTGAAATGAAAAAAAAACTCCAATGATATTTCAGATACAAGAATTATTACTGAAAAGGTTTGACAGAACCAGAATCCACCCCCTGGTGATAAAAAAAAAGAAAGAGAGAAATTGAGAAATCTGTTCAATGTTTTTTCTGAAAATCGTGCTCCTCAAATTTATACTAAAAAAAAAAAAAAAAAATGGTTTCCCATTACATCCCATGAAGGGACTGGGGAGAACTTCTCACAATCACCGAGCTGTGCGCTTTCCAGTTTTCACTCACCGATACTAGTACCACTTAATTCGCTCTCCGCAAATGAAAATGTTGACATATCCAATGATTTCTCTAATAGTCTAAAACGGCTTTAAGAAATATGTTTGACAAATTTATTTTTTCTGTAGAATTTTGAAACATTTAAAGGAATTTCCTCCCTTTAACTCATCAAAGTATTAAACAAACTCTTGATTAGATTTGTTTTTCTCCTGAATTTCAACATTTCGATTTTTTCCTTTAATTACACATGTATATGTATTTTGAAGAGTTTGTGCAAATACCCGCAGAAGTGTCGGTGAGATGTGTTTGCGTGTGTGTATGTATGAATATGTGTGTGTGTGTATGTAGTTGTATGTATGATTTAATTTGGGGTTTTACAGCAGCAATTTTTTATCTCTGTATAAGTTTCGAAGTGTAACTAAGAGATCTAAGTGTTTAATTTGATTTTGATTGATTTTCCAACTCGTATCGTACGCTTTTCATTCAATTTTGTATAATTCCAACATATATAAAACCAGCAACAACATTAGTTAACGAAATGCAGTAGGGTCTCGTTAGAGACATCTAATACCAAGTTAAGGTTAGTCTGATGATGCATCCAAATAATATTAAAGGCATCTGTACACCACTATAACGTGTTAATATCTAAATAGATGTAATGAGAAAGTGGGGTAGGTGCACTTCCCTTCAAGATATATGCGAGCCGACTCAGAATTTCCTAAGTACCATTTACACAAATTGAAGGAACATGTGATGATACTCATCCAAACTTTGTGATTGATAAGATCTGAATACATAGAATGACTACTGTAAATTGTACATATGATTTCCAATGACTAACTTTAAAACTATCAGTTTTAAACACACATCCTCCCCACTCGAAATTGCTGTAGAATTAAGTTAAACATTTTCGGAAAACACCAATAAAAGCAATGGATGTATTGCATTAGTAGAGATCTGCATGCTTACATTAATATATTTCAGCACTTTGTTTACCCATAAATGACACAAAAATAATTGAGTACAATACACAATCAATAGACAAACGAATACGAGGGTTGCTGTTTATATTTCTGACCTAAAACAAATATTAATGATCGAAATTGATTTTATAAAAAAGCACGATTTCCCTCTACATCGCATGAAGGGATTGGGGAGAGCTTTTCACAATCAGTGAACTATGTGCGTTCCAGTTTTACACTCACTGATAGAGACCTACAGTTTTACACCGGTTCCGTACGGTATTTTTGGAGAAGCTTTTCATGGCTAAATACTCGATAGGGTCGCCGTCACTAAGCGAGATGACTGCCGTCGAAAGAAACTTAAGGTGGTCTAAGGTCGATGGTGCAATAATAGTGTGCGCGGCTATTGTACATGAGAACGTGGTATCGATCCCTGCTCAGACCACCTTACATTTCTTTCGACGGCGGTCACCTCGCTTAGTGATAACGACACTATCGAGTACTTAGCCAGGAAAAGGCTTAGGTCCCAATCAGTTAGTGTAAAACTCGAAAGCGCACATCCCACTGATTGCGAGAAGCTCTCCTCAATCTCTTCATGGGATGTTATGGGACACCAGTTTCTTTTATTCTACAACCCAGTATTATCAACTACATTTTGTACTAACATTAGTTGGGAAATTTCTTGTTTAATGGGAAGTTTTATAGGTGGAGCCTGTAACCAATATTTAGATCTTGTAGTTTTGAACCCAATAAAAAGTAAATTTAGAAAAGCCAAAGTGAAAGAAGTTTACTATTTTAAAAATTTCTGAAATAAGAAAAGTAATTTTTAAAAAAAAAAACCTATTCATATTCTTAAACTAAGTGCACACATTCTGCAACATTACCATGATTTTCAAAGTAATGTCGCAATATTTCCCAGCGTTGTTCAAGCGTATACACAACCATATTCGTTCAGTGGAAGGATAAAACTAATTATCTGTCAAATCAGACATGAGCTAAGTGTTACCATTCACGAAATAAGCACTAGTTGAAAAAAAATCCAATGAGTGTTCGAACTCACGGGCGATGTGTTAACACCTTTTTGCTACACGGTACCTGTTCGATTCCTATGAACACATTCGTAACTGTTACATTGGAAAATAAAAAACAGCGTTCAATCATATGATGACGTTACAGTTAAATAATATTAATACTTAAAATTATTTAAAGACCCAGTGCACATGTGCGTCATTATATTCTTGCTCAATACTTTTTTTTATTCCCACAAAAGTCAAAGAATGCAAAGCAACAGACACTTGTACATACATACATACATTGTTATATTCGTACGATATAACCGAAGATCAACATAAAACACTTTTTTTATATTACTCCAAATTAAAACACTTAAATCTCGGCTCGCCGATATCGGATCGCCTTAATTTTTGGCCTAAACTCTTCGTCGAAACCCGCACTAGCCTTTTAATCCAAAAATTAATAAAATCGGCTATGAATTTCCGGAGAAAATCGCGTGGGAAAATTATATGAAAATCGCCCAATAATCACTTTCAATACCGACTGCCAAGCAACGAACAAACAAACGATTATTTACTCTTACAAACCTAACACTTGCGTATGTATTAAAACTGATAGTTTACTGCCCTAGAGGCGCGCGTATAGATGTTAACACATCAAAAAAACGTTAGATGGCCGACCCGTTACTTATACTCGTATATACTGGGTGTCTAAACCAAGCTTGTTTAGGCTTATTAATTTTGAAACTTTGAATTTAATTTTTTATAAATTTTCTTCAGTAACAATGCAAATTGTATTTAATATTAACGGTAGCTTAAGTCAATGAATTATTGTGAATTAAAATTTGTATTTGAATTGAAACTTGAACTTAAACATAGAATAAGTCGTGACATGTTGCGTATGAAACAAAATCTTCGTGCTAAGTCCGCTGTGCAAAATTTGTTCAGTTAATTTTTGGAACTCATACCCAACTAGGCATAACATCCACAAAATCAGTGGCAGGTATCTAATCATCACAATAAATCAGCATTGAAGGAAACTAATTTGTCCCCTTGTACTCTTTCTTTTCACCTCTACCTGTTACAACCCGCAATACAATTTCTCATTACTTGAGAAATTATATCACCCAAACTAAATGGTATCTCCACACAGGTTGCATTCAGTTCATTGGTGATTGATCGCTTAGCCTACAGTCTACTTAATAACAAATCTGAAAGGTTCCACAAAAAAGCTCTTGGGATTGAATTCTCGCTACCTTCCAGATCTACCAATTCCTTGCCCTTTGAATAAGCAATACCGACGCTTATTCAGTGGGTACACTGAGTACACTAGTGTAAAGCGACCCATACAATTCATTTGAGTTGGGGCCGCTTTTGATATGAATGACTCAAATGACGTTCGAGTGCATTCATGCAGCTCTATAGTAGTTAAGTGTTCATCGATATATTGGATGGGAGAGTATAATTCAATTAAACTAAAATGTATTAAGTTTAAATTTAGTTTACGGCTAAACATGAACAAAAACTGTTATATAGTATATTAAAAAAAATCAAAGTTGATTGGACATGCTATAAAATCGATATATTAGTATCGAAAGCACATAAGTATGTATGCTGGTCATCATCAGTATATTATATGGTTCGGCTAAAGAGAAACAATATAAGAGAATGTTACAATTTGCAACTTGATTAAGGGTAAAACAATTACAACAATTTGAAAGTACTATAATCTGAACAACATTGGGTAATTGTTTTTTGATTTCCAACATTTCCCACGATGAAGACGCATCTAAAATAAATAAATGGTTTCCCATTACAACCCATGAAGGACCGGGGAGAACTTCTCACAATCACTGAGCTGTGCGCTTTCCAGTTTTCACTCACTAATTGGCACCTACAGTTTTACACCGGTTCCGAACGGTATTTTCAGAAGCTTTTTCATGGCTATGTAATCGACAGTGTCGCCGTCACTATGCGAGGTGACCGCCGCCGAAAGAATTTTTTTTTTGAAGGTGGTCAGAGCCGGGTTCGAACCCAGGATCTCATGTACAAGAGCTGCGAACACTAACCATTGCACCACCGACGGCGCATCTACACCCAGCGAAATAAATATAAAGGTAATATCATTTTTTGTTTTTTTACAAATGTTGTGAGGAATTTTCAAGTTTTTATTTTATATTGTATTAGTACTTTCAAAATCGAATACTTTTCAGCAAAAATACTATGAATACGACTTCTTCAAGGTGAATCAACAAAAATAAACTAATTACTAGTGCGAAATATTTATAAAGGCAAAAGGTTTATTTGAATATTCTAAAAAGTTTCGTAAGATATTTGATCTCCATTATCGCTAATAACTTCTACTAAGCATCTTGGCATTGAGTTTATCAACGAATGAATATGCGCAAGGTCAGTTATCTTCCATTTTCTGGTATTGCTACTTTTCGATCCTTCACATTCTTCAACTGGAGTCCTTGGTGGTAAACTTGGGTAGGTAAATAGACCAGAGGTTCTCGATCGGTTAGAGATCAGAACTAAGTACAGGCCAGTCGAGAGTTTGTATTATTGTTGAACTCCAGAAACTTTGGAGTTTTCTTAGACCGATGTACTATTGCGTTGTCCTGCTGGATGATAAATTTTGGAACACAAATTTCCTCTCCAGAATTAACAAAGACGACATCCAATAGTCGAATATTATACTCGAAGTCAATTCTTGTGCAAACGAGAATTTTGGAATGATTCCTCTATAACTCATACATGCCCAAACCATATGGAAGCCACCGCCAAAATTTCTGGAACGCCAGTATTGTCCGAGCCATCAGGTACATCCAAATTTAATTTTTGCGTCGGAAAATATCAATAAATATTAATTTCTGTCTAATTCGTGTCTTGGCATGAGACCAAGTTTTGCATACTTTTTCCAATATGACAGTTGCAAGTCGCGTTTCATTATTTGTTGAACACGACGCAACCCTGCTCCCAAGCTCAATTCAGCAATAATTTCCTTATCGCCTAAGTTTTCTTTAACATCAACCCTTTTGATCTCTCTTTTAGGGCTGCCACTGATTAGCGGTGTCCTTCCTGGTCGTTTTGTGTTTCCATATTGGCCATCCTATTTTATAAAATTGTCAATGACACAGCTAGATCTTTTCAATCGCCTCGAAATTTCCCGATTGGACAGCCCTTCATCATGATAATCTTAAATTTTTCCCCTTTCTTCTTTACTTAGGTACTTTCCTCCAGGTATTCTTTATAAATATTTTGTATTTTAATTTTACCTGCGTTAATTCTAAAACAATAAAATAACAACCAAATAAAACTCACCTCTGTTTAAATTCCTACTTACTACTTTTCGAATTCGTGTTCTTTTCCATGTTGCCTTTATATATATTTCGCACCACAAACAGAAAAAACAACGTCACTTTTCATTTAACTTGTAAACGAGATCGATTGGTTACATTTTTTACTGCTCATTTTGACTTCATGGTGTGTTCGCAAAAAATTTGGGTAAACTATCGGTTATATATTTTAAACAACTGGCGAGATTTCACCGAAAACAGTTAAAATGACGAAAGCATTAAATTTTTTTATGGGACACGAAAACTTGAGCTTGTCACAATCTTACTAGTTCTACACTTATTGATTGGGGCCTACAGTTCCGAACGATTTTTATACCCTCACCCATAGGGATGGGGGTATATATCATTTAATACGTAAAAAATGTAACACATAGAAGGAACCAAATTAGACCCTTAGTATCTTTTAGGACTTTTTAAGACGTTTGAGCCATGTCTGTCTGTCTGCCTGGCTGGCTGGCTGGTCAACACGATAACTGCCGCAAATCTTTACAGATGACAATGAAACTTTGTCACTGACTATTATTTGCCAATATTGAATTTGGGATTGAAAATGGGCGTTTTGACCACGCCCCTTCTGGTACCTCTCATACAAATCGACACATTTAGCACGAAATCATATTTCTTTCAAACCTTTCTTCTGGTTGATGTGATTAGCTTCCGGTTAATAATCTGTAAATGCCTACAAAACTGGAGAAAATGAGCGAGATCACGCCCATTCTGGTACCTCCCATACAAAACAGGCTGTTCGACCGGATTGTCAATCCGATAATTCGCGTGAAACACTCCCGACCTTAGTGAAATTAGGTACAAGGCTTCACGTAATCAAAGGCTAATCACCGATTAAAACAAGGATGATTTTGTCACGCCCATTGTGGTACCTCCCATACAAAAGTTGTTTGGCCGTCTGGTTGTTCGGCACGAGAAGTCCCGCCAAAACCGAACCAATCTTTATGAAAGTTTGTAATAGTCAGTATTTAGCCAAACAAAGTTCTCCTATAGAAAATGAGCTGTTTTGCCACACCCATTTTGGTACCTCCCATGTAAAAATTGGGCGGATGACCGGTTGATCCACACGATAATTCTCATAATCAAATATAAATAAAATTCGGTACTTGGCAATATTTTGCTAAGACCTACTGTGTAATTAATAACTGACTATTGTGCCATGCCCAGTTTCGTACCTCCCATACAAAGGTTGGGCGTATTTCCGTTTTATCGACTCGATATCTCCAATAAATCATAACCGATCTTAATAAAATTTGGTACTGATCAAAATTTTGGCAACAACTTGCCATGCCCATTTTTGTACCTCGCATATAAATATTGGGAGGGAAAATAACTAATTTCGGTATTCAATAATATGTAGCGCAATGTCGTCAATCTGCTGTTGAATATGGACACTTTTGAGTATGGGCGTTTTTTAACAGAACTCCCACGCAATGGATGAGGTACGGTATGATGAGGGTATGATTAAGTCGGTTCACCCGACTGAAACTTATGTACTGGTTTGAGTAGCGTTTACATGTTCAATTACTCAGTAGTGTTGCTGGCACTCAGCGGGGTGACCGTGTAAAGTGGTCAGAGCAGAGATCGAAACCAAGAATAGATTTTCACCGGTCAAAATTCAATAACTTTTGATCTAGTCAACATTTCTGAGTTCTGTATAAAGTCGATAGTAGGTAGGAATTAATAGTATTATTTTAAAGTAATATTATTGAAGTTTTGATATTTGGGCATATTTTGCAATTAGACCCAACGCTGACCTTTCTTAATTGTTATATTTCGCAGGAAACGGAAATCTTCAAAATTTTGATACATTGTCTGATTTTTTTTTCACAATAACTTTTACTTCAATTAAAACCTCATTTGGTTTTCAACTGATTATGTTTGTTCGCCCTTATATATTTTGTTTCAATTAATTGTGGAAAATTAAGTCCGTCGAATGGCCGCCGTCAGCGTTGATGGAAATTTGCGATCTTTTGATAACATTTTGAATAACTGCGCAGCATTTGTGGTGTCACGTTGCCTATTTCATCTCGGATGTTGTTCTTTAACTCCTTCCATGTGCGAGGCTTGTTCGCGTACACCAACCACTTAATATATCCCCAGAGGAAGAAATCCGGGACAGTCAATTCGGGAGATCTGGCTGGTCAAGCCAAATACCGAAACACGAGACTGCACGTGCTGGGAAGGCATTCTTCAAAATGCGCATTGCGTTGCATGCAGTATGTTAAGTGGCCCCGTCCTGTTGGAACCACTGTTCCTCCAAATCCAGATCGTCAATTTCCGGTAAGAAAAATGTAGTCAGTATGACTCTATAGAGGTCGCCGTTCACCGGAATTGTGTTACCGTCGGCTCGTTCCAAAAAATATGACTCAGTCACCTGTCCCGATCATAACTGCACACCACTCAGTGACTTTGAGAGGGGCCAATGGTGCTTCGTGAATTATTCTTGGATTTTTCGTCCTCCAGAACCGAGAATTTTGCTTTTTGACGTGGTCGTTGAGCTAAAATTGGCTCCGCCGCTCATGATCAAATTTGATGGAAAATCATATACTTCATGGCTGAGTTCAAAAATCTTTCGACTGTATTCTAAACGGGCGCCACAGCAGTTTGGTAACAATTGTTGTACCACCAGAATGTGGTTTGGGCACATTTTCAAGTCCAGTGTAAAAATCCCGTGTAGGGAACGACACGAAACATGCAATTGTAGAGCATGTTTTCTTGTGGACGTTTCGGGCTCCTTTACCACATTTTCACGCGCTGCTTCGAAGTTTTCAGCCTACCGGCCGGCTGGTTGGTGCTGTGTGGTATAATTTCGCCGAAGTTCACGTTGCATTAACACCACTGATGAATTATTGGGCGTCAATCATTGCCAGAATTATGGCGCGTTCTTGAGGCGTATGCGGCGAATCGAATCAAGAGAAACAAATATTTAATTCTTTGCTGATATTAGTTTATAGAAAATTAAATCAAATAGAAAATGATGATGAATCTATGCCCGACGATTGGAGTCTCTGTGTATTATGTCCTGTATTCAAAAAGGGTGATCCGTGTGTCTGTTCCAACTATCGTGGTATCAGTTTTTTATCCATCGCGTATAAGGTCTTGTCGAGCGTATTATGTGAAAGACTAAAGCCAATTATTGAAAACCTGATTGGACCTTATCAGTGTGGTTTTCGACCTGGAAAGTCCACAACTGACCAAATATTCACGCTACGCCAAATCCTGGAAAAGACCCACGAAAAGCAAATCGATGCATATCACCTTTTTGTCGATGATAAAGCTGCTTTCGATAGCTCCATACGGGAAAAGTTGTACGAAGCTAACTTCTGAACTTGGGATTCCGGCAAAACTGATTCGCCTCTGTAGAATGACGCTGACCAACACCAAATCAGCAGTGAACGTGGGGAAAGACCTCACTGAACCATTCTGTACCAAGCGAGGACTTAGATAAGGCGACACATTTTCGTGCAATCTCTTCAACATCTTAATGGAGATAATAATGAGAAAGGCTTCAGTAAATACGAACAAGACCGTTATCACGAAAAGCCATATGTTGCTGGCGTATGCTGACGACATAGACATCATTGGGCGAAATTTGCGAGAGGTTACTGCAGTATTTTCAAGAATCGAAAAGGAATCAGCAAAGGTGGGTCTTGCTGTTAATGAGGGCAAGACAAAATTGATGGTGTCAACGACTAGAGAAACCTCTCGACTTGGTGCGCACTTGAACGTTGACAAGCGATTTAATTTTGAAGTGGTAGATGAATTTGTCTACCTTGGATCCGCCGTGAACAAAGACAACAACGTCAGCCTGGAGATAGATAGGAGAATTGTGCTTGCAAATATGTGTTATTTTTGGCTCAGCAAGCAGTTTAGGAACAAAGCCCTCTCTCGACGGACAAAAGTCCAGCTATATCAGACTCTCATTTTACCTGTTTTGACATATGGCTCCGCAACTTGGGTCATATCGCAAGCGGATGAAAAACACGTGGGAGTTTCAAGAGAAAAATTCTGCATAAAATATATGGTCCTGTTAGAGAAAACGACGAGTACCGACGTCGCTGGAACGCAGAGCTATATTCTGACGTGGACATAGCTAGGCAAATCAAATTAGGCCAATTTTGTTGGCTAAGCCATGTTATCAGAATGAATGAAGATGAGCCAGAGCGGAAGGTTTTCGATAACGTACCCGATGGAAGCAGGAGAAGTTCTCCACCAAGACTCCGGTGGAAAGACCAGGCAGAAGAATCTCTCCGTATCCTTGGTGTTACCAACTGGCGAGAAAAGGCGAAGGATTGTGCCAGTTGGAAGAATATGTTGAAATTTGTTTTAATTTGTTTGTTCAATTAATATGTGTAAGGCGTCTGACCTCATGAGGTTGTGTTGTAAAATTGTCAATAAAAGTAAAGAAAATGATTTTTATCGAAACTAAAGAGTCAATCAATCCTTTCAGGGCCATAAATCTATTTACAAACAATGGAATTCAAATATTCTGCCATTGGAACAAAAAGCTTTCTAGGTGATGATTATAAAATTTAGGATTCACTATTAATAAATATTTGAATGTTTCTACTAATTATGTTCAATTTTTAATTCGGCTTTTTATTTGTGTTTCTATTTTCAGAACTAAAAATCTCGAGGAACGTAATGTAAATTTGGTTAAAGAAGTAGAGGAGGCCAATAATGAATTGGCGTGTCTACGTGACGAATGTAAGGAGCATAAGTTCGAAAAATCTTCGCTAAAGGAAGAAATTGGAGCCGTTAATATGGTACGTATGAGAACATTGCTCGAAATCGAATTCATTTTGAAACGAAAAGACCTCGCAACGAAATGATAACTTTGCTAATGGTTTTGGGGGCATACCATATGAATTCTTGATATTCTCAAGAATCTTTCAAATGCAAAAGTTTGCTCAGAGCCAAGAGTTTAAATCATTTTTATCGTAACAGTTTGAATATATTCCACATTTATTCTCAAATTTCTTTTATGGTGGCAACTCTATACACCGACTCAATTTATCTTCCCAAAATCAGTAAAAGAATAAACTTATGAATTTGTTGATGAAGTTAACACAGCCACATTTACACAAATAGAAATACTAACAGACAGACAAACCGACAACATCTAATATCCATCACACCTATACAGCCACAACATACGATTTCAAATTACATGTAAACGAAAGCGAAGGAGAGCAAGAAAAAACGATGCTCCAACACATTTACAAAACTTTATCTTGTACAAACACTTTATCCTCTACTAATTCTTACACAAAACAAACACAAACACAGAAACATCCTCCCTTGTCACACACATACACAAACACACACACACATCAACACATAGCCAAATCAAAAGTTTTTCCATATGATGATTCTCACAACACAAACGAATTTTTCAATGGGCTGTTTTGTACTCTATGGAAATCGTTTGGGGGAGAAATGGGCACAGTAACAAAAAACATAGAAAAGAATTTAAAACGAATGACGAAAAATAAACTAGAAAATATTGAAACTGTGTCGAAATTATTTGTTCAATACTTGAGTTGATTGATTTTGGGTTTTTCTTTTAGCTCTGCAAAATTTTATATTCATATCAATGGTTGTATGCACTCGTATATATGTGTGTGGTTGTGTTTGTTTGTGTGGGTGGGTGCTTGTATGCGAATTCTCTGTACTTGGCCAAACTCCCGGTGTTTATTCTCTTCCTTCCTTTTTTTTTGTATTGAACGCTCAAGCGTTTTATTTATGTTGAAAATAATATTTGAATTTTCTATAGAATAGAAGAGCAAATAATTTTGTTTGTTACAAATTGCTGGTTTCAAGTGTTTGGTGTTGAATTAGCGTATAATAAGATGAGTTTTTTTCGTAATAATTTGTTTTGAAGAGTCACTTGAAATTTAATAAATGTTGACAAATTAGAAGAAGCTTTAGCAAAATACAAGAGAGGATGTTAAATCGTTAAATGAAATAGTAATCTTGAAAGGGCAAAAAATCAGACCCAAATTATTCCTTTCCAGGAAACCGGAATCAAATAGTGGTTTTATCTAGAGCAGGGCCAAGCACATATGTGAAATACCCAAAATGCACAAAAAAAATTTCATATACGCGATATTTTCTTATATGCGATCAATTTTGTATGTACCCAAATATAAAATAAAAATTTAAGTTTAATGTTTTTAAAAAATTGTATTTATTAAAAATGAATTTATTAACTTCAATAACGAAGTGCAATTGAATAATTTAATTATTTGCTTAATGTAAATAATCCCGTACAAAAAGGAAATAAATCACAACCTTCTTGTGGTTATAAAATTCGAAAACTAAACAAATTATATTCATAGTACATAGTACACACATACAAGTACATACATACTTTCAATTGAAAAAGTCTGAAATCTTCTTTTGCGACATTTTTTGTATTGCATTGTTTTAAAATTGCGTCTTCTATTTTATGTATTGGCATTGTTTCATCTATATTGTTGTTTAAACAATAACTTCGAATTGAATCAAAATGTGTCAGAACATCTTTTGTGGAGGGAGTTTCTGTTATTAATGAAAAAGTTACATCCTCCATTTTGGCACAACTGTTTAAACAATCCAAAGCAACATTCTCATCCAAAATCTTTGCAACAATATCTTCCTGCCTTGGCGAACTTGAACATATGAGGTCAACATCACAGTTAATGTAATCTGATTCAACAATTACAGTGGTGGTCCAGTATAACGAACGCCGATATAACGAATGCCCAGTATAACGAACGCGTTTTTCTAGTCCATTGATGACTCTAAATAACGAACGGATGAAAAATTAAGTATTCTCTATAACGAATGCTCTCTTTTTCTATGCTTTGTTTTGTTCTTTGTTATTTTTGTTTGTTTGTTTTGTGCACTTACACATTGAAACATTTGATTTGCCTAATTTTTAAAAAGGCAAGTCCCCGTTTATTTACTGTGAGATTTGTTGACCACTGGCTGCGTTATTTTAAGGAGATTGCAAGAACAAGCTATTGACTTCAGTACAACAATTAAAAATAAACAAACACATATTGGAGATTTTTTTTCTAGAAATAAATATTTTTGCTCATGTATGTAAATTTTTTCCTTTTTTTAAATAAATGAATTAATATAATACGAATTGAGTTTAACTTGCTACTATGCTAATATTTATGAAAAGAAATATATATTTCGATATAACGAATTTTCGATATACCGAACGACTCTGGACATTATATCATTCGTTATACTGGACCACCACTGTATTTCTAACTCCCCGAACATATCTGGATCATCATCTGGTGCATCTTGCAATACACGATTCTCTGCAAAGCCTCCCTGAAATTAAAATAATATGTATGTACATATGTGTCATTCTCACAGGCTGATAATTTAATTTTCATACCATTCCTATCTTTTTAAAACAGTTTACAATAGTTTGTGGTTTAATCGAGTTTAACGCATGTTTGAAGTAGCTTAGCGCTTCTAATATAGTTATGAACTTCAAAAACTTGGTTACGGCTATAGCTTTTTCTAATGCTAGAAGTTGCTTTTTAATAAGAACTTTTCTATACTCTGCTTTGAAACTGTGTATTATCCCTTGGTCGAGCGGTTGAATGATTGATTTGGTGTTTGGTGGTAAAAACTCTACATCGATATTGGAAAATGTCAAATGAGTCTTATGGCAAGATGCGCTGTCCACTATGAGAACAATCTTTTTGTTCTCTTTCTGCAAGTTTTTATTAAAATCTGTTAAGATAGAGTTGCATATGACGGTCGTCATCCAGGCATTTCGGTTAGAATAGTACGGGAGGGGAATATCTTTTCCTTTGAAACATCGAGGCTTTTGCGGTTTTCCAATACAGTATGCCCTTTTGTATGTTCCTGTTGCATTGACAACAAACAATAGAGTCAAGCGTTGTTTTTGTATCTTCCATCCTTTTGCTTCTTCATGTTTTCCTTTAAAGGTGCCATCCGGCAGAGCTTTGTAATACAAGCCAGTCTCGTCGGCGTTAAAAATGCAGTCGGGCGAGAATTTCTCAAGTAATTTAGGGCACAACGATTTTCCATAAAAGAAGACGCATCAGCAGTGTTGCTAGATTTGGACTCCACCGCTGTAGCCCACTGCGGTTTGGAACAAATTCTTCTTTTAGCTGCTCGGACAGCTCTTGTGCTTTACAAAGCAAAACAGGACCACTTATCACTGCATCGCCACCGCGCATCTGTGCAAACCATACAAGCAAAGCCTTTTCCAATTTTTTGTGTTCTCCTCCGCGGCATCGTTTTTGCTTCACGTTATTAACTTGAGATATTTCGTCACTGTTTTTAATAATTCTACACACTGTAGGAAGACTTATTTTATATTTCGCGCAAAGAAGTGACCCACTCTTTCCATTTTTAAAATCGTTTATTACTTTAATTTTTTCTTTTATTGACCAATTCACTCTGCTCATTTTGTTTTGTTATGGTTTAAATTAAAGAATCCAAATCGTGTGTCACACGTTTTTCTAGTGTTGGAAAATGCAAAAATTTGGTTTCATATAACCGATCAATGTTGTGTGTAATCATGGTTTACAAAGTAACCGATAGATGTCATATGTGCAATTATTTCATATAAGCGGATTTCATATATCCTAAAAAATTATTTTAAAAAGCGTGACAAAATTTTACAAAAAAAGGGTTTCTTGCATATAAGCGGTATTTCATATAAGCGGTATATACTGTATAACACAACATTTAAGAGGGTTTCTGCAACAGATTACGCAATTAAAGTCACACTATTTCTTATCGATTTCTCGTTTAAGACGTTGAAGAGGTTGCCATCGGATAGATTTTACCAACCACAAAAGAGGAAATACCTTAACTTTTTGTTCTCAGAATATCACAAAGGCGGCTTAGCGCTGAATGTTTATACAAGTATCGTCCAAGGTGAATATTCATTCCGCAAGCGAAGGAACTATCAAATATTAACCCAAAGGACTTTAGGCCAATCAGTCTTTTATCTTTTCAAATAAAATTCAAGCAACACAACTTGTTTGAAAAATATCGCAATCGTCCATATTGTGAGCGATTGTCCCATCGTCATTTAATATCTCAGGTACTAGTAGCGCGGAGAAATGATCTCACCAAATTCCCAGCATGCTCTGCACATCTGCGATGAGATTTCCGTCTTTGTCTTTACAGATGGGGGGCCCTGAACCATGTCCATTAGTTCCGTTTTTGACTTTTTGGTAGAATTTTCGGGCTTCGTTCTTCCTTCTGTATGTCTCAATTTTCTCACTCTCGCGCTTTCTCCACTGCCGTTTCTTACGCCTAAAGAGACGGTTTACCTCCTTCCTTTTCTTCCTATACCGTTGCAGCTCGCGTTGCAATTGACTGAAGCATTTCCATGCGGGCAGCGTTCTTTTCATCATTTGCAATGCGACACTCTTCATCGTACCATGGTTTATTGCGAAGCGGTTTTTCAAAACCAAGTACGCTTGTTACGGCAGTTTTTATAGAGTCGGAAATGGGTTTCCACTGTGCATCAGGATCGTAATCGGGAGGGGGCGGTTCTGTGCCAAAAGTTGAGAGAGCTTCCTTGAGTAGGCTGTGGCTACCTCTGGTAATTGCAGCTTTCCGATGTATAGATTACCCAGCACAAATATAATGGAGTACTTCCAACGTCTCCACCACTTTCAGTACGACCAACGAAGTACTATGTGCGGATTTTCGTCATACAGAAATCCGAATTGAATTACAGATATTATGGTTGTTGAAAAGGCAAACAGGCCCAGCTAGTGACTTCCATGGGGATTTTGAATAAAATACACCTTGTTTCATAAAAAATTAAATTTATTTCACAAAGCGTGTTAATATTAAAATTCCTAATAAAATACACAAATAAATTAGGAATTAAAAAAGGTTATAAAAATATTTAATATAAAGTGGAACCTACTTTTTGGTATGGAAACGACTAGAACTTTTAAAGATACTTTAATTATGCGAATTTTTATCTTTCCTTAGCACCGCGTATGAGCCAACTTGTAAATATTAAATGGCGAATACGCGGGGCGCTACTTGGCATTTGTTAAAGATTCGTTAAGTATTTTGTAGTTAGTTGACAAGTGAAAAATTTCATAAATATTCAAGTATTGCCAGATCGTCACAAAAAATCAAGGGGATTTTGGAGGTGGCGCTAACAATGGTGTTTGTCAGAAGAAAAAGATTATCCGCCACTAATGCTGTTATTGTTCGTTCAAGTTCTATGTCTTCGATACCTCGAGGGTGGGATGCGTGGCTGGCAATCAATACGCTTCAGTTCGAATCCCGGTCCCGGTCGGGGAGAAATTGTTACATAAAAGTTAATAATTAATTATTTAAACCCTCGCAACCCAACCCCGATATTTGTATTGCATATTTTCATGCAAATACAATTTGATTCGGAAATTTTTGGCAACGAATGTTCTTTAGTTGTTTCGCTGCCATTTTTTTTAAAAATGACTACAAATTTAATCGACACATTGCAAATCGCCTGAAAAAAAATAATAATAAAATCAAAGTTTGATTTGTTGAGATTTGAACCCAGAACCTTCACCAGCTGCCGTTTTCTGGTCAGACATTCTACCATCGTGGTAATTTTTGTGCTGAATCGTAGCGCTAAGGAACAGAATTTATTCTACTTAAAAGTATCCAAATTGGGAGTACTATCCTCCAAGGCCAACACACTGTAAAAAGCGACGGTGCAGCACCCAAATTTGCACTACCTCTTACGGCGTAGTTCTGGTGATTGGTATACACTTTTTTTGCTGGGTAGTTTAGAGAGAAGTTTATTTTCTCAATAATTTTAACTTCATAGATATGGTTGCCTGTAAACGCTGGATGGTTGGTGCAATAATACCAGATAGAGGCATTAGGATAAAACATCCAACAAGACAACCCCCACGGCATTTCGTGTTTGTGTGGGAAAATAGTTGTATTAAATACAACACAAATGCATACCAACGATAAAAGTCAACAAAAAAGTGCAAAATACATTTGAATTCCACAGTTCTATAACAAAACAACATGCAAAAGTTATGTTAATAGTTCTTGTAACTCCACCTGGTTTAAGTTAATTTTTGGCGAATAACTTTCATTTGCACAAACCCATGACGAAGATTGTGAAATGAAATGCCAACTATTTTACGTCTATTCTACTTTACTCTAAGATTCCGTGTTTAAGCTGTCAAAGTTTGTTTGCTTCCTTTTGCTCATATTCGCCTTGTTGATAAAACGTCAACGAATTTAAATAAGACGCAATTTCAGGCCTAAACCTTGTATCAAGCTAGACGTGCTTATTCAGTTTTCCACATTTTGTGTACTCCATCATAGATTGTATGAATCAGCTGATTTTGACAACTTAAGTACCAAATTTGTACCATGATGTTAACAATCGAAGTTAGTTTTTTCGAGTTTGTAGAGCTCTTGAAGCCCTTTAAAATCAAACTGCTTGATAGTTAACCCTATCATGGTCTAATTTTCCACTCCTCACCATTAAGAGAAAATAGTAAACTATCATACGTATGACTTCCATCATTATCTAAGAGTTTACGTTTCACTTCTTATGCACACTGCTCTACTCTCTGTCAGGATTCCATTAGCATTTTTACTGTCTTTAAATGGGATATCATTAAATTAAACTTTACTCCGAAACTGTATAAATTCTATGCATACAAAAAAACTAATCAACCATTAGAGCTTGGCAACGATAGACGCTCGGACGGATGGATGGATGGGAAAGTTGAATGGATAGATGGATGGACGTATGACTGCTTGGATAAACACACCAAAAAAAAAAAAAAACAGACTCCCTTTCTCTTTAACGGACATGAACTGTAGAGGGTATCGTTTTTAAACAATTTCTAGATTCTATGAAAAAACGTATGCAAATTGATCATTAAACATCTATGAAATATTTTCATAGATTGTAGGAAACGCAATGTATCAAAAGTTGTTCATAACATTTATACAACAATTTCATAGGTTTTATGAAGCCAGTCACAAAATGCGTTTGCATCTTTGTAAATGCTTGGAAGGCGCATCTAGCCCCAGATCCCCATCACTTATTGTTCTGAATGATTCTATTATAAATTGCATAATACTAAATGTAACGAAAACTTTATGCACATTTCTACACGCTTTATGTAGTTTTAGGTACACTTTTTGGTACATCTGTTAATACACTTTTTGGTATATATTCTGGTTCACATTTATGTACTTTTTGCAAGAATTAATGTACTTAATGAATTCGGAACTGGCGAAAAACTGTAGGTCCCAATCAGGGAGTGTGAAACTAGAAAGCCCACAGTTCACAGGTTGTGAGAAGGTCTCCTCAATACTTTCATGGGTTGTAAAGAAAACCATTTTCTTAATCATTGTGTCTCAAACATTTAATATTGACAAGCAAACACAATGTGTTTGAACACAAGTATACTATATTTGCGACAAACTCTAAGCACACTTTATATTTGCATCCAAACAACAACAAAAGAGAGATTTTTCACCGTGCACACATTTTAGACGATTCTGAGCTTATTAAATGATTCCATGTTTGGTTCAGAGATTACTAGGTTTCTACTAGGGATGTGCGTTTAATTGAAAACTTAAAATTTTGTTTAACTGATAATGACTAATCAGTTAATCGATTAATCAAAAAATGAAACTATGATTAATCTATTACAATGAATATTGATTAATCACATTTGAATAATTGTGTTTACCATTCAAATGAGTTTTGGAAAAACTTACAAATACCATAGATAAATAAAATCCATAGATGATTCATTTGCTTTATCACCATTTTCACCAGAGGGCACATGCTGGTTCCGTACGACCATTTTTCACTCGGATGCGACGAATAAGCAAACATTTTTATTTCGATTCTGTTATTTAGTTTTGAAAATAGAATATAAATAATAGAAAAGCTTATCGCTTTTAATATTTGTTGACAATACAAAAGTCAATAAAGCTTGGTTATATATTTTTTTCAATAGTCTTTGTTTCCAGGGAACTTTGCCCATATCCACCACTCCGGCGCCATCTAGAAAACTTCCTTTTACTTTGAAATCCACCACTTATCATTCACCATCAATGGTTTTGAACATGAATTGCTAAATTATTAAAATTTTTGATTATTCAATTACACTGTGCAACACAAATTATGGGGGTGGACTATCCTGCCAAATGATCACACTATGGGCGTGGCAAATTTGCAATTTTTCATCCGATACTGTCCGAGATAAATTTAAAAATCAGGTATAAATATTGACATGAGCCAATTCTTGTGATAACATGTCTTCAGTGAAATTTAAGAGGAATTATTTTCGTTGAATATTTAAATGCTCTATTTCAAAGTTTAATGGGTCCTTTTCGTCCTTTGTTCAAAAAGTACCAAAAATTTACACTATACTGGACAGCTACGGATCCAGAGTGCTCCACTAATTAACTCCTTATTAAATTTCATTATGGGTCGTCATAGACAAAAATTCTCTATCTTTATTTCCAGACGTCCTTTTTGTCGTTTTTTGAAACAATGTCAGGAAAACTGCCCCAAAATAACCGGCAAAATATCAAAGTGTGCTGCCCATTTATTGTGGAATAGATTTTACTAGAGGATTTCGCAGACCAGAAGCGTTCATATTGGATTTGCAGATGTCCTTTTAGTCGTTTTTCAAAAATTTAAATCTTGAAATCTTTAAATTTTAGTCAGAAATGGTTTATTTTGGACACACTATGGTCTACAAATATATTGTCAAACAAATATGTATATATTGCTCAAGAAGTTTGTCTTTATTGTTTACATGTCCTTTAGTCCCTTTTCAAAAAATGTCACAAAATTCTATCAAAAGTAAAAAAAAAAAGTAAAATTGTGGAACATAACAAACAAACATCTCGTTCGAAAAGAAAAAAATATTGATGCCAACACTTCGTATTAAACTTGGAATTGCATAATTTAAATTTTAAGATTTCAAGATTTAAATTTTTAAAAAAGGACTAAAAGGACATATGCACATTCTTGATGAAGGATTCTCGTCTGCGAAATTCTCTGGTAAAAGCTATTCCACAATAAATGGGTGGAACATTTGGATATTTTGCCGGTTTTTTGGTGAAGTTTTGTTGTCATTGTTTCAAAAAAGGACAAAAAGGACGTCTGAAAATAAAGATAGAGCATTTTGTTCTATGACGACCCATAATGAAATTTAATGAGGAATAAATTCGTGGAACATTCTGGATCCGTAGCTGTCCATTTTAGTGTAAATTTTTGGTACATTTGGAACATAGGACGTAAAGGACCCTTTAAACTTTGAAACAGAGCATTTGAATATTCTACGACAGGAATTGGCTCAAATCAATATTTGTACTTGATTTTTAAATTTATCTCGGACAGTATCGGATAAAAAAATTCAAACTTGCCACGCCCATAAAAGAATGTGTAGCTACACAACGGTGTAAATTTTTGGGGTTTGACTATACTCACCTAGTGTGATCATTTGGCGCAGGAGTTTTGTTGCATAGTGTTTTTAGAATATTCAATTGATCATGAATATTGATTAAAGAAAATGCATATTTATCGATTAATCGTAATGTACAGGGTGTTTCAAAAGTGACCAACCTATTGGAAGATGCTCTTATTTTTGCAAATGGCCTCCAATGTCAAATCTGTTTTGACATTTGTGGACTAGACAGATGTAGAATACAAGTAAACAAGCCATGGAGCGATACACTCCCCAAGAAGAGGAACATTTTTATGCGTAACAATTCGTCTTTGGTGTTGGCGCAGCGCGAATACCGTCGCCGATTCCCCGGCCGCCCGACACCGACTGCGCAAACACTGCGCCGTTTGGCCACTAACCTTGAAGAGTATGGTACCACACGAGACGTTGCGAGGAGTGGCCGGCCCCGGTGCGCCCGTTCTGCCGAGAACATCGCCGCTGTTGCCGGGGATGTCGAGCTGTCACCGGAAATATCGACCAGACACCGTGCCTCGCAATTAGTCATCAGCCGGTCGTCCCTATGGCGAATTTTGGTCAAAGACCTGCGCATGTTCCCATAAAAAGTCCAGTCCGTGCATCAGCTGTTGCCTGTACTACCCCCAAGCCATCCTCAATCTCGTGGACGAAGTGGACCACCTCAGCGGGTACGTGAACAAGCAAAACTATCGCTTCTGGGGCACCGAAAATCCACGAGTAATGCACGAGGAGCCATTACACCCGCTTAAAGTGACTGCATGGTGCGCTGTTCACGCTGGAGGAGTCATCGGGCCATTTTTTTTTCGAGAACGTCGCTGGTCAAACGACAACAGTGGACGGTGCGCGCTATAGGGCCATGTTAACCGAGTTTTTTCTGCCGTAATTCGACGAATTAGGACTGGAGGACTTGTGGTTCTAACAGGACGGAGCAACGGCATACACTGCGCGAGCCACAACCGTTATTGTGAAGGCGGCGTTCTCGGGTCGCCTCATCTTTCGTTTTGGCGATTTGCACTGGCCTGCAAGATCGCCCGATTTAACCGTTCCAGACTTTTTTTGTGGAGTTTTTTGAAGTCCCGTGTTTACGTGAACAAGCCCGAGACCCTGAAAGCCCTCAAGGTCAACATTCGACACGAGTGCGAGAATCTGTCGCCCGAAGTTCTCGCCGAAGTGATGAAGAATGTCATAAAACAAGCCCATATGGTAATCAATTGTGAAGGCGCCCATTTAACTGATATCATCTTCTCAACTTAACCAATAAAATTCTAAAGGTTCAAATAAACATAATCAAAAAACAGAATCGAAGTTTTTCATGTAGAAAAAAAAGAGAGCCAAACAACATCGGGATGACTTCTTTTGAAACACCTTGTATGATTATATTCGATTACTGAGGATGTCGATTCATCAGGGTTGTCGATTAATTTCTATCTTAGACAAATGAAATCGAATACGTTATATAAACGAAATGATGTTCAACTATAGACTCTGGCAATCAGGGTCTACCATAATTTGTGCACCCATAATGCTTAGGTTTCATCATATAAGGAAAGATAGTAACGAGCCACTCTAATGTGCAGCATCGTAACCAACTAAAAACAACACTTCACATACACTCATGGACTTACATACTGAAACTTTACTAGCACTACCACCACCATAACAAGTTTAGCTACTAATAACACCACAACTTGGGGCAGTATGGGTTCGATACCCGCATTTGATGCTGTTCCTAATAGAACCACTGCTACGAATACGAGTGCGAGTACACAAGTACGAGTCCTGCTACTGGTACTAAAACTTTTACTACTCTTTCAACTGCATCCATAGATTTTCGAATACTTTTTTTGTTTGTTTGTATTTTGAAAGTTGTTTTAACGTGTTGTTGTTTTTCTTTTTTGTTTTTCTCTTCTTTCTTCATTTTTTTTTGAACAGCTCTTCAGTCAAATGGTGATGGGTTTTAATGGTAAAAACAATTTAGACATCGATAGACTGACAACCATGTTAGAGGAGAATCGTACATTGTTAAATGACATGGCAACGAAAGAGTGTACGGATGGTGCAACATTGCCAAAATTATTATTCGAATTAGTGGAGCAAGCCAGCGTAGACAGTGGCAAGAAATCGTCCACTAGCAGTGCAATGCCGAGCAAGGATGTGGCACAGCAACAGAAAAACAATGGCGAGAACGATAATGACAACGACGATGAGGTGGATGATGTTGAGACTACAACATCCCAAGGAGAAGAAGATGATGATGTTGATGTTGATGTTGAGGCGAATGATAATGAAAATATGGCAGCAATTGCAAATGACAACGTTGCACAGCCAACAGCCACAGAAACGGCAATGGCAACACAACCTACAGCAGAACAGCAACAAAATGTCGAAATAACCACTGATGTTGTCGATGCTGCTGCTGGTGTTGGTGTTGGAGGTTCTGCATCATCAGTTGCATCAGTCACTAATGAAAAAGTTATTGTTACTACTACTACTACTACTTTATCAGTTAAAAGCAAAAAACCTCATCATCATCGTAAAGCTGCAAGTTGTAAAAAATCCACCACTTCATCTTCCTCAAGTGCTGCAGTAGCGGCAACATTGAAATTTAATGATCCCGAAGTTATTGGCAAAGTAACATCAGCTCAGGAAATTATTGGTAACCTACCAAAAGTTTGGCGTGTATTAATGGAATTACTAAGTCACCATCAAATCGATCCTGTGCAATTTGAAGAAAATGGCAAAGGTGAAGATTGCTACAAATCGGTGGAGACACCCAATGGACCCAAAGCTGAATTGAGTGTGAGCAAGACATATTTGAAACTTAAGGTAAGTGGATGAGAAGAAAAAATTTAAATATAAATAATAAATAAAATATGAATTGATTTGATTTGAGAAAGGGGAAAACATTATTAGACATATTAAGGGCGGGTTTCACACTCTTCATTTAAAAGCTCACAGAAAATTTTCCTATTAAATGACAATCATCGGGCATTTAAAGCGAACCACAGACTTGCCATTCATGAGCGTGAACATCAGCTTTCGTTGATGTTTATTGTTGGTTTACCGAATTTCTTGATACCAAATAAGAATGTAATCGAAGTTTTCGCATCACTATCATGTTCTCAAAATTTTTTGGTAATATTTTTTCAAATTCATCAGTCAGATAAAAAGTTATCGACCAACCTCATGCTCATGAATGACAAGTCTGTGGTTCGCTTAAAGTACATTTAAATGCAGAATTTTCAATTGTGAAACTGACCATAAGTATTCTGAAACGGTTATAAAACGATCGAAAAGATAATTTTCATCGGAACCCAACCTAAAATGTAATTTAGGCAATTGCAAAATTGTTTTGGTGTTTTCGAAGGCTCCTCTTTTGTTGTGCTAGAATAATTAAAACTGCTCGAATTTTATCCAAAATAAAAATGGAGAATAATACAAGTCCTATAGCCAAGAGTTAAGAAAAAAAATTCTAGATATTTATTGCCGTTATTGATCTGTTTTGAAATCAAGGACAATTTAAATACCTCTGTCAATTTCTGGAGATTTATGCTATTCCTTAAATCGTGTTTCCTTTGCCATATACGACTTTATTCGCAGTCAAATTTTGGAGGACTATTAACTCACACGCAATCACTCACTGTACAAGACGAACGGCAGCGACTTCATTGTGGTACAGATTTACACATCCACCAAAAATAAACCCTCATCTACGAAGCCTTTAAAATTAATGTACACCCATATTTAAACATCCGCACTTACACATCGGTTGTAACATCGATTACATCGGTTACATTGAATAAAAATCAATCAATCGAATAAATGCAGAAATAATTTCAAATACACACAGTTTCACTTCTGCCCGCGTTACTTCATGCCACTCTGAGTTTAGTATTTACACGCAAGTATCAGGAAGAGGTGAACATTGCTAATACCAATTTAAATCATTGACAATGAATAAAAAAATAAATGGTTTCCCATTACATCCCATGAAGGGACCGGGGAGAACTTCTCACAATCACTGAGCTGTGCGCTTTCCAGTTTTCACTCACTGATTGGGACCTACAGTTTTACACCGATTCCGAACGGTATTTGGAGAAGCTTTTTCATGGCTATATACTCGATAGTGTCGCCGTCACTATGCGAGGTGACCGCCGCCGAAAGAAATTTGAAGGTGGTCAGAGCAGAGTTCGAACCCAGGATCTCATGTACAAGAGGCGCGCACACTAACCATTGAACCACAGACGGCCACACAATGATGGTCTGCTAAATCCTTGGCCGCAAGGACTTAGGATACGGTAATCATGAATGAAGATGTTGAAGAGATGGCACAATAAGTAGTTACGAGTATCTTGCAGAAAATATGAAATAATTTAATAAGTTCTCTGATGTTTCCCATCAAGGCGTGACGCTCTTCTAATTAACAACTGTGCATTATACGATTATGAACCCTGTGATGGTAGAGTATGTATTTGGTGCTATAGCACCATACTGAGCCGCCCTAGGAGTAGTGTAAATATATGGGAAAAGGTGCGACTAAACGGTTTATTTTATTTATTACTATACGATTCTATCGTCATATGCGATTCTGTCAAAAAATCTATTTGACTTTTAGGGATTCTCTAAACTGATCTTAGAGTCTGTCACATCAAACTTTAGTTGTTGTCATAACGGACTTTAGAGTTTACCACAACCGCTTTTAGAGCATGCCAAAACCGAGTTTGGAGTTTGCACAACCGGCTTTACAGGTTGTCACAACCTACTTTAGATGTTGGCACAACCGACTTTGGATGTTATCACAACCGACTTTAGATGTTGTCACAACTGACTTTAGTAGTTGTCACAATCGACTTTAGAGGTTATCACAATCGACTTTAGAGTTTGTCACAGGAATCTTTAGAGGTTGCCACAAACGACTTTAGAGGTTTCCACAATAGACTTTAAACGTTGTCACTTTCGACTTTAGAGGCTGTCACAGCCGGCTTAAAAGATTCCTATAACCGACCTTACAGATTGTCATAGCCTTTAGAGGTAGACACAAGCGACCATTAAAATTGTTACAACCACATTTAGAGGCTGTCATAAGCGACTTTAGATGTCGTCATAACCGACTTTAGAGTTTGTCCCAGCCGGCATTAGCGGCCGTGACAGCTGACGTTAGAGTTTGTTACAACTGACTTTAGAATTTATCACAACCGACTTAAAAGTTTGTCACAAGCAACTTTGGAGATTTCTCACAACCGACTCTACAGATTGTCATAGCCTGCAGAGGTTGAAAGAAGCGACCCTAGAGGTTGTTATAACCGACTGTAGAGTTTGTCATAACTGACTTTAGAGGTTGCCACAACCGACTTTAGAGGTGGGCAGAGACAACTTTATTGGTTATCACAGCCGACGTAAAAGATTCCCACAACCGACCTTACAGATTATCACAGCCTTTAGATGTTAACATAAACGACATCAGAGGTTGTTACAATCAACCTTAGAGGTTGTTACAACCAAACTTAGAGGTTCTCGTAAGCGATTTTATATGTTGTCATAACCAAAGCCACAGCCGACTTTTAAATGTTCTCACAACCGACTTTACAGATTCACACAGCCCTTAGAGGTTGGCAAAAGCGACTTTAGTGGTTGACGCAAGCTACTTTAGAGGTTATTACAACCGACTTTAGAGATTGTCATAACCGACTTTAGGGTGTGTCATAACCGACTTTAGCGGGGGTGACAACCGACTTTAGAGGTTGTCACTACTGATTTTAGGAGGTGTAATAACCGACTTTAAAGGTTGCCACAACCGATTTTAGAGGTGGCCACCGGCAACTTTATTGGTTATCACAGCCGACGTGAAAGGTTCCCACAACTGACCTTACAGATTGGTATAGCCTTTAGATGTTAACACAAACGACATCAGAGGTTGTTGTAACCGATTTTAGATGTTGTCCTAACCAACATTAAAGTTTGTCACAATTCATCTTAGCGGCCGGTACAGCTGACGTTAGAGGCTGTTACAACTGATTTTGAATGTTGCTACAGCCGAAGTTGATTTAGAGGTTGTTACAGCCGTTTTTATAAGTTGATAACAGCGTCTATGGAGTTTGCCATAATCGACCTTAGAGTTTGTCACAACTGATTTTAGAAGTTTTCACAACCAACTTTAAAGGTTGTCACACCCGACTTAGAGGTTGTCACAAGAAACTTTACAGATTGGCACAGCCGACTTTACATATTTTCAAAACCGACTTTACAGATTGTCATAGCCTTTAGAGGTTGACACAACGACTTTAGTGGTTGTTACAACCGACTTTAGAGGTGACACAATCGACTTAAAAGGTTATCACAACGGATTTTACAAATTGCCACAGCCTTTATAGGTTGACGCAACCGACTTTAGAGGTGGTGGCAGCTGACGTTAGAGGTAATTACAATCGACTTGAGAGGTTGTCGCAACTCATTGCCGAAGTTGTCACAGTGATCTTAGCGTTTGTCACAACCGACTTAGACGTTGTCACAACTATATTTAGAAATTGTCACAGCCGAGCCATTATGAATATAAAGACATTATGATTATTTTCCAGCGTATAGAAACAAGGTCATAAATTGGTGTCAACATATATTCAGTTATGTTATTTAAAATGCATGTGTACATCCCGACAGATTAGAAATGAAAATTCTTTTATAAAACAAAAATAAAATTCAAATGACAATTATGTAAAATAATTTAGTTATGTCAACCGAATTTAAAAAGTGTTCGGTTGTAGCAAATGACTATAAAATAAATAAAAAAATTATTTCTGTTGTTGCAATCGAATTAAGCTAAAATTTGGTTGCAGGAACAATATTAATGAGAAATAGGGTTAGTGAATAAATCTGTTGATGCATCGTAAATAATTGGGAATTGGGTTTTCGAAACCGAATCAGGTTTGAAATTTGGTTGTTCCAATCGAATTCCAGTTGTTGAGAATGACTTTGGCTGTGCCAAGTTTGTGACGAACGCAATTCGGTTATGAAGAACGCAATACGATTGCATCCACGAAATTTTTGACCACTTTTTCTCAAACGTAATTTGGTTGCAACTGTCAAATTTTTGACCAATTTTCAATTGAACGCAATGCGGTTAGTACTCGTACGAACGTAATACTGTTGCAAAAATCAAATTATATGTCACTTTTCAATGGAACGCAACTCGGTCGGGACGAACGTAATATGGTTGCAACTACCACATTTTTGGACACTTTTCAAACAAATAGTGTTCTGTGCGAGTTTGTATTGTGATGGTATCCATGTCCAGCTTGTGTGCAATTGAATTCAAAATTGAATTGGTCTTTCGATGACGGTTGAATATTTCAATGCTGAGTTGTCACCACAATAAAGGATTTTATCTGCCTCTGCAGGTCTGCGCACAAAGAGACCTTTGCTAGCAAAATACACCGAATGGGTCTTGCGAGGACCAGTAGCTTAACTCTCTCTCTTTCTTACCCTCTTAACTTACTCTCTTCCTAATAAAATGGTTTTCTATTACATCCCATGAAGGGATTGGGGAGACAAGAAATTTTTTATTTAGATATCCTAAGGGACACAAAACTGTCTTGAAACAAATTCGCTTCATTACAAATTGTTTGATCTAGGAATTCAGGGGATTTTCAGGTTCAAAATGCCAACAAGTATTAGAGCACAAAGTATACAATTGATAAAAAAGAATGTTCAATTTTCCTCCAACACTTGATGATTAACCTCCACCCGGAAGCACCTCATCACTCACTACAAGTTTGCAGAAATTTGTCTTCGCATAAAAAAAAACTTGAAAACAAAAACTCTCGTGTCAATCAAAACGTATCCTTTTATCCTTGTATATATTGCGCCTTTACGGTTCCGAAATATGAACAACAAATTTCTTCACACATTAACTCATCATTTTTCATCAACCAGCAAAAAATAAAAGGAAAACCTCTTCAAGTGCTTTACAGCAGTTGATGCCAACGGAAGCATATCCTCATATTAACTTCATTATTGTATATTATTTTCATGAGGGTCGGGAGAAACAAAAAACGTCCTTACACCACTTTTTCGGCAACAAATAAATGACATAGATGGATGCCAAGTGAGGGTGTATAGTTTCCTTTTATTCTGTTATTGTAAATTTCTTAAGTACTTTTTAGTATAAACTCTAAAGTTTGTTAAGGCATCTACTACGTCTTGCTCATCTACAGTATCATCTTCGATCCTTTTAGGAGCAACACCAGCAGGTCCTTGTGTTGCCTTTACTTGTAATTTTAAGTAACTCAACAAGGATATACATGGGCCCACACACAACCGCAGCAGGGAGAAGTATCTTTTCCGCTTCATCTTTAGTAGTAGGTAGTGGGTGTCAAGCTTTGCTGGTACTTGGAGCTGGTAATTGAATTTATTGTCTATCTCCGTTGAGTTTTCACCAGTCACTCTGGAGCAAACCGACATACGATCCGACAAAAGTCGAAGGAAAATATAATACCAAGGAAGTGAATGGTTAAATAATGTCGAAATATTGTGGTTAAGATACTGTTATTATTGTTGTGGCAATTTGTGTTTGCATTGGCCGTGGTTAAACTCCTGCCCACCCATACACACCCACTCACTCATTTGTCCTAATACATACAACATTTAGAAATATTGACAGCACAGGGATCACATTATCCTGTGGGGGTAGAAGACGGGGTTGGAGGCTGCATTAGTATTAATGTTATCATCTTGAAGGTTTTATGGTTATGCCATGAGGAAATGAAAACAATTAGGGCATCTTTTTCTTCTTTATTGCCTTTGGGAAGAAGGAAACTTCTCCAATATATTGCACTTATGATCATTCGATAGTCCAGTTTATGTTATTTTAGGTGAATTTAACATTATCGTTGTGGCTAATGGTCGAACATACTAGTATCAGTTTAAGGGTTGAAGGAGAAAGGACGAGGATGTTGGTTTTTATTACAAATGTCTGAATAATGATTATACATATTATTATCATATCTTATGGAATATTGAGGTGATAAGATATTTTTAAATTAATATCATTTTAAATAATTCAAACCGCGTTAAAGAAGTTTTTTTATTTTCCTATAAAAATTGTTAACTTTCGATGTTATACCCCTAAATAGTAGTACCGAAATCCCAATGTTTTATACTCCTCTATCGGCCATCATTAACACAGTCAATTAAAATTCTCAAGCCAAACAATCTCATGTTCAATTTCTTGGATAGGGTAGTTACATCCTGCATTGAGATTGGATGCACCTTATTAAAACAATTTTCAATACTCTCAAATACATCCCTTTTCAAAATCGAAGTTTTCCGCTAACGTTTATGTCCTTACTTCTTAAGTTGCTCGAAATTCCGCACCACAATCTTAGGCAACTATGAATAGATTATAAATGTTAAAAGTATTAGGGGTTTGCGGATTTTGGTATTGGGATGGCTTGCCACCAAAATCTGGTATCTTCACTTTTCTCACATTTTTCTATTTTAACTGTAGAATATTGAAAAGTGCGGATTTCCTAAGTCTAACATTCCCCATCCCTATAGTAAGAATAATCATCTAAAAATAAATTAGGATATTTTCTGACTTCCGAACTTCTTTTGTACATTTTAATGCCAGATTGTAAAAGGGTTTGGGAAAAGCTTTTCAACGAAGTATATGAGAACACAGGAGAATTCCTTAGATTTTGAAGTAGATTGAGTTTTATACATATTGTTATGATTAAGTAACGCCCCAAATTAATCCCAAATTCACATAATGTAAATAACGGGGCGATTAATGCTGCGCCTGAAAGTATACCCTTACAATAAACCAGTTTAACGGATACACTGCAAAACGGCAATACCACTGGTTGTAGAAACGGGTACAAATCTCCACATACGACTAAAGTGACAACGAATTATCACAGATATTGTAGGTACAGTACAATAAGTCTTAGACTACGTCTTTACTAAATAACTACCAAATCATTACTACTCGATTGTTGTTACCCTGTTAAACTACTAATGATCCCATCTCGAAGCGATGCTGCCTTTGTATATCACCCAATATTATCGCCATACGCCCTCCGAAAGAGCGTAGATGCATCTCGAACGTTTTGTTTAAAAATAACCAATTGCGCAATGGAAATATGACCGTATTAATGGTTGTTACACATGATTAACTCAATGTAAGTAACAGGGCGATTAATGCTGCTCCTGAAAGTATACCCTTACAACAAACCAGTTTAACGAATACGCTGTAAAACGGCAATACCACTGGTTCTGGAAACGGGTAGAATTCTCCACATATGACTAAAGTGACAACGAATTATCACGGTATTACTAAACTCTTCGAGAAAATAGAAAGTGCACTATAATAAGTCTTAGACTATGTCTTTACTAAATAACTTCCAAACCATTACTACTCGATTGTTGTTACACTGTTAAACTACTAATGATCTCATCTCGAAGCGATGTTGACTTTTTATACCAGCCAACAATATCGCCAAACGCCCTCTTAAAGCGCGTAGATGCATCTCGAACGTTTGTTTAAAAACAACCAATTGCCCAATGGAAATATGAAGATATTAGTGAAGGTTACACGCCAATTCATTAAAATAGAAACACAAAAGAAATCTCTATAACAACGCCACCCAATATTTTAAAAATTAAAGAAGATTTAAAGATACAGTTGGACGAATTTCATTTAGGTTCCCACACTAACAGGTTGTATTGAGTTCAGATTTCCCATGGTTGCCAACAATTACCTTAGAACACAAGTGTCGTTCAGGAATAGCGTCGTTAAGGTCATGAATAAAAAAAATGGTTTCCCATTACATCCCATGAAGGAATTGGGGAGAGCTTCTCACAACCAGTGCGCTGTGCGCTTTCTAGCTTTATACTCACTGCTTGGGATCTACAGTTTTACACCGGTTCCGAACGGTATTTTGAGAAGTTTTTTCATGGCTAAATACTCGATAATGTCGCCGTCACTATGCGAGGTGACTGCCGCCGAAAGAAAATCAAGGTGGTCAGAGCCGGGATCGAACCCAGAATCACTAGCCATTGCACCACCGACGGCCGAAGGTCATGAATACTATTCCATTTATTTGAGCATCCTCACTTTCCTCTTAGGATCAATTTCTCTAGTGTGAATATATTTTTATAAATTTGAGTTTTATAATTCTGAATATGAAGATATTTTGATAATTTTCCAGCGTATTGACACAAGGTCATAAATTGGTGTCAACATATATTCAGTTATCTTATTTAAAATCATACATGGGGCAAATTAATTATATGACAATTGAAGCCCTTGGTGGAAGAAGGTGTTAACTCACTTTTTTTTCCCAAAACAATATTTTCCTTCTTTTAATGTTTTCATGGTGTGTGATTTAAAAAAAATTTAAATAAGAATTGTAAAATTTAATTTTAATAATTTAAATATCAGATGTTGACTTTTTTCTTATCTAAAACAAAATCAGATACCATGGCAACATTAACAGAAGGACAATATTGTTTTTGACAAACAGTGAGTTAACACCTTCTTCCACCAAGGGCTTCAATTATAATTTGTAGTTGAATTGGAATTACCTTTCGAAATGCAAATTCAAAAAACAAAAAAATTCAATACCACAGGCAATTGTATTAATTTTCAAAGCATTTCCTTCAAATCTGGCACTTTTGCTTTTCAAACATTTTATACAGTACAGGTTTATGAATTTGAAAGTATTATGAGGCAATACCAATCAAAGCCACCAACCCCTACATATAAAATAGTTTAAAATCATAATTGTCAGCAGTTAAACAAATTCAAAACAATTAAAAGAATTCCACATTTTATTACAATTGGCATCCGATTCCACAACCTACATTTGCATTGCCCGAGCAAATGCAAAGTAATGCAAATTAAAAAAAAACAATTTATGTTATGAAATGAGTATTTTAAATTGAACACGACTGTCGCCATCTATTAGTTGTTTCCAGAATCATCTCGTGCTGAATACTGGCACTCCGTAGAAATCGATAGCGATATCATTTTCAGATTTATTTCGATAGCATACTTTTAGGTGTCACTAACATTGCCAAGATAATCAAGTTAAAATTTACTTTGAAATCCACGTTAGGTATTAAGGATATTTAAAGTTTTTAATCGTAATATTGTACAAAATTTACTTTGGGCCACTGTGCGAAAAAAGTATCACTTGCGACAACAACTACAATTTGTTTGTATACAAAGCAGTCGTTATAAATGGCTGGATGACTTCCATTACAGAAGGCAATTTGATTTGGGTTTCACACATTTTTCCATCACAGATCCTTACTGGGTGATTTTCTGCGTATTTTATATATTTTGGTCTTCTTTTGCAGAATGATTTAGTCTGAGTATATTGCTGGCAGTTTTTACATTGAGAGATAGCCTTTTTCGGTCTGGGTAGCACGAATACAATTCGATAATACATGAGTGATTTGATGGAGTATATTCTATGTTGTTGGTATTCAAGTTGAGTCCAACTTCGAATATTGGAAGTGGTTCCTTTGTTCCTCTTCTGCGAGTATTCCGAATATTGACAACTAACTGGCCGAGTTCAGGAAGGTAATTTTTAAATCGCCTATATTTACTGTTTTCTGGTGCAGTGGTTAGTGTGTATGGCTCTTGTACACGACAATGTGGGTTCGATCCCTGCTCTGACGAACTTACAATTCTTTAGACGACGGTCACCTCGGTTAGTGATGACAACACTGTGGAGTATTTAGCCGTGAAAAGCTTATCAAAATATCATTCGGAACCGGTGAAAAATTTTAGGCCCCCATCAAACAGTGAGAGTAAATACCATTGGTTGTGAGAAGCTCTCCCCAATCCTTTTATGGGATATATAATGGGAAGCCATTTTTATATGATTACTGAAGGGTGTCTTTCTGGGAACAACTTACAAGATTGATTGAGATTCTTCCTTGAGATTGTTAGTAAGGTTAGGTTAGGTAAGAGTAGCTGTTACTTCCTTCCAAAGAAAGCTCAAACAAGCAGAAGTGAAGACGTTTTGAATAGTCACGTTGTCCTGAAAGAAAACAAAGAAAAGGATGTGCCAGCAATAAATTGAAGTTATTCAATTATACGCGCAGTTAGGACTGTTAATGTATTTTAGAAACAGACTGAGTTCGATACACCGTAGTTGCTCTATTCCATCAAAATAGGTGTTTTCCAAAGTTGTCCTCCTTATGTCTGCAAACGGCTGGCCACTATATGCTATACTGTTCAGGAATTACCGCCATTAGCTGGTGGCCGTCGGTGGTGCAATGCACAGTGTCACATTTGGCCAATATAGGGGGACAAAAATCGAATTGTAAAGATATTGAGTTCAAGTTTGGCATGTACGTATCTGGCAATATAGAAAATATATTCCCAAAAAATGGGCGGGGTCAAATACCTGTCACGCCCCTTTTTTATATAAAAATACAGAATAGAGGGAAAACTCGAATTTTAACGATTTTTTTTATTAAAGCATAACATAAACTATAGGTACAAGTATTTATATACACTTTTAAATAATATATTTCTTAGTCCCAATCGTAAAATTCTTCAATGACATCCGGATTATGTAGTAAAGCAAGAGTTCCTGGCGTTAGTATTCCCCGCATTGTTTTTGGGGAACTAAGTATACTACACATTTTTTATTCCTTATTTTTAATAGATTTTTTAAAATAACACTGGTATTAGACTGGTGATTTAAATCAGAATGAAGTCAGCGTTCACATCATCCAGCTATAGAACATTTATTAGTTAAACCGATTCGTTTACAAACATTCTTTCTATATATATAAGTACATATTGTTACGACTTTCCTTATTCGTCCTTTTGCGTTGTTTTATTCCCAATAATAAAACAAGGTTCGTTTTCAATTACGATAATTACAACGGTATAACTTCCTTTTATTTTACTTATATAGTACAACAGTTTACTTTATTTACACCACTTTAATAAGTCTTATATTTTACTATAAAATCGCGTTGATTACTTTACGGGATTTAATCACAAACGGAACTCTCCATTCCAAAGACCTCCGCTATTTTTACCAACTCACCATACTCAAATGAAGTTATATCTAGCGAATTCAGGAACCTTCTAGTTGTTGTTGTTGTTACTTATCTTTGTAGAATCATCTCGAATGGTGGAGAATTATCTTAACTGAGGCGAATTCATGCTACTGGTTTAGCGAGCTGGCACGTTGTTACAATGCATACTTTCAGGCGCAGCACTAACCGCCTGTAATTTACATAATGTTAGTAGAGTCATTAAGAGCAAGCAAAAGCTTTTACTTCTCGTAACAATATATGGATTTCCCGCAGTACAACGCCTGTTTGTTAAGGCGTTGAAACAAAGTCACTGTTCGTCCTCTTTCTGCTTTCAATCACCATCTAGTTGTCCATGTTAATTCGAACCAATTTGATTTTCGCTCCCAAAACTACATTTTTTTTTTTATAGTTTTCAACATTGCGTAGTGATTAAAGGTAATATGTATGTATGTATGAAATATTTACATATATTCCCAAACAAATTTGCAATTTTTCAATGTGATGAACAATTTATGCATGTATAATGGAAAATATTTCCCTGCTTTCCGCCTATTACCAACATATTGTCAATTCAATGGATATTTTACTAAAATCGGCATCTTTTAAAGTGCAGTGTTTCGTAATTTTCCGCAGCTTTCAGCAAAATTTTTTTAATCTTATTCCTAGAGGAGGTACAATTGTTATTTAAAAATTTTTGCTGGAGTTCGATGCAGCCGTAAGTTATGGCCCATACAAAAACCCCAAATAGCTCGCTGTATAGTGTAAACAACATAAATTACTTTTAAAATAAAAAAAAAATTGTTAGAAAAGATGAGGGAATAAACAAGTTACGAACGTTGAAAATTCCCCTATATTTAACAAACTATCAACACGTATTTTATTAAGATTAAAATGCCCAACTTTGAGCCCCTATATTGTGACAAATAGCAGTAAAATATCAATACAATTTTACTTTCTATTTTAATGGGAATGTTTTATATTATGTAAAGGGTTATCCATTTTGCGGTTTCAAATGTAAACGTAAATAAAAGACATATAAAATATTTTTTTTCATGATATTTATTTTTTATTATAAAGTTTGTACGTTGACATTATGTGTGAAACACTACATCATTTAAATGACAACCACGCGAAGTGTTGTAAGCATTGATTCTTTTAAGGTATTTTTGGACTCTTTTTGACACATATTGGGCGGTATCTCAGCCATAACTTGACGTATGTTGGTTCTTTAGTGCTCAAGAGTTAAAGGTTTATCTGCATAAACACGGTCTTTCGCGTAGCCTCACAAAAAAGTCTAATGGTGTCAAATCGCATGATCTGGGTGGCCAGTTGATATCGCCACGACGAGAAATTACGCGGCCAGGAAATGTCTCTTGCAATAAAGCCATATTCGCTCGAGTTGTGTGGCATGTGGCACCGTCTTGTTGAAACCACATATTCTCCAAGTCGTATTCTTCAATAGCAGGCAAAAAAAGTCGGTTATCATATGACCATAACGCTCCGAATTGACGGTGACAGTCGTTCCATCGTCGTTTTCGAAGAAGTAAGGTCCAATCACACCTTCGGACCAAAGAGCGCACCAAACAGTGACTTTTTCAAAATGTTATGGCCTCTCTTCAATTACATGAGGAGTCTCAGAACCCCCTTTATATGGATGTAGGTGTAGATTCAAATGCAAAATTCGCCATAATGTGCCGTAAGACAGTCCTAATTCCTGAGAACGACGAGGAATCGACAAATTCGGGTCTTCGGCAACACTTTCACTTACAGCAGCGATATTTTCAGTGGAACGAGCGAAACGATGATGCACAGGCCTTACAATATCTGTAACCGCTCCAGTCTCTTCAAATTTCTTCACAATTTTGCCAATAGCTTGCGTAGTTGGACGATTATGTAAATCATAATCTCCTCTTAAAGCACGATATGTGGCTGTGCCAGAATCACCACTTTTGTAGTAGGTTTTAATAATTTTTCTGCGTTGTGTGATAGTTAAGCGATCCATTTTCGTCAATGTCAGACTTTCAACGGAAAAGAAAAAAATTGGTTTAACAACTTAGTTTGACAGATGTCGAATTCCAGCCCTATACTTTTGAAACCACGAAATGGATAGCCCTTAGAAAAATATCACATCATTTGAACAACTTTAATATTTTGATTTTTCTTCATCTAGATTGCCCAAATGTGACACTGTGCAATGGTAGTGTGCGCGACTCTTGAGAGCATGAGAACGTGGGTTTGATCCCTGCTCAGACCACCTTAAAATTCATTCGACGGCGGTCACCTCGCTTAGTGATGCCGATGCTATCGAGTATTTGGCTATGAAAAAGTTTCTCAAAATATCGTTCGGAACCGGTGTAAAACTGTAGGTCCCAATCAACGAGTGTAAAACTAGAACGCGCACAGCTCACTGGTTGTGAGAAGCTCTCCCTAATCCCTACATGAGATGTAACGGGAAACCATTTATTTATTTATTTTAGCTGATCGTCGCAACTACGACAGTAATATCTGTATTGTAATCCAATGGTAGCGGCATATGTACCAATCGTCTAGTAACCGGTTATAACAGCTGTCATTTTGGCTATGTATTTCTGTTCGGAGTCATATCATCATATCTCTCTTACCGTCGTAGCTTCATACCGTCATATAGTCTTACCGTCATATCTAGACCTATAGACTGAATAAATGAAATGATATGAAATGAAATACCTGGTGATATGCGGCAAGTAGTGAGTTCTGTCCAGTTTTTATCTACATAAGTACCTCGTGGTGGAAGCGCGTAGTTATCGCGTTACACACAGTTCTTTGAGGGGTTTCGGGTTACGTCTTGTCTATCCGAATTTCCAGTAGAATCTTTTCTGGACAGTTCATCAAGGCATCGTTTTCGACAATGTTCGATTTCATAGCTGATGATATTGCTATTACTTTCGCTTGCCAGATACTTCCAAATAGGAAGAGACCGATTGGTTGTATTATACCGAGTGAAGTTGAAAAGACCCCAAATCCCACTCCACTATTAATTTTAGGTCCATCAGGAAAAATTGCAACGGTGAGAGGTTCATTCACTCCTCTCTGTGCGGTGGGACTGTTCTGAAGTTTCCTGGAAGTTTAAGTTTGGACTAGGATATGATTTGCTTGTTTATGCCTACTTGCTTGTCAATGCAATGACTGCACGCAAAGAAAAAACTCGTTCCTCCCAAACTAAATCTCAGATAACTGAAGTTCGTTTGGGGACTGTAGTTGGAAGAAACGAATTTCTGTTAAGTCATATATGTCATTTCGTTTGGGAGAACCGAAAAATATTTGCAGCAAACGAGTTATGAAAAATATAAGCAGCAAAAACGTTTACGAGAAACGAAAAACGGTTCCGCCAACTATTCCGTCGGTTACAGCATCCGAGTTTTAGTTGATCCTAACTAAAAAAACATTTGCGAGAACTGAAAAATGTTTGCAGTAAACGAGTTATGAAAGATTAGAGCTGAAAAAACGTTAGCGAGAAACTAAAAACGGTTCGACCAACTGTACTTTCAGTAACAGCAACCGAGTTGTAATTAAAACTTTTATTTATGGCTTCCATAAATTCTTTTTTGTTTAAATTTCACACTGTAATGATTTTGGTTTTACCCATAAAGTTGGTTTTAAAAAAGTTGGAACTTTTGTCTATTTTTCACTGTCTACTTACACGTCTGCCTCGCCTTGCATTCAAATAACAACTAAAAGCGCAGCAAACTACAACACGTCAATTGTCCATCCAAGATATATTGACAAGGCGGTGTAGTATTCGAGTGTGTGATCACTTTTATGTGTATGCGTGCATGTGTGACAAACCAGTGGATAAGACTGTGTATACAGTCGACAGAATGAGAGAAATTTACGTTCGTCGTAATCTGTGGTCTCATTAGAAAAATGGCTAATTTCAGTTATCGCAAACGTTTTTTTAAATTTGCAGCAAATGTAATTTTGTACGCGTTTGATGCAAACGACAACTCGTTTGCAACAACATGATACCCATTTGCGATATATGCGTTTATTTGGGAGTTTATTATTCCGGCAACCGAGCAATAAACGTTTTTTGTCTTTGCGTGTGTGAATGTGATTCATTACAGTGACATCAGATCGAAGTTATTGTGATTCAATAGTATGGTATGGATATGGGCGTCGTGTTGTTTTAGCAGGATAACGGCACGTATCACATGGAACGATCGATTTTCCGACTGACAACTAGCGACTGACAATCGTGGGGCTTAAGGCCGTGCCCATTTTTTCTTTGAGCTTTTGTCAAATCTCTGCTCTATGCGACTAAATTTCTGAGCGCTAGGCCGAGATCCAATGCATAATCGCTGAGATACAGCCACATGTTTGTCAAAATGTCATCGATCATTTCATGAAAAGGGCGCGCTGGTTATTTGGTGGATATTTTTACCTTACTTAGTTGGAACATATGTACTTTACAATGCAATGCAAAGATAATAACTCGGGAAAAAGGTATGCGATTTATTTGCAAATTAAATCGTGCGTTTTTATTAGGACACCAATATGGCGGCGTATGGGGGTTATTCATTATTTAAACAAATCATACGCCAGAGTGGAAATTAAATATTTTGTATCATATGGCCAAAATTAGTTAAACGTACAAAATGTGCATACACTGTCAGTTTCAGCACAAACGCCGTATGCTATAGAATACAATATTTAGTGGCAATCTTTATTCAAAAGTTAAAAAGTTAATATCATAATGAGAGCAATATATTTGCGTACAAATTTATACTTATAATTAAGTATATCCGCTTGTAGTGGCGTATGATTAACATCTCTAATGTTGTCAACAATCATACTCCATGGGCGAAATAAGCGATACAGTAACATCCATCCGAATCCTATTTTAAGCAACACAAACTGCTTTTCAACAATGTGCTAAGTTCTATGACCAACTACACACTATAACCTAAAACGGAATTCCAATTCTAACCAGCATTTTACGTTCAATATGAGCCCCCATTGACCATTTGAACACAGCCGTCACTTCTTTTCGAAAGCAAACATCAAAATGTAAGAACTTAATAAGAAATAGGGTTGCAAACATTAGTTTCTAACTGGGTGTGGGTTATCCTAAAAGTTGACTATTATGGAGTAATCATCCACCCTTGTCTGTTAAGTGTGTACAACCTTAAAGTCCTCCTCAGTGAATATACCCACACTTTGTTTGACACCGTTACCTTAAAAAAGAATATAAAAAACTTTACTTAACTTGGAACTTTACTCCATGGGGAAAACACTTAACTCTTCTTTCTCAACAGATGAAATTCAATTTGAACTATATCCTATAATCGATGACTCGAAAAAAGTGAACTAATCAATTATTCTTTGTTTTCTTCTTTTTCTTTTTCTCCCTTTCCATGCAACTCATTTGTGATGCTTACTCTGGTTGGACATGGTTGACTTCCTGGCTAAAAAATGATTTATTATCTATCAATAAATGTGCCAACAACAACATATATTTTACACCGCCATAGGATCTTATATTGGAGAAAAAGTCCTTGGTGAAAGAAACTAATCGCCTGAAAACGTTAAACTGCCATCTGGATTATCGCCTAAATGAACAAGAGAAACGCTTGAGTGCCGTTAGTTTGGAATTGACAAAAACTTGGCATTTGGTTGGCAAAATGCAACGTCAACATCGTCAGTTGCACACTCAGGAGCAAATATTGCGCTACCAGCTGCAGCAGAAGCGACGTTTGTTGCACGAACTGAAGGATGAGCTGGAGTATTGTCGCCGCAAGTGGCAGGAAGCTCGTGCCAAGAACGATGAAAGTCAAGAGCAGTGCAATGATTTACGACGTGAATTTGCCCGACGCAAATTGGAAGATGCAAATAATTCAGCCGAAAGTGGTTACAGTGACTCTGGTGGCCAAGTGTCCGACGAGGAAGCTCCTTTGGTGGTAAATGAGGTTGCTGCAGATGGGGTAAACCCAAAAGCCGTAGATATGGAGGAAGATGAAATGTGCGAAAAATCCTCTATGGCTGGCATGGCGGCTGGTGGTTGTGCTAACTACAGACGCAAACGTTTAAGGGAACAGTTTGAGCATACCCGTAAGATCAAGCGTATGCAAAGTACTTCCCCCAGTCGTGCTAACGGGGGCCAGGAAGATGACTCCGAGGTGGTGGTGGTGTTGAGATGGAACAGTGCACCACCAACATGTGGTTGGAGAGATACGGCTAGTGGTGGTGGTGGTGGTATTGACGACGTCGATGACAGTGAGGAAGATGATGGAATTTCCCCCAGCGGCTCCAGCGATACTGGGGCTATACCAAAATTTTCTAGCCGTTCATCCAGACGTCCCAAACGTCACAATATTGATGGTACAGTTGATGAGGTAATTGACCAGGATGAACCAGCTGCAGTTGCAGTTACACCGGACGACAGAGCTGCTCGCATCCAGAGACTAGAACAACAATGTAAAAACTTAATCAAACAGGTTTTGGAAACATCCGATAATCGTGAACGTCTTGAGGTTCAGCTGAAACGCTTCCAAGACGAAATGTCACCGGTACAATATGCTGTACCCCTAGATGAACTAATCAATAAGAAGCGCTACGAACGCATGACCAGAGCAAGCTCAGCTCCCGTCTCAGGTTCAGGTTCTCTGACACCTCGCGAAGAAGAATATACACGCAAGAGATCCGAACGTTTGGGACGCCTAGAGGAAGAGAGTCGCCAATTGATGTTTCGCATAAAAAGGACTTCAGATAGAGGCCATTATCTCAGATGTTCCTTGGATCGCATACGTAGAGCTCCACCTTCGAGAGAAGGTAGTTTTGAAAGTAACACCGAAGAGGAAGCAAGAAAGCCTGAAGAAGAAGCCACAACTAATAATGAAACGGTATCCCCCTCAACCTCATCGACTTCGAGCGCAACTAATGAGAATTCACCCAGTTCTGCAATGTCTACCAAAAGCCCCCTTACCGCCGAAGAGGAAGCTTATACTGCACGCAGATCAGCTCGCTTGCAAAGACTTGAAGAGGAGAGCAAGCAATTGCTAAACACACTCTCTCGCAACAACACAAGAACCACCACTCTAGGTACCAGACTTGATACTCTACACGAACGTCATGGATCTACGATAGAGTTAAGTACAGCAGCAGCTGCAGCGGTGACTGATTCAAACACTGACCCTACTACCTCAACCAACTCGCCAAGATCAGAACAATTAACCACCGAGCAACGTATTGAAAATATAGAAAAAATCTCCTCCAATCGTGAACAGCGCCTAAGAATACTGGAGGAAGAGGGTAGACAACTAATAAATCGCCTTTCCGAGACCTCGGAAAAGGGAACCAAAATGATCAATCGCATTGCGGAAAGAGAGTTGAATCGTCAGAATCGCTCTACACCTCAACGCGAGACGGGAGAAACCTCGGGTGATAATAAACCAAGTACCTCAACTGTTAAAAAACCCCTATCAATTGATGCCAATGCAGAGGAAGTGCCTGAAGCTTCTGCTCTGTTGCCTCCTTTGAAAAATGTCGCTTGCACCAGCATAGTGTCCGAGGAGTTAACTGATCGTGTTACTATAACCACCATACCTAGTCAAATTGCTACCAATCAAGGTGCTATACCAAAATCGAAACCCACCACACAACTTTTAGCCAGTCGTCCCAAATCGGCACGAATTCGCTTTAGTGACAGCAACAAGACTCAAAATTCCTCTGAATCTTTGGAAGACATGGTTAAGCGTCTGCAATCTCTACCCTTTCCCAATAAAGATGAACAAAAAGTAGAAGAGAAAGAGCAACATTTGGAAGTACCCGCCAACACTGAGGTGGTGGAAGTAATTACAGAACAGAAAACCTGTGCTGAGGATGTAAGTCAAGAAATAGCAGACGTTAGTGTTGTCGCGGAGCAGTCTCAAGTTCCTGGGGATGATGTAGCCAAGAATGATTAGTTTGGCATTCATTATGATAAGACTTAAAATTCTACGTGTTCAGTTATAAGAAGATAACCATCCAATAAATTGCTGATTTTTTTCAAGGACTTTTGAAGGAGACCTCAACCAACGGCGAGGAGTGCTCCTTCCCTTTTATATACTTATATATATATTTACGATATAGTAATCTGATATTTATAAAGATACTTATGATATTAATGTAATTTTTTTCGATATTCAATTGTAACAACGTTAGAATAAAGGACTTCTTGCATCTTGCTGAAAATTTTTTGTTTAAGGTTACTTGAGGCAAGAAGAGGAAGATGTAACGGAAACCTGGTAAGTAGATGAGGCTCAATATAGTCAGTCGCTAGTTTTGTAAACCAAAGCATTTAACTAGGGACTAGAAGCATTGGATCCGATTCGTATTGTAGTCGGCATTTTGTAAGAGCGATAAAATAGAAATACTTAAATTTATTAAGCCAATAGATTTGGTATATTCAGCACTGGATTTTCTGAAGTCATCATGAAATTGACCGTCGCTGGTGCAATATATTGAGTGCGCGGCTCTTGTGCATGAGAACGAGGGTTTGATCGCTGCTCTGACCACCTTAAATTTCCTTCGACGACAGCCACCTCGCTTAGTGAAGGCGTAACCATCGAGTACTTAGCCATGAAAAGCTTCTCAAAATACCGTTCGGAACCGGTGTGAAACTGTAGGTCCCATTCAGTGAAGGGAAAATTACAAATCGCACAGCTCACTGGTTGTATGAGGCACTCCCTAATCTCTTCATGGGATGTAATGGGAAACGGCTTTTATTTTTATCATAAAATTGAATCACATTCGTAATCCAGCTTACGATACGAAACGGATGCGATCATTCGATTCACTTCTCAAGCTATCAAGTCAGAATATTGTTAACATAACTAAGAGTTGTCAACCGTAGAGTGTAAACGTCTGTTTATATGGATTTAATATTTAAAATAAATTGTTCTATTTGAAGATTAGATACGGGTTGAATTTTATGTTTCGGGATTAGAGAACAAAAACAAATATTAATCATCGAAAATCACTTTATTGTTTTTCAAAATATTCCCCATGAAGATTTATACACTTTTGCATGCGTTTGAACCAATTGTCGAAACACTTTTGCCACTCTGATTGAGGTATCTCCTAAACATGCATTCTGCATGCAGCAACCGCTTCTTCAGGTGTCGAAAAACGTTGGCCTCTCAGTTTGTTTTTTACGTACGGCAATAAAAACAATGTCTTTCGGTGCCAAGTCAGGACTATACGGCGGATGACCCATCAAATCGATGTTTTGGGTGCTCAAAAATGCAGTTGTTTCAGCCGATGTGTGAGAGCTCGCATTGTCGTGGTGAAGAGTGATCCGTTTTCGGCGGTTGATTTTCCTGATTTCTTGGTTCTTGGAAGACAACTGGCAAACAAATGGTTGTGTACCACTCAGAATTCACTGTTCTGCGTTGTTCTAGTACGGTTGCGACATGTCCGGTTGTTCCGAAAAAACAGGCGACCATTTGCTTGGAAGTGCTTCGGGAGCGAACAACTTTTGTTGGATTTGACTCATCTTGAAACACCCATACAGTTGACTGGTGTTTACTTTCGGGCTCATTCGCATAAATCCAGGATTAATCACCTGTCACGATGTCATAGACGTGTTTCGAAGCACCGCCATCGTACTTTTGGAGCGTTTCTTTCGACCAATCGACACCAGCCTTTTTTTGAGCGATTGACAAATTGTGTGGAATCCAACGCGAACAAATTTTTTTGACAATCAAATGTTTATGCAATGTTGAATGTATGCTGGTCCCACTAATGCCTAAGGTTGTCTCAATCTCACGATACGTCACATGACGATCTTTCAAAATCAGTTCGCGCACAGCATCAATGGTTTTCGGAACAGCAGCTGATTTTGAACGACCTTCACGAAATTCGTTTTGGAGTGAGCTACGACTACGATTGAAATCACCATACCATCGATAAACACTGGTCCTTGATGGAGCTTCATCGCCAAAAATTGAATTAAGTTCACCCATGCACTGTTGCTGAGTTAATCCACGTCGAAAGTTGTAAAAAATAATCGCACGAAAATGTTCACGATTTAATACCATTTTTGGGCCGAGATGAATCTTTTAAGTTACTGTAATCAACACAAATAGCGCTCGTATGTCAAAACGTTCTGAGTACGCATAACCTCAAAAATGTCCAACTTTACGATAGAGCTATCAGTTGCCAGATTGCAACACTAGGGTTGCCAAATCCCGAAGCATAAAATTCAACCCTTATTTTAAAATTAAACAAATTATCAAAACAAACTATTTAAAGGGTGTCTCAGTAAGAATGCACTTTTTCATTTTAAAACAGAAACACGTATTTTTTGAGAAGTTGTAATTTTTTTGTTGGATTGTAAAAAAGACATGTTCTGAATAAGTATGGAATGAAATATTACTCTTTTCATTACTCTTTTCATGAAATTTTCCTTGTCTTTTTCACAGAAATGTGGCCGTATCTCACCGATGACGCGTTCGAACTCCGATTTGAGCTCAGGAATTGTTTCTGGTTTATTCGTATAAATGCGAAATTTCACAAAACCCCTAAGAAAGAAATCGCACGGCGTTAAATCGCCTCACCTTGGTGGCCAGTTGACATCAGAATTTCTTGAGATAAATTGTTGTGGAAATCGTTGCCCCAATAAAAAACAAATCGATTGTTTCATAGGCGGTGTGGCAGGTAGTCGAGTTTAAAAGGTTTCAGGTGGTCGAGTTTTAAAGGTTTCGTAGGTTTTTGGATGCCCTGATCTAATTTTTGGCAAACATTTTTCGATCAAGATTTCGAGAACTAACATAACGGGGGGAAGACCATGTATAATTTACCTTTTCACATACAATTTGGTTTTTTTAACAAGGTTTAACGTTTTAAACTGTTCTACCAACTTTATTGGGAATTATAAAATAAATTAAAAGTTTGAGAACACTGAAAGAAAAACCCTCTTACCATTAATGAATTCCTACATTGCATTAATGAAAAGTGTCATTGGTTTTGAGCCAATGTCGGGCTTCATTAATGCTATGAACAATGTTACATTAAACGAAAAATGTTTCATAGACCTGACATTAATGTAAACTTTCTAACCGGAATTAAACATTATCATTGTATTAAAGAAAAGCCATGAAAAAGCTTCTCAAAATACCGTTCGGAATCGGTGTAAAACTGTAGGTCCCAATCAGTGAGTGTTAAACTAGAACGCGCACAGCTCACTGGTTGAGAGAAGCTCTCCCTAATCCCCCCGTGGGATGTAATGGGAAACCATTTATATTTTTTTTTATTGCATTAAAGAAATATATTACATTGATATTATAAACCGTTGCATTGATGTAATGAAATATAGTCATATAGTCTATGAGCATGTTTCATTGATGCTGTGACCATGTTTCATTAATTCAATGAACATGTTTCATTGATGGTATGAACATGTTTCATTGAAGGTCTGAATATGTTTCATTGATTGTATGAACATATTTCATTGATGGTATAACACGTTTCATTGACGGTATGAACATGTTTCATTGATGGTATGAACAGGCTTCATTGATGGTATGAATGTTTCATTGATGGTATAACACGTTTCATTGACGGTATGAACATAGAGTTAGAGGGAATCCCTATTTTAGGAGTTATGGGCCTCCAAAGTTCGGCCTTTTTGTGGCATGAGTTTTTGGACGATTATTAGGTTTCTGGAACGGGACCAGGGAGAGGAATATCTCTGTTGCAAATTTTGGGTTTCGGAATTTTTTTGATTTTTGTGAAAAATTACCCATACAAAAGTGGACCCGTTTTTTAGACCTTATGGGTCCCCATAGGTCAGGCCGACAAAAAATTTTGGTTTTTGAAATCCCCTTATTTTGCTCGATTTTCATTGATGCTATGAAGCGTTTTTCTTTCAGTGAATTTTGTGTCGTAACCATACAATATTTACTTGGAATCTCAAAAAAAAAAAAATTTTGTTTAAAAAAAATCTATATCATTATGTTCGACATTTTCATCATTGTCATCTTCGGAACTTTCGAAATTTTAGTTTGAAATTTCGAAATTTAAATTTGACATTTTATGGTATTGTCAGACCTAAATTCCGGCAGAGTAATGTAGTTAACTTTACACTGATAAAAATTAATTTTTACATAAGAATTTTGTATTTAAATATGAAATCAAAAACTGGGCCAAAGTTTAAAAAAAAAATGTTCTTCGGCAAATTGTAGTAAAGGGTAACAATTTGTTTCTAATTTTTCGACATTTATTTTAATTACTCTTGAGTAATTTTCCAAGTTTAAGGTCACTTCTGATTTTATAAAACTTTCTGTTTTTCTCTTTTTTCTTTTCTCTCTCGATATTTCGATATCCTTTGGAAATCTTCTTCAGGATAGTTTTTAATATTAATATTAGACCCTATTAATATTAATATTAATTAGTAGACCCTAGCTTGGCTTTAATATTGCTTGGACTGACACCTTTTAAAGGGAAATATTGAATTACACAAAGGTGACCAATTTTTTCCGTGTTCACAAATTCACTGAGTTCGTTTAATAACTGAGATCGTAAAATACTAAACATCGTGGCGCCTTGAAACTTAAAACATATTGTTACGAATTTCCTTATTCGTCCTTTTTGCGTTGTTTTATTCCCAATAATAAAACAAGGTTCGTTTTAAATTACGATAATTACAACGGTTTAACTTCCTTTTATTTTACTTATATAGTACAACAGTTTACTTTATTTTCACCACTTTAATAAGTCATATACATATTTTACTATCAAATCGCGTTGCTTACTTTACGGGGTTTAATCACAAACTGAACTCTCCATTCCGAAGATCTCCGTTATTTATACCAACTCTTCATACTCAAATGAAGTTATATCTAGCGAATTCAAGAACCTTCTAGTCGTTGTTGCTGTTACTTATCTTTGTAGAATCATCTCGAATGGTGGAGAATTATCTTAACTGAGGCGAATTCATGCTGCTGGTTTAGTGAGCTGGTACGTTGTTACAATGCATACTTTCAGGCGCAGCACTAACCGCCTGTTATTTACATAATGTTAGTAGAGTCATTAAGAGCAAGCAAAAGCTTTTAATTATTCGTAACAATATGTTTTATAAGGTTGCCACTTTTCACCAAAGTATTTTTTTTCAAAATTCCTATCCGTCAGGTGGGCTAATTTTGGGACCGCCCTCGTAGTTGAGTAATTGCTTCAATTTGAAAGCTGTCTCTGAGTTCGAGTTAAAAATCGTATGCATAAAAACCAACTTCATCTCACTTTCTTGAGATTGACCTCCGAATTAGGTGAGAAACTATAAGCATGGCTGAATATTTTATATGCAAAAAACAAGAAATTTATAAACTATGTTCGACAAACTATCAAAAAAAGAAAATGTATAGTGGCTGGCAGAGTATTTGCTCGAGAATATTATCAAAACCCGAGGAGGAGGACTTTAAAAATTGGAGAACATATGCACTTTTTCAAGATTAGTTAGTTAGGAATCGCCCAAGACATAGGACATCAAAGTACAGTTTCACTTGCAATAAAACAGTTTGCCAATGCTATCCTGAGCAAAGGGAATGATTGGATAATTTTTCCGAAAAGCGGTGAAGCCATTAAAAGAGCACAAGCATTATGGACTTCAAAATACAAATTTCCGTTAGCAATCGGAGCTATCGATTGCTTACATGTACGAATAAAAAACCTTCATCTCATAGTGACTCTCTAACAACATTTTGTTACTTTCAATTTTCACCACCAAATATGCCTTAATAATTAACTGAATTTCATTAGCGTTTTCGTCACAGCTGTCTCTTCAGTCGAACTTATTTTTCAAATAATTGAATCTATCAGTGTAATAATACCTAAAAGATGCATCCCAACATCAAACCCATATAGTAAGAGAAGAGAGCTTCAATCTTATTCTCTATGAACTTAAGTTCTTTGTGTGAACGCAATCTCAACGTTTTGTATACGAAACTAAGTTCCAGCAAGAGCTAACTCTTGATATCACTAATTGAATTTAGGCTGGGTCGACTGAACTCTGAGATCAATCTCATTTTTATGTATACGGGCCACTAAGTGCACTTTCTCGATTGAAAATGCATCCAATGAAAATGCATCTCTGTATAATTTTCCAAATTTTTGTTATAAGTTTTCACACTTACAACGCGTTGTTTTTTCGTGCTCCATTTTTAGTAATTGGAATAAACACATGTGACAGTGGCCAAATTTCAGAGATGCCACTTTCACAAAAAAAAAAATTACACTACCGGCCGATTTTACCATGTTCAGTTATCTTGCAGTTAGTGCTAGCGAACAGTTTTAACTGCCAGTTTGTATGGAATTTATAATTTTTAACTATAAGTAAGCTTTAACTTTGCTTGGTGAAATTGGTCGTAAATTTGAAAAGAGCAATCTTAGTGGGACACCCTTTGCAAACGCAGTTCGGTGAAGTATAGCAAATCGCGACCTTAGAACAACAAGGTTCTAAGTGCACTAAAGTATGTTTTAAGAAAAACAAGATTGAATGTTTGTGATTAACCAAATAAATCAGTATGGACAAATATGTGGTTAGAAGATTATTGCATTGGGTATCTCGTCATCGGTAATAGGTATCTTTATTGTGATACCAGTAACCAGTACCTAATTTAGTACCATGCAATATCTAGATGATTTGATAAAAAATTGTTAGTTAGAACCTTGATGTACTAAGGTTGCGAAATAGAAGCGCCGCATTGCTATTACTCCCAACGAAATTTGTGCGAAATGCAGAAAAGAGATAAAGACGGATGAGAGTGTATACAATGTGACAAATGTGAAAAGAATTATCATCCTCTCTGCGCCGCGTGGAACAAAACGCGGTTCGATCGAGTAGTGAAGAATAAGGCTGTTGTTTTATTCCATTAGCGTTATTAAAATTTTATTAGAACTTTCAACAAAACTATCACTTCGAAACACGAATACAACACGTTACTTAAAGTAGGATATTTGATGGCCATCGAATTGCTAAGCTATGTCACCATCATCTATGTCCAAATACATTGGTTCTCCCTCCGATTCAGCTACCATTCAGACACTCTAACGCTTTTGGCATCTGCGACCACAGATGCTGCTACAATTTTTGGACGAGAAAGGTTTTAGATTAAACAGGGTTCATCTTTGGGTGGTCTTACGGGTTTTCTCCTATTGATATCCCAACACCAACCTCAAGGTTTTTAAATAGATTTTTATATAAGAAACAAATGCTATTATGAAAAATCGTTTAAATTTTGTCCCATTTTCCATTGCTTAAATTTGGTTGGCTGAAAAGGCTGCAAGACAGCACGCTGTCTAGCACACGTAGGCTAAATAAGCCCGTTGTGGTACCTGCGGTTTCCTCTATAGCAACTATTGAATTTCTCTACATGAATATCCTGTAGGGCTACGGTGCTAACTATATGTATTCCGAATATCGTACTTCTCAGTCCTGCCTGAGCAATCCAAGATAACGAGTTTTCGTCGTTTCCTCGTCCTCTTCCATGCAGCATCTACAGTGAGTGGAGTTTCGAGGTCCCAATCTTAGGGCGTGTTTTCCTACAAGACAATGTCCCGTAAGTGTTCCTATCATTGTGGATAACCTGCCTCTCGGCACGTTAAGTAGTTGCCTAGTCGTCTTCCTGTCCACCTGTGGCCAGAGGACCCTGGCTTGTTTGCAAGTTGAAGTAAGTCTCCACTTGTCCTTGAACATATTATCTGTAAGCGGCAGGTAGATATTGGCATACTAACACCTTATTTTGCCGGAAGAACCTGTGCCGTAGTACCCTGTCTAGCTAACGCAATTGCCTGGAATATCGCTGTGTCCCGGTACCCAGATGAGCCTGATGTCGAAATACTCTGCCATCACCCTAAGTGATGAGTTGCATTCTTTCACCGTCAGGGACATAGCAAACATTGCTTCCAGGGATTTTATGACAGCCTGGCTGTCTGTGTAGATACATATTCTCCGGACGGTTGTGACACTACTTTTCAGTAGTTCAGCAACCTCCAGTATTGCGGTAATTTCCGCCTGAAATACACTACAGTGAGCAGGCAGCTTGAAGGAGATATTTACGTTTCGGTCCGGTGAATGGACCCCATATACTACTTGCTCGTCCAACTTTGATCCATCCTTGAACAATCTGATACTACTGGTGTCGCCTTCCAGTGACTTTTCCCAGGTATTCCTTTTCGGAATAGAAGTCCTTAGATTTGTCGATGGTAGAAGGTAGGGGATACAGTAGTCCGTTTTTACGGGAATAAAGTTGATCCGGTGTAGTAATTTAGCGTGTCCGGAATGCCCCAATATCATAACGCCACAATCTCTGATTCTCACCAGGGATGTAGCGGCTGTCTATTCGGCCATGATATCAGGAGTACAGGTGTTCTGGATAGTACTAAGTGCAGTACCTGACGTCGTGCCCATTGCCCCACTGACGCTAATCAGTGCTGATCTTTGAATTTTCATCAAGGAATTCAGAATATATTTCTTTTGGAGGGACCTCCACCAAACTACGATGCCATAGAGAAGTATTGGCCTGACTATTGCGGTATAAATCCACATGGTGATCTTAGGAGACAGTCCCCAGCACTCTCTTATCGCCCCTTTACAGCAGTAATGAGCAACAGACGCCTTTTGCACCCTCTCCTACTCATTCGGTTTCCAAGACAGTTTTCTGTCGAGAATTATTCCCAGATACTTGACCTATTCCGTCAACTGTAATTGCACCCCATTAACTGACGGCACTTCAAAGGCGTGTATTTTATATTTCCGAGAGAACAGGATAAGATCGGTTTTAAGTGGGTTAAGCGATAGTCCGTTGTTAGCGGTCCAGTTCGAAATCAGACTAAGTAGGCTGGTTGTATGAATGCTTAGTAAATTGAGGTTTCTACCCGTACAGATGATAGCAATATCATCGGCATAGGCAAAGACCTGGCATTCGGCCCTGTCCAATTCAAGAAGCAGTTCATTGACAGAAGTTAACCATAATAGTGGAGACAGAACTCCCCGTTGCGGTGTCCCCCTGTTAACATTCCTAGCAAATGTAACACCACCCCATTCAGCTTTGACGGATCTATCCACCAGAAGCTTCCCAATTAGGAGTGTCACTAAGTAGTCGAGTCCCAGATTTTGTAACGACCTAAGAATCGCCGAAGGTGGGATGTTATTGAAGGCTCCCTCGATGTCCAGGAAGGTCGAAGACTTTATTCTCAATAGAGTTTTCTATCATGCTGACTAGAGCCGTCTCAGTTCATCTGCCCTTGATATAGGCATGCTGAGAACTTGATAGTAGATTCTGTGGAAGGATTACTTCGAACATGAATGTCCAGTAACCTTTCAAATGTCTTAAGAACAAAGGATGATAGACTGATTGGTCTAAAGTTCTGTGGTTTGACATGAGAGCATCTGCCCGCTTTCGGGACGAAACCCACTTTGGTTTGCTTCTAAATGATAGGAATAACTCCCAGCATAAGGCAGCCCCTGAAGATTGAATGCATCCAACTACAAGATAGGTATTGTGCCTCCTGTAGTTGCGCGGGAATTATCCCGTCAGGTCCGGCTCTTTTATATAATGCATAAAGCATCTAATGGCCCATATCAGATTCTTTCTGCTCACTATTGAGCGAACTTTTTCTATGCTCCGCCTAACTATTCTGGCTGATGACCAGCATTCCTGTTTAAATTACTTTCACAAAAACTTCCCAAAATTCTGAAAAAACGTCAATGAGAATTATGGGAAACTTTCATGAAAGTGACAGTGGTACAAGACAGCACCTAGTGAACAAAGTTGACAATGGTCGGACTATATCTATTATTTCCTTTATCTACGAAATGTGGCAACATTTGCTGTAATGGGCGAAAACAAGCGATACGGCAACACGTTTGTAGCCAGTGCCAACAAATGCATGGTAGAAGCAGTTGTAAACAGCAACAACAGACATTTTAGTTTCGTTCATTCTTTTCAGTTGTCAAACGCTATACAAATATATGGGCAAAAGTATTTTTGACGTAGAATACGTCTTACCTTACGGTATAGGGAGTCATGTCAGATTGTTATTGTTGTAATTTTTATTTCATTGATTATGAGGAAACGGCGAGATAACATTTTTTAAAAATTTTTTTGTAGGTAAATGAAGATGTTATCTTTCGTTTGGTATACATTTCATATTGGTTGATATCTTCCTAATATTTAAATTTCTCAAATGAAAATTGTTTAAACACATACACTCAAACATATGTGTGATGTTTGGTTGAGTGTTTGAGTTTGTAGCGTGGACACAAACTATGCTGCTGTTTCAGTGCGGACACAAACCTTCGGCTGTTGTTTTGATTGATGAAATATTGAAATTTCGTATATTTACTTATGTATTTAAGTGAAACAAAATGTTAAATGTGAATTTGAATTTAACATGGATATATAATTATAAAAAATATATGAAAAAATTAATTCATACATTTTTATGTTAAATGAAAGTGCTGCCAAGTAAGCAAAATAACAATGCTGTGTTGATGCTGTTTAAAAGCAGCTGACAGTTGACGTTTAGTAAATTAAAATAAAAACTACTAATCCAAATGGCACCTACACGAAATACAAGAAAGCAACGAGTGGTTGTTATGCAGAGAAATAAATACTCAGGTAAGTTTTGTGTTCCCTTGTTTATATATATTTTTATTAAAAATGTTAATTAATTTGTAGGCGCAACATCAATAATGTATATATGTTTTCTGTCTTATCGGATGGCGTATTCTACGTTAAACTTAATGGCCGTGTCTCTGACACAGCCTGCAGGGACAGTCCATGGCCAAAGGCCTCGGACAACTGTCTGCTGTTTTTTTTTGTTACACTTAGACTTTTTTTTTTAATTTTTTTTTATGCCACATTAATATCGTTTTGCACGAATATAATGTAATACTTAAGCAAACGAAATCTGTCATAGTTCATCACTTTCATCAAGGCGCGCGAAAGTTATGGCGGTTTGAAGTTGGAAATTTTAAAAAAAATTCTCAAAAATCCAAAAAATTTTTGATTTAAAAAAAAATGCAAAATGTTTATAGAACATACTTAGAGCTATAAATACAGTCCAAAATGTTTGTTTTATCTTCATTATTTGGCGAGATACAGTGATTGTTTTTTATATATATATACTTATATATTTTTTTTATATTTTTTTATATTTTTTTCATTTACATTCAGATCTTCAAAGAATACCTTAGATTTGAAAATATTTGAAAAATGTAGCTAAGAAGAAGAAATAATTTGCAATATTTTGGAAAAAAAAATCAACCAAATCCATAAAATCGTTCAAAAGTTACAACTTTAAATGGTTTGGCAAGTCTTATTTTTGCTTTTGTAGTAGAAATTTAAAAGTAAACGCACAACACTCAACAAAAAACAAACGACCAACGTTAAATACGGTGACACAGCAGAAAATGGGTAAAAATATCCCAAATTAAACCACTTAAATTCCAGCTCCCCGATACCGGATCGCCTTGATTTTTGGCACTAGCGTTTTGATCCAAAAATCAATAAAATCGGCCACGAACTTCCGGAGAAAATCGCGTGGGAGAATTATATGACAAATAATCAACAATAACAGATTTTTGCCATTCAATCAAGCAATTAATCAAGAAGGCGAAGTTAATATAAAGAATTTAAAAAATAAAAATTAAATCAAAAAAAAGAAATATTTGGGGATGCTTTTTAAGCTTAGGAAAATGTTGTTTCACTTGTAATTTCAAGAATTTTCAAACTTTTTTCACGCGCCTCAGATTTTGAATAAGGCATTGAAAAAGCTTTTGTTTTTTTTTATTCCAATTGATTTGATGCAGCGGCTTGGATGTGCCATCGCAAAATGTCTACAGATAAAAGCGCAGATATTTCCGCTTACAATGACTTTTATCACAATGTTATGAATGGAATCAATTATTTACATCGCCGCATTACTTCCTAGTAACTTAACATTAAATTTTAGCTTTGTTTGCCATTGCGAAATGGCAAAACAAAATTTGGTAATTTTATAAATTTTGAAAAATTTGCCTAAAATTTTTGCAATTTAAAATTTTAAGACACGCCCTTCCTTGACTCGGATGTGTTATTTATGAAAAACTTTAACCCCAAAAAGCACTGGCCAATTTCAAATAAAATTGTGATTGTGCCCGGCGAAAAACTGCTGTTTTCAGAAAATGTACGCTGATTCACTCAATTTTTGAAGTGGCGGTACCACGCCCCTAGCTGAGGCACATTCAGATGTTCTTCCATTAGTTGTAGATTATTACATCAGCTATCGACTACTTTGATCAGAATTCAATTATATTAAGGCGCACACTTGCCATGGTCAAAAACTCAAATTTGGTTTCAATTTTGGACCCCCATATAATTTTTGATCAAATGATAATATCGCAGCTCTGTTAAAGTGAGATTTATCACTAACATATAGTGACTCTACCGTGTGCTTGTTGATTTCTAAAACAAAAAAGACATGGACGCAAAATAAAAAAAATTTAAAAAACTTGGGTAAGTTTTAAGCCGTTTTTTCTCAATTTTTACACTTTAAATGGCTACAAATTTTATAGAAAAAAACTTTTGGACAAAACAAAAAAATTGGGAAGAGTTTTTCATATTATTAATCTTTCTGCATTCATAGATTCATGTAAATGTGTAGACAAAAGAAATGATTGCCAACTAAACTCAGGTATCAAGAGGTGCAAAACAAAAATATCCTTGCCCATATAAAAGTATACGTAGTCTTCCATTAAATAAAATAATTTTAATGAACTTAAAATGTGTAAGCCATTTTGTAAGTTTCTGCTTGGGAGTCTCTCCTTGATAACAATTTCATTAGCAACAAATGATAACAAAATGAATCTAAGATAACTTTTTATTGCCATGTTTTGAAATTGAACATGTGGCAACATTGTCATTGCTTAAGTTGGAATTTAAGTGGGAACTTCAAATGCCACTAAATATCGCTTAGCTGTTCCGTACAAATTAAGCTATAATTAACTTTAGCGGGGTAAAAAAAAACTCACTTAATGATAGTGAATAGTTTTGTTTGTATCGCCTGCAACAAAGATGATGGCACCAGTGTTGCCAGACGCTGTAAAAGGAGATATGAAAAAAATTTTCAATTTGGAAAAGAAATGCTAACACTGAAACAATAAAAAATTGTGGTTTTATTCGATAAAAAACACAAGTTCGTAGACTATACATATTCGAACACCCTCACCCGTAGTGATGGGGGTATATACCATGTAATACGGAAAAAAAATGTGACACGTATACAAATTATTGACAAACTGCATATCATTAGAGTGTGTGAAATTCTAAGAAGTATCACACGCTCCATTTTGCGACTCCTTTCATAATTTCACTTATTGTTGTACTACTTAATACTAATAATTAAAAAGTGAATGGGGGGGGAGTGCTATTTGGAAATTGAAGAAATTATGGAGCTGGTGATGATTAAAATTTCCAAAGTGAATGGGGACTGCAATTTGGAAAAGGAAGAAATTATGGACCTAGTGATGAGGAGAATTTGAAAAAAATCGCGCAATTTTTTTTCAAATTCTCCTCATCACCAGCTCCATAATTTCTTCCTTTTCCAAATTTCATTCCCCACGCGCAATTTTTTTTCAAACAAATTGGGCGTTATGACCGCCCTCAGAGCGGTCATAAGGCAAAAACAATTATTTTGGGCGTTGTGATCGTTGGGAGTTATGACCGTTCGCCATTATTTGTATTATTTGATCAAACTGAATTTGAGATTGAAAAGTGGGTGTAATGTCCACACTCCTTGTGGTGCATCCCATACAAATCGATACAAAAGCTTTGGCATAAAGTCACTGATTTATAATATGCATATTCCGAACAAGGAATATGTCAAATATTTAAGTATTTACATGGATAAATTTCTGCATTTTAACACTCACATTAAACTACAAGTCGAAAAAGCAAGGAAAGTAGAATTCTGGCGTGACATTCTCTCAAAATTGGACATTCTCTGCAAAATACGAGGATTTAGTACTAAAACCAAAATTACAATATTTTTACTTACCATTCTTAATAACCAAAAAAAAAAAATCTTGATATCGCCGTGACGGCAACAATTATACTACCTTTAATACAATTTAATACAATATCTGTTTTTCGAATTATAAACATCAATAACTTTAAGATCAATTTACATTGGGCTAACAGTGTTACAGTTTAAAGGGTCAATTTAAAACAGTGTTACAGTGCAATGAAAAGGCAATTTGACGCTTATAATAAAGTTCGTACCTGACGATTTGAATATCCTTATTTGCATCGACAATGTTATACACATTTCCTATAAAAAATTCATTAAGACAACGATTGTGTTCCTAGTTTCCTGCAAATGTTCGCATTAAAAAAAATCCCTATTTCAGGTGAAAAATTCTAAAGATTATTATTTAGTACCAAAAACACACGTAACGCTTTAAAAACACATTACAATTTAGATAAAATTAAACTGTATATTATTTTTTTCCCCAAAAAGAATTAAAGCGGTATCCCCCACTTAGTAAGTGGTCCAACTCATTTAGTCCAATATCCCGCAAAAGAAGCGTTTTAATTGGCCGTATGTTATTTAGACCTAAACATATTTATTGTTACTCCAGCTGCTGTTGTTGTTCCTGTTGGTGTCCTTATTAGATTGGTACTAAAATCGCTGGAAGGACTGAACTCATTAAGATTATCACGTGTTTTTTTTGTTGTTTGTTTGTTGGTTTTTGTCACATAAATGACAACAACCAAAATGCGAACCCTAATTAGAGTGGCTATTATGGCCTCAAGGTCAGTAAATAAATAATAAACAGACCACAATCAGAAGTAGGAAAAAACATTATATCCTTGTAGTAGAAAGGACAATATAAAACAATGTAATCCGTAAGAGAACAAACCAAAAATAATGAAATTAGGTAATTTTGTCACAAAAACCTAGAGATTAAAATATGTTAGAGGGACAGAATACACGTTTAAATATTTATGTATCTCCATTCTGGATTAGTTTAATTTTGAGCCACTTATATACGTGAGAGTTGGCTATGAAGGTTCAAAGAATGCCCTGCAACAAAGAAAGTTAAGCAATCGAATAGGAATGAAATGATAGCATTCTACATTGAAGCTAATCTAATTTATAGGGTATCGTATACATTTCAGGGGAGAATATAAATAATAGTGGTATTCATGTTAATGCGCTCGCGAACTCGCGAACGTTAAAATAAAAATTGTTCTCATACAAAACGACTTGCACAAATGTAGAAATGTTTCGAGCCAATTTTGCTGAGCAAACATATTGCTCGGACAATTTGGCTGCAAATAGTATATTCAAAAACCTGGTATTTTCTAAAATTTCGGTGTATTCGAATATGCCATTTTAAAACAGTATACTTCAATGCAAAATGTTCTTGGTTTTTAAAGGACATTAATCCTAGGAACAAAAATAAAACGCATTTAAATTACATGAGGCCTTCATTAGAAAATGATGTCGTACGTCAACGACATCTATAGAACAAATGCAGTACTCGTTGTCTTCTATGTTACGATCGAGCCATAAAAAAAATAACTACGATAAAATACGATTTCTGCTGTTTCCCACGGGCTCGGAAAGAAATTTTTTTGAATTGTCTCGAGGTGATCTTTAATATTTCCACTCGACTTTGGGAAATTTTTCTCTTGGCCCGGTCTAATAAATATCATACAACGAAAAATATGGTAAGTATACATATTCACATTTTACACCGTATAGATCCAGAACATGCTTTGGACAAAAGCAACGGTTGACATACATTTTTCTTTACGAAATCAAAAGAAGGTCATTAAAGTCCTTGTATATTTTACTGTCATCTACAAGACGAATATGCCCAGTTGATATATCTCACCACACTAGTTTCTGAATTTCATGTATTTTTTAGTTTACTACTATTACCATCAATTGAGGTAAAGTGCAACTTTTAAATACAATCGTTGAGTCTGACGCCACTATTGACGCCTTCACAAACATATGCAAAAATTTTTTGGATGACACAAATTAACTTAAACATACATATCATATTTTTAAATTATAACTGTTTGCATGTGATTACAGAGTTCGTATTTCTTTTCACTTTTATCACTTTTTTTTAAATTTCTAAAACGCCCTTATGCCAATATCTTGGAAACGGAGCGGCCAATCGAAGAAATAATAATAAAAATACTTTTTTTTTCCAAAAATTCTCTAAAAATTAGAAAATCGCTAAAATAAAAAAAGCTCTATAACTCAGAACGGGTGCGTCCTATCGCAAAAATAATAACTGTTTTACCTCCAAAGGATCCTTTAACCTATTGATCTCTTGAATACGGCATGACTTTAGAAAAAATCGCTAAAACTTAAGTTTCTAAAAATTCGCTAAAATGGTCATAGCCAATATCTCGGAAACGGAGCGTCCAATAGAAAAAATATATAACTTTAAAAGGTATCTCAAGGGGTTTCCAATCGTATAGAAGAATTTGTTTTCAAAAAATCTGCAAAATAAAAAAACCACTAAAGTAAAAAAAAGGTTATAACTCGGAAACTGTGCGTCCAATCGAAAAAATAATTTCTTTGTTACCTCCTTGGGAGGCTTTAGTCAATAGATGTCTTTAATCATTTTATATCTTTAATCACTTATTTTTAGTTAAAGCCTCCTAAGTAGGTAAAGAATTTATTTTTTGACGTAGAATACGTCTTACCTTACGGTATGAGGAGTCATGTCAGGTTTTTATTGTTGTAATCTTTATTTCATTGAATTTGAGGAAACGGCTAGATGAATTTTTTTAAAATTTTTTTTGTAGGTAAATGAATATGTTATCTTTCGTATATTGGTTGATATATTTCTAGTACTTTAATTTCTCAAATGAAAATTGTTTAAACACATACACTCAAACATATGTGTGGTGTTTGGTTGAGTGTTTTTGGTTGCTCAACATTGCTTAGGAACATGTATCTAGTAAAAAGTGAAACGAACAGCAAGCTAATGTTGCTTGGCAACATGTATCTAGTAAAAAGTGAAACAAACAGTAAGCTAACGTAATAAAGCTTTTTTGCGAAAGCTTCAATAAAGCTGTTGTAACATTAATTTTGAATTGTAAAGCGTAAAGCTTTCACACAACGCTCGAATGCTAATGCGAAGACTGGATAAGGTAAACCTTTTTTAATATTAGGGCGGCCCTCTCAACATTCGCAGAACTTATTTCAATAAAAATATTAATTAAAATACATAAATTAAATTAAGTTTAAAAAAATTAAACATAATATTTTTTTTTTAAACGGACTTGAATCAAATGCCGTTGGTAAATATAAAAATTACAGCAGACAGTTGTCCGAGGCCTTCGGCCACGGACTGTCCCTGCAGGCTGTGTCAGAGACACGGCCATTAAGTTTAACGTAGAATACGCCATCCGATAAGACAGAAAACATATATAACAATAAATGATAAATAATATAAGCAAATGAATTTATTGTTATATATGTTTTCTGTCTTATCGGATGGCGTATTCTACGTTAAACTTAATGGCCGTGTTTCTGACACAGCCTGCAGGGACAGTCCGTGGCCGAAGGCCTCGGACAACTGTCTGCTGTAATTTTTTTGCATTTGGACGCACCGTTTCCGAGTTATAGCTATTTTTTTTTATTTCAACAATTTTCTTGGTTTGGTATTATTTTAAACAAAAAAATTAATGAGTGTTCGAACTCAAGGGCGATGTGTTGAACCCTTTTTGTTACACGGTACCTGTTCGATTTTTAATAAACACATTAGTAAATGTTACATTGGAAAATAAAAATATTTGTTTTTGTGCTGAAGGCTCTTTTTTTACATTAGATGTAATATTGTCAAAATAAATAAAGCAATATTTATCCCACTGAAATAATAGTTTTTGTTTGGTCCTAAACAGAGCGACGACAAAAATTATTGAATAGTATAGAGAACTTATTGCACTCTTTTTCCGCTCTCATATAGAGAGTCTGAGTAAAAAAGCATGAACGAGTCTTATTCTCTATATAGAATATTTCAATATAAATGCACCATTTCGACAATGTTATTACATAAAACAATACAAAAAGCATAAATGTTTCAAAGCGCATCAATGTTTCACAACAACATTATGCATGGACCAAGTTATGACAAGAAGAGAGTAATACGTTTTGAATCATTCACCAGATGTCGCCAGTGCTTTTGAGTCATACAATTCGTTCCATGAGTTCTCTATATTATTCAATACTCTTTGGCGACGACGACCTGCTTGTTTGTTCGTTGCCGCTACCTCAATCCCATCATACTTATTTTCAAGCAGAGACTACAGTTGTACAGCAACCACGTATGTGATTCTAACGCTGGGTGTTGTTTGCATGTGTTCACTTTGATAGATTGCCCTACCCGTGCCTATAGATGTTAACACATTATAAAGTCTTCCACACGAATTGGACAACCTTATGAAAAATTTGGTTATTTTTCGATTGGACGCCACGTTTTCGAAATATAGACATAATTTTTGATTTTAGCGATTTTTTATTCGAAAAATTTTATTTTTAGCAATTTGTTTATGCCGTATTAAAGACATCCATTAGTTACAGCCTCCTATAGATGTGACAAATTTAATATTTGTACGATTGGATGCACCGTTTCCGAGTTAGAGGAAGTTTTTGTTTCCGCGATTTTCTTATTTTGGCGCTTAAAAAAAATTCCATGCGAATTGGACCACTGTATGAAAAACCCTTAGAAACACAAAAAAAAATAGTTATTTCTTTGATGCCAGTCTCAGTTTCCGAGGTATAGCAATTTTTGATATTTTTTTCCACCTTTTTTTTTACTTTAGCGATGTTCTTATTTTGGCGGTTTAAAATATTAAAAAAATAATTCCATACGAATTGGACCACTTTATGGAAAACCCTTGGTTGGTTGGTTGGTTGGTTGAAAAGGCTGCAAGACAGCACGCTGTCTAGCACACTTAGGCTAAAGAAGACCATTGTGATACCTGCAGTTCCTCCATAGCAACTATTGACTAGTCGTCCAGCCAATTTGTCCTTTCAATAAATTTGTCTATAAGACCTACAGAAATATCCTGTAGGGCTACGGTGCTAACTAATTGTGTTCCGAGTCCTGCCAGAGCAGGGCAATCCAAGAGAAGGTGTTTCGTCGTTTCCACGTCATCCTTCATGCAGCATCTACAGAGAGTGGAGTTTCTAGGTCCCAATCTTAGGGCGTGTTTTCCTACAAGACAATATCCCGTAAGTGTTCCTATCATTGTGGATACCCTGCCTCTCCTCAAGTTAAGTAGTTGCCTAGCCCTCTTCCTGTCCACCTGTGGCCAGAGGACCCCGGCTTGTTTGCAAGTTGAAGTAAGCCTCCACTTGTTCTTTAACACTTCCACTTTATCGGCCCACTGCCTAATCTGCAAACGACAGGTAGAGATTGGCATACTAACACCTTCTTTTGCCTGAAGAACCTGTGCCGTAGTGCCCTGTCTAGCTAACGCATCCGCTACGCAATTGCGTGGAATGTCGCTGTGTCCCGATACCCAGATGAGCCTGAGTTCAAAATACTCTGCCATTACCCTAAGTGATGAGTGCCATTCTTTCACCGGTCGGGACGTAGCAACCATGGCTTCCAGGGATTTTATGGCAGCCTGGCTGTCTGTGTAGATACATATTCTCCGGAGGGTTGTGACACTACTTTTCAGTAGTTCAGCAATCTCCAGTATGGCTGTAGTTTCCGCCTGAAATACACTACAGTGATCAGGCAGCTTGAAGGAGATATTTACGTTTCGGTCCGGTGAATGGACCCCATATACTACTTGCTCGTCCAACTTTGATCCATCCTTGAACAATCTGATACTACTGGTGTCGCCTTCCAGTGACTTTTCCCAGGTATTCCTTTTCGGAATAGAAGTCCTTAGATTTGTCGACGGTAGAAGGTAGGGGATACAGTAGTCCGTTTTTACGGGAATAGAGTTGATCCGGTGTAGTAATTCAGCGTGTCCGGAATGCCCCAATATCATAACGCCACAATCTCTGATTCTCTCCAGGGATGTAGCGGCTGCCTATTCGGCCATCATATCAGGAGTACAGATGTTCTGGATAGTACTAAGTGCAGTACCTGACGTCGTGCTCATTGCCCCACTAACGCTAATCAGTGCTGATCTTTGAATTTTCATCAAGGAATTCAGAACATATTTCTTTTGGAGGGACCTCCACCAAACTACAATGCCATAGAGAAGTATTGGTCTGACTATTGCCGTATAAATCCACATGGTGAACTTAGAAAACGCTCAAAAATTAGTTATTTTTTCGATTCCATGCTGCGTTTCCGAGATATTCAAATTTTTTCTATTTTTTTCTTTTCATATTTTCGATGAAACATGGAGATGGATTACCCAGAGTAACTCATTGCCCATGATGTACGAACCCTGGTTACAAATAATAATAATTTTGTTTATATTTAAATATAAGATACAAAAGTTAAAAAAAAAATTATTACTGTTTTTTTTTTTATAAAACTCATAATGGGATACAACATCAACAAATTGTTGTGATAGCCATCAAATTCAAGTAAGTAGTTGAGCATGCCAATATGTGCTGTGGTACAACCGAATTAGTTTTTACATTCTTCGTTGATCCAAACAAATAGAATATTCACCATTAACGGATAATTTGATTGACAGAACTAAAGCTCTATTGACAGTCCAATTTTTTTTTGTTGCTGTGGTTTCAACTAAATATTTCAGTTCTTGCAACCAAAACTGAATTACAAAGCAATTGGTCTGCACCACTTGTGGTGATACGGAACACAATTATTGCTAATAACAACTGATTAATGTGACAGTTCAAGGAAACGCCAAATTTTAGTTGGCTGTAAATATAGTTGTGACAACGAATCTCTTCTCTGTGTACCTCATTTTGCTGACTAACCCAAATCATGCAACCAATGAAAAATCCAGCGAATTTCTGAGTCTGCTCTAATATCTGTCATCTTATTCCGATAACATTTTGTTACTACATAGTGAAATGTTTTCTCATATCGTTTACATCATATGGTCATATCAAATAGTTCAACGATCTTAACAACAGACAATTGAAGTTTAAATGTTACATACCGTTCCAATTAACACGCGACACATTGCTGATGTAGTGTCCGCATATCTTCACGTAATTTGTACCACCTAATAGCGAACAAAAACGACAACTTTATTACAAACTTATATATCCAGCAGGAAGCATACAACACATGAGTGTGGCGGGGGGAAAAATCTAATAAATTATTCTGAAAACAGCAAACACAAAACAACAACAATGTTTAATGTTTGAAATGTCAAAAGGAATTAAACTGAAAGGAACAACCGACACCATCATAAACGCAAACAAAAGCGTTTAAGATTGTCAAGATATAAAAAAGGAACAACCATTGAAACTAGGCAACTCAACTCAACACAACGCAAACTCTCACTCTCTCTTATTCCTTTGCAGGACTTCAGGATATAAAATACCGTATATACTATATAGGCGAGTGTGTTTGTGTTGGTATTAAATAAACTCACATACGCTATAGAAGACACGACAGTTATGTCAACAACAACATACTACTATAAATTCCATGAATTTTCGAAGCCACTGCGACGTGTTCACTTGCATCTCCAATACCGGTGTATAAATGTATGTGTATTTTTTATTAACATGTGTGAGTGTGAATTAAGTGCGTGGCTGTTGTGTCACCATCATCCTCGCCAATCCAAATTCCAACAGCAACACCAGCACATAACAATACAACTAACAATGACTCGCGTGCTCATTTGTCGCAACAAGCACACAAGTTATTATATTTTTGTTAAGCGTATTAAGGAATGTTAAATTAAGATACTACTTGGGCTAATACCACGGACAACGCTCAAAGAGAAATGGAAGTTAACAACTCTTACTACTAGTACTAGAGATAATACATAACTGAATATATATCGCTAATCCAATCTAACATCAATTAATTAGTTAGTTCTCTCATTAGAATCAATGTGTAAATAATTTCAATATTGTCTTTGTGGGAGGATTTATCCTAACATTAAAGGATTCTTCAGTCCATCAGACAAACGTAATAAAGGGTCCGCCAAATAAATTTTTTGAAAATGCTATAAAAAAAAACTACAGAATATTTTCTCAAATTTCTTTCTTTAGTTGAAAGTACAATCCTTCCGGTTAATAACGGAAAATAATTTCATTCAAATGGCTGCCCCGGCTGGCCATGCAGTAGCCTACACGATCGTTCCAATTTTTAAGCACATTGTCGATTGTGTGCAGCTCTATTTCACCAATGGCTTCACGAATATTGTCCGTTAAAGCGTTAATTGTCTCTGGTTTGTCGGCGTAACACTTATCTTTGAGGGCACCCCACAAATAATAGTCCAACGGTGCCAAATCGCAGCGCCGAGGTGGCCAAACGACATCAGCTCTGCGGCTGATAATGCTGTCTTCAAAAACAAGGCGCAAAACATCGAGTGTAGCTTCGGCTGTGTGGCACGTAGCGCCGTCCTGTTGAAACCAAATGTTGCCAATATCCTCCTCTTCAATTTTTGTGAACAAAAATTCGTTCAACATGGCCCGATAACCATCGCCATTGACTGTAACGGCCACTCTTTGCTCATTTTCGAAGAAAAATTGCCCAATTATGCCTCTGGACCAAAATCCGCACCAAACAGTGACTTGTTTTGGGTGAATCGGCTTTTCAATGTATGCGTGCGGGTTTTCTGTGCCCCAAATGCAGCAATTTTGCTTGGTTACATACCCGCCAAGATCAAAATGAGTTTCATCTGAAAATATGTTTTTTTTTGGCAAAATCGGCATCTTCTGTAAGTCGATCGCAGGCCCATTTAGCGAAGTAACGTCGCAATATTTCCCAGCGTTGTTCAAGCGTATACACAACCATATTCGTCCAGCGGAAGGAAAAAACTAATTATATGTCAAATCAGACCTGAGCTAAGTGTTACCATTCACGTAATAAGCACTAGTTGAAAAAAAAACGTTAGATGGCGGACCCGTTACATGAATACTATATGAAGATAATTTTTAAGAAATGGAAATAAAGGGGTTGTCAACAAAGACGCTACAAAAGTAAATCGATAGGGACAGCGAACGACGCCATATTTGTTCCCGCTCTTTTGACATTTCTCTTCAGTAAGGTTTGCCATTTCATCATGGAAAGATATACGAGCCAACAACGAGTCGAAATTAATAAAATTTAGTACCGAAATGTAGAGTCAGTGGCCTCAACTTTAAGAGCGCTACGTCCAATTTATGGTCGTCAAAATCGTCCTACCAGATCAACAATTGAGCGTCTAGTCGAAATATTTGAATCCACAGGCACTGTACAAAATGTTCCCGTGCCAGTGAGACAAAGAAGAGCCCGTAGTGTCGAGAATATTGCTGCCGCTGAGGCTTCAGTTCAAGAAAGCACAAATGTGTCTCTCACACGTCGTTCTCAAGCGTTGGGCATCTCTGTGATGTCGTTGTTGCGAATTTTGCGAAAAGATTTTGGCCTACATCCTTACAAGATCAAATTGACGCAAGAACTGAACCCGCTTGACCACCATAAGCGTCGTATGTTCGTGATTTGGGAAAATCATCTTCAGCGATAAGGCTAATTTCTAGCTGAATGGCTTCGTCAATAAGCAAAATATGCGTAATTGGTCAGACAGCAATCCACACGTAAGCCATGAGTCATCATTGCATCCCGCAAAAAATTACGGTTTGGTGCGGTTTATGGGCCGGCGGCGTCATTGGACCGTACTTCTTCCGTGATGATCAAGACCGGCACATTACTGTGAATGCGAATCGCTACCGTTCAACGATAACCGTATATTTTTGGCCCCGATTGGATAATATGGACTTGGAGGACATGTGGTTCCAACAGGACGGAGCCACAAGCCACACACCGAATGCCACAATCAATTTATTAGAAACCAAGTTTGGTGAACGTGTTATCTCACGAAATGGCCCAGTCGATTGGCCGCCTCGGTCGTGCGATTTGCCGCCGTTAGATTATTTCCTGTGGGGCTACGTCAAGTCTATGGTCTATGCCAACAAGCCAGCGACGATTGATGAACTTCGCACGAATATCGAACGTGAAATTGCAGCAGTATCGGCCGATTTATGCTTGAAAACCGTCGAAAATTGGGTTCAGCGTCTGGACTTCTACAAGCGTGCCCGTGGTGGCCATGCAAACAAAATGGAGTTCCATACATAATGGCATCGAACGCACTTTCACAGGAATAAAGAATTTCATTGGTATCTAAAACCGGTTTTGTTTTATTTAAAAAAACTTTTGTAGCGCTCTTATTGAAAAACCCTTTACAAAAAACCACATGAGGTGTCAGGGGACACCCGGTTAGAACCAAGTTCCTTTCGCTATATTTTATGTAGTAATTAGTTCCAACACGCCTAAAGCGCCCGTTGAAAAATACGATAATTTAAATGGATCTTTAAGAAAGGATACTTTTTGTACGGACGATTTCACCTCGTTCAGTTATCCTTCACTTAGAGCTAACGAAGAGTTTTACCTTTCAGTTTGTATGAAATTTTAAATTTTTTACTGTCTGGCAGCTTTAACTTTGCTTGGGGAAATTGGGCGTTAAAATGATGAACTTTTTAAGAGTTTTTTTTTATAGAATGTATTTTTTAAATACTAGATCTTAAATAGCTATACGTTTTGCCAGGAATCATACGTATACATTTGCAAAACTCCTTTTAAAAAAACTGTATCTCCATTAATAGAGATATAGAATGGCCTCGAGCTTGAACAATAAAATTAAAAAGCAATACTGATAAAAAGGCCGAATAAATAAAAATCATCCCTGATGAATTTAAAAAAAGTATATTTTTAGTTCTTTTTTGTAAGAATATGTATTAAATTTTCCCCAAAATTTCATTTTTGAAAGAGAGGTACTTCTTTTTTTAAAGCTAATGTTTTTTTCAAGAAACGGTACAATTTTTAAAAAGAAGTACTTTCTGAAAGAAAAGCCATAAGAGTATGATTTTTTTTCTACAAAGAAGTAATTTTTTTCAGAACAGTTATTTTTTAAAGAAGTGGTACTCTCTTAAGTAAAAGTTTATTTTTGTAAGAAAATGTACTGATTTTCAGAAAGGATACTTACCTCAAGAAAAAAAAGAAAAGGTACTTTTAAGAAAATGTATTTCTGTCAGAAAAGGTAATTTTTTAAGAGAAGGTATTTTTTGGAAGAAAAGTGTTTTTGGAGAAATGGGATTTTTTTAGAGTTGGTGCATTTTAAGAGCATTTACTTATCTCAACAAAAGTTTTTTTTTGTTTTTACTCTTTAAAGAAAAGCTACTTTTTTAAGAAAAGGCAATTTGTTGGAAGAAAATGTACTTTTATTATGATGTTGATTGTTGACATTTTATATTATCTCTGTTTAATTAGTTTGGCTTGAGGTCATAAAATGCAAATATCAGCGAGTTCGACTGTTTTTTCAAGATTTATTAAATTTTCCCAATATTTCGATTAGCATCGCTAATCATCCTCAGGGTTCTATATACAAAAATATTTAACATTAATAAAATATTCATCACGATATTAGGGGCGTTTTTGTCGTAACTTATACACGTTAACTCATACAAAATGAAAACATGCAATTTTCGAAGTTGAGAATAACCCCGATAAAAGTGTTACCAAGTTCGACTTGGTTGTATGGAAAATATAAAATGTATGTCATTTCATTTCCACGACGTTTCGGAAATTATGATGTAAATATAAGGGGTAGTTTATTTTTTTTTATCAAAATACTTAAAAAGAATAAGGATTCCAAGGTAATACTGGAGACCAAACAACTAAAGCAAAACTAAATGGAAGTAGATTGAAGAAGGAAGCCTGTACCTTACCATAACTCGACAACATTCACAAGAACACCTTCGGCTCTGACTAATTGCAATGTAATTTTTTGATACACTTTGTGTACTTTTTGGTATTCATTTGAGGACCTTTATGCAGTTTTTTGTGGCCTTCGGTGGTGCAATGGTAGTATGCGCGGCTATTGTGCATGAGAACGAGGGTTCGATCCCTGCTCTGACCACAATAAATTTCTTTCGACGGTGGTCACCTCGCTTAGTGACGGCGACACTATCGAGTATTTAGCCATGAAAAAGCTTCTCAAAATACCGTTCGGAAACGGTGTAAAACTGCAGGTCCCAAACAGCTCACTGGTTGTGAGAAGCTCTCCCTAATCCCTACATGGGATGTAATTGGAAACCATTTAGATTTTTATTTTTTTATGCAATTTTTTGGTGTAGTTTACGCACAACTCACTACACTTAAATTAATTTTTGGTGCATTTATGGTACAATTGAGGAAATTGTTTGGTACTTGTTACGTACTTTTGGTACATTTTTTGTAGTTTTTGTAAATTTTTGACTATATTGATGTACTTTCTGGTGGCTTTCATGCACTTTATGGAACTTCATATGTGCTTTGTGGTAAATTGTATGTACTTTTAGGAACATACAAATGATGTATGTAGTTTCTGGTACATTTTATGTACTTAGTGAATAAATAGCACACCGATCCATATTCATTACTTCACTCCATTTTCTCTAACCTCTCTATAGAATAGCGTTTTACGTTTCGCTTCCTGTATGCTAGGTGCTCCAGAGCTCGTTTTGACACGTAAAAGAGTACGCAGATTGCTCAGGGACGCCTTTTTTGTTTTATTTGTTGCCCGTGCTTTCGAGTCATATACGTTGGTTCTGTTTTTATATCTGACAACTACCGAGCAGCTGCGCGTTTACGATGTTTGTTTTATTTCTAAATAGTGCTTTACACCAATATGGCCTTAAAGTCCTGAATAATTGCAATCGAAATCTCATATTTGAATATTTCGTATAGCCAAACATCTGCTTTTTATTTAGAAGATAATTTACACGAAATTTTCAAATGAAAAATTTTGTTGCAATGTCAACACAGAATAAGCACCTCATATATTACATTGCTTCTTTAGCATTTTGTTTTAGTTTTGACTTTTAAATAAACAAATTGACAAATAAATATTAAAAATTATAGGAGGAAGCCAAGTTGAATATACTCAACGTCTATGCGTTTTTTTCGTAACAGTTGATGTTAACTTATATAGGTTACGAAAAAAACGCCCCTATTATAAATGACAAAAAACAAATTACTCGTACACTGCGTCAACTATTGTCTGTTTTCTCTGTGTTTGCTTATTGTGTGTCGATTTATTTGAGCGCATCGGTCAGTTTCGGTCTTGTAATTGAGTCTCTTCGTATGAGGGAATGTTAATTATGTGCAACATTTCGAGAGTGATACGTCGTGAGTAATGTGTCTCCTCCGTTAAAATGTCAACGTCGTCAAAGTTAGGATTATGACCCGTCACAGCACAGTGGGCTGCTAATACCGTTTTCTGTTCCAAAGGTTTATTGGTGGCCCTTAAGTCTGATTTGGAAGACAGTCTTGTCTTCAATTTCGTCATCGTGGTGCCAACGTATACCTTTTGGCATACGTCAGTCTTATCCCCATTGCATTTTATTTGATATACAATATATATTAGACTTATCCTTTTCCGTCACTTTGGACTGCTCAGGGTATTTTGTGATTTCAATGCCAACTCATATGACTCTTTGTCATAGATATCGGAATGCTTCAGTCTCTCGGCATAACCAGGTATATGCATCAGGGATTTGTAAATTTTCGGTGGGGTCTGGTTGATCTTGTCCTCGTTCCATAAATTGTCCTGTGTGTCCATTCCGACCATTTACTGTTCTGGCCGGGAAATCATTTTAGCGAAGATTTTCCCTTATTCTCCTTTTATTCTCCCCATGAAACTCCTTGTCGCTGATCTTCAGAACTCTATTCACGAAATTTGTCCCCGTATTGATAATAATTCTTCCAATGTGCTTAGAATTGAAGTTATTTAGTCTTCCGGACGCTGTAATCTTCTGGTACCAATCTAGTTTGTGCAGATTGCCTTGTCGAATTGCGACAGAGTCCAGATATGGTAATATTTTGTCCTTTTCGTCTTCCATCGTGAATTTTATTTGTCCGTTGTATGTGTTAAGAGCCTTAAGTGCGTTATCCACTTCATTCCTCTTTATCACATCAAAAAAGTCGTCAACATAATTTGTCAAGATTTTGGTCTTTACTTCCAACCTCACCAAAGTCTCGTCAAGTAGCTCCTCCATTATTATGTCAGTTATCACTGGTGAAGCTGTAATTTTTTAAGAAAAGGTACTTATTTTAAAAAAATTCCGTTTTGTAAAAGAAGGTACTTTTTGTAAGAAAATGTACTTTTTTTAAGCAAGGGTACTTCTCCAAGATAAGGTATTTTTTGATAAGAATATGAATAGGTAGTTTTTTTTGAGAAAATTTGTTTTTTGTAAGAAAAGGCAGTTAATTAAAAAACTGTTCTATTTTAAACTTCTTTCACTTTGGCTTTTCTAAATTTACTTTTTACTGGGTTCAAAACTAGAAGATATACTAAATATTGGTTGCAGGCTCCATCTAGAAAACTTCCCATTAAACAAGAAATTTCCCCACATATGTTAGTCTAGACACAAACCAAAGCAAAAGTAAACAATATAGTTGATAATACTGGGTTGTGGCATAATAGTGTTAAAACAAAAGTTTATTTTTTTTCATTTAGCCCCCATCCAGAAACGTGCGATTAGGAACTTCGTTCCAAAAACAAACAAAAATGGTTTCCCATTACATCCATAAACAAATTGGGGAGAGTTTCTTACAACGAGTGAGCTGTGCGTTTTCTAGTTTTATACTCACTGATGGCATGTGAGTTCTCAAATTCGTTTCGATCCCGTGACGAGTTCGTAAAAACGTTAAAAATCGAAGCAGTGAAATTCCGATTTGGCGGATCCGTCTCGAACTCGTTACGAGTCCGTGGAAACATAAAAAAGCGTATCAGTGAATTTATGATTTATGAATTGGCGGATACGCATCAAACACGTTAGGGGCCATCCATAAATGATGAATGAGAAAGGGGGGGGGGGTGGGAGGGAGTGCAACTATCCGTGATAACTTGTGACATAGGGGGCGGAGGCTTACAGAAGCTTGTGATGTCACAATTTTTCAATTAATTTTGCTTAATATTTTAAAAATTTGAAAAGGAAAACTTCAAGTTTGCTGCAGAAGTTCTGTGTGACATTTCGAAAAAAATGAGCATCGATGGTTGATCCAGAAGAACAGGTTCCTGAAACTGAGGAGGCAGGTCCGGTTTGGCACATGAATCATGTACAAGAGTCACAATATTTACTGCAAATCAGTAAATGTAACTCGCCAAATTGTTGTTCTGAACATCGAAGCAATCTTCGAAAGGTGTTACGTAACCGATTCTTACCTCCACCTATGAAAATTTCGAACGAGAATGGTCTTGAGGTTCATAGAAATCCGACACACGCTAATTCGTACTTCATGCCACTTTTTCATCGACGAGCTGTGCCTCTAGAATTCAATGCTCCAGGTTTCAATAAGGTGAATAACAAAAATGTGACAGCCAAATTTATTAAATAAGGTGTTTATTTTTTGTTTTGGAACGGAAAAGTTACAAATTTTACAATTTGTTAATTTTAGTTCAATTCTTTACTGTAGCTAAATTCAGAATTGTCTAAACTCTTTACGATTTGTTTTTAGGTTCCATACGATTTGATGTGCCCTTCCATCCAATCGCAGCTTTTGAGTCGAGCTTGTCAAACGTGCGGAGCTTATTTCGCCACACAATAATCTGCAATTTTGCACAAACGACTTATCCACCAAAAACACCACGAAAGTGCCATTCGGGTACATCCTGTTACTATTTTGACTCGACGAGATTCAGAAGCATTGTGTATTACTCGCAATGATACTGAAGAGGAAGATGTGGAGTGGATAGATGTCGAAGAATTAGACCCGCGAGCCATTGATGAGTACAGAATCCCTAGCGCAACTATAGACACCGTCCCACCGATTGTGAATATAAGAACCTGGCTGACGTCACCCTGGACATCTTAGTTGTGATCTCAGTTTGTTCTCTGCGTACATTTGTTTCATATAATTTAATCGAAGATTATTTTTTGTTAAAATAAAAGAGAGTATTTTATTCAATGTTTTGTTTATAGTGTTTTTTTTAGGGGGCTCGCTTGAATGTGACATCATTTTAGACGGGGGGGTCGATCTCATGTGACAGCCTGTGTCACAAGTGGGGGGGGAGGGGTGAAAAATTGACTAATTTAGTGTGACATCATTTATGGATGGCCCCTTACGAGTCCGTAAATCATTTTTTCCAAAAAACGAATCCGAAACGAATTCGAATATGTAGTTCATTACAAGTTCGAGATGGATCCGAAAAAGAACAAACAACGATTTGCGGTTTCGAGAGGAATTTCATACCAAAACAAATTCGTTATGAATGCGTTACGTACTTCCGTTTCGGACAAAATGTCCGCAGGAACGGATTCGTCTCGAATTCGTAACGAAATCATATGGCACATTGTATACCAACATCAACTACTTATACTTATATAAGTATAATGCCAATAAAGGTAACGTACAGTGCAACTGAATTTTTGCAAAAGAAGTTTACCTAGGAGCCAGGTTCTGGCATGTTTTAAACTGGAAATGCTGTTTTTGAAAACACATGTTTTAAGTTTCAAGACGCCACCTTGTGTTGTATTTTTATTTGAGCCATCAAAAGCAAAGATCTCAGTGAATTTGCAAACATGGAAAATATTTAATATTTCCATTTGAAAGGTCTCAGACCAAGACCAAGCAATAATACTACTAGCCCAAGCCGGGCTAGATTCTACTCTGGGGGAGTCTGTTCCTTCGTTTACGACTGCAAAATATTGGGTAGCAGAGCTTAAATGAGGCCGTACGAGCTGCCAAGGTCCATGCCAGACACGGTTAAGAAAATCCACAAAATGGTATTGGGTGATCGTCGGCTGAAGATGCGTGAACTAGCTGAAATGACTGGCATTTCAAAAAGTGCTATACATCGTATATTGACCGAAGATTTGAAAATGGGAAAGCTGTGCGCAAGATGGCTGTAGCGTTGGCTTTCAATAGAGCAAACACAGGGTCGTGAAGATGTGTCAGTAGAGTGTTTGGCGATGTTTCACCGCAATAAAGCGGAGTTTTTGCGTCGATTTATAACCGCGGATGAGACATGGGTCCACCATTTCACACCTTGAGAAAAAGGAACAGTCAAAGCAGTGGACTGGAATGGGCGAATCATGTCTAAAGAAGGTCAATACGGCTCCATCTGCAGGCAAGGTCATGGCGCGTGCTTTTTGGGATGCGCATGGGATAATTTTTATTGATTATCTTCAGAAAGGAAGAATTTTTATCTTCGCCAACAACGACGAATATTATGCTAATTTATTGCAACGTTTAAGTGATGAAATTTTGGAAAAAGTCCGCGATTTGGCGAAAAAGAAACTGTTGTTCCATCAAGACAATGCTCCAGTTCACACATCCACTATTGAGATGGCCAAAATTAATGAATTAAATTTGGAATTGTTTCATCACGCATATTATTCTCCAAATTTAGTTCTAAATAATTATGGGCCAGATATTCACATTACGACAAATCCTGGAGAAAGCCCACGGAAAACAATTCCACGTCTACCAGCTGCATGTAGATTATAAGGCTGCCCGAAACGGGGAGAACTGTACGAAACTATGACGGAGTTTGGTATTCCTGCCAAGCTGACACGCCTTTGTATAATGACACTGATCGACACGAAATCCTCAGTAATGATTTGTAAATCCCTCACCGAACCATTTAGTATGACGCAAGGCTTCATGCAAGCCGACACCCTATCATGCGATCTCTTCAATATATTTATTGCGATCATTGTGAGAAAAGCTGCAGTCAACACGAATAAAACTATCAGCAGCAAAAGTCAAATGCTGCTCGCGTATGCTGATGATTTAAACATCATTGGGCGAAATCTGCGAGAATTTACTGCAGTATTTTCGAGAATTGAGAAGGAATGAGCATAAGTGGGTGTGACAGTAAACGAGGACTAGGCCAAATTAATGGTTTCGCCGAGCAGAACATTCACACGATTCGATAAAATGTTGATAACCGTTATAATTTCGATCTAGTGGACGAATTTATTTACCTCGGATCTGCCGTGAACAGGAGCAATATCATCAGCCGGGAAATCAAAACGAATTATGCTAGCGAAGTTGGAATAGCTTCATCACGTAAATTAGAGAGAGATTCCGAGATTTAGCTCCATCGGAATATTTTCTATTTCCGAACTTGAAAAAATGGTTCGGTGGTAAAAGATTTGCCAACAATGAAGAGGTGGAGTCTGGTGGGTGAGGGTTATTTTAAGGAATTTGACAGTTGTTACTATAAACAGGGTAACGAAGCTATTGAATGCCGCTGGAAAAAGTTTATCGAGTTAAAAGGAGATTATGTTGAAAATCTGTGCAAAATTGGTCAGTTAAATATAAGTTATTATTTAACTAACAGACCTTAAAAACAGGTTAAACTCACAATTAAAAAACAAGTTCTAAGAGCGACCATGATTAACGGATATGTACTTGGAATGTTAGGACAATTTACAGATCTGGTGCCACCATACAACTGGAAAATGTCCTCGAAAACTAGAAGGCTGATATTACTGCTTTCCAGGAGATGCAATGGGCATTATGCAAGAAAGAAGACCTATGACGTATACTACAGCTGCCATGGGAGAAGGCATGAATTTGTAGTTGTAGTTGGCAAAAGACTGCTACAACTGGTGTCAAGTGTCAACCCCGTGATTGAACGTATAACCATCATTTGCATGAAATGAAATAAAAAAACACCGTTTCCCATTATACCCCATGAAGGGATTGGGGAGAGCTTCTCACAACCAGTGAGCTGTGCGCTTTCTAATTTTTCAGTCACTGATTGGGACCTACAATTTTACACCGGTTCCGAATGGTATTTGAGAAGTTTTTCATGGCAAAGTACTCAATAGTGTCGCCGTCACTATGCGAGGTGATCGTCGCCGAAACAAATGTAAGGTGGTCAGAGGAGGGATCGAATCCACCTTTTCATGCACAATAGCCGCGCACATTAGCCATTGCACCACCGACTGAAATGAACTACTTTAACATATTGTGTACATGCCCCGACAGAAGAAAAATACGATGACACCAATGACATGTTCTACGAGCTCCTAGAGGAAATATACGACCGCTGACCTGGCCACGACATTAAAATTGTTCCAGGTGATTTTAGTGCTAAATTCACAAAAAAAAATTTCTTGGAATCAACCATCGGTAAATTCAGTCTACACGCCATCACATCCGATAAAGGAATGAGACTGTTAGATTTTGCCGCGGCGTAAAATATGGTTGTCAGTAGTACGAGATTCCAACATAACGACATCCATAAGGTTACTTGGATATCCCCTGATCAACAGAGCAAGCATCACATTGATCGCCGGATAATTGATGGAAGACACTCTGCTAGTGGAATAGACGTACGTGAGATTCGAGGAGCCAATACCGATTCGGATCACTACCTGGTTGCTGCAAAGGTTCGAACGAGAATAAGCATAAAGAAAGTCGTGCAGAACCACACATATGGCAAGCTGGACAGTAGAAATCTGCAATTACCAGACATAGCCCAGGCCTATGCAGAGAAGCTCACTCAACCATTGGCACAGAAAGCAACCCCGCAACATGATCCTGAAGCGCAATGGAAGTACATTTCCCAGTCTATGAAAACTGCTGCAGAGACCGTACTTGGTTATGGAAATCGACTTAAAGACAATCCGTGTTACGATGAAGAGTGTCGCGTGGCAACTGATGGAGAAAACGCTTCACATATGGCAATGCTTCAGTCAGTTGCAGTACTAGCCGGGACAAACCGGTATAAGGCAGGGGTCGGCAACCTTTTGTGACGGAAGAGCCAAAAGCTAAAATTTACAAAATTTCCCAGTTTTTAAAGAGCCACTTACCTTTTTTTTTCAATGTTATGGTATTTGATTAGGATTAGGTATACAAATTTGATTTCTGATTCCAAATAATTAGATTTCAATATGAAATAATATTTATTCATATAAAAACATAAAAATGTTTGGCACAAAACAAATTAAAGTATTTTATCTAGCTCTGCTAGAATAATTAAATAAGTAATCAAGTAATATGACTATAATTATTGAATAATATTTCATCATCAATGGGAGCCTTGGCCTTGCATGTCTTTTGAAAGTTTGGTTAAATCTGGATCATAACTTGTTGTTTTCAGTTTCAAGCACGCCTCTAGATTTTTATTTGTTAGTTGGCTTCTTACTTTACTTTTTATTATATTCATGCAAGAGAACGCTTGCTCGCACGAATAGTTTGACCCAAAGATCGTCAGTACTCCGAATGCCAAGAGAACGCTTGCTCGCACGAATAGTTTGACCCAAAGATCGTCAGTACTCCGAATGCCAACTTCTTCACCTCACTGTAGCATTCTGGAAGACTATTCCATGCGTCAAATATGAGTGTCTCAACTCGAGGCATTTCTTTTAGAGCTGTCCACTTGTGCAGCGTTACATTCATGCTTTTCTGAACCTCCAACTCTTCTAAATTGCTCTTGAGTTCTGTGAACTTACCACTCCACAACTGTTTGGTTTTCAAATCAATCAATTGCATTTGAAGCGAACCAGTATCAATTCCAAATGGCTCAATGTTGATTTCATTTGCATTTGTGTTGAGAGGATTCACTATGAACGCCAGAGTACTTGCGTTTGTTTTGAATTGTTGAAATCTCTCAGCGAATCCATCCTTCATTTTATTTATCGTAATGCTGAAGTAATTCGTGTCAATAGTTACATTGGCTTCGTCGCGATATTGCTTCAGATTTTCGAAATGAAGTAATTTACCGCTCTCCATGTCTTCGATAAACAGAAGTAATTTATTTTCGAAACAAACCACTTCTTCAAGCAAGGCATAGGCTGCGTTTCCCTTTCCCTGCAGTTTTACATTGAGCTCATTTAATTTACTTGTGATATCCACCATGAAGTTGAATTTTTGCATCCATTTGTCTTCTTTCAATTCGGGATGGACAATGCCTTTTTCATTGAAGAATGTTTTTATATCACTCAATCAGGAAGCAAAAGCCAACGCACTTTATTGTGCAGAAGTAAGTCAGAATACTGGCTTTCTATTTCTTCAAGAAATTCCTTAAACTGGTGCTTTGGCCAAAATGCTGTTAATTATCTTAATAACGAAGTTCATGACCTCAACCATTTCAGTCGGAAATGTTTGCGCACAAAGCGCCTCTTGATGAATTATGCAGTGAAACGTTAAAATATCATGGTTTATTTTTTGTCGAAGAAGCGTTGTTACCCCTTTATGTATTCCTGTCATACTTCTGGCTCCATCAGTTGCTATAAAAACGATTTTATTAATATTGATTTTACAATCTTCCAGGCATTTTTGCACAGCATTTGATATATCTTCTCCACGAGTTTGCCCTGTGAGCGGCAGCAATCCTAGCAGTTCTTCTTTTGGGCCTTGGGACGACATATACCTAACGAAAAGGGTAACTTGTGACGTGTCTTTTATGTCGCAAGACTCATCCATAGCAAGCGATAAAGCAGAAGCCAGATGAATGTCTTCCACTTGCATGTGTGTTACATTTGAAGACATTTTAGAAGTTCTATCTTGTACTGTTTTAGCAGATAGTGGCAAATCTTTGATTTTTAATAAGCTGCTCTAATGCTTCCACTTGATAAATACACTTTGATGAGAATGAGAGAATGTGCAAAACAGGTGCAAGTTAATATGTATGTATGTCTGCTTGTGCACATGAGCATGCACAGTAAATAGTATGTAGAATTGGAATGTGACAATACAAAGGAATTTGGTTGAGTAAAAGAGTAAATAATGGAAGAAGGGAATGTTTAAAGCTTTTTTTCCAGTATACTATTTTTTATGAGATTTGAAAATAAATTAGTAAAATTATTAAATTTTGTGCATGGAACTGGAGAGCCGCATCTTAATACCAAAAGAGCCGCATGCGGCTCGCGAGCCGCAGGTTGCCGACCCCTGGTATAAGGGGAAGAGGATAGAGAAACCCCATTTGTTTAATAGCAAAAAACGGTTGTGGAGAAAGCGCGATGGTGAGAAAACAAATCTTATAGAAGGAAGAATGAGGCCCGTAAATTCTACCGGAAAGTACAAAACCAAACCAACGGAAATGGATCAGGGACCCCTTTTGTAGGGATAAGGATGCGAACCTTGTCACAGATATGCAGATTGTGTTGGGAATATGGAGGATCACTTCTCTGCTTTGCTTGTCTCAGGAGACTTCAATATGGATGAGGGTGTTGAGCACATAGAGGATGATGGCGTCGACTGCATCCATTCTAGCCGCAGCGAAGTGTTTGTCTGTATGGACTCCCATTATATCCGATATTATACATCCCATACCACATCCCATATAAATATGGAGGAACCACTTCATTGGTTTACCTGCCCCAAGAGAATTCAATACAAATGAGGGCGTTGAGCACATACAGGACGATGAGGTCGGCTGCCTGACGAATATCAAAGTGTGCAAATTTACCAAACATTTTTTTAATTTTCTGAGAAATTTTCATTTATTTGCCTGATATTGGTTTTCTTCGATTTTAAGGACCTAGTCTTGTTTCAATGTCCATGACATTTTTTCTAAAATTTGTACTTAGTATTTCTAACAACATATGTGAATGAAAAGTTTCCAAACTTTTTTAAATTTCTGAGATGTTTTCCTATCCATGGTGGATATTGGTTTTCTTCGATTTTAAGGACCTAGTCCTGTTTCGATTTTAAGGACCTAGTCCTGTTTCAATGTATGTCATTGAAATTTTTTATAAAATTTCTACTTAGTATTTAAAATAATATTTGTGAATATTAAAGTGTGAAAATTTTCCAAACTTTTTTTAATTTTCTCAGAAATTTTAATATATATATGGCGGATATTGGGTTTCATCGATTTTAAGGACCTACTCATGTTTGGATATCCCCGAAATTTTTTTTAAATCTCCCCTCAGTATTTACAACAATGTCTGTGAATGTGAAAGTTTTGAAAATTTTCTAAACTTTTTTTAATTTTCTGAGAGTTTTCATATTTATTGCGGGAATTAGTTGCCGAGGATTTTAGGGACCTCGTCCTGTTTCAAGGCCTTGAATTTATTTCTACAATTTATCATTAGTATTTGCAATAACGTGTGTTAATATTAACGTGTGAACATTTTCAAAACATTTTTTAATTTTCTGAGAAGTTTTCATGTACATACGGGTGATTCAGGAAGTTGCGGACAAATTTCTCCAGCGTATTCCTTGGCTCATTTCATGAAGAAAAGTCCACTAGGACCATGTCCGAAAATGCAAGGGTGCGAAATGGCAGCGGGTTCAAAATTTTCGGATTGGTGGTCGGAGGGTAGTAGGGTAAAGTTCCTAACTTCTGAGCCAGTTGTCGGATTTTTTCTTTTTGGGCTTGTTGGAAAGGTCTTTAAGAGGCCTTTCAGAATCAAAGTAGGCAAAAAGTCAAATCGCCAAGATACAGAGCTTTCGGGGAAAAAATGGGGAAAAACAATTAACATAACCTCAATTTGCTCAGCCAGATGGCAGGTAACTTATGTTTTTTTTTGTTGAAGGAAAGATAGCCATACCTCTTACCTTTCCAAAATGATCTAAACGAAGCCCAGAGGTCTTACCGTTCCAAAGTTATGACCATTTTACTGAAATGGAAAAATGTTTGTTTTTGTTTTTGGAAGCGAAATAACAGCACATATTTATTTGTTTTTGTAAATTAACACGTTTAAGATTTTATTTTATTGAAATTAATTTTTGGCTGAAGAATCAAACACATAAGGAAAAAAAACATTTGATGTTAAAGGAAGTTTTCAATGTGGTTCCCATTTTCTACTAAACACAATTGCAGCCGTTTGCGAACCACATCCGCCACGTTTAGTTCACTCATCTTTTCACGAACTTTCACCGCAGCTTCCTCAATGCGTGCAAGTAACTGCTCACGATTGTGGATCTGCACAGAATACGCACAATCTTTCATGTAGCGCCACAAAAAGAAATCCAGTGGTGTGAGATCTGGAGATCGTGGCGCGATTGGTCCAGCTCGTCCAATACAACGTCGCGGGAAAAAAACATTTTTGCATTTCAGTAAAATGGTCATAACTTTGGAAGGGTAAGATCTCTGTTCTTCGTTTTTTTTTATTGATTTTGAAAGGCCTCTTAAAGACCTTTCCAACAAGCCCGCAGAAGCTAGCAATTTTGCCCTACTACCCTCCGATCGCCAATCCGAAAATTTTGAACCCGCTGCCATTTCGCATCCATGCATTTTCGGGTATGGTCCTAGTGGACTTTTCTTCATGAAATGAGCCAAGGAATACGCTGGAGAAATTTGTCCGGAACTTCCTGAATCACCTTGTATATAGCGGTAATTCGTTTTCACCGATTTTAAAGATCTTGTCTCGTTTCACAGTCCTTGAGTTTTTATTTCTAAATTTTCATATAGTAATAGTAAAACCATATAAAGAAATTAAAAGTTTTTATCTGTTTTAACCTTTGTGAACTTTTTCTGAAACGTACTTCAAAAATGTTAAATTTCATCCTTTTCAAGGATCTCTTCACATATCAATGTCCTTAATTTTAGATTACACATAACATCCTGAATAACGTAAGTTGAATTGACGTTGGAACTATTCTAATCGATTTGGTCTATTTTAACGTTGTAGAGAAAAGGGGGCCAGCCATTGTGAGCCAACTTTACTTCGGTAAATTTTGACATATCGAACGAGTTCTCTAGCACTCTAACACGGGCTTAAGCAATTTCAAATAAATTGGAAATATGAAAGCAATTTCAGTTACTACTTGAGTTTCTTTTCATTTCTCACTATTGTTATCTTAATATGAAATAATTTTTTTTTTCGAAATGACTTTCAAACTAATGAAAAAGGAGGCGCCGATGAGAAGAGTAACAAATTTCGAATCGTCCGCCAACGTGAGTTCAAATCCTGGTGCCGATTATTTACATTTTTTCTTATTGCAAAAATAATATGGAAAATGGTAAATAATAGGAAATGGAAAAATATTCTACTAAGAAATAATTTCAGATCGAATCATATACATATAATAAAAACGATATTAACTAACATTATTCCCCTAGTGTGTGCGAATTCACCAACACTACCATAAATACAAAGCCCACCAAGTGTCATACAATTTATTAACGTAATTGTTGGTTGTGCTGCTAGTGTTGTGTGGTTGGGCTATTGTCCCAAATTAAATGCTCAATTTAGTAGAGAGTTGGGGGCCGAGGGTTGTCTTTATCTCAAAAAGGCGTTTTGTGGCTTTTAGCCTGTTATGAATGAGGCTAAGCCAAAACACACAATGCGCGTGTAACATCTCCAGGACAAACAGCAAAAAACGCCATATAATTCTTATCTTTATTTGCAGATTTGTTTTTTGGTTATTGTTTTCCTTACACTATCATAATTATAATTCTTGTATATTTGTGTATGCATTTCACAGTCCCACTAACACTTACAGACACCCTTGAATACAACACAAACCAAGTAGACTTTACATATCCGTTTCCTTTCGTGTTTTGAGAGGACGAATGCTCTTGGAGTGGCATTTCCGCTTTAAGTATTTTCAACAACCAACACCATTTGCGCCACTGTTTAGGTAATTAAAATATTTAAGATAACAAATTAGTGGCGGACCAAGTTGCCTTACGTTGATACCGACATTCTTTACCTGGATACACTTAATCACAACAGATTTGAATTAACTAAAGTTAAATGTCGGAGATTTATGTGAAGTTGTGCCCTGAACTGTCATTGTTAATTTGATTTTGAATTTATGTGTGAAAAAAATTTAATAAAGCCTAGAACCTGATGTTGAGAATATGCTTTGGTTGTTAGTCACCGGCATGGATTGCGTTTAGTCAGTCATTATGCGGTTAGAAGAGATTACAAAGGTACTAATATTGTTTTAGAATTAGTTAATGATATACTAATTATGCCACCATTATTTATTAGAAGCCGGTTACCATATTTACACTAACTCGGAAGTGAAAGTAATCAAAGTTATTGCGATCCCTTTGCTACCAAGATAGGCCTCAGACAGGACGAAATCTCAAACGGATGGCACTTCCTTATGTCTAAGAGAGGCTGCAAACGTAAAATGGTGCATGCGTGTACAATTTGAAGAACCGAGAAAACAGTGACAATTGTTTGCAAAGGACGAAACAAATTTAATGGTTTCAGCAAGCAGATATCTAACTTCAGTGGAACTGCCAGCCAAGGTTGACGACAGTAATAAATTCGATCAGGGGAAATTAAACCTCTGATCCACCCAATACAAAAAAGTACTTAGACGATTTTAATTTCTCATGAGGTTCGTTTTTTTTATAACAATACTGTTTGCCTATAAATCCAACGGGGCATTGGGTTTGAGAATGGTGACGCGTCATAACGCCCAGGGACATAACGCCCATGGGCGTTATGTCACACCTAAAATGAACATAAAGCCCATGGGCGTTATGTCGCACCTAAAATGGGCACCTAAAATGGGCTTTGTGTCACACCGGTCATGGACTTTATGTCCATCTTAGTCAAGTTAGTCAAAAAAATCAACGCCTTTTACATGTAGACCATATTTACAAAGTTGTGGACGATATGTGGCACCTAGAATGGTCGTAACGCCCACGGGCTTTATGTCACACCGGTCATGGGCTTTATGTCCATAGATGTTACCTGGTGTTATGAAGTAATTGTAACAATTTGGAATTTTCGAGGATACCAAGAATTCATCTATGCACTGGGCGTTAGTTATATGAAATGCAACACTGCTCCCATCAAGTACGACCTGTTAACAGACTACTGTCAAATTTTGAGCAAGTACCGTCATTTACTTTGTGTTTAACAGCTGTTCAAAATATACAACATTTTTTTTTGAATATGGAATGAATTTTTTTAAAAATGGAAAAAAGTAAATTTCGAGTGCTCATTAAACATTATTTTTTGCGAAAAAAAACCGTCAATCAAACAAAGGAAAAGCTTAATAAATACTATGGGGACTCTGCACCATCGATTTAAATGGTAAAAAAGTGGCTTATTGACTTTCGTTGTGGTCTCACAAGTACAAATAACGCTGAACGTTCTGGACGATCAATTGAGGTCAATACACCAACAAATTTCAAAAAAATCAACGATATCGTGTTTGCCGATCGAAGAGTAAAAGTGCGTGAGATTGTTGATGCCATAGGCATTTCATATGGCAGTGTGGTTTCGATTTTAAATGATCAATTGGGTTTAAGAAAGCTGTCTGCAAGATGGGTGCCGCGTTTGCTTTCAATTGACCATAAACGTAATCGTGTGACAACTTCAAGGGATTGTATGGAGTTGTTTAACCGCAATTCGTAGGAGTTTTTACGGCGTTTTGTAACTGTGGATGAAACATGGATACATTACAACACTCCGGAGACCAAACAATGGGGTTTTCCGGGTGAACCGGCTCCGAAGAAGGCCAAGGTAAGTTTGTTGGCCAATAAGGTGATGGCAACAGTTTTTTGGGATGCACGCGGGATAATCCACATCGATTACATTCAAAAGGGGAAAACAATAAACGGCGAATATTATGCCAACTTATTGGACCGATTTAACGAGGATTTAAACAAAACGACCCAATATGGTCAAGAAAAAATTATTTTCCATCAAGATAATACACGGGTGCACAAGTGTGTAATCTCAATGCGAAAATTCCATGAATTGGTACCTCATCCGCCATATTTTCCGGATTCGGATTTAGCCTCCAGCGACTATTTCCTATTTCCAAACCTTAAGAAATGGCTCAATGGAAAGAGATTTAGCTCCAACGATGAAATTATTGATCAAATAAATGCCTATTTTATGGACCTCGAAAAGTCCTATTTTTTTGAAAGGATACAAAAATCGGAGAATCGTTGAACTAAGTGTATTGAATTCAAAAATTGAATTGTTCGAGCGTTTGGTCGTATTTTTAATTAATTTTATTATTCGATGTTTCGTTACCCTTTGGATAGCGTCGTCAGGAAGATATTGTGTTTATGTTCCTGACGATACTATCTAAAGGGTAGCGAAATATCGAAGAATAAAATTAATTAAAAATACCACCAAACGCTCGAATAATTTAATTTTTGAATGCAATACGAAAGGTTGGATAAATCATCTCTTATTCAATCTAAGTGTATTGAGCTAAAAGGATATTATGTTGAAATTCTTTTTTTTGCAGAAAAAAACTGTGTTGCATTCAAAATGACACGGACTTATTGATCAGGCTCGTATATCAAGTATTAGTTTCCTTGTTATATAATGACACAGATAAATAAGTTATCGCACAAAACGATGGAAATAAACTTGATCATCGAAAAATCATTCAAAAATATATGGCTGTGTACAATAAATAATGTATAAATTCGAATAATCGTATAAATCAGGAGCTGTACGTATTGTACCATGAATACAGTGAAGCGATCCAATACACTGTGCTAGTTCAAAAACGTGACAAACAAGGCACTTAGTGGGTAAACCTAATTCGAGTACACTGAATCCTGTGATGCTAATCGTTTTTCTAGGTTGGCTCTTGTTTTTGAGATATTTGAGATCGCAAGTTATTGTTCCGAGTGTCTAAAAAATTTAAAAAACATTTATTAAAAAATAAAAATCAAAATGAAAATGTAAATGTTTGTGTTATAGTTAAACTGAACATATTATGAAACTACATTAAAAATTAAATTTTTTTTAACTCTTTATGGGTGACATACTGGGTGACATATCTGTAACAAACCCAAAAAAAATCTTCAAATTAAGTAATAATAACGTTTTGTTGATTTAAACCATTCTAACACTATGGTAACACACTAATTAAGATTTTCATTCACAATAAGCCTTTTGGACGGCGCCACTATTGACTTAAGCCGCTTCGAAGTTTGGCCAACGTAAAATTGAAAAAAACTCCCTATTAAGCAAATTGAAAATTTCGGAAAATTATCTCAAAAATAAAAAAGCTTTGGTATTTTGATAAAAAATTATTGGTAGATGTATCATTTTGGTATTCTATTATTTGCAACACGTAAAACTACCATTATTATATCAAAAAGCAAACATAAATGTTTGTAATGTTTTTGTTTGTGGCCGTCGGTGGTGCAATGGGTAGTGTGCGCGCCTCTTGTACATGAGATCCTTGGTTCGATCCCTGCTCTAAGCACCTTAACAAAAATTGTTTTCTTTCGGCGGCCGTCACCTCGCATTGTGAACGGCGACACTATCGAGTATTTAGCCATGAAAAGGCTTCTCAATATACCGTTCGGAATCGGTGTAAAAACTGTAGGTCCCAATTAGTGAGTGAAAACTGGAAAGCGCACAGCTCAGTGATTGTGAGAAGCTCTCCCCTTTCCCTTCATGGGATGTAATGGGAAACCAATTTTTTTTTACATTTCTGTTACCTTGAATTAATGAGTGATAAAAAATTATTAAGTTGCAAGTAATACAAAGGAATGTGAGAGTTGTATAGTTTTAGACAAAATCTGAAAGAATTAGACAGTTCATTCATTTCAATGACAATTCTCATTTACCACCACATGATGCTCCAAATGCTGATAAACTTTACAATAACTTTACAATAAGACCTGTAGTTGAAAACTGAAATGAAACCTTTAGTGGAGTTCCAATGGAAGAATATCTTTGCGTAGATGAGTAAATTTGCTCCACTAAGGCAAGGAATAGTTTAAAACGATATAATCCACAGGTACCTCATAAATGGGACCATAAAATATATGTTCTAAGTGGAGTTTCAGGATTTGCCTATAAAATAGAACTTGAACTTGTTTATTGCAATGATCCAAATTTGGGTCCATCAGCACACGTGGTAATGAGAATGCCCACAATCGTTTCAAGACGTCAAAGTTATAAAATATACTTTGACAATTATTTTACCTCATTGCCGTTGCTGGAGTATTTAGCTAAAGAGGGTATATTAAGTCTTGGAACGGTTCGACGCAATCGAATTCCTGATGGCAAAATACCCACTGATAAGGAGGTGCAAAGAAAGGAAGCAGGATATTCTATTCAATGTGTTGCTGATGTGAATGGTATGGATATTTCGAATGTCATACGGAAAGACAACAAAGCTGTAATGCTCTTGTCAACTTTTGCTGGCGAGTTGCCTAAGACCAAAGTTATGCGATACGATAAATTAAATAAAAAATACATTGAAATTGATCGTCCGTTTGTTGTTGGGGAGTACAATCGGCAAATGGGAGGCGTCGATTTTATACATGTATAGTATTATGGGAAGATGCAAAATAGGGGTACGAAGCAGAAGATGGCAAGTTTGGATAATTTACCATTTATTGGACCTCACCATGGCAAATTGTTGACTACTATAGCGTAGAGCAAGAACCTCAAAAATCATTCAAGGTAAACAAATGTCTTCAGCAGATTTCCATTTATTGGACCTCACCATGGCAAATTGTTCACTACTATAGCGTAGAGCAAGAACCTCAAAAATGATTCAAGGTAAACAAATGTCTTCAGCAGATTTCCGACTTGAGATAGGAGAGACTCTTTGCAAGTTTGGATTAAAACCCAATGTACCGAAAAGGAGCTCATTTGAAAATATTCTTCAAGCAAAGAAACATAAGGGCAATGTACAACATGTTCCACCTATAGCAGTACGGCAGGATCAAATAGGTCATTGGCCGATTTGGGTTGAAAAGAGGATAAGGTGCAAGTTTCCCCAATCTACTGGGGTGTCACAAAATATTTGCGAAAAATGCGGTGTATCGTTTTGTTACAATAAACAAAATAATTGTTTTAAATTATTTCATACCATTTAAGATTTTTTTTGAACTTTTCCCTCAATGTAACAGAAATGTCACAATCCCTAAAAACCTGAATAAAATAGAGAAAATAATTTCTTTTTAATTTTTGAAAAATGAGTTTGTTTTTTTTTGACATAAGTAAACGTTATTTCAGAATATTTTGGATTTTTATGATCTTGTGTTATAAAGGGTTAATAATATTATTGGAACGAAGTTCCTTATCGCACGTTGAGGGATGGGGGCTAAATGAAAAAATTGTAAACAATTTTTTTTAACTACTTTATTACATCCCATTATTATCAACTATATTGGGTACTTTTGATTTGGTTTGGTTTAAAGGGAAGTCTTCTAGGTGGCGCTTGTTTATTATATGTTGTAGTTTTGCACCCAATAATACGTAAATTTAGAAAAGCTAAATCGCAAGACTGGCAAATCCATGAAGTACAACCCTGAATTAGATTTGGCAACACACTTACTCTTACACTCATACTTTTTGTTTGTGTCTAGACTAACATAAACATTTTGTTTAATGGGAACTTTTCTAGGTGGAGCCTGTTTATTGCGTATTGTAGTTTGAACCGAATAAAAAGTAATTTTAGAAAAGCCAAAGTGAAAAAAGTTTAAACAAATAAAATTTTCTTAAATAAGTGCGTTTTCTTAAAAAAAGTAAATGTACTCAAAAAAAAATACCTATACATGTTCTTAAACAAAGCACTTTTACTGAACAAAATACCTTATCTTAAAGAAGTACCTTTGCTTACAAAAGTAAATTTTCTTACAAAAAGTACTTTTCTTAAAAAAAGTAATTTTTTAAATAAGTACCTTTTCTTAAAAATGTACATTATCTTACACCAAAGTGCCTTTTCTTAAAAAACTACCCTGTCTTTAAAGTTTACCTTTTTTGTAAAACAAAATTACTTTTCTTGAGATAAGTACCTACGCCTAAAATTGTACCTCTTATTTCGTAAAAAAGGCTTTGCTTCAAAAAAAAATACATTCTCTTACAAAAATACATTTTCTAACAAAAATTCCATTTCTTAAAAGTACCCTTTCTTAAAAATAAAATAATACCTTTTCTTTTCTTGGGATAAGTAGCCGTCCTGAAAAATAATAAATTTTCTTAAAAAAATAATCTTATCCTAAAAAGAGTACCACTTCTTTAAAAAGTACCTGTTCTTAACAAAAGTATTTCTTTGTAAACAAAATTCATACTCTTAGGCTTTTTCTTACATAAAAACATTAGCTTTTAATAAAAGACGTACCTCTCATCAAAGAAAGGGCCTTTTCGGGGAAATATAATACCTATTCTTAAAAATGGGACCTAAAAATTTAATTTTTTTAAAAAACACATTCAATAAATACAAAATCTCTTAAAAAAGTTTATCATTTTACAAGAGTATCTTTTCTTAAAGATCCATTTAAATGACAGTATTTTTCAACAGGCGCCTTAGACGTGGAACTAACTAGTATATAATACAGCGAAAGGAACTTCGTTCCAACCGGGTCAGGGGACACCTCATGTAATTTTTTTTTAAATTATTTTTTTTTCTCTTTATTTTTTTATGTTTGGCATTCATGTTTATCGATAAGATGTTTTTCGATCGAATGTCTGTGGAACGTAGAATTTTTGAAAAAATCGATATTTATCAATTCTCAGATTTTCTTGCATTTAAAAAAAAAAAAAGTTTTTTGGATCGAAGTTCCTTAACTCACGTTGCGGGATGGGGGCTAAATGAAGAAAAATTAAACAAATTTTTTTCACACTATTATGCTACAACCCAGTATTATCAATTATATTGAGTACTTTTGCTTTGGTTTTATGAACCACAGAGTAAAATAAAAATATCTAGACTAACGTATGTTGGAAAATTTATTGTTTAATGGGAAGATTTCTAGGTGGAGCCTGTAAGCAATATTTAGTATATATTGTAGTTTTGAACCCAATAAAAATAAAGAAAAGAAACTTAACTCCTTATCTCAAAATTCGGAGAGCGGTTAAAATCTTTTGCAGCTTTAATGATGTGTAACTAACCTGACCAACTGTTATTGTTCGAAAAGCGGGAGTTTGACCAAAACAGCGGGATTACCTTATTTTTCCTTATAACAAATGAGTTAACATTTAAATAAATAAAATTGTAACATTTTGATTTGGAACGTTGGGGCATGGGGGCTAAATGAAAAAAAATTAAACAACTTTTGTTTTAACACTATTATTTACAACCCACTATTATCAACTATGTTGTTTACTTTCGGTTTGGTTTGTGTCTAGACTAACATATTTTGGAAAATTTCTTGCTTACTGGGATGTATTCTAGGTTGAGCCTGTAACAAATATTTAGTATATATTGTAGTTTTGAACCCAATTAAAAAGTAAATTTAGAAAAAAGGCAAATTGAAAGAAGTTTAAAAAAGTAAATTTTCTTAAATAAATGCCTTTTCTTAAAAAAATTAAATATTCTCAAAAAAAAAAAAAAATAAATACCCATTCATATTCTTAAACAAAGTATCCTTTCTTAAAAAAATACCTTAGTTTAAATAAGTACATTTGCTTGAAAAAAGTAAATTTTGTTACAAAAATTACATTTGCTTAGAAAAATCAATTTTTTTTAATGATTACATTTCTTTAAAAGAGTAAATTTTCTTACAACAAATTGCCTTTTCTGAAAAAACTACCTTTCCTTTAAGGAGTAACTTTTTATGTGAAAGAATGTAACTTTTCTTGAGATAAGTACCTACTCTTAAAAATTTAGCTATTCTTGAAAAAAGGACCAATTCTAAAAAAAAATTCCCATTTAAGCCTTTGTTTATTATTTATTCACTGATCAAGCGGTTTTGACATCCTCTGTCCGATGTACCCATGACAACTGAATACATGAAACTAAAATGCAAGACATCAGCCAAAATTCGAAACACAAACTTTATCTGCAATTTACACACACACATTAAGGAATATTTATGAATCACTGAGTGAAAGAATAACGCAGAAATACAGATTCACACTTAAAAGACTCTGTCGTTGTCAATCTTTTATTCTCTTGCTCTCGACAGCGCATAAACAGTGCAACAAACACAACTGTAATTGTGCCACAACAAACACAGATATATTTGGGTCGCAAACACATATGTTATAACATATTAATCATTATATCTCAAACATGTAATATTGAATAGCAAACACAATGCGTTTGCATACAAGTATTTTATATTTGTGTCAAGCTCCAAACACACTTTATATTTGCATCCAAACAACAAAAAAATACACATTTTTCAGCGTGTATATTCGAAAAACATATACAAAAAGCAATACAAAAAGCAAAGTTTCATGACAACTGAATACATGAAACTAAAACGCAATACATCAGCCAAAATTAGAAACACTAACTTTATCTGCAATTTACACGTACATTCAGGAATATTATAAATATTCAAACACTGAGAAAGAATAACGCAAAAATTTTGATTCACACTTACAAGACTCTGTTGTAGTCCCTCTTCTATTCTCTTGCTGTCGAGACAGCATAAGCAGTGCAACAAACACAGCTTTATTTGTGCCACAAACACAGATATATTTGGGTCGCAAACACATATGTTATAACATATTAATCATTGTATCTCAAACATGTAATATTGAATAGCAAACACAATATGTTTGGACGCAAGCATATTATATTTGCGACAAGCTGCAAATACACGTTATATTTGCATACAAACAACAAAAAACGACAGATTTTTTAGCGTGTATGTTTCGTCTCAGCAACGACAAAATTTCCGGATTGAAAGCAGCTGTGTCATTCCCGCCAAAAAAGTATTCTTCTGTCAGTGAAGGCAATGGAGTGCTTTGATTGTGAATTAAAATATAATGCATCTTGGTCAATCTCATGTACATATGTGTTTAACAAAAAGACTCACAAACGTTTTTAACATCTAAGACTCCAGTTTACCTGTGACAATTTTACTAAACACTCTCTGACAAGCAGTCATTAATTCAGGTCATTAAGGATGCTTGGAATCAACTTTCGTTGGATTACATAAATTCTCTTTATCTCTCAATGAAAACCCGTATATTTGAAATTATTAAAAACAAAGAGGGTTGTACCCAATAATAATAGTTCTTAAATAAAGTAAAATAAATTAAAAAAACAAGAAAAACTGTTTTTCATTAAAACGAAAAAAAAAAAAATTTTTGACTTTTTTGTTATAAATTGCTCAAAAAAGTTCCTTAGTTGAGAAACCACTATTGTCATGATTTTTTATATACCTCAAGATATCTAGCTTGCATTTCCATTTTAAAATTCTGGAATCGGTTACAAATTGCAAAAGATACAGGCTGCTGAATATGGAATTTTTAGTGCCTTTAAATAAGTGAACCGGAGTGTATGTGAACCGGAGTGTATGTAAAATGGGAAGTTTTCTAGGTGGAGACTGTAATCAATATTTAGTATAGATTACAGTTGTGAACCCAATAAAAATATAATGCATCTTGGGCAATCTCATGTATGTTTAACAAAAAGACTAACAGACTTTTTAACATCTAAGACTCCAGTTTACCACTGACAATTTTACTAAACATTCACCGCACATTAAATCTCTGTGGTTTGACAATTATTTTGTCAACATTTATCACAAGGTATTAGGAAGGAACAGAATGTTAACCTGTACCTACAGCCAGGTACAACACAATGGAAACTTCATAATATTAAAGAAAAACTAAAAGAAAAGTGACAAATATTAAGATGAACCAACCACATTTAATTTGAAATTCAAAATGTTGTGTTGATTTTTTTTTTGTTAGAAATTGCACTGCAACCACTAACCTAAGGGTTTTGAGGTACCTGGATGCTGTTGCCACAAAATTTATCTGTTATGTTGCATAATTTGCATGATGCTGCTGCTGTTGTTGGGTGATTTAGTTCAACTCACCCTTCTGTTCTTGGTCTAAATTAAAATGCAGAAAAATGCGAGAGTAGAAAATTTACTTAATTTGGTTTTTACTCGTACTGCGATGTAATAGACGACAACAACAAGAACAATATGAATTTGATGCTATGTTAAATAAGCTAAAGTGGTAACCAAACCTCCACTACCCTACCTTTCCCCCTCCCACAATATAAACGAACCAGCCTGCTGCTACTGCTGGTATTTCCATTGCCCTGACTGTTGTTATGTTGCTGATATAGTTGGTTATGTTGCTGATGCCAACAGAGCATGAATAAATGCACCTTTAATGCTGCAGTGACTCATTTAAAATTCATAAATTGCTTTTTTATGCAAAACCAGATAGATACTCGTGTACTCTTGTATTCCTGGTATGTTAGGACCGGGTCTTACCGATATTTTTTTGTGCTTTCCAGAATTCACCTCAGCAACCATAACAAGAATATCCAAAAGCTTAAAAAAATTTGCGTTAAAAACTTTTTTTTCTTTATTTCAAAAAAAAAAGAGAAAGTTAAAATAGTCCGATAATTTTGCGGTGACTGTGAAGTAAAGTCTGGTTACATCGGCTAGATAGACCATCATCATTTATGGCTATACTCGTAACTAAAGGAATATGTTAAGTTTTATAAAGAGTGACAGTTTCTGGCGTTTTTTTCTGGCAGCCTCCATAGGATGTCTTCCATGCGGCACAATATGAATAACAGCAACATTTCTATATTAAATATAACTTCATGGGGGGCAGGTCTGGTTACAACTGATGCGAGCTCCGATGCTCAGTATATGCGAGTTGTAGCAATGGATTTTTATAGCAAAATTATACGATGTTAAAGTTTTGTATGGCATAAATTCTTAGACTTGTGCTGGATAGTATAGACATACGTAAAATAATATCCCTCAAATTTCAAATGGCTAAATCTACTTGTTCTCCTCAACACTAATGGAGTTAATATTGTAATCGTTATATTATTGAAATGTTTTTGAAGGCGCAACAAAAAGAGACGGGCAGCAAAAATTTGATTTGATATTGTTTCAATACAAATCTAATTCCCAACTGTGTTTGTGTGGGCTTTGAAATATTTAGGTTTTGGTAGAGACCTTTGGAAGGATATGCACAATAACTACATTAAAAGTCGATCAAAAGGATTCAGAGTGTTAACTACACGATTTTAAACAAAAATAATAATATCTCACTTATCTAATTTCATTCAAGAATCAAACGAATTCATATAAAAAACATACGATTTAGCATGGAAGTCACTTGATTTTCTAAAGAAATTGTACATCTTTGACTAAAAGTAGTTTAAATGCATTCTTAAAGCTTTATATTGGAACGAAGTTCTTTATCGGACTTTGCGAGATGGGGGCTAAATGAAAAAAAAAAAATTAAGCAACGTTTGTTTTAACACTATTATGCTACATCCCAGTAGTATCAACAATATTAGCGGCATTCATGCAAACGTGAAAGCCGAGAACTTTTGCTCAGCGCAAGTTTCCCTCGCACCGTTGCATGAGTAAAGTTGCTCAGCGTAGTTGTGCTCAAAACCATATCAGCTGACCAAGATGGATACATAAGGTGGTAGCAGTAGCAATTGCATGTATTATGTATGTGTACTTTTTCTACTGTTCTAGTGCTATCACCTTATTTATCCATTCTAGTCAGGTGACAACGAAATGTCAAAAGTTTACACGTTTCTCCATCCCACGTTTGCGCAGCAGCAAATCTGACTTGAAGACTTTCCACTTTTGTGCAAGTCGCTTTGTATGGGAAATTTCTTTGTTTTGACGTTTGCCGCGTAAGTTTGCGAGGTTTACGCGTTTACGAGGCTCTTTCGAGTTTGCATGAGGACCACTATTGTTTACTTTTGCTTTGGTTTGTGTCCAGACTAACGGCTTGGATCATAGAGAAAGAAAATAACTAGATGTCTCACATACACTCCGGTTCACTTATTTAAAGGCACTAAAAATTCCATATTCTGCAGGCTGTATCTTTTGCAAGTTGTAACCGATTGTAGAATTTTAAAATGGAAATGGAAGCTAGACGTCTTGAAATACAAAAAAATCATGACAATATTGGTTTCTTAACTAAAGACCTTTTTTTGAGCAGTTTATAAAAAAAGTCGAAAAATGTGATAATTTTGTTGTTTCACTTGAATAAAGGCACTTTATTATTTTTTTTTATTATTTTTAAAGTAAACGATGATTTTTTGTAGGAACCGTTTGTTTATTAAAATTTATTGGATCTTAATCATTTTCCGAGTCAAAATGGCAAAACAAAAAATTTTAAATCTATTGGAAAAAACTAAAATCGATATTTACCGTTCTCAAGGATATTCTAACCGCGCAATAGCAAAAAAAATTGGACAGAGCCCAACAGTTGTCGACAATTACATCAAGGACTCCGAGGGGTATGGAAAAAATTTTAGAGGAAGGGTTTCATTATCTTTATAGAAAAGAAAAATCCTCAGAGTTGCTTCTAATTCTGCCTTATCCTTGTCAACAATAAGAGCTCAAGCTGAAGTGGAAGCGAGCAAGTCATCAGAACGCGGAGTAATTAAGAGCTGTGAGTATCTTAAATACCTGAAATTACAAAAATAGCCGCCACTTAATGCTCCTCGTAAGGAAAGGCGGCTTCAATTCGCAAGAGACTACATGCATATGGGATGTGCACCCAAGAGATCATGTAAATGACTGGAGAACCGTTGTATTTACGGATGAGATGATGTTTAATTTGGATGGGCCTGATGGCTAAAACTATTAATTCCATGATATGCGCAAAGAAAAGCATGTATTGAATCGACATCACAGCCGAGAGGGCGGCGTTATGGTGTGGGGTGCTATTACGTACTATGGCACCATCAATCTTGAATTTCAAAGTGCAAAAATGACTGATGCATGCTATAAAATGTTATTGGAATCAGCTGTTCCAAAGTTCAGAGAACTATTTGGGCCCATATCTTGGATATTGCAACAGGATAATGCCCCTATACACAACGCCAGAATGGTAAAGGAGTTCATTGCAAGCCAAAATGTTAATATTCTTGACTGGCCACCCTATTCGCCAGATCTAAACATTTTCGAAAATGTCTGGGATTGGTTATCTCGTAAGGTCTATGAAGGAGGTAGACAATTTGATGACAAGCAGTCACTAATTCAGGTCATTAAGGATGCTTGGAATCAAATTTCGTTGGATTACATAAATTCTCTTTATGTCTCAATGAAAAGCCGCATATTTGAAGTTATTAAAAACAAAGGGGGTTGTAGCCATTACTAAAAGTTCTTAAATAAAGTAAAATTAATTAAAAAAAAACAGAAAACTGTATTTCATTAAAATTAGTTAAAGTGCCTTTATTCAACTGAACCAAAAAAATAGCACATTTTTTGACTTTTTTTTTATAAATTGCTCAAGAAAAGGTCTTTAGTTAAGAAACCACTATTGTTATGATTTTGTTATACCTCAAGATGTCGAGCTTCCATTTCCATTTTAAAATTCTGCAATCGGTTACAAATTGCAAAAGATACAGGCTGCTGAATATGGAACTTTTAGTGCCTTTAAATAAGTGAACCGGAGTGTATGTGAACCGGATTGTATGTAAAATGGGAAGTTTTCTAGGTGGAGACTGTAATCAATATTTAGTATATATTGCAGTTTTGAACCCAATAAAAAGTAAATTTAGAACGAAGTTTAAAAAAGAAAATTTTCGTAAATAAGTGCCTTTTCTTAAAAAAAGTAAATTTTCTCCAAAAACTTCCTAATCATATTCTTAAACAATGTACATTTATTTATTGAATTAAAATTAAATTTTCATACAAAAAGTAAATTTTCTTAAAAAAGTACTTTTTTAAAATAAGTACATTTGCTTAAAAAAGTAAATTTTCTTACAACAAATTGCCTTTTCTTAAAAACTAAATTTTCTTTAAAGAGTACCTTTTTTGTGAAACATAATAACTTTTATTGAGAAAATTTACATATTATGGATAAAAAGAACCAATTTTTATTAAAAAACCTTTTCTTCAAAAAAAACCGTATTCCTCTTAAATAAATACCCTTCTTAAAAGTACCTTTTCTTAAAAATTAATTAATAATGCCTTTTCTTTTATTGAGATATGAGCCTTTCTGAAAATAAGTACATTTTCTTAAAAAATAACCTTTTCCTAAAAAGAGTATCACTTCATTAAAATGTACCTGTTCTTAAAAAAAGTACTTCTTCGTAAAACCAAATTCGGACTCATATGGCTTTTAATACGGAAAAATCTGTAACGCATAGACGGCGCTATATTAGATGCTCAGTATGTTTGGACGAAATTCGTTTTTGGACTTTCTAAGACGGTTGAGCCATATCCGTCTGTCTGTCTGGCTGGGTGGCAGGTCCACATGATAACTGCCGTAAATCTTCATCGATCACATCAAAATTTGTCCAGTGACTATTATTTGTCTAGCATTAGTTTGGGATTGAAAATGGGCGTTTTAGCCACCCCATTTAACAAACATTGGTTAATAATCTGTAAATATCTACTTAACTGGAGAAAATTGGCGAGGTTGGCACGCCCATTTTGGTACCTCCCTTACGAAAGCTTGGTGGTCGTCCGGATTGTCAATGCGACAAGTCGCGTGACAAACTACCGACCTTAATGAAATTAGGTTATAAGCTTCGTGTCATCAAACGCCAATCAACGATTAAGACAAGGGTGATTTTGCCACGCCCTACCAAGATATGTTGTGCAGCCGGCTGGTTGTTCGGCAAGATAACTTCCGCATAACTGACAAAATTTAGACAAAATTTAGTCAAATGCACAAAAAAGTTGGGCCGATGACCGGTTGATCGACGTGACAACTCTCGTAGACTACAAGCGATCTTAATGAAATTCGGTACTCGGCAACATTTTCCTAAAAATTAAAGATTAAATACTGTCCACGGACATTTTCTTACTTCCCATATAAATTACAGAATGTACTTCTTCTTAAAAATAGTACCTTTTCTTAAAAAACATTAGCTGTTAATAAAAGAAGTACCTCTCTTTAAAAATGGACCTTTTCGGGAAAATATAATACATATTCCTACAAAAGGACCTTAAAATATACTTTTTTCTTTAAAAAATACATTCTATAAAAAAATTACATGAGGTGTCAGGGGACACCCTGTTGGAACGAAGTTCCTTTCGCTATATATTATGTACTAGTTAGTTACAACACACCTAAGGCGCATGTTGAAAAATACTGTAATTTATATGGATCTTGTAAAATGATAAACTTTTGTTAAGAAATTTTTTATTTATTGAATGTATTTTTTAAAAAAAAAAATGTATTTTTAGGCCGCTTTTGTAAGAATATGTATTATATTTTCCCGAAAAGGTTCTTTCTTTGATGAGAGGTACTTCTTTTATTAAAGTAAAAAAATGGTTTCCCGTTACATCCCGTGAAAGGATTAGGGAGAGCTTCTCACAAACCAGTAAGCTGTGCGCGTTCTACTTTTACACTCACTGATTGGGTCCTACAGTTTTACACCGGTTCCGAACTGTATTTTGAGAAGCGGTTTCATGGCTGAATACTCGATACTGAATACTCGAATACTCGATGAATCACTAAGCTAAGAAAAAGCCTAAGAGTATGCATTTTTTTTTTACAAAAAATACTTTTTTAAGAACAGGTACTTTTTAAAGAAGTGGTACTCTTTTTAGGATAAGGTTATTTTTTAAGAAAATTTACTTATTTTCAGGAAGACTACTTATCTCAAGAAACAAAAGAAAAGGTGGTACTGTTTTTTTAAGAAATGGTACTTTTAAGAAAATGAATTTTTGTAAGAAAAGTTATTTTTTGTAAGAGAAGGTATTTTTTTTTTTAAAAAAATCTTGTTTTTACGAAAGAACAGATACAATTTTAAGAGCTGGTACTTATCTCAAGAAAAGTTATTTTGTTTTACAAAAAAGGTATTCTTTAAAGAAAATGTATTTTTTTAAGAAAAGGAAATTTGTTGTAAGATAATGTACTTTTTTAAAAGAAGGTACTTATTTAAAAAATTACTTTTTTTAAGAGAAGGTACTTTTTGTAAGAAAACTTACTTTTTTTTAAGCAACGGGACTTCTTTAATATAAGGTATTTTGTTAAGTAAAGGTACTCTGTTTAAGAATATAAATAGGTATTTTTGTTGAGAAAATTTATTTTTTTGGAGAAAATTTATCTTTTTTTTTAAGAAAACGCACTTATTTAAGAAAATTTTATTTTTGTAAACTTCGTTCACTTTGGCTTTTCTAAATTTACTTTTAATTGCGTTCAAACTACAATAAGTAATAAACAGGTTCCACCTAGAAAATTTCCCACTAAACAAGAAATATGTTAGTTAGTCTGGACCCAAACTAAAAGTACGATTGCATGAATAAGTGCTGCCAAATGTAATTCCATGCTCAGGGTTGTGTTTCATGGATTTGCCAGTCTTGACTTTTCTAAATTTACTTTTTATTGGGTTCAAAACTACAATATGTAATAAAGAGGCTCCACCTAGAAAACTTCCCTTTAAACCAAACCAAACCAAAAGTACCCAATATAGTTGATAATAATGGGTTGTAATAAAGTAGTTAAAAAAAGTTGTTTACAATTTTGTCATTTAGCCCCCATCCCACTTCGTTCCAAAAAAAGTTAAAAAATACATTCTATAAAAAAAAGATATGGTCAGTTGCCAATTTTCCAGGTCTAAAACCACACTGCTATGGTCCAATCAGGCCAGCTATAATTTGGTTTAGTCCTTCGCACATTAAACTTGATAGAACCATATATGCTATGGATAAAAGGCATATTCTACGGTAGTTGGCACATAGACTCGGGTCACCTTTTTTAAAAATCTCCTGCACTTACTATTTTTTTTAAATTTTAACCCATTTTCCTACAAAATTCGAGCTAAATAAAATTGTTGCAGGAACGAAAAATAAGTTGTTGCAGCAACAAAATGATAAACTGTAAAAAAAATCATGTAAGAAACTTTTCGTTGGAGCGACAGCCAAATTGTCGGATTTACGAGATTTACGGATTTGCAACGTAAACGCTTTAACATGAAAAAAACCCTGATCTGAACGGAAAGGCATCGTCACAGGGATGAAAATGTTCATCACAACAACAACGTTTGTCATCAAAAGTGAGCTAATGTACAGTTTTATTCCCGTTATGAAAACGAGTTCATCAACTGCAAATTGTTCGTTACTGTGGTGAAAGTATGTTGGGAGCTGCAATGAATTTGCTTGAATTGAATTTGTTTTATTGCTGCAATGAATTTGTTTCATTGCTGCTATGAATTTATTTTATTGGTACACCGAATTTGTGGCATTATTGCAATGAATTTTCTTCATTACTACAATGCTTTTGTTTCATTGCTGCAATGAATGTTGTTTTGAAGTGTGTTTGCAATTATTTACATATTTCGGAGTAGTTTTTTAGCTATCGATGCGTCACTTTCCTTGCTGGAGTGTTACTCCTTGCATACTGTTTATTTATCTATTTGATTTATAGATTTTCAAGTTACACAAACGATCACAGCAAACACATAAAGTCACACAATTTAGTTTTCACAATAAAATATTATTATTAAGTATAACTAATTAGTCTGTCTTAACAAATTTATTTAAATTATTCCGGCGGAGAAATATATCTACCACTTTCGGTTGTTGCAATAATAAACATAAACTATAAAAACTAAGTAGTCAGTAGTTTAAATCTCATGCCTTTACTTTTTTTTTTTGAAATTTTGAACCCATTTTTCTACAAAATTTGTCAAAGAAGTCAAGTATGAAATTGTCATCCATGCGACGAAGCGTTTTTCTTTCAGTGTAAGAAATAGAAAAATATTCTTCTTCATAATTTTCGAAACGATCGCCCGCCAAGTTGAGTTCTAATCCTGGTGCCGACTGTTTATATTTTTCCTAATTGCAGAAAGAAATTCTGATCTATGTAGCTCATAAGATATAGAAAAATATTCTTCTAAGAAATTAACGAAAATGTTTCATCTATGCGCTTCGTCGCATCATGAAATAAGTAAAATCATTTCGAACAATTTTGGTGTGATTTACTTAATCAAATAAATGAACGAAATTCCAAGGAAATGAAAAATAAGATCTCTTTAATGTTGTCAAATAAAATAAAGTTGTCTTTATAAAAAACAATAAAGTTTGTTATTTTCGCTTAAGTTCCTGAATAACTCTTATTATTCCATTTCCTCTAACTGACTTGGTGAGCAACGAAAAGGTGTTACTTTTCTGGAATATGGTTATTACCCTCATGCTATTTTCCCTGTTGAAAACTAAAATTTTCTCTTTTTTGTGAGTTACAATTCAGATGTTATTTGCAATAGTTGCTCCTTCTGCTGCAGACGTTTGCTTCTTTTGTGGAAATTTACAAGTTTCGGCAAAAACAAAAAGTAAATAAATAAAAAAATCATCAACTTTTTAACATTTATTATGTTGTTGTATTTGTATTTGAAAAGTGGCAGAGAGAAAAGTTTTCTATTGTTTCAAGCAATTGTGGTGATAGCTATATTGGTGTTGTTGCGGTATCTACTGTTGCTGCTTATCAGGGATGAAAAAGTACGCAGGATGCAAAATACGCAAAATTCTTGAATGATCTCAAAGTGGCGCTAAAAAAAGCTCTATTACAAGAATTTTCTTTTCGAAGGTTTGTAAAACGAAATAAACTGTATTATGTTTTAAGTTCGGGTTCGTATATACCTAACCATGCCCACTTCATACACACGCCACAGGACGAAAATCGCTTCAACACAAATGCATTTATAACTCGGTAACGGTGCGTCCAAATGCAAGATGAAACACATGTTTAACCTCCCAAGAGATGGTGGAATATTCCCTATAGCTGAATTCCATATCGGCTTGATGATACATTTGCAAATCAATAGTTTGTTTTCGAGCGAGAGTAGATATCTAGAGTTAATGAGAGAATTAAATTTATTCAATTGTGTGTCGAGGGTCTTTCCTCTTGTCCGGATATTTTTCTACATGTGAATCGTTTGTCAAGATGTATTCTGAGGTATTTTATTTCCACTGCCTGTGGAATTTCTACTTCATTTAGAGTTATGGGAGGGCAAGTTTCACGTTTGAGAGTAAACGTGACTTGGACTGATTTTGTTTCATTGACTTTGATCCTCCAATCATTAAGCCAAGATGAGATATTATCGATGCACTTTTGCCTCAATACTGTCTGTCCATACTGTCCAATTTAAACGCCGTCTGTTAGAGGAAGATCTGAGGTGAAACGCAAATAAAGTGTTGGGCCGAAAATACTGCCTTGAGGAACACCTGCTTTATAGCGTAGACAGACGACAGCGTTAATTTGCATTAGCAGTCTTATTTCAAATTAACTTGTGAATTATCCCCGTCCCAATGTGTATTAGCTTTGGCGTAAATGCATGAAATCAGATTGCATTTATACTGCATTTAGGTATTTCAATATGGCAACACCGTCGACAATCAATCAGCTCAAGATGTATCTACACATAGAGGTGATATCCGGAACACAGTGGAAGTGGAACTTTCTTGTGTTTGTTGTTTGCTTTGTTGATTTTATGTACTGATGCTTGACACCGCTGAAGTGGATGTTATTGCAACAACACCACCTGCTATCACAATGTATTTGATACATCTTGAATCAGCTGTTGTCAAATTGTTTGCTATCGTCAACTGAAAATGGATTCAAAGTCAGCAAAGGTGAGTTATTTTAATTGTTTTTTGCCAAAAAAATGAGAAATATTTAAAATCGAAACGCATTTTTTCCATTTTAAGATATCCAGGGGAAAGAAGCGAAGCGTGTGGTGTGATGGAGATGCGGAGGTTCTGCATCTGATGTAAAAGTTCAAAAAATTACTTGACAAACAAACAGTTGTTTACAAACAAACAGCTGTTTACTAAATGCAAAAACTGTCGTCTGTCAGGGCAAAATGTTAATTCACATTAGTGAGCTTTTAATGCAAATTAACGCTGTCGTCTGTCTATGCTATTAGTTAGATAAATGCAGCTAATTTCATAATTTTCTGCGACATAGAAATAACTATTTCGAATATATGAGTTCAGAGAGAGATAGTAGTTTATGGGAAGCATTTTCTCTAATTTGAGTGGTAAGCCATCATGCCAAACTATATCAAATGCTTAAGTGATATCGTGAAATGCTGCAGTGCAATAGAATCCTTTTTCAAAGGACTGATTAATCGATTAATTAACGTGCAAAAGTCTGTTCAGAAAGAGAGACTCCAAGACTTTACCGAGAAGTGGTTGTAAACTAATTGGGCGGTATGAGGATGCATGTTCGGGAGATTTCCCCAGTTTGAGAATCATTGTGATTTCCGAAACTTTCCACTGAACAAAGCAACGAGAGTGAGACTTGCGTTATAAATATATGTTAAGAGAGAGACCTTCTTTTGGAAGTTATTTTAAGTTCTGGGAGTAACAAGGTCATATCTTGGAGCTTTATTAGGTTTGAGTTTACGTATGACATCTTTTACTTCATATTTTAAGAATTTTCTTATGGACAAATCAAGTATATACGTTTGATTCATCATTGTTGGACCCAAATTCAGTTGGAGTAAATACCTCTTTCAAGTTCTCTGCAAATCTAGCAGCCTTTTCAGAGTTAGTTTTTGACCACTGAAAGCGCTGACTTCAAATGCTGGTTTCCTTATAATTGCTAGTTAATTTTTTAGTCCGGCTTTTCAAATATAAAAACAAATGTAATATAAAAAAATATTTGCTTTATCAATACAAAATTTATGGGCGAATTAAATAAAGGTTAATAAATAGAAATATACATATTTTATTTTTAAATCTAATTTAACTGTTTTTAAATTTTATATTTTATTTATTTAGATGTTAACTCATTGGTTAAAAAAATCCCGCTTGTTGGGCCAAAATCCCGTTTTTCGATCAAAAATAGTTGGCGAGGTTACCCATACCCCATTTGGCAGTAAAATGGTGATGGGTAACTACCCATCGCTGTGAGTAATTAATCATTGCGATTGGCAGTACCCCATTTGTAATGGGTGATCGTAATATGTAATTATCTATCGCCGTGGGTCATGGGCAGAAGCGGCTACCAGTTGCCCATTTGTAATGTGTAAACGATGGTTACCCACTCAGCACGGCGCACAGTGTTTCGTCCCCATATATCAATGTAACAAAAATTGAAGAAGTAGACGCAGATAAATGAAACTTGTTGTCGGGATGTACTTGGCAATGGTTAAGAAAAAGTTAAATTTTGGACCCAATCGGACCACGCCTTCTGGTACGGTCCATACAAATGATTGCGGGGCCTCAAGTTCATAACACTCTATTGGATGTCCTGATTTTTGCCAACCATTTTATGAAGTAATAAATAGATAGTGACCACTCTTGTACAATATTTCGGTGGAATTGGACCACCCATTCTGGTACTCACCATACAAAAGGTTCAATGGTCCTCGATATCTCATTACCCCATGCGCTAATACCCTACTGGATTGTCGAATCTTGACTTAATTCGGCACATACTTGTGCAAATTTTGGGGAAATCGGTTTTAGTACTCCCCATGCAAAGGGTCCAATGGGATATGAAAACTCATCACACTATAACACCCTTCAAAACCTGTCATCTTTGTGCGAAAATTGAACAGGTTCAGATCACGTGTTCTGGTACCTCCCATACAAAGTGTTCAACGGACCTCTAAAAATCATCACGCCATAACACCCTATCGGATAGCTTTATTGTGAGCCACCACTTTCCAGTACAATTTCTTTACTATCGCAACGTTTTACCGAAACTTTGGAGAAATCGGGTACCGGCTTCTAGTACCTCCCATACAAAGGGGTCAGTGGGACAAATTCATCACACAATAACATCCTATTCCACATTTTTGATTTTCCCCAAACATTGAGCAGCGTAATATCTGCACCATTTGCAACTTTATGCAAAATTTGAGCTCAATCGACTCACACCTTTCGGCACCTCTCATACAAACGGCCTATGTGGACTCAAAGTTCTGAAACATTTCACTCTCGAGTCTTGCCTTCTCCACTGAAGCGGTTTCCCTGCTGCGGTAGTTTTCATAGACACGGAAGTGGGTTCACTCTCTCGAGTGACAAAAGGCCAGCTGTACCGGATTGTCGTAAAAATTTTCTCGCTTTATGGCGCAGAATCCTGGGTATTATCGCAAGCGGACAACACATCTCTAGGAGTCTACGAGGAATGAATACTCCGAAAAATGTATGGCCCTATAGGGCACAACAGGGAGTATCGGCGACGCGTGAACCATGACCTGAATGAGCTTTATCGTGACATTGACATAGTTCAGCGGGTCAAAATAACGCTATTGCGCTGGCTAGGCCATGTCAGTAAAATGGATGAAGACGAACCAGCACGAAGGGTTTTCCAAACCGAACTCGAAGACAGACAAAAATAGGTAGACCAAGACACCGCTGGAGGGATCAGGTTGACGAATCTCTGCGTACACTTGGCATTGCCAACTGGAGAAATAAAGCAAAAGATCGAGCTGGTTGGCGAAATATGTTATCTTCGTTTTATAAGGTCCCAGACCCCCCCGGAGTTGTCCGACATCGGAGAAGTAAGTCAGTAAGTTTGGTTTCCCATCCGCCATTTGTAGTGGGCAATCGTAATGTGTAATTATCCATTGTTGTGGGTCATGGGGAGTTGCGGCTACCAATTACCCATTTGTAATGTGTAAACGATATTTACCCACTCAGCTCAGCGCGATGGGACAAAACTAGAAGAAGTAACCGCACATAAATGGAACTTTGTGTTGAGATATACTTCGGCATAGTTAAGAAAAATTTGGGACCCAATCGGACCACGGGTTCTGGTACTGGTACTGTCATACAAACTGTCATATAAACACACCTGGGAATATTCGAGGGAAACTTCTTCATAAAATTATAGTCATATTAAGGAAAATGGCGAGTTCCAACGTCGTTGCAACCACGAGCTGTATAATTTTTATTTATATAGCTAGGCGTATCAAATTAGGCATATGCGTAGGCGTGCCGGTGTTAACCAAATGAATGAGTATGAGGGTTTCGCGGACGTACTCGATGAAAGCAGGAAAAGATGGAGACCAAGACACCGCTGCAAAGACCAGACAGAAGAATCCCTCCGTATCCTTGGTGTTACCAACTGGCGAGAGAAGGCGAAGGATAGAAATAGTTGGTTGAATATGTTACAATTTTTTAATTTGTTTATTTAATTAATATTTGGTTTAACCTCATAAGTTATAAGCTTTAAGTTTAGTTATTGTTTCAACAAACCTATGTTTGCTGAAATAGCAAATGTGTTTGTAATCCCCTTTTCAGCAGCCTTTTCTGCTGTGTTTACTAACAAAGTAAAAGAAAGCAGGAAAATCGGAGAAAAAGTAAAAGAAACCAGGGTTCGTAGTGGTTCACTTTTGAGAGTTCGCCTTGCTCGCGAGCTAGTTTCCAAATACCAACTTGTCGACAGATACAACTTTGCCATCCAGCTCGGGAGCCACTAGATTCATCATTAGCTACCACTTTAAACTAAAGAAATTTGAAAGTAAAACATGTGTTTAAAATGTAAAAGTAGACAACATTAGTAAGTCAGTTTTGATGTGTTAACATCTATAGCGGCGTAGGGACTAAATCTATCAAAGTCAGATTTTATGCTGCTGCTAAAACCAGATTTAATACTGCAGCTAAAACCAGATTTTATGCTGCTGCTAAAACCAGATTTTCTGCGACGGCGAAAGAGAATAATGACGTGTTAAACAAAAATGAGCGAGCAAGAGAGCATTGAAAGAGTGGTGTGGCAGGGGTGAAGCAAACGAAATTGTGTATATAGCGTATGTATTAACATAATAATGTTTGTATGTCAATGTGTCTGTTGCTGTGTTGAACGGAGATATAAAGCATAGCCACGCAAAATTTCATTTGCAAGCCCATGGAGTTGCGCAGTCGACGTTATGGTGACACACTAATACGTCAGCTACTTCGTACAAAGTATGTATGTGTGATGTTGTGTGTTTGGCTGTTTCGTTGCTGTTGATATGGCAAACATGTGGTTATGTGACACACGTATACGTCAGCTACTTCAGTCAGCTACGTTGTTGTTGCTATGGCCATACAAAGCGAGTCATTTGATGTTCAGCATTGCCCGGTGTATACAAAAAAACTATTATTTTTTATTTTCCACTGCAACATTTACTAATGTGTTCATAGAAATCGAACAGGTACCGTGTAGCAAAAAGGTGTTAACACATTATCCGTGAGTTCGAACAATCATTGATTTTTTTTTATTTTGACATTTTTGCCTGGTTTAAAGGTTCTTGGAGATTGTCAAATATGAGCAAAATTCCAACAGTCGTCTTGTGCTCGGAAACGTTGCATTTAATTGCCAAAAGAAACGTAATTTTTTTTAGGGTTCCTAAGGGGATTAGATAAAGTAGTGCACTGTCGCAAACTTTTTTGAAAAAAATCGTAAAAGTAAACAAATCCCTCGGTGGCGAATATCTTATTAGTTTAAACTGGCTAGGAGACGCTACTCAGCCAAAAGTTGAATCTGGCGGCTCTCGGTGCGTGAACCAGATTCCAAATTTTGCGAGTCAGCTCCCGGAACAAACATATAAGAGATGCAAACAGTGAGTCAAATCAGTGAGTAAAAAACTAAAAAGCGCACTGGTTGTGAGAAGCTCTCACAAATTCCTTCATGGGATGTAATGGGAAACCATACTTTGTCTTTACCTAGAATAGTAATTTTTATAAATTTTTAATGAACATATATTTTGTCACTCAAATGAAATTTTCATTTCTCATCCCTGATAGCTATTGCTGTTGATGTTTTTTGATCAATCAATTGTGGCATAACTTAAATTGCAACAATTTGCTACGATTTTGAAACATGCTGGTCGGAATTTTTGCTCATGTTGTCAGACACTTTTTTGTGTAGTTGTAAATATTTGTAGGTAGAAACAATTTAGTACATTAAGGAAAACAATATATATGTATGTACTTGAGTTTATATAGTACACTGAAAGAAATATAGCTTTTGGCAATCTTGTATCCCAAACAAATAGAGTAAGGCTGATGACAGAGTGAGCGCTACAGGCGTTGCTATGCTTGAAGCTACAACCGCTATTGCTATATCAATCTTTGACGTGTCACAATTTAACAATTTGAAGAAACCGGTTTTCGGTTTTTAATTTTGGCAAAAACCGGTGGAACCGGTTTTTTTGCTTCAAATGAAATTAGACATGTAGCACTTTCAATACATTTGTTTAGTGCCCATTTCACATACTTATTCAAATTTTTTTTATTAGATTCCAATTTGGAAATCGTGATTTAATTTTATATTAATTCACTTTTATTCAAACTCACATTAAACTGATTTCAATTCGAAAATCATATTAAAATTTGAAAGAGATTTTCATGTATGAAAATCTTATTAAGTTTGAACTGTTTATTTATAAAAAAAAATATAAACTTATTTAATTTTTGAAATTTGGAAAAAAGTTTTAAAAGCTTAATTAACTCTTAATTAATTTTTAATAAAATTTGGAAAAAAAAGTGTGTGGAATTATCATTTAAATCTTATTGAAGCATAAAATCATATTTGAAAATAGAAATCAAGTTTTTTAATTCCAAATTTTTAACTCCAAAAATTCATATCAATTATTATTGATTTTTTTAAGGATATTAAAGCGGCAATCAGGTATACCGAGATTTCGCAGGTTTAGAGATTTCGTATGAAATGGCAACGAAATCCAGAAATTCTGTATACATTTTGCCATTACTGGAGTCTCCATAAATATTTTACATTTCTCTCAAATTTTCTGTGAGTAAACAATATAAATGTTTGTAAACAATTTGTTGTCAAAATGAAGCGAACTCTACTCGACTGTAAAAATATATATACATGAACACTTTAGATTTCGAAAGCGATTGTAGAATCTTTTGAGCTGAAATGCGGTATGCATGAACATGCTTTAATACAGATTGAGAAAAAACCGGTTTTGTTCGAAAATTACGATTTTTAAAAACCGGCACACTGTTAATATCAAAGAAACCGGTCACTTTGGACACTCTAGTCACGACACATATGGATGTGTCAGTTGCCAAATGATTAACGAAAAAACCTGTAGAAACTGAAGTTTCCGGAGTGTTTTAAAATTCCACGTTCATTACAAAATCACACCAACATTATATATTATTTCACTACACCTTTATCAAATATATACTCGTAGATGAATTCAAAATTTACTGGATACATTAATTTAACCCACACATACTAATTTACCAATATTTTGGAAAAGTGGAGTTAATCGTTTTGGCAACTGACGCATTCATATGTTATAAATATGCCCTACAATTCTTCTGAGTTTCCAATCAGTAGAAATTAATTGACTTGAAGGAAGCAGGAGAGCAGAATTTCTCTACGTGTATATCAAATTGTTGTACATTTACTTGGAATACACCGGCAGCTTCCTTGTACTCCACATGTTAGCCAATCAGTGAATGTGTTGGTGCACATGTAATGTTAAGAAATGTTAGGGAGTAGTATCAGCTTACAGTAGCGGCTTTGGTAAGGCCTTCTTCGTCATGGAAGGATTTCAGCAAGGCCACTAATTTACAGTTAATGGTGCATAACCGAATGCCTTTTAAATACGATAATTGAATGAAAAGAATCCGTCTCGAGCGCCACACATTGTTTCTGAACTCATCTTGGATTCGTCATAGCTGTATTATAAGTGTTATTTTTGTCCTGGTAGAAAATAATTCCTGCAGAGAAGTAAAATCAGCAACAGACAGTTCATAAAAAGATTCACCTATACTACGCAGGAGAAAAAGAATAATCAAAAAGGAAGTTAACCAAGAGCAATGTCACTACGTACATTTTGAACGATCGTAGGATATACGAAACTCTTCATTGCTGCAATGAAAATTTAAGTTGCGGCTATGAACGTGTACATTGTGTTACTTTTTATGAAACTTTTGGAACAAAGTTCCTTATCGCCCGTTGCGGGATGGGGGCTAAATGAAAAACAATTAAAAAAAAATTTTAACACCATTATGAAACAACCCAGTATTATCCACTATGTTGGGTACTTTTGCTTTGGTTTGTGTCTAGACTAACATATGTTGGGAAATTTCTTGCTTAATGGTAGGTTTTCTAGGTGGAGCCTATAACCAATATTTAGTATATATTGTAGTTTTGAACCCAATAAAAAGTGAATTTAGAAAAGCCAAAGTGAAAGAAGTGTAAAACAGGAAATTTTGGTAAATAAGTACCTTTTCTTAAAAAAAAATGAATTTTCTCAAAAAAGTACCTATTCATATTCTTAAACAAAGTACATTTTCTTAAAAACACTTTATCTTACAGAAGTACCGTTGTTTAAAAAAAGTAAATTTTCTTACAAAAAGTACATTTTCTTAAAAACAATAATTTTTTTTCTTAAAAAAATTAATTTTCTTACAACAAATTGCCTTTTCTTGAAAAAATACCCTTTCTTTAAAGGGTACCTTTTTTGTGAATCAAAATAACTTTTCTTAAGATAAGTACCTACTCTTAGAAATGTACCTATTTTAGAAAAAAGGACCAATTCAAAAAGTCCCATTTCTTTAGAAAACCTTTTCTTGAAAGTACCTTTTCTTAAATATTAAATAATACCGTTTCTTTCCTTTCTTTAGATAAGTAGCCTTTCTGAAAATAAGTATAGTTTCTTAAAAAAATAACCTTTTCCTAAAAAGAGTACCAGTTCTTTAAAAAGTAGTACCTACTCTTAAAAATGTACCTATTTTAGAAAAAAGGACCAATTCAAAAAGTCCCATTTCTTTAGAAAACCTTTTCTTCAAAAAATACCTCCTCTTAAAAAAAACCTTTTCTTACAAAAATTCCTTTTCTTGAAAGTACCTTTTCTTAAAAATTAAATAATACCGTTTCTTTCCTTTCTTGAGATAAGTAGCCTTTCTGAAAATAAGTATATTTTCTTAAAAAATAACATTATATAGGATATACGAAACTCTTCATTGCTGCAATGAAAATTTAAGTTGCGGCTATGAACGTGTACATTGTGTTACTTTTTATGAAACTTTTGGAACAAAGTTCCTTATCGCCCGTTGCGGGATGGGGGCTAAATGAAAAACAATTAAAAAAAATTTTAACACCATTATGAAACAACCCAGTATTATCAACTATGTTGGGTACTTTTGCTTTGGTTTGTGTCTAGACTAACATACGTTGGGAAATTTCTTGCTTAATGGTAGGTTTTCTAGGTGGAGCCTATAACCAATATTTAGTATATATTGTAGTTTTGAACCCAATAAAAAGTGAATTTAGAAAAGCCAAAGTGAAAGAAGTGTAAAACAGGAAATTTTGGTAAATAAGTACCTTTTCTTAAAAAAAAATTAATTTTCTCAAAAAATTACCTATTCATATTCTTAAACAAAGTACATTTTCTTAAAAACACTTTATCTTACAGAAGTACCGTTGTTTAAAAAATGTAAATTTTCTTACAAAAAGTACATTTTCTTAAAAACAATAATTTTTTTTCTTAAAAAAATTAATTTTCTTACAACAAATTGCCTTTTCTTGAAAAAATACCCTTTCTTTAAAGGGTACCTTTTTTGTGAATCAAAATAACTTTTCTTAAGATAAGTACCTACTCTTAGAAATGTGCCTATTTTAGAAAAAAGGACCAATTCAAAAAGTCCCATTTCTTTAGAAAACCTTTTCTTGAAAGTACCTTTTCTTAAATATTAAATAATACCGTTTCTTTCCTTTCTTTAGATAAGTAGCCTTTCTGAAAATAAGTATAGTTTCTTAAAAAAATAACCTTTTCCTAAAAAGTGTACCAGTTCTTTAAAAAGTAGTACCTACTCTTAAAAATGTACCTATTTTAGAAAAAAGGACCAATTCAAAAAGTCCCATTTCTTTAGAAAACCTTTTCTTCAAAAAATACCTCCTCTTAAAAAAAACCTTTTCTTACAAAAATTCCTTTTCTTGAAAGTACCTTTTCTTAAAAATTAAATAATACCGTTTCTTTCCTTTCTTGAGATAAGTAGCCTTTCTGAAAATAAGTATATTTTCTTAAAAAATAACATTTTTCAAAAAAGAGTACCAGTTCTTTAAAAAGTAGTACCTACTCTTAAAAATGTACCTATTTTAGAAAAAAGGACCAATTCAAAAAGTCCCATTTCTTTAGAAAACCTTTTCTTCAAAAAATACCTCCTCTTAAAAAAAAACCTTTTCTTACAAAAATTCATTTTCTTGAAAGTACCTTTTCTTAAAAATTAAATAATACCGTTTCTTTCCTTTCTTGAGATAAGTAGCCTTTCTGAAAATAAGTATATTCTTTAAGAAGTACCTGTTCTTAAAAATAGTACCTCTTTCTAAAAATAATTCATACTCATGGATTTTTCTTACAGAAAGTACTTCTTCGTAGAAATAGTACATTTTCTTAAAAAAAATATTAGCTCTTAATAAAAGTAGTACATCGCTTTAAAAAAGGTCCATTTATAATACATATTCTTACAAAAAGATCCTAAAAACATACATTTAAAAAAAATACATTCTATAAAAAAAAATTCTTAAAAAAAGTTTATTATTTTAGAAAAAGTATATTTTCTTAAAGGTCACAAAACGTGTCCTTCTGTTTGTACTTATTGGCAAGTATTATTTTAATTTGTACGCTATCTCGTGGATGGTGCAATGGTGATGTTATCCGTATCAGTGACTGCAACTGTGTTAAAAGTCAGAAGGCTGTTATGAAAAGGGAGGGCAAACTCCAAACCAGTAGAATAAGGCTAATATTTTGGAAGGCCTCCCGACTATGAACGGAGACATGTTAAAAGGTATTTTAGCACGTGATTTCCACTTCCGGGTAAAAATGTCCACACCACAAATAAAAAAAGCAACATCCAAAACCACAATCTTTTCGAAACACAGACAATTTACACCTTAGTCCGAGGTAAATGACAGAACTGTCAACATTTAATGTGCAGTATTACTTTTGCTGTTGCCGTACTCGATAATGTCGTCGTGTCTTTACGTCTTGTAGCTGCCACATTTATCTTGTTGCAATTTGTAACGCAACTTTGTATCTAACATTTTCATGGACAAGCAAAAACAAACAAAAAAACTCAATATAAAAAAGTTTCTAACCATTAACAGTATTAAAGGAAAACATCCTTTCAACTTTGTTTGCAAGTACAATATGAGAACTATTCCCTTATCCTGTAATATCTGAAGGAATTTAAAATCTATTACAATATTTTATAGCAGATATTAAATGGCTTTAGTCACAATTTATGAGCGATATAATAAAATCCGGTCATGAATATGATATTAATTTGGAAATTTTCCATTCATATTTTTGCTACTTTAGAAATTGCTGGTCTATGCAGTCAAACGAAATTTCATTGCATTATACATTCATCAATTCATCATTATTGACTTTGTGACATTTTATCGTTACTCTGTCAGCAGCAGCGTAAATTGCATTTTCAAACACAAAAAAATTACGGGCGACCTAAGCGCAGTCATTTTCAGAATAAACGTTACAGTGAGTGAGATATAGAGAGAGGGAAAGAAAGAGTGGAGGCAGGCTACACCAAAAAAAAGCTATAATAAAACAGCAATATTATTCTTTTAACCTCTTCTATTGATACAGTGCACAGTGGGGGCAGAATTTTATTATTTGTTATGTGTTTAATCCAACTATTGGCAATTTCAGTCTACATGCTGACAGTTCCGACAACGGTATGACACTGATTGACTTTGCCGCGACAAAAAACTTGATCATTAGTGGTACAAGATTCCAGCATAAAGACATCCCCTGATCAAAGAACGAAGAATCAAATTGATCACGTGGTAATTGATGGAATGCACTCATCCAGTTTAATGGACGTACGAGTGATCAGAGGAGCTAACATCGGTTCTGATCACTACCTAGTAGCAGCAAAGTTACCACACGCAAAAAAAAAACGTTTATTGCTCGGTTGCCACAACAATACTTTGATTGATTTGTATTAATTTATTAATCGCAACCGTTTATGTAGTTCTCCCAAATAAACTCATATATCGCAAATGTGTATCATGTTGTTGCAAACGAGAACTCGTTTGCATTAAACGAGTACAAAATTACATTTGTCGCAAGTTAGAAACCGTTTGCGATAACTGAAATTAGCCATTTTTCTAATGAGTACGAAGAACGTAAATTTCTCTCATTCTCTCTTTCTGTCGACTGTATACTAAAGAGCTGCATGAATGTTTTGATATTCTGTCTATTGAGAATGAAGCGAAAACAGAACTCTAATTGAGAATACATCTAACGAACGAAACGAATATTTGCTCTATTCGCTGAGAGGCAAGCAATCGAAACGAAACGAAACGAAACACTCATGGAAACATGAGGGAATGGAGACATGAGAGTATGGAGACATGAGAGTAATGAAACATGAGAGATCGAATAGAATAGTACATCACACTAGTGGTCGTTTGTTTCGTTCAAAAAAGCAAAACAAACGAAACATGAATTTTTTTCACGAGAATGAAAACCGAAACACACAATCACTCTCATCTTTCCAAATTATTATGGAGACATTCGAATGTTTTGATTTTTGTTTGTGTGCGATGGAGAATAAGGAAATGTTTGGTTTCAACATTGCCGATTGCAGTTGTCATTTGCATAATTAGGGGGTTTCCCTAAATACAATTTACATTTATTGCTAAAAAAATACTTGCAGCTGCATAATGAAAAATGATTTGAATAAATTTTGAATAAAATCAAAACAGAAATCAAATTTTCATTTCATTTGATTGTAAATTCAATATTTTCAGTTAAAAAATGTTCAAATGGTAGAACAGCAACATATTTACAAATTTAACTTACATCATGGCAATCCATTTTTTTTAATATCCTTCTTTCACAAACTATCGGATTTACGGGAATGTTTCCTTTGTTTCGCCTTTTAAAACGAAACAAACAAAACATTTCCTTATTCTTCATCGCAAACAAGCAACAATCAAAACATTCGAATATCTCCATAATAATTTGGAAAGATGAGAATGATTGTGTGTTTCGTTTCTCATTCTCGGAAAAAAATCATGTTTCGTTTGTTTCGCTTTTTTGAAATTGACATTTTGATCCCACGAGTGTGCAGTATGATGTTGGACCATCGTGGGCAGTGACGGCTTGCGCACACTTGGCAACTAAATTACAACGGAATTGTGCTCTGGAGTAGGAGGGGATAAGCTAGCGACCAGTTTCTTTAAAAACACTTGCTGGTCATTCAGATCCTCGGCACAACTCCTTCACCTTGATCTTAAAAGTGCAGATCCAGGTAGAGACATGACCTACAAGGGCCAAAAGGAACTGCCGCCTACAGTAGGACAGACACAGACCGCGGATCATACCCTTGTGGATTTTGACTGGTAGCCGTCCTATTAAGGGATAGACAGACGCTACCAGCCTCGGAAGGGTAGTTCTTAGTTTGTGTACTATTGCTCTTCTGGCATGGGTGGCCCTATGGCAGTTCCGTGCAGGACAAGAAGTACTCCCTCCAGCATGGCCACTATAAGTACACTTAAGCCCCTGCATCGCGCCAAGATGACTACACAGCGGAGGAGTTTCACAATTATAACGCTTTGTTCTTTCGAAAAGTGCTCCACTTTGAACAATCAGAATAAACAAATATGACAGCAGCCAAATTTCAGAGTTGCCACTTGCACAAAAAAAGCCACTAAATGTAAAAAAAGTTAAATCTTACTGAGACACCCTTTATAAAATTCATGTTTCTATTTTGAGTATTTTTACACATACTTTGAACTTAGATCGTTAAATTGTTCCGCCTACATTGTTTGGTATATATTAACCACCGATTATCAATATAACCACCGATTACTGCACCCCCTCATTGACGTTCGATAACCTATTCGATGACAGGTTTCCCAGGAGAATAGAGTGGGATAAAGGGGAACCACTGACAGGTTTTAACAGCAAAGTATTTACGGATGGATACAAAATGGATTGTGGAACCGGCTCGGGTGTCTCATCCGAAGAGGCAGGCCTCAATTTACCATTCAAACTCCCAGACAAGTGCAGCGTTTTCCAAGCGGAGGTACTGGTCATCAAAGAAGCCTGCGCCGCACTTATACTACTGCGGACAACAGAGCACATTGAAATAAAGGGTTTTTCAACAGACACGCTACAAAAGTAAATCGATAGGGACAGCAAACGACGCCATATTTTTTCCCGCTCTTTTGACATTTCTCTTCAGTAAGGTTTGCCATTTCATCATGGAAAGATATACGAGCCAACAACGAGTCGAAATTGTTAAAATTTATAACCGAAATTAGGAGTCAGTGGCCTCAACTTTAAGAGCGAGTCCAATTTATGGTCGTCATAATCGTACTACCAGATCAACAATTGAGCGTCTAGTGGAAAAATTTGAATCCACAGGCACAGTACAAAATGCTCCCGTGCCAGTGAGACAAAGAATTGCTCGTAGTGTCGAGAGGCTTCAGTTCAAGAAAGCCCAAATGTGTCTCTCACACGTCGTTCTCAAGCGTTGGGCATCTCTGTGACGTCGATGTGGCGAATTTTGCGAAAAGATCTTGGCCTACAGCCTTACAAGGTCAAATTGACGCAAGAACTGAAGCCGCTTGACCACCATAAGCGTCGTATGTTCGTGAATTGGGCTGAGCAACAACTTGAAAATGATTCGGATTTTCATCGGAAAATCACCTTCAGCGATGGGGCTCATTTCTGGCTGAATGGCTTGGTCAATAAGCAAAATATGCGTTATTGGTCAGACAGCAATCCACACGTAATCCATGAGTCATCATTGCAACCCAAAAAAATTACGGTTTGGTGCGGTTTATGGGCCGGCGGCGTCATTGGGCCGTACTTCCTCCTTGATGATCAAGACCGGCACATTACTGTGAATGCGAATCGCTACCGTTCAATGTTAACCAAATATTTTTGGCCCCAATTGGATAATATGGACTTGGACGACATGTGGTTCCAACAGGACGGCGCCGCAAGCCACACAGCGAATGCCACAATCAATTTATTGGAAACCAAGTTTGGTGAATGTGTTATCTCACGAAATGGCCCAGTCGATTGGCCGCGTCACTCGTGCGATTTGACGCCGTTAGATTATTTCCTGTGGGGCTATATGAAGTCTATGGTCTATGCCAACAAGCCAGCGACGATTGATTAACTTCGTACGAATATCGAAATGAAATTTCGAGTGAAATTGCAGCAGTGTCGGCTGATTTATGCTTGAAAACCATTGAAAATTGGGTTCAGCGTCTGGACTTCTGCAAGCGTGCCCATGGTGGCCATGCAAAAAAATCTAAATCCATACATAATGGCATCGAACGTACTTTCACAGGAATAAAGAATTGTATCTAAAACCGGTCTTGTTTTATTTAAAAAAATTTTGTAGCGCTCTTATTGAAAAACCCTATATTTGTAGATAGCCAGGCGTCTCTCCTATCACTTAAATCTTACAACACTGCATATAAACTCGTTAGTGAATGTAGGGAAATACTTGTCGAGCTAGGCCGGCCGGCCAACGTGGTTCTTACTTGTATACCAGGGCACAAGGGTCTTCTAGGGAACGAAAAGGCAGACGAACTAGCCAGAGCAGGATCGTTTTTCACCGAACTCCACATGGTGTTAGTCGCAACGCCTATAGCATTGGTCAAAAGAGGTATATTCCTGTATTACCTTGAACGAGCGAAGATCAGTTGGGATAGGACGCAAACGTGCCGCATATCCAGAAACACATGGCCATAATATAACATTCACCGAACTTACTCCCTGATTAGCCATAATCCGGGAGACATATCTAGGCTAACTGGCGTGCTGCCCGGGCACAGAAAAAAATAATGGTGTCCTATAACATCCCATGAAGGGATTGAGGAGAGCTTCTCACAATCAGTGAGATGTGCTCTTTCTAGGTTTTACCTCACTGATTGGGACCTACAGTTTTACACCGATTCCGAAGGGTATTTTGAGAAGCTTTTTCATGGCTAAGTACTCGATAGTGTCGCCATCACTTAGCGAGGTGACCGTCGTCGAAAGAAATGTAAGGTGGTCTGAGCAGGGATCGAACCCACGTTATCATGTACAAGAGCCGCGCACACTAAGACCGGGCACTGGCCAAACGGTAATCAGGCAAGACGGTTGAAGCTGCCATACAATGAACACTGCCGTGCCTGCGATGACGCAGTAGAGGAGGAGACGGTGGAGCATCTCCTCTGCAGTTGTCCGGGTCTTATGAATAGACGCCTGAAGACTATGGGCCGTCGAATCTAATGAGATATCTCCGATTAACAGGCTGGATATAGACACGGTACTTTGGACTGCCCGGAGTAATATGAAACGATGTCTCAAGACACTAATTGATGCTAAATAGTATCTTTAGCAACCTCGAAAATACACCCAACCATACATTTTGGTTAAAATGATTTCTATTTAATGCATTTATTTTTTATTTTCTATAATTACATGTAGGTTTTTCCCCTTTGTTGTTTAAATACCAAAACTCAAAACAGATATTTTTTCGAATAAGAATACAAGAGTTGCCAATGTCGTCAACAATATGATGGGTTACATAACTCGCCACTGAAAAACCAAATGCAAGTTTAACCTCTAATTAACATTCAATTACGATCCCACAGTTAACTATCCACTTAAAAACTGGCCATTAGTGTGTCAATAGTGATAGTCACTTCTAACTAACCTAACCAACTGTTGATTCTACATTGACCTTAAATCCATAAAGGTAATAATTTTTCCTAAGCTCTTTACATTCGAAAGCATTTACAAGTCTCGCCCACTGTAAGGAATCGATAAAATATTTCGTCGGCCACGAACAGTAACGAACAGGAAACGGAAATTGTTAAAGCCACAGAAACCCAAAACGGAAATCTAATAAAGTTTTAAGCATTGAAATGCACTCAAGTGTTTAATAAGCTGAATACAGACATGCAAACAATGACAGAAAAAAAATAAAAAATTAAAAGGAAAAGGAAACCTATCTCATACCCACTTATCCACTCACTACAACACATCCCATGCCCGTTTCCCATCACTTCCGTAAGATGGTCTCTGCTTTTCCTGCAAGCTGAATTGTAATTGAACTCAAATTCAATGCTGAGCATATATAAAAGAAGAAAACAACACAAAAGGAAAAGAATGAAAAAAAAACTAAAAGAATTATAGAAAATTGTATGCAATTTATTGATAAAAATGAATTGAGGAATATATCTACATAGAAATTCAGCGAATCCGGACAAATGTAAATGATGCCATTTAATGCCAAACGGGACGAGATGGAAGGCATTCCACATTATAACATTTTATTGGAAAATTGTATTGCTGCCGAATAGATCTAGCAGTCTTTTGCATTCCATATTATTCAAATAATTATGCTTTACTTTAGGCCATCATAATGAAGATAATTTGATGAAAATTGCAAATTTGGCTTAAAGGAACTTCAAATTTGAATTAAAATAAAATTTTATTTGATGGCAATTTTTTTTTAAAATTTCTGTTGCATAGAAATACTAATCGCGTGTTTAATATTCAAATCACTTTTTTAACCAATTTATCTTTTGCATCATTTTATTTTGAAATAATCTTTTTTTCCTAAGGACTTATCATGATGCCCAGATTTTTTCAGTCATTTTCTCGCCAATATTGTACATGTTTGGCTTGAGGGAAGAAATTTCCATAACATTTCCAATAATTGACAAAATTGCTAACAAAAATGGTTTTATAGCAAAATCTTAAGTTTGAAAATTTATGCATATTGGTTGATAAATATAAATGAAAATCATGGAAATTAGTTGCCGCTGGCATGGAAGTACACTCGTGTAGTGTACATTCTTTCAAGTAGCACTGGAAAAAAAATGCTCAAGGAACATTTGTGAGACCACTAAATATATATAGGGTGTTTTTTTAAAAGACTGTTGTTTTAAATTGATTGATACAAACAAAAAAGCTTTTACTTATGTGTTAATCCTATTTCTCCTTATTTGGCAGGAGCACCAGATATTCATCCATCAATTGCTGCACGTAGAAAATAATTTCAAGCGCTTCGGTCTTTTGAGCTCCGTAGACTAGCGTGAAGTTAGCCCACCATCGTAGCCCACATATTTCGATGGTGGTCTAACTTCACAGTAGTATATGGTAGTGTGAAGTTGGCCCACCTTAAACTTTTTTTCTAGTTTATTTATTTATTTATTTATTTATGTCTATGGATTAAAATCCTTACAGACTAGCTTAACTAAAAGTAATATAAATCCAAAATAGTTTTAAATTTATTAAGTGAAAACGAAAAATCAATTGAACAATTCATATTAATAGTATTATATTCCTTAAGACACCTCAATATAGGCTCAAAAGAAGAGTAATTATTTCTATTAACTGATATATTAAAAAATTCATTATTTCTAAGACACCGTAAGGGAGTATTAATAATTGTATTTAAATCAAACCAAGCATATACATTGCATTGCTATCATTCAATAAAGCGTCATAATATTCAAAATAAACATTGAAGATATCGAATGGATGAAATGCAATTATCCTGCCCTATATATGCCATTACCCATTAAATTGTATGATATTTTTAACGAACACGTTCCCACCTTTATATCCATACACGTTTTTAGTATTAACGATAAGACATTTTTAGAAAAAATTTCAAGGACATTGAAAAAGGACTAGGTCCTTAAAATCGAAGAAAACCAATATCCGCCATATACATACTATATGAAAACTCTCAGAAAATTTAAAACATTTTGGAAAATTTTCACACTTTAATATTCACACATGTTGCTGCAAATACTAAGGAAAAATTTTATAAAAAATATCAAAGACATTGAAACAGTGCTTGGTCCTTAAAATCGAAGAAAACCACTGTCCGCCATGGGTGTGAAAATTTCTCAGAAAATTAAAAAAAGTTTGGAAAATTTTCACACTTTAATATTCACAGGTTTTATTGTTAGTACTAAGTAAAAATTTTAGAAAAAATTTCAAGGACATTGAAGCAGGACTAGGTCCTTTAGATCGAAGAAAGCCTATATCCGCCATATATAAGAAAACTCTCAGAAAATTTAAAAATTTTCGAAAATTATCACACTTTAATACTCACACATATTGTTGCAAATACTATGGAAAAATTTTATAAAAAAAATGTCAATGACATTGAAACAGGTCTAGGTCCTTAAACTTGCAGAAAACCAATACCCGCCATATATATGAAAATTGTCACACTTTAATATTCGGAGATATTATTGTAAATGCTAAGAAGAAATTTTAGAAAAAATGTCAAGGACATTGAAACATTAAAGTGTGAAAATATTATATATTTCATATATGGCGGATATTGGTTTTCTTCGATTTTAAGGACCTACACCTGTTTCAATGTCCTTGAAATTTTTTATAAAATTTCTACTTGGTATTTCCAACAACATATCAGAATATTAAAGTGTGAAAATTTTCCAAACTTTTTTTAATTTTCTGAGAAATTTTCATATATATGGAGGATATTGGTGTTCTTCGATTTTAAGGACCTACACCTGTTTCAATGTCCTTGAAATTTTTTACCAAATTTTTACTTGGTATTTGCAACAACATATTAGAATATTAAAGTGTGAAAATTTTCCAAACTTTTTTTAATTTTCTGAGAAGTTTTTATATATATGGAGGATATTGGTTTTGTTCGATTTTAAGGACCTAGTCCTGTTTCAATGTCCCTGAAATTTTTTATAAAATTTCTACCTGGTATTTGCAACAATATTTCGGAATATTAAAATGTTAAAATTTTCCAAACTTTTTTTAATTTTCTGAGAAATTTTTATATACATGGAGGATATTGGTTTTGTTCGATTTTAAGGACCTACACCTGTTTCAATGTCCTTGAAATTATTTATATAATTTCTACTTGGTATTTGCAACAATATGTCAGAATATTAAAATGTTAAAATTTTCCAAACTTTTTTTTAATTTTGTGAGAAATTTTTATATACATGGAGGATACTGGTTTTGTTCGATTTTAAGGACCTACACCTGTTTCAATGTCCTTGAAATTATTTATATAATTTCTACTTGGTATTTGCAACAATATGTCAGAATATTAAAATGTTAAAATTTTCCAAACTTTTTTTAAGTTTCTGAGAAGTTTTTATATATATGGAGGATATTGGTTTTCTTCGATTTTAAGGACCTAGACCTGTTTCAATGTCCTTGAAATTTTTATAAAATTTGTACTTGGTATTTGCAAGAATACGTCAGAATATTAAAGTGTTAAAATTTTCCAAACTTTTTTTAATTTTCTGAGAAATTTTCATATATATGGAGGATATTGGTGTTCTTCGATTTTAAGGACCGAGACCTGTTTCAATGTCCTTGATATTTTTTACCAAATTTTTACTTGGTATTTGCAACAACATATCAGAATATTCAAGTGTGAAAATTTTCCAAACTTTTTTAATTTTCTGAGAAATTTTCATATACATATATGTAGGATTTTGGGTTTCTTCGAGTTTAAGGACCTAGACCTGTTTCAATGTCCTTGGAGTTTTTTATAAAATTTCTACTTGTTATTTGCAACAATATGTCGGAATACTAAAGTGTGAACATTTTCCAAACTTTTTTAATTTTCTGAGAAATTTTCATATATATGGAGGATATCGGTTTTGTTCGATTTTAAGGACCTACACCTGTTTCAATGTCCTTGAAATTTTTTATAAAATTTCTACCTGGTATTTGCAACAATATTTCGGAATATTAAAATGTTAAAATTTTCCAAACTTTTTTTAATTTTCTGAGAAATTTTTATATACATACATGGAGGATATTGGTTTTGTTCGATTTTAAGGACCTACACCTGTTTCAATGTCCTTGAAATTATTTATATAATTTCTACTCGGTATTTGCAACAATATGTCAGAATATTAAAATGTTAAAATTTTCCAAACTTTTTTTAATTTTCTGAGAAATTTTCATATATGTGGAGGATATTGGTTTTGTTCGATTTTAAGGACCTACACCTGTTTCAATGTCCTTGAAATTTTTTGTAAAATTCGTCTTTAGTATTTGCAACAATATGTCAGAATATTAAAATGTTAAAAATTTCCAAACTTTTTTTAATTTTCTGAGAAGTTTTTATATATATGGATGATATTGGGTTTCTTCGATTTTAAGGACCTAGACCTGTTTCAATGTCCTTGAAATTTTTTTTAAAGTTTCTACTTAGTATTTACAACAATATATCAGAATATTAAAGTGTAAAAATTTTCCAAACTCTTTTTAATTTTCTGAGAAGTTTTCATATATATGGAGGATATTGATTTTCTTCGATTTTAAGGACCTACACCTGTTTCAATGCCCTTGACGTTTTTTATGAAAGTTCTGCTTCGTAGTTTCAACAACATACGTGAATATTAAGTGTGAAAATTTTCAAATATTTTTTTAATTTTCTGTGAAGTTTGCATATGCATATATAGCGGCAATTCGTTTTCACCGATTTTAAAGAGCTTGTCTTGTTTCATAGTCCTTGAGTTTTTATTTCTAAATTTTCTAGTAATAGTAAAACCATATAAAGAAATTGAAATTTTGTAATGTTTTTTAGCCTTTGTGAACTTTTTCTGAAACGTCCTTTTCATTTCTTCCTTTTTAAGGATCTCGCCACATATCAATCTCCTGAATTTGAGATTACACATAACATCCTGAAAATTGGCCAGCCATGGTGGTCCAACTTCACTTCGGTGCTCCGTAGATAGTTCGTCACACCAAATTTAGATAATAGCTCCTTAACCTGGTCCACCCATCGAAGTTTTTGTCGCACCCTCCTGCGCCGCCCGTTGAGTTTATTGCCAAAGACTTTTCAAGCTGGAGCATTTACATCCATTCGTACAACATGTCACAGCCAGCCTATTCGTTCTACTTGGACGCGCTTAACTACGTCGATGTCGTTATACAGCTCATGGTTCATACTATGAAGGTAGTTGCCGTCAATGATGATGGGTCCAAATATTTTGCGGAGTATTTTTCTCTCGAAGAGAATAAACTGATGGGCTTGTATCATAACCCAGGATTCTGCGCTGTAGTGCAATACAGGTAGGATTAGTGCCTGGTAGAGTTGGATCTTTGTCTCGTCTCTTGATTACCAAGCTGTCTTTATTGTTTTTGTTTACGGCGATTGTTGTTAGACTCTTGTTCGTTGAAACAAATAACTTTGTTTTTCCTCATTTATCACCAGACCCACTTCTGCCGATTGCTTCTCTCTGGAAACCCATATCCGACTCTATAAAAACTGCCGCAGCAACAGTACTTGATTTTGAAAAACCGCTTCGCGATAAATCTTGGTGCGATGAAATCTTGATTCAGGTATAGAGAAAAAAGAAAGGAGGTAAACCGTCTCTTTAGGCATTAGAAACGGCAGTAGAGAAAGCGGGAGAGACAGCAAATTGAGACGAAGCCCGAAAATTCTACCAACAATTCAAAAGCAGAACTAAATGTGCGGAAGACTAAAACCAATTATCGCTGGCCCGATTTGTGTGGCTTTAGGCCCGGAAAATCGACAACTGACCATATTTTCACGCTACGCGCGATACGAAAAAAACTCTACGAAGCAATGTCTGTGCTTGATATTCCTGCAAAACTTATTCGCCTTTGCAGGATTGCCTATATGAAGACTAAATCCGTAGTGAAAGTTGGTAGGGATCTTACCGAACATTTTGAAACTGAGCGAGGCCTCAGGCAAGGCCGCACCCTATCATGAGATCTCTTTAACTTTTTAATGAAGGTCATTATGAGAAAAGCTGCGGTCAACATGAATAAGGCCATCAGCAGCAAAAGTCGCATGCTCGTCGCGCAGGCTGCACAATGACCGGCTTTTAGTCATCAGAGGTCTAGAGACGTTGAGCGATGCCGATCCGGCGGAACTCACAGAGAAGCGTAAGGCGTCAATTTACTGGGCCAGCACACGGTATGCCGAGCCAAAGTCTCAACGTCTCAAGGTAACTGGAAACCGTGGACCGAAACCGTTTAGTAAAGTGTTGAGGGAAGAACCTCACTATGGTGGTCATCGGCAGAGGGCATGGAGATGGAATAGATGGTTGGGTATTTTGGCTGCCATTAACGCCGTGTACTATGAGGTCTGTGGAGACTCGTGAGCGTCACCTCTCGTATGCTGTGACGCATCCTGTTACTAATCCTGGTTTCCGACTTCATCTTATGAAGGGATTGGGGAGAGCTTCTCACAACGAGTGAGCTGTTCGTTTTCTACTTTTGTACTCACTGATGGGGACATACATACACTTGTACCGAAAGGAATTTGGGAAGCTTTTTCACATCTAAGTACTTGATAGTGTTCCCACCACTAAACGCGGTGACCGATGTCGAAAGAAATGTGAGGTGGTCAGAGGAGCGATCGAACCCACGTCCTCATGCACAGGCGTAGCGCACCATAACACCACCGACGGCCACTAGCTCACTGCGATTGAAAATAAGCGATCTATTAAGCTGTACAGAGAAGCCATTGCTAAGGTGAGAGAAGTGTGACCGGGTGCCTAACTGAATGTCGACATCCCGTCCCGTACAAATGCTGGCGCGTGGACACCAAAGTCCATCAAAGATATTGAGGAGTATTTTATGCACCGAAAAAGGCCAGTAGCCGTGAGCTTCCTTCTTACAATTGGCAGGTTGGAAACTTGTAGGACGCTTAAAGATTTCGGCGAGAAGTCATGGTTTCCATTAACACCGTATCACTATCCAATCTTGAATGGGTCATTTCGTTTTGTTTCGATCATATGCACCGAAGGGTAAATAAAAGCGACCAGAAAGCCATACCTGATACCATATTCGCCGAAGTTAAACCGATATTGGGCGGAGTGGAAGATAGGAATCTGGATGAGACTAACCGTGTGAATACTGAGAGGTTAGTTATTTCATTGATCAAATCTAAACTCATTGACGAGCCCCCAGGTTGCCACCTGGACGACACCGAAGAGGCCAAAAACACATTAGTACACTCAGAGAACTAATTGTTTGAAAAGAGGTCGTAGCAACCGTAAATTCGGCTGTTACCACCAAATTGAGGTTGCCACAACCGAATTGAGGTTGCCACAACCGGATTGAGGTTGTTGCGACCGAATTTAATGAATAAATGATTCGGTTGTGACAACTGAATCTTCAAATTATATTCGCTCAGTCAACTAAATTTTTTAAAATTTCGGTTGAAACAACCGAATTTCAAATTAATTCGGATGCAACACGCGAAATTGGTACCTAATTCGGTTGGGGTAACCGAATCTGGCATTAACCAACCTCAATTCGGTTGTAGTAACAGAATTTGACATCAATTCGGTTGTAACTATCGAATTTGATTCAATTCTAGCCTTAATTCGGTTGCAATGACCGAATTTGGCGTCAATTCGGTTGCTGTAACCGGATTTTTCCTGAATTCTGTAGGTATAACCAAATTCATTTTCAATTCGGTTACCACAACATAATTCTATGTATTTAAAATCTGACATTTAAAATTTTATAATCAAATATTATTTTAAAAAGGTAAAATATATTTTGTATTAAACCGTCTTATTTTGCAGATGTTATTTAAGCAGATATCAACAGCAGATATATATGCGGCAGTCTGGATACAAAACAGGTTTTGACCTAGAGCAACCTATACAACACGTCAGAATTAGTGCGGTGTCCCATGATGGCCGGAACTTTAATAAAGTTTGGAAGAGGCATGTAAATCAAATTTATTATTCTACTTATATAGATTAACCCATATGTGACTTTATTTTCTCGCTTTTTGATTCATTTATAAAAATACAAGAAAATAAATCATCACTTAATAATAAAAAAACTTTAATAATTTATTTGTGACAGTATGTAAATTCAGTTGTAACAACCTCTAATTCGTCTGTGACAACCTCTAATTTGGCTATGACAACCTCTATTGAGGTTGTGCCAACCTCTAATTCGGCTGTGACAACCTCTAATGAGATTGAGTCAATCTCTAATGAGGCTGAGTCAACATCTAATGAGGTTGTGTCAACCTCTAATGAGGTTGTGTCAACTTCTAATGAGGTTGTGTCAACCTCTAATGAGGTTGTGTCAACCTCTAATGAGGTTGTGTCAACCTCTAATGAGGTTGTGTCAACCTCTAATGAGGTTGCGTCAACCTCCAATGAGGTTATGTCAACCTCCAATTAGGTTGTGTCAACCTCTAATGATGTTGCGTCAACCTTGTTGTGTCAACTTCTGATGAGGGTGTGCCAACCTCTAATTCGGTTGTGACAACCTCTTAATTCGGTTACGGCTAATTCGGCTGTCTCAACCGAATTTTTCTGTGAGTGTATAGATAGGAATGTTGCCGTCGGTGGTGCAATGGTTAGTGTGCGCGGCTTTTGTACATGAGACCCAGGGTTCAAACCCTGCTCTGACCACCTTCAAATTTCTTTCGGCGGCGGTCACCTCGCATAGTGACGGCGACACTATCGAGTATATAGCCATGAAAAAGCTTCTCAAAATACCGTTCGGAATCGGTGTAAAACTGTAGGTCCCAATCAGTGAGTGAAAACCGGAAAGCGCACAGCTCTGTGGTTGTGAGAAGTTCTCCCCGGTTCGTTCATGGGATATAATGGGAAACCATTTATTTTTATTGTATAGATAGGAATATCTCAGAAATCTGATGATAGGACATATGTGATTGGCCATGTGGGTATGACATGTCATTATCCAAATCAAGGCTCATTGTCAAGTTTACAGATAACCTCCAAGAAGACACCGATGACCAGACCAATAACACGGAGGTGGAGAGAGTTTGTCTTTAGCAGGATTTATATATCAAATTCTGAAAATTTTTTGACAGTTTTTACACTTAGCTTTCTTATATAGCGACAAACTCTATAGTAAATTCCGTTTATTCAGTTGCCATTGAATAAAACAATTGATGATCTTAGAATAAATATACCTAGACCAGTTCTCTTCGAATGTTTATGACATTAGGCATGGTTGCATATGAACGTTGGATGTTGAAGTGGAATGCTTTAATAATACCAGATAGAAGAATTAGTTCAAAACAACCAAGAAGGCAATGATAACAGCATTTCGTGTTTGTGTCTTTAACTTGTTGTGTGTACAATGCAACACAAATGTATACTAACCGTAGAAGATAACAAAAAAGTCCAAAATACTTTAAGATTTCACAGATCTCTACAAAACCGATATGGCAAGTTTCATTCAAAGTTCTTGTAACTGCACCTGGTGTAATTCACTTTGCGTCGAACATCTATCTATCGCACCGACCTCACCACAAAGAATGTGAAGTAAAACGTTAGAGGTGACGGATATTACCTCTAGGTATATTTACTCTATGTTGATGATAGTAACGCGGGTGTAGGGTGTTGGCACTTTTTTTAATCTAAACTCTTTGGTATATATTTTTTTTAAATACACAGCCATTGCATTTTTTTGGAAACAAAATACACGAGTATCATACATTTAACCTTGAATTCTAAATATTTGTATGATGTATGAACAGCTGTTTTTCAGTAGATCTATTTGAACACAAAACTAATAGAGTACAGCCGTCAAGTCTTATAAAACTTCTGCGCGTATTCGATACTACAGTTCATTTCGCAGAAACGAGTCTAAGAAGATGACCCTCTCCATAAGAGCTGTATTGCAAATCATTTGCATGATATCTATCCTGTTCAATGTGATTAATGGCGCTTCGGCAAAAAAACCAATACGAAGATCTCGTATTGTGGGTGGCGTAGAGACAACGATAGATAAAGTTCCTTACATAGTTCAGTTAAGGGATAACGATGGCGATCATTTCTGCGGAGGAACCTTGATAACGCCCAAATATGTTATAACAGCTGCCCATTGTGTCGATGACACGGATATTAAAACAGTGACGGTGGTGGGTGGTGCGAGTACCATAAAAGAAAAGGGTATACAAAGTAAAGTCACCAAGGCTACCATGCATCCACAGTATAAAGCTGACAAACCTCATTCGGATATTGCTGTCATCGAACTGGCCAGTGAATTAAAGGGCAAAAATATTGAAACTGTGCCACTGTGTAAACAACCATTGATAAAGAATAATTTTATTCAAGTCTCCGGTTGGGGTAGAACCAAAAGTAATGTTCCCGGACCAGCCCATAAATTACGTACTGTCCGTTTGCCAGTTGCATCACAGCAGGATTGTGAAGCCGAGTACGCTGATATAAAGGATAATATATTCTGTGCTTCTGGTGTGGAACGCAAAGGTGTTTGCCAAGGTGACTCAGGCGGTCCAGCTATATACCAAGGTCAATTATGCGGTGTAAATGCATTTACATCAGACTGCGGTGAAGATCTTGATATGTCCGGTTTTGTAAATATCAATCGTGTGCGCAACTTTATTGACAAGGTAATGGGTCCAAATGCCTTGAAAAAATAGAAATGCAAATATTTATATTTTGTATTATTATTTTTTGGATTGATTTGAAATAAATTAAATGTTAAATATAAAGTGTTTTCTTTATAATTATGTGCTAGGAATTAGTCTAAAATATAATAAAATTATCTAAAATACAAACAACTTTATTAACATGGCCATAACAGTGGTTACTGGTCTCATAGAGAATGTGCTTGGTATCTTTGACTCACACCGGGGCATTCTCACAATTTAAGAAAATGTTGAAGTATTTTGCTTTTATGCAGATACGAGCTCTGCGTTTTCTCACTGAGTCCCAGTTAGAGACTAGATGACGCATTGTTTTGCCGACTACGAATCCGCAAATACATTAATGAATTTTTTTCAAGACAGTACTAGCAACTGTGACAGTTCTTCCTTCTTGTATAGTCATATCCTGTCTATCGCATTTGCAAAATTAAAATTACAGGTTGGTCCAAAATGTATCATCCTACCGAAAGATGCCATAATGTTTGCAAGTGGCGGAAATTGTCAGCTTTGCTTTGAGATATGTGAAGTAAACAGACACAGATAACATGTAGACAAGCCAGGGAAGGGTATAAAATAAAAATAAACTAAAGACACGAATTGCAGGATACAAATCAGATCAAAAATACAGACACATTTCTACACAGAAAACAGTATTACCATCCCATGGTGTTAGTTTGAATCATTACCGAATCTTTCAGGATACATCGGTTTTGAATAAAGAAATCAATTATAAACGTCGTTACATGTTAGGAATGCTATAAATAACACTGTGAGACAAAATTAGATTTTTTTTCAAAATGATGGGGTTCTGTCAACGGATTCTGGTAGAAGGGTCTAAAAAAAATATACGTGTATCGGCGTTCTGCCAAATCTGATCAGAATTTTTTTTAGGGCGGGTCAAAGTTTCCGCCCCTCGGAACTTTCCTGCAACATATCGGCATGCAAAATTGTGTGTTCCTTACTTCTGGGGTACAAAATATGTTCAGAAGTTGTATAGGAAAGATTCAGATAAACATTTTTGTGGAACAAATTAACCCTCTAACTGTTACGTATAACCATAATTTTTCCTTTTTTTTAACTCGCAAAAAACTGCTCCAAAATGACGGGGAGCGTGGTCAAAATGTTCTACAAAAATGATCGCCATAAAATTTCACTATATGTGTCAGAACACTCCAAAACACAAATCTTAGCCCAAGTGCTAGATAAAAGATGAAATATAACAAAATTCTGTGTTCAAAATTCATTATTAACCCTTAGAAGGCAGTTAGTTAAACGTTAGAAAAACGTTCGGTTTGGTATGGAATAAACGATATGAATCGTAATCCAGAAAAATAAAACCCATCCTGTGTTTTTCTCATCTGTATTTTTTCTCATTTGTATAACAATAGCGTTTTTAAAATATATTTTTGTATAATATTATATTTTACAAATTATTTCCACGTGGTTATAAAAGTATGCAAGTGTATTACTTACCTATTTTTAAGACAGATTTATTCAAACTATTTTCAATTTTATTATATCACTAGTAGTGTACAGCGTTTTAAATTAAAGTCCATAAATTGTAATTTTACCAAAAATTGTACCAATGAAGTGACAACTACTGACAAATTGTTTCAAAACGCGATGGAACCAACAACAAAAAGTACCCAAAAAGGTAATGTAATGTAAAAAAAGTACGATTTTGTTATTAACACCATAAATGACTAATGCCATAAATACCCAGAAAAATGTTGAAAACCTGGAGAAAAAAGTACTACAAAAAGTACAAACAAGTACCTAACAAGCAACACATTGTACGAAAAAAGGTACAGACAACTACAGAGTATACGAGAAATAGCAAAGAAGGAAGCAAAATGTACTAAAAATGGTACCAAAAAAGTACCAACAATAGTACCACAAAAGTACCTAAAATGTACCATTTATTTTGAAATGTAGTCCCCAAATTCCTTATTACATCTCCAACCGTCTGGTTTTGACAACAGTACTACATTTTTCCCCCTTTTGCCCTATTTTTATACCCTCCACTGTAAGTGATAGAGGGTATATATTAGTTTGTCATTCTGATTGTAACATATCGAAATAAGGCTTTGCGACCCCATAAAGTAAATATATTCTTGATCCTTATAACAACCGGAGTCGATATAGCCATGTCCGTCTGTCCGTCTGTTGAAAACATTCTCACGACTTCGATCGGCGATAACGCGGTTTGGTTTTTGGCCAGAATGTTCCACGTATTCCTGAGCAGTTTGGTATTGAAAATCAGCGAAATTGGTCCATTGGAAAAAATTTTATGATTGGAAACGTAAACAAACTCATAAAATTTTCACATTCATGTTTGTAGTTTTATACTAAACTACTCCTTTTGCCGTGTGGTGAATTTCCATCTTGAAAATCTTTGTTGTGCTTTATAATAGGTAAGTACTTTAGAATGTTTAGATGTACTTTCATGTGTTCATACATTTACTTATATGAATTTTTTCACACTTCATCTAAGGTCGCTGTGGCCTGATGGGTAAAGGGTTGCGGGTTGGAGTCTGAGGGTTGTTAGTTCAACTCTCGTTCCAGCTTGTTTTTTTTTTTTAACAGTTCTTAAAAAAATGCTTTTTTATTTTTAAAAAATTCTTTTTTATTTTACTTGTGAACAAGTAACTTATTTTTATTTTTTTTAAAAAAGTAAATTTTCTCAAAAAAAAAGTACATTTCTTAAGTACATTTCAAAGTACATTTTAAAGTACATTAAGTGCATTTCAAAGTACATTTCTTAAGTACATTTCATTAAGTACATTTCTTAAGTACATTTCTTAAGTACATTTCTTAAGTACATTTCGTAAGTTCATTTCAAAGTACATTTCAAAGTACTTTAAGTACATTTCAAAGTACATTTTCGTGCAACCCAAATTTCATGATTCGGTCTTCAGTCGTTGGGTATTTACAGTGGTGCCAGTTTCGTCCCGGTTTGCCCAATTTCCAAGTTTCGTGATTATGCTTTTAACCGTTTGGATTTTAGGAATTTTGTGCCGGTTTGTGCCGTTTTTCTCCCTAAAAGTACAAATTTTTAAAAATCAGTTTCTCCCCACATTCCTATGTGCTAAGAGGACTGTATACACCAAGTTTCGTGATTCTGCCTTTAGCCGTTTGAATTTTGGTGTAGTACCATTTTTATCCCTTTTTGTCCCTTAGAGTACGAATTTCAAAAAATCCGTCTTAATGTCACATAGTTACCCCAAAAGGAGTACTAATTAATTTAATTATTCTACCGTTAGCCGTTTAGCCAGGGCGCTGATGAATCAGTCAGTCAGTCAGTAACGCAACAATTATATATACTAACTATATAGAAACGGTAATTTTTTAAAGAGAGGTACACTTTTTAGGAAAAGGTTATTTTTTTAAAAAAGGTACTTATTTTCAGAAATTTCTTATTTTATTTTTAAGAATATGCACTTTTAAGAAAATAAATTTTTGTAAGAAAGCTAATTTTTTTAAGAGCAGGTATTTTTTTTTGAAAAAAAGGTTTTTTTTAAGAAACGGGATTTTTTTTAGTATTGGTCCTTTTTTAAAAATAGGTACATTTTTAAGAGTACATCAAGGAAAAATATTTTTTTTTCACTTTTTAAGGAAGAGCTTGTTTTTTAAGAAAAATCAATTTATTGTAAGAAAATGTACTTTTTTTAGAAAAGGTACTTATTTAAAAAAGAATTAATTTTTTTAAGAAAGGGTACTTTTATGTTAGAAAATTGCCTTTTTTAAGCTAAGTTACTTCTTTAAGATAATGTATTTACGTTTTAAGAAAAGGTATTTTGTTTAAGAATATGAATGGTATTTTTTTTGAGAAAATTTACGTTTTTACGAAAAGGCTCTTATTTAAGAAAATTGTCACTTTGGCTTTTCTAAATTTACTTTTTATTGGATTCAAAACTACAATATATCCTAAATATTGGCTACAGGCTTCACCTAGAAAACTTCCCATTAAGCAAGGAACATTTTAATTTTAAATATATAGTTTTGTGTTTTTCTTTCTGACGATCCAAAGGGTAGCGAAATGTCGAAGAATGAAATTAATTAAAAATACGACCAAACGCTCGAACAATTTAATTTTTGGATATGTGACTTGCTCCACGAAAAGGGACCTCTGCGCCGAAAAGAAGTTATTGAGAAAAACGCGTTAACGCGCTTCGTTTTTCCGCATTTTGCCCATGGTTATGCGTGGTTATGCGTGGTTATGCATGGTTATGAGTAAAATTTTGATATTTTTGCAATTTTGTGCCTTTGATATTGAACTTTTTTTAAATTTCAAATATTATATATCGAGAGCTTATATTCAAAACCCTCTATCTTACGTTTTTGTAAAAATGCGTTTTTGATGTTAAAATATTCGGTAAAATAAGGCACATGGTACTAATTTGGAAATAAAAAATAAAAAAAATTGAGATTTTATGGTCTCTATCTTACATACTTATTTTTTCTGAATGCAATACCCTCTATCTCTTCATATAATTTGGGACTATTTTTGTTGTTGTGGTTTTTTTCTTCTAAAATATGGTTCTTTGCTAAATAGAGTATGCTAAACCCGAATTTGGTTAAATTTTTTTAATCGAAGCTTTAGTTTTCAAGTTATGACTCTTTTTATATCTAGCTATGTGGTAATATTTTGTTTTACTTAAATATAAAATGAATCCACATTTTTTTAATGATTTTTACGATATTTTGATAAATTGTTCATTGTTATTGCATATATCATTTATTGTTACTATTATTTATTATTTTTATTATAATATGTATCATTATATATTAAACAAATTTTTTGAATTCATAAATAAATTTTTTTACGATGCAAAACCCTCTTCTATCTTTTTGTATACATGAAGAATTTTTGAATAGCAATACCCTCTATCTTCCATAAAATGGCCCGTGGTGCAAATATTAAAAAAAAATATTATTTAGTAGTTGACGTAGTTGGGTCTAATATACATTGTTGTACAAACAATTTTAATTCTCTTTAAAATTAGGGAAATAAACGGTTTTTTGGCCCTACTGAACAATTGGGTTTTTTTAAGATGGAGGATATTGAATATAAACTGTCGATATATTATCTGTTTATATCACATTTTTCAATTTTTTCATTAATTATGTTCATATTTACAGGTGATTTGTAAAAAAACTAAAAGACATAGAAACCTGCGGTTTGCGGCATTTTCCTATAAGAATCACTCAAAAATTTTTTCGGCGCAGAGGTCCCTTTTCGTGGAGCAGGTCACATATATAGTTTTTATTTAAAAATGAAACGTAATTAATTGAATACAGTTGTGAAATTTTGAGTTTTCGACACGAATAAAAATTGAAAAAATCTTGAAAAATTGATTTTTCGAATAAACCGAAAATCGGTTTCTTGAAAAATTGATTTTTGAATAAGCCGAAAACCGGTTTTTAAAAAATGCCGTTTTTTTGGATACCCTAGTTCCAAGACAGCACGTCAGAAAGCTAAACTAGTACCTAGAAACAGTTGTGGGAATTTTCTGAAACCCCCCATTTTTGGGGTATTATATAAATTTTGTTGGATTCTGGGATTGTGTTAAGGTGGATTTTATTTAAATATTCATGACTTGGAATCTACGTTATATAAGTAAGCACACAGCCAAATTTCGTTGTTATATCTAATTTCTTTCTATATTTTTTTTGGCGTAGAATACGTCTTATTGTTGTAATCTTTATTTCATTGATTATGAGGAAACGGCGAGATAACTTTTTTTAAAAATTTTTTTGTAGGTAAATGAAGATGTTATCTTTAGTTTGATATAGATACATTTCATATTGGTTGATATCTTCCTAGTGTTTAAATTTCTCAAATGAAAATTGTTTAAACACATACACTCAAACATATGTGTGGTGTTTGGTTGAGTGTTTGAGTTTGTAGCGTGAACACAAACTATGCTGCTGTTTCAGTGCGGACACAAACCTTCGGCTGTTGTTTTGATTGATGAAATATTGAAATTTCGTATATTTACTTATGTATTTAAGTGAAACAAAATGTTAAATGTGAATTTGAATTTAACATGGATATATAATTATAAAAAATATATGAAAAAATTAATTCATACATTTTGGCGTAGAATACGTCTTACCTTACGGTATAGGGAGTCATGTCAGATTGTTATTGTTGTAATCTTTATTTCATTGATTATGAGGAAACGGCGAGATAATTTTTTGTTATCCTATTTTTCCTATCATAAGCCCATATTATCAAAAGTAACTTTTAAATAATCAAATTGATTTGCGTCTGTTATTTATCATTTATCCTTACTCTTTTAATTTAAAAACATATTTATCCTATTTTTCCTACCATAAGCTTATGTATATTATCAAAAGTAACTATCAAATAAATAAATTCATTTGCTTATGTTATTTATCATTTATTGTTATATATGTTTTCTGTCTTATCGGATGGCGTATTCTACGTTAAACTTAATGGCCGTGTCTCTGACACAGCCTGCAGGGACAGTCCGTGGCCGAAGGCCTCGGACAACTGTCTGCTGTATTTTTTTTTACTCAAACATTAATTAATTCCGAAAATAACTGCGTTTCATCAAATTTTTGACTTACGATAATATTAAATTGTGTTTAAATAAACGTTTATTATTATTTTTTAAATGATATAACACTATAGATCTTAAAGCGTCCAACAGAATCAAAAACTTATCCGGTAGAAATATTAAATCAATACCTATTATTTCTCAGATGCGCTTTAAACCTGAATCCCTCAAGAATTTTTCTTAAATCATAACTTCTGTAGCATAAGACCTCTGCTATGCCCATGTGAAATTGCGTCTTGTTCGGTCCAACAGTTTAGAAGCGGCTGAATTATTTCAATGTTTTCGAGGAATCCCCACTGTGCGCAAGATGGCATATGCTTTGACTCCTAACCCTAATATAATCGACTCTAAACCATACAACTGGGCCTAGCTGTAAATATATTGGAAAGGATTTTCTTACCGTTGCATACATTCTCAAACAAGGTCTCAATTGGTTTGCTCCTTATAAGGCTCATTTAATGACAGATATAAATAATTATATTAGCTTATATCTTCTGTAAAGTGCCTAATGCTCCTGTATTCTTGGGTGTTGGTCATTTATTCATTATTAGACACGCAATCGATCGTTAATCCTCGATGATCACACGTTCATGGGTTTGTTACTTCTTAATATAAACTGTGTTAGCGAGTATGGAAAGTAGAAAATTCTTAAAACTCAATACTACGTAGGTGCAAATATTTTTTAGATGAAGAATTTAAGTACTCAATATTATTTTGATCTAATCCATTTATACAAGTTTTGTTATAAATAAACTCATTGCCAAGGACAAAGATAACACGGGCGATGTTAAACGAGCGGTGTTTTATTGATACAAAACTAAAGTAAATCTTTGAACAGTTGGTTGAGCGAATTTTGTTAATACTACTATTTAATATTAATGAGTAAATACTTGTGTTTTTTCACAATTCAAATAAAATTTCGGCGAATTCTTACTCAGCACTTCAATTCGTAGTGAATAGTTCAGCAACATGTTCGCAAACCGAACATTTACATTCTGTCTAGTGGCAATTCTAAGTTGTGGACTCTGTGTCTTAGCTACAAAGGCTAGGGTACGTATAACTAATGGATATGAAATTAACATCGCCGACGCACCTTATATTGTACAACTGCGTAACAAACGAAATGATGTGTTTTGTGGCGGAACTTTAGTAGCACCTCAATATGTGGTAACAGCTGGTCATTGCTTGCGACCCTACGACATACGAGAAGTGTCTGTAGTCGCAGGTGTAACTGGAATGACCGATGAGGGTGTAAGACGTAAAATTTCTTCGGCAACTGCGCATCCCGAATATGACCGCATGACTTTACACTCAGATGCAGCTGTACTGAAATTGGATCGACCCATGATCGGTAAAAACATTGAACCAATTCCATTGTATACGCAGGCTTTGAAGGAGGGCGATATTATACAAGTCTCTGGTTGGGGACGATTGTCATTCGATGTGGGAAGTCCGGAAAAATTGCAATCTGTCCGTTTGCCAGTAGCAGCACAGGAATTGTGTGATAAAGAATTTGGTAGTTTCGTTGAAAAGCATATGTTCTGTGCTTCGGGACTTGAAGATAAAGGTGTTTGTTTCGGAGATTCTGGTGGTCCAGCCTATTTCCACGGACAATTGTGTGGCATTTTCGCTATGGCTTACAAATGTGGTGAAGTTGGTTACAGAAGTGCTTTTACTAATGTCTCCGATGTACGTGCATTTATCGAGTCGGCTATGAGAAACTAGGGTCTCTCTCAACTAAAGCACAGAGTAATATATACATATATGTATTATGGAAAAGTTGTAATAAAATAATTTTTGTAAATTTCCTTATTTTAGTTAATCAAGCTCAAGACCGTTCTTTACCTCAATAAATAGAGAATTTTTGTAAAAGTGAAAATTTTTCACAAAAATGGATTTCTTGACGTTATTTTCACAAGAAATTTGGTGAAATTGTTTCACAATAAAATGTTGCTGTGAAAGTAAAAGTAAAGTAGCATTAAGTGAGTTTTTTTATTCCCTGCCAAACAAATTTTTCGACGACTTTGTATGGGGTGCCGCTTAAAATTGCATAATATCGTTTAGTTCTCCATACAAAGTCGTCGAAAAATTAGTTTAGCAGGGAATAAAGAAACAGGCTTATTTACTGTAAAAAGAGAATATTACAGAATGAAAGCCAAGAATGTTTTTTCTTAACTTGTATGTTCGAAAGTAAAAGTTTCTCAAGCTTTCATTCGCAAAAAGTCATTAAACAAAATTATCTAAACATTCTGATTTTTCCGTTCCGTTTTCATTCCACATTTATACCATTTTATGCAAATCAGCTGAGTATTGGATGTTCGAAAATCCAAAGTTGCCAGAGCCATAATTTTAAGAAATTTATCAGTCTGTTTATTTAGTTTTAGAGTTAAATCGTAAATGTATCAATATAAACACGACGGCATATGTAAGACAAGAATGAGAAAACTATTCTTTCCTAAGTTCTATGCATTTAAATGACTAAAAATTGGAATTATTCACTCAAAGTCTAAGTGAGTAACGATGGCAACTCTATCATACGTCATTTTGTTTTGGTTGTCTTTGGCGAACATATGGAAGTAATAATTTGGAAGTAATAAACAAGGAAGTTGCATGAAGAAATGACAGCATTTTAATAAAATTTATGTTTACGAATAATTACACTGTGGAAGTCGAAAAAACAGACAAGGCGGAAGAGGATGGTTTTATTTTAATTCGGAAATGGGGAAGTAAACTGCATCATTAGGTTTCATACAAAATATTTGTAGTCTTGCCAGACGTACTGTTTTCAACAATACGCGTACTTTGTTTGTTCGTTGTACTGTTTTCTTCTGTATTTTTTTTTTAGTTTTCGTTGTGTTAACATCTATCTATAGTCACGGGTAGGGCAATCTATCAAAGTGAACAATGCAAACAACACACAGCGTTAGCATCACATACGTGGTTGTTGTACAACAATAGTCTCTGCCTGAAAATAAGTATGATCGTATTGATGTAGCGGTAGCGAACAAACAAGCAGGTCGTCGCCGCCAAAGAGTATTGAATAGTATAGTATAGAATAGAAACATTGATGCCTTTTGAAACATTTATGCTTTTTGTATTGTTTTATGTAATAACATTGTCGAAATGGTGTAATTATATTGAAATATTCTATAAGGAGAATAAGACTCGTTTATGTTCTTTTACTCTGACCCCCTACATGAGAGCGGAATAAGAGTGCAATGAGTTCTCTATACTATTCATGATAGAAATATAACGGTAGATGCAGTACGACAACAAATACAACAAGCCAAAAACAACAGGCATTTTGTTTCGGCTCAGTGCCTGTAAAAATAATGAGGCATTCAAAATTGTTAAAAGTGCCATTTACAAAATGCGCGTGTTTTATTTGATGTTTCGAAAGTGTTTAAGTATGAAAATTAAAACGTTTCTATGTGATTTTTACGGACAAAACATTTCAAAAACAGCAATTGTAGGCGAAAGGCGGTTGTATACAAACAAAAGTAAACACACGTTGTCATAAAAGGAAAACTCACTCCAGAAAAAAGTTAAAATCAGCTGGGCTAGTGCTTCTTCCATTTGTTTGTACCATGGGTGGTTATATACGGACAAAAGTAAACAAACTTTGACGTAAGAGAAAAACTCACTCCAGAAAAAATTTCAAATCAGCCGGGCTGGTGCTTCTACTGTTTGTTTGTACCATGATACTATTCAATACTTTTTGTCAAAATCGAACAAGTACCGTGTAACAAAAAGGTGTTAACACATTGCCCGTGAGTTCGAACACTCATTGATTGTTTTATGTTTTTCTTTTGATCAAATCCAAATTACACAAACCACTTTTATCTACAAAATTTTTTCAGTGTAATGAATTGTGAAAAAGGGTTTAAACCATTATTGGCAGACCTATGATGGAATTTGAAAATTGATAATTAAGATGAGATCAGATTTTCACTTATTTGGCGAAAGAGTCGGATTTCTGGCAATTTGTGAACGTACAACTCAAATAAAGTCGAAAAATTGCTCATCTGCCGATGTTCTGAATCTTAGAGTTAAATTTTGTTCCCAAAAGTTGAAGCCCAAAACGTTTGGTACAAATTTGTTGAAGAAAGTTTACCATTGATTTAATACATGCATACTAAGTGAAGACGTGTTTTAGAGTAGCTCCCGATTTCTTCATTGTTTTCTGCCGGTTAAACGCTTTGAAACAAGTAAAACCTGATAAATAATAACAATAATCTAGAAGCATTAAATTACACAATAGAACAATACACTTCATATCTGATTTCTTGCATTTTTAAATAATTAAATAATCAAACACAAACCAAAAACTCAGTGTAAAACTCTCATCATCAACATATAAACACAAACCAAACAAACAAATTTAAATTATAACAACAATTACAAAGAAAAACAGAAAACAGTGCAAGAATAACAAAACCGCAAGAGTAACAAAACCACAATAACGAAGATCATTATGAGTACTACCCCACGCCGCGTAACTAGAGCAGCTCACCACGCTCAGCTCTCATATAATGACGAAAGTGAGTCACTAACATCAAACTCTCCTTTCCGCGCGTTTAACGTCTTAGACCCACGCTTTGATAAACTGACTTCACAACTCACTAACACACTAACAGATACTCTCACGAGGATGATAAGGGCAGAGATATCACAATGTGAGCAGAGAATCATAACTGAAATGAGAGTGGTAATAGACAACATTGGCGAGCGCGTTGCTAGACTGGAAGCAACGACAATAACAAATGAGATGCTGGAGAACAAACTGTTGGACATAAGACAGGAGGTGAAGGTGAACACTTGTAATGTAAATGAGCGCGTAACAAAGCTTGAGGCCCTCACAAATGCAATAGTAGATGACAAACTGACGGAACTTAGGAATGACATCAATAATGTGAAAGTGGGGGTAACAGATGTGGAGACAAGTAACGTCATATCGAACGGGGTTGCCGTGCCTGACGTCATACAAAACGAACTTTCATATTTGCGGGCAAAAATTCTGCAACAGGAAAACTCGGCTGTATCGTGTGAGTTGCGTATAAATGGTATCCCGCAATATGACCGTGAAAATACCTTCAAAATCTTGGATGCGTTATGTGAAAAACTGGGAATTTCAACACCAGACATTAATCAAATTTACCGAGTGAAGAATAAAAATCAGTCGACAGCTGCTACAATTCTAGTGAAACTCATGCGCCCTTACGACAAAAACTTTGTGTTGAGAGCAATTTCCACCTATCGCCGTAGAAACAATGACTTATTAAGATTAAGTTTGTTGAATTTTAATTCTAATGCGCCGTTCTTCGTGAATGAAAACCTATCAGCGGCTAACTACAAAATTTTTAATGAGGCACTGAAATTTAGAAGACTAAAACCTCTTTTTGCAGTATTTACTATGCGCGGAATTGTTCACATTAAGAAAAACGCAGATGATAAGCCAATTTCGATTGATCACATTGACGTACTGAAGCAGTTTTTTCGTGATGACCAAGATGAAGCTGGAATATAGGATTGATTCAGTAGAATATACATTTTTATTTTTTAATTTATTTGAAATTTATACGAGGCTTTTTTTAATTCTGTCCCACATTTATTTATTTTTATACATTGATTTTATTATTATTTTTTCTTTTAATTTGTGCTTTTGTTTTGTCTTAGAGAAACACGAATACGTTGCTCTGAGTTGTTTTGTTGCTGTAGGTTGTTTTGTCCACAATTTTATATTTCATGGTGATGATTTCGTGTGACGGTTCAAGTCCCAGAGATGTAATGACAGACATGGTAAAAATACTTGCAAAGCAGAGAAATGGCTTAAACGTGTGCCATATAAACGCCCAGAGTTTAAAATGTAAGATTGATGAGTTCAGATTATCGTTCGAGAATTCTTCTGTTGACGTCATATGTATATCTGAAACGTGGTTTAATGAAACTACGACTGACAGCTTGATATCATTGAATGGCTATAAGGTTTTTAGACATGATCGAAAGAAACGTGGTGGTGGTGTAGCGATTTATGTAAGGCTTGGCATATCTTGTAAGTTTATAGCTGAAAGTGGAGATGATGATAAAATAGAGTTTCTGTTTCTTGAGATCTCGGCAAATGACAAAAGACTTCTTGTTGGATGTGTATATAGGCCACATTGTTCGATTTCTTTTGATAATTTTAATGCCAGGTTGGAGGTGATTGCGAATGTGTACCCGAACGTCCTTATCGCGGGTGATTTTAATTCAAATTTATTAATTGATTCTTCACTTATGGATAACATGCTCTCTCTTGGATTATCTGTGGTTAATTCTAATATACCAACACATTATACTATAACAAGCAATACTTTACTCGACTTATTCTTTGTGAACGACTCCTCTAAGATATTGCAGTACGACCAACTCTCAGCGTCATGTTTCTCAAAACATGATTTAATATTTATGGCTTATGACTTTAACTTGGACGAATCTAAACAGACATTGACATATAGAGATTTTAAGAACATAGATTATAATTACTTGAGGAAAAATCTAGGACAAATATATTGGAGTGACATATATACTCTGGAATCAGCTAACGACCAACTTGATTTTCTCGAAGGTAATATCATCAAACTTTATGACATTTCTGTTCCACTAAAAACTAGAATAATAACTTCTAATTCAAGACCATGGTTTAATTTACATATCAAATCCCTAATAGAGCATAGGGACTTATTGTATTCTCGCTGGAAGCGCTATAAATTAAATGATTTTAGGGAGGAATACAAAATTGCTAGGAGAGATGTAAATTTAGCTATCAAACGAGCTAAGATTGAATATTATGCAAGCCGTTTTACTTATTCTATAAGTACAAAGCAGAAATGGAATACAATAAGGGAAATTGGAGCTGGAAAAAATGTTGACACTTCTGAATGTATCACTGACGTCGATGAATTGAACAAAACTTTTGTTAATATACCTATGCATTCTCCTAATGCAGATTTTTATGAAGGGTATGAAGTGGATGAGAATATGAGAGGTGACTTATTTGAGTTTTCGTGTGTCAGTCAAGAGGACGTAGCTAAAGCCTTTTCCGCGGTCAAGTCGAATGCTACGTCAAGTGATAATATAAACCCGAAATTTGTAAAGACTTTACTACCCTATTTATTGCCGTTTGTTACACATTTATTCAACACGATAATCATGTCTAGTTGTTTTCCAAGGAAGTGGTGTCATGCTAAGATTATTCCAATTCCCAAATCGAGAAAAGAATACAGGTCAATCGCTATCCTACCTTACTTGTCAAAAGTCCTAGAAAAGATATTGCATGCACAGATGAGTACGCATATCCACAATTCAGCGTTACTGGCCGAAAACCAATCAGGTTTTAGGTCAAAACATAGCTGTGTAACTACCTCAATAGATGTAGCTGAAGACCTAAGACGCAGCTTAGACAATAAGGATGTGAATATCCTTGTACTCCTCGACCATTCTAAGGCATTTGACACCGTTGATCACACCATTCTGTGCTTAAAGCTCCGCCAGTTCTTCAAATTTTCCAAAACCTCGATCAAGTTAGTGCAGTCGTACCTTAAAGAAAGAAGTCAATCCGTCTATACAAAAAACTCTGTATCGAAACCACTTTGTTTGATTAGAGGGGTTCCACAAGCATCGATACTAGGGCCTTTATTATTCACAATGTACATAAATGATCTTCCGTCGCGCATATCTTATTGCAAGTCACACATGTACGCAGATGACATTCAATTATACACTAGTACCCCCATCGATAAGCTTGACGAAGCTGTGTGTAGGATAAATTCTGACCTTGAATCTATATATTTGTGGGCTTGTGCAAATGGTCTCTCTTTGAGTCCGCAAAAATCAAAGTGTCTTTTGATTCACGATAGGTTTACGAAAATCACTAAATCTAGTGTTAATATAATGTTCAATAGGCAGAAAATTCAAATTGTTTCTTCTGTTAGGAATCTTGGTGTTATTTTCGATAACCTATTATCTTGGAAAACTCATATTGACAACATTGTTGGCACAACACACCGTTGAATATTAGAATTTAGCTTGCTAAAGCATATCTTACGCCGTCTCTGTTCTATGCTTGTGAAGTTTTTTCAAATTGTGACTCGGTTAGCACACGAAAGCTTAATTTAGTCTTCAACAATATTTGTCGTTATGTCTATGGCATAGGTAAATATGATCATATCTCCTATTTCTCTATGCAACTGTATGGTATCTCCATTGACAACCTTTTTAAACTAAAATCTCTCTTGTTTCTGCATAAAATTATACATTTAAGACAACCCTCTTATCTTTACCGTCGTCTTAGTTTTGCAAGGTCAAACAGAGGTAACATGCTGATAACATTCAGATACAGATCATTAATATCAGAAAGACAATTCTTTACTAATGTCTTGCCTCTCTGGAATACTTGACCGCACTCGTTTCAAACAACCAGCAACGCTAAACAATTTAAAGCACTAATAATGGATTAATATCAATGTCTTTATTTCCTATAATTTTATTTTGTTATTTTTATTATTATTTTGTTTTTCTATTATTTTGACTTAAAATTTATTTATTACTATTGCTATTTATTTTTATTTATTTTTTTTTAATTTGTATTTTTATTCTTTTTAATTTAACTTACTCTCTGAATTTTTGTTTTGGTAATGTTCAAGGTTCAAGGTTCAATGTTCTAATGTCAATGTTTTATTTACTCTTAATTTTCTAAATTTTATTAATCAATTCTCCATTTAATTGTACTTCCACATTTAATTCTATAATTATAAGATTGAAATCTTCAAGCAAATAAATAAACAAACAAACAAACAACCAACCACATTGAAGTTAGGGACGGTGAAACGAGAGTCAAAGTCGAAAAATCGAAAAAAATCCACTGTGGAAGTCAAAAAAAAAATTAAAAAAAATAATAAAGCACAATGATTAGCAAGCCTTGCCCGTTGGTAAACCTATTCATCATGAACTTTTTTGATTTTGATACATGTCACGAATCACGCGTGAAGAGGTAAAAACCCTAACACTGAAAAACTAACTGGCAAACAAATCACCCTTTGTAAGAAAGCTAGGAGAACAACAATTTCTATTAGAAACTTTAGAAACAAAAAAACATCAGTTTAAAATGAGGTTAACAATTTAATTTAAGTTTCTAAAGATTAAAATTGTATGAGAAATTGTCTAGATTAGAGCGGGTTAACGGAGTTAACCTTCGAAATGCGTTAATCTTGTTTGGTGTAAATGCCGCATTACTCTCTTCGTTGAATATTTCAATACACGAGCAGCTTTTTGATACTGTTATAAAAATTCCAACCACGTTGAAGTAAAATTACGTAAGTTATGCAAAAAGTATGAAATAATCAAGATATGACGCGAGAGACAAATGCGTTTGAGTGAATTGTTACCACGTTTTGGTTCCCTTTTACGAGGGTTGCCAAATTGCGCACATCTTCTGGTCGTCTAATTCTTGATCGTCGTTATTATGTCGCGATCCAGTTTTAGTGTCAGGAGCAAACCAATATCGAAAAACCTTTCGATACCATCAACTCAAAACTGGCCCAAGGTAATCGGCTATTTTACTATTTTAGACATTGAAGAGTAACGCATTAAACAGAAACTAGATATATCGCAACGAAATCGGTAATATATGCCAGTGTTTTATTTTTATATATATTTGACAGAATTTATTATATATAAATACTATTTATAAAATCAATTAGTTTAATTTAGCTTCTTAAAATACAAATAAAACTGGTTATAAATCAAATATAACTGTACTTTAACATTCAAATGATCTAATCCCTTTAAATCCACAAAATTTACACACACCTCATTGTTAATTTTATGAACAAGGTTTTGAATATTCTTAGAACTTTTATTGCGCCAGATTCTATTTTGCATTTTTGAATACGAAATTTTATTCATACAAACAAATTGAGTATCTAGCTATCAGTATCGATATCATTTGAATTTTGATAGAACTCTTGCAATAGAATATATGAATACGAATTAGAATTAAATGAGGTTAGGGGAGCTTTGTTTATGTTTGTTTCGATCGAAGGTTTATTCTAAATGAGTCACAATGTGTGCTGATGAAACTGACATAATACTAACTAACACAGTGCTACACGAAAAAATATAACCATATTCGGAAACCACTACGTGATAAAAGACCACAAAAAAAAGACCCCTGTCTCCCAGTTTTTCCCAAAGTCCTCCAGGTTATTTTTTAAGGGCTCCCAAAGAAGTGGGGCCTTGGTGTCATTTTTGCAAAAAAGTGATCATTTTCTCAAGCTCATATCTTGAAAACCGTTCGGAATTTACTCTCTGAGGCAAAGTTGTAGCTCTTGACATAAGGAACAAAAATTGTAAACATATAAAATCAAAAAACTTCATCTTCAAGGTCAAAATCGCGAAAAACTTTAAAAAATGAGCGAAAAATCGCCTAAAAAGCGTTTTTTTTATTTTCCGCTTTTACGAACAAATTTACTTTATGAAAAATGCGCCACTTTTCTTTGCCCTGGTAGGGCTTACAGCGCTGGTTAAAACCCGAAAGTTTTATTTTATATCTCACCCATTTCTTATCCGATCTGGTTGAGATGGGTATCATTGAGAAGACCTTTGAAAACGCTATAAATCTGTATATAAATCTGTTAATTTTTATTAACTCATTGGGGAAAATTAAAAAAAAAAAGATTTTTTAACCTCACTTTTTTAATGAAAATCTGGTTTTCTCAAAAAACAGCCCTAGTAAACTTATTTCTTCCTAGACTCAGTAAACGACAACACTTCAAGCTTTTTTCTCGGGTATAATAAATAAATAAATGGTTTCCCGTTACATCCCACGAAGGGATTAGGGAGAACTTCTCACAACCAGCGAGCTGTGCGCGTTCTAGTTTTACACTCACTGATTGGGACCTACAGTTTTACACCGGCTCCGAACGGTATTTTGAGAAGCTATTTCATGGCTAAATACTCGATAGTGTCGCCGTCACTAAGCGAGGTGACCGCCGTCGAAAGGAATTTAAGGTGGTCGGAGTAGGAATCGAACCCACGTCCTCATGCACAAGAGCCGCGCACACTACCATTGCACCACCGACGGCCACCACTCACTATCGGTTTTTCGAACAAAAGTACTTTCTGGGAGCCAAAATTTCGCTTAAAAACAATTGAAGTGTAAGAAAATTAGCGATTTCTTAAAAAAAATTTTGATTTCCAAACCTTTAAATATAAATAATTGTCAGTGAGGACGCCGAGTGTGTGAGTGCACTGTACCTTCACTGATAGTAAGTGCCTTCTAATAAAAATTCTCAAGCTGGTGGGTGAGTGCCCGTGCTCTAACTATCAAACAACTACCTGGAAGCAAACATCTGCATTGAATTCACAATATATAAAATAAAAATACCTGGAAACACATTGTAGCTCTTGTCATAAATATGAAATTGTGAATATATAAAATCAATAAAACTTTTATCAAAGAACTACCTGGAAGCAAACATCTGCATTGAATTCACATAAAAACAACCCAAAATATAAAAAAAAAATACCTGGAAACACATTGGAGCTCTTGTCATAAAGATGAAATTGTAAACATATAAAATCAAAAAAACTACCTGGAAGCAAACATCTGCATTAAATTCACAAGGAACGCAGCACACAATATAAAAGCGACACGACGCTCACATCGAGGCATTACACAGCGCGACGTGAACGAGAGCTCAGCGGTGAAAGTTATAAAGTGAAAGTGGAAGTAAAAAAAGTGAAAGTGCTACAGCATAATTCGCAAACAACATTGGCAACTGGCAATTTCAATATGCAGTGTGAAAATATTGATTTATTTTGCTACGTTTGTGGTCATCAAATCAGAAAAAATAGTTCTACAACATTGCAAAAGGAAAAGAATCTTGTAACTAGTGCATTCAAGGAAGCATATAAGTTGTTTTTCGACGAAGAAGACTTGACCGATGAAAATTACACACCTAATACAGTGTGTCGCCAATATTATAACAATCTCATGGCATGGTTGAGTGGAGGCAAACATAGTATGAAGTATTGTAAGCCGGTAAACTGGATTAATCTCCCAGGTGATCATGATGAAACCAATTGCTATGCATACTATTTACCACTTGTACATACGGTTAAATATGGTTGAAATTCATCTCTCGATATGGTAAGTGATTTCGGTATAGATTTTGCAAATATACGAGGGCTGAAAGCAAATTTCTTCTCTGCTTATGCTCACATCCAGGTTAATCGGCCTATTACTGGTGATTTCAATGTTCACAATCACTCCTGGCTTTCCCATTCGAGCCATTCAACTCCGGAGCGCCAATACGCTGAGCTTTTTGCAGCACACAATCACCTTGTGCAATTGGTATATAAACCAACACACATTCCGTGTTTCTAACACTCTTGACCTCTTCCTAAATTCACACCCTGACAAGTATGAAGTTAATATTCTTGCACCTCTTGGAAACTCGGATCACTGCACGATTTCTGCATCATTTTCATATTCGAATCTTCCGACTGCTCCAAAACCAGTCACGAAGCGGTCCATATTTTTATACGAAAAGGCTCGTTGGGCTGAGCTCAACGAGTTCTATAAAAACTTCAATTGGAAACTCTGTTTTCTTGACAATGATGTCGATGCTGCGGCAGAAATGGTAGAAAATATTATTTTAACGGGAATGTAAATATTAATTCCCACGAAAATAATTTCGATTAAACCATCTAATAAGTGCTGGTTTAATCAGACATGCAAAGAAGCTGTCAGATCCAAAGAGGAAGCTGTCAATAATTGTACTGTAGATAAAAAGCCAATTACTGACGAGCTGCGCAAAAAAACAAGATCAAATTGTGCCAAAGTACTACGACGCGCTGAGTTTCTATACGAACAGCGTCTTCGTGCTAAAATTCTTTCTTCTCACAGGGGAAGTAAGAGCTTTTGGTCATTTGTTAAGAGTGTAAAGAATAGCAGTTCCTCTTCAATTCCAACTCTTATTAAAGATGATCATATATTTACTGACCCGGTTGATAAGGCTAACCTCTTTGCTGAAATTTTTGCAAATAACTCTTCTTTGCCGGATAGCAATCAACCACTCCCCGTGATTGACAACATATCCAGCTCAATGGCTCAGATATTTTTTCGAACACGTGGGGTTAAAAAGGTTCGCGCAGAGCTCGACGCAAATAAATCCCCAGGCCTGGATGGAATACCAGCACTTATTCTCAAAAAGTGATCTTCGACGCTTATTTTTAATCGCTCATACCGTGCGGGTATATTTCCTCGCGTTGGAAAGTTGCTAATGTTCAGCCTATCCCGAAAAAGGGTGAGGCTAGTAACCCCGAAAACTACCGGCCAATTGCAATATGCTCTACACTCTCTAAAGTGATGGAGACCATGGTAAATTACCATCTGGTCAATTATCTGGAATTTAACAGTCTACTAAGTGACCGACAGTATGGCTTCCGCAGAAACAGTTCTGCTGGTGATCTGATGGCGTTCCTCTCTGAACAGTGAAGCCGGTCTATTCATAGACTGGGAGACAGTAAAATAGTGGCTCTGCTCTGGATATATCCAAAGCTTTTGATAGAGTTTGGCACGATGCACTCGTGTCCAAGGTTAATGCTTTTGGTTTAGGTAGTAACTTCTCTCGATTTGTATCGAATTTTCTCAGGGATCGCACTATACGTGTTGTCATAGATGGGATCTCTTCTGACGAATATAGGATTAATGCGGGGATACCACAAGGTTCTGTCCTCTCTCCTACTCTTTTCCTTATTTTTATTAACGACCTCTTGAGTCTTACTTCGAGTCCAATGTACTCATTTGCAGATGACAGTAGTATATGTCATTCATATTCATTTGATAGTCGGCCAAGTCCTTCCACGGTGCATGAGAGGAGACGGATGATGAATGCCTCACTCAACCAGCACATTCGCCTGGTAACTGAGTGGGCTAGGTCGAATCGGGTCGAATTTAATGAGCGTAAGACCCAGTGCTGCATATTATCGCACAAGCGCACGAATGACATGTCCCTGTCACCTATTTCTATGAATGGTGTGGACATGGAGGAATCAGATGCTCTTGAAGTTCTTGGCATGAAAATACAGTGTGATGTTCGGTGGAATGATCACCTGTTTAACGTGTCCAAAGAAGCTTTCAAGTGCTTAGGCTTTTTAAAGCGGTGTAAGAAATTTTTCACCTCATCTGATCTCCTCAATATATACATCTCATATATTAGGCCGAAAATGGAATACAACTCTCAAATTTGGGCTGGTGCCCCTAGGTCCACATTGGAACTTCTGGACAGCGTACAACGGAGAGCGATGATGCTTATAGGAGATAGTAGGGTAACCAACTCTGTTGCTTCGTTAGAGCATCGTCGAAACGTGAGTTGCGTATCACTTTTGTGTCGGTATTTTCACGGTAAGTGTTCATATGAGATACACGCCTCTATTCCGGAGGTAAGAGTATTTAATCGCTCAACGCGCTTTTCCAGTAGTTCACATCCATTTGTTATTTCTTGGCCTGTGGATAGAACTACTCACTACAGGGAGAATTCGTTTTTTAGCCGTACAGTTCTTATGTGGAATAAACTTCCGGCGGGTGTATTCCCTAATTCTTTCAATATCGAGAGATTCAAATCAAACATTAACAAACTTTATACCCTTTTTCCTCCCACTTCTATCCCTACTTCCTAAGTCCAATACAATGCTCGGCATTTATAGGGGGCATCCCATCCCCTGAGTATTGGTCAATGTGAAAAAAAAAAAAAATTAAACATGTGGTCTAAATCGATATGCTGAGACGAACAAAATTTATAAAGCAACTGTAACAGCCACACTACCAGTGCTTGCACCTGAAAATTTTGTCTCATCAAGGCCGCCAACTCCAGATCGTAGTACAGAATGTACAGGAATGACTAGAGCACTTATGAAGATCGTTACTTATGAAGATCCATTTGATACCGATTATGAGCCCCAACAGGGAGAGATGGACCAAAACTAATAACACAAATGGAAATGGTTTCCATTGTGGCCATATTGGGACTATCGCAGCGACTTGCCATATTTTTGACAGCGTTTTTAAAGCAAAGAAAACTCACACATGGTAATGTGAACTCTACGGCGTACCCCAAACGGCAAGCTGAATTTCAGAGCCTCTATACTCTAAATGATGACAATTCGTTCGCTTACTGCAACGATGTAAAAGCTTTGGTGGTAACAATGGGAATGAACTACATCGCTAGTGAGTGGAGATTATTTATGGATGGTTCTGTTTCAAGCTTGAAAGCAGTGTTGTTGCATGTGTCGATCCGAAAACCTTCCATTTCGCTAGCAATGGGTATTAACATGAAAGAAAGCTATGAAACATTGAAAGATATAATGGAAAAAATCAAATGCTATGCAAATAAATGGAAGATTTGCTGTGACTTGAAGGTCATCAACATTTTGCAAGGGATCATCGATAAGGGCGGCTTTCCAAAATTCTTTTGTCTTCTTTGTAATTGGGATTCGCGCTCACCTATGAATCAATACCAATGTAATTCGTGGAGACCAAGAGGAAGTGTGGAGGAACAAATGAAACAACATAAATTGAGGAATGCACTTTTAATAGACAATACTCAAGACATCTTGCTGCCACCGCTCCACATAAAATTGGGAATTGTTAAAAAATGCATCGAAGTGGCCGTTGTAAATTGCCCAAACGCATTCGACTATTTGAAAAGCGTTTTCCCAAAGCGTAGCGATGACAAAATTAAAAAAGGTATTGTAGTAAATTTAAAATGAATTTTTGTTCACCTCATTGTACTATTTTCACTTTGTTAATGTTTTCTCTTCTGTCTTTATTTGTTGTCTTCATTTAACAGGCGTACTTAATGGCCCTGACATTACAAAGCTATTCAAAAGCAACTTTCATGATTATAATCATTCAATGGCATGGATTTACCTTCAGCGTGTATGCACCAGAGTCTTGGGAGGGGATCGAGACGCGGAACCAGAAGCAAGAGAATGGGTGAAAGAAATGCTGTACAACGGCCAAGGCAAAAAACTCGACGCATTGCTTGCAGAGGTAATATCAATTTTATTGATGCATTGTTTTGCATTTCTTTTTTGATTTCTTTTCTAATTCATTTCAGGTATGTTGGTGGAGTCACAAGATCACCCTGTATGATGTTAATGAAGTGTCTGAAAAAGAAAAAGCTGATGATGGAGGGCAGTCTGGAAGTCACGTGCCTGTGGACACCATAAGTTCTGAATCAGAGACAGATTCGGACGACGATTTGAAAATTGAATTTTTTAAAGTTTTTTGCGATTTTAACTTTGAAGATGATTTTTTTTTATTTTATATGTTTAAAATTTTTGTTCTTTATGACAAGAGCTACAACTTTTCCCCAGAGAGTAAATCAAAATTCCAAACGGTTTGCAAGATATGATCTTGAGAAAATGATCACTTTTTTGCAAAAATGACACCGACGCCCCACTTCTTTGGGGGCCCATAAAAAAAACCTGGAGTACTTTGGGCAAAACTGGGAGACAGGGGTCTTTTTTTTTTGCTCTTTTATCACGTAGTGGTGTCCGTATATGGTTATTTTGCCATGACTCAAAAAACTACACACTGTGTAATTGTCATTTCTAAAATTCGTTATTTACTGTGACCACGAAAATTACTGGAATACAATTAAATGAAACAGCATACATACAAAATGCTTTCGACTGTTCCGACTGCGGAGTACACCTAAGTCGTAGCCTACGGCTACGTTCATTCGGAGGAGAATAGTTAGTGACTTCGAAGGTCGAGGTATGCTTTGTTACAACAAAAGCAAAAGTCAATATTATCACTGAAGGCTATTTGATTACTAAGGGTTAATAACTTACTTACTTATCCGGTACGGACCTTACAATAGACTGTTGTAAAAATTAACACAGTACTATGGGGATGAAAGTTTTCGATGATGATGCTTGCAGGATTTTTAGAATGAATGCGAATATGCTTTAAAATTATTCCATAACGTTACATTAAAAATAGATGTTACTGAACAAAATTTATGTATGGACTTTTGTTACCATATATCGCTGATTCGATATCGAACGAAACACTTTTTCCCACAATTTCTTATTCACAATTTCATTCGGAGACACTCTTCTTGTGCGCTCAAATTACAGAGAGATCGTCGAACAAGTACTCCAAAATTATAAAAAAATTGGAGCAAATATGTCGCTTAAGATACATTTTCTACACTCGCACTTGGACTTATTGCCGGACAACCTGGGCGATGTGAGTGACGAGCATGGCGAGCGTTTTCATCAGGAAATGAAAGAAATAGAGCACCGATACCAAGGATTTTGAAACGAAGCTATGATGGGGGACTATATCTGGTTCCTGATAAGAGAAACAGACCCACAACAATATAAAAGAAAGACAAAAGCACATAATTATATTTAATTTCAAGCTTTTTATTTTTGTGTTTAGATATTTTTTTTTAAAACTTTTTATAATTAATTAATGTTGATATCCTTAGGATAATTTCTTGTACATATAGCGAATTGTTTTTTAATTTAAAGTCATATATTTTTGTCACCCAACAAATTTTAATTTTTTTTGTAATAAAAAAGAAAAAACCTTACCATAGACAAAGTTTTTGTTGCATTTTTCAAGCTCATCTGAAGGTTATCTACACAGAAAAAAATACTTCATTAGAAGTACATGACATTTTTTCATTTGGTTGACTAGTGAAATAATTTCAAAGGTAAAATGCAATGTTCGAACTAAAAAGTAGATTCTGAGGGCTTTAGCGAAAAAATTCACAACTTCATTATTAATTGATGGATTTTCGTAAAAAGTAGCTTGTTTGATTTCTAAAACCTGCCACATTACGCATAAAATACAAAATAAATGCACTCTGTCAATTAATTTTTTTTTAAAATGCCCCTTATTCACTTGTAAATTTTCGGTAAAATTCCTGATTCAACAACCGATTACGACCGCTGTAGCTAGCCGATGAATGAAGACGCACATTATTTATGTTTTGGGGTCTACTACCATCCATTTAGTATATATTTTGGCGAGATTTGTTAGTTGCTGAAACAATTTTTCATACAAAAACAAATTAACCAAAAAAAAAAATTTTTAAAATTTAAAAAAAAAAAACAAAAAAAAAACCAAACGAAAAAAAAAAATTTTATTGCATTTTTCGAGCTCATGTCAAGGTTATCTACACAGAAAAAATTATCGCATCCGGAGTACATGAAATTTTTTTCATTTTGTTGAGTAGTGTAATTAAGCACGAACTCTGAAATCTCGTGTCAGAAAGTCTGACAGAGTGTGCATTAAAACCAGAGGAAGTAAAAATTCCACTCGCGAGCCGAAAAATTCAGCTCCTCCTCAATATTCAGCTCCTCCTCAAATTAAAAAAATTAAAATCTCGAGCGAATCAAATATAAAAACTAAAAATTCGATTCGGAGTTTATATTTCTATTTTGCTGGGAGTGAGAACTTTATAATGAAGAAAGCCGAATTTTTCGACCCGCGAGTGGAATTGTTTTGAATTCTGATATACATAAGAGTCAACTGCGACAAAAATCGGTTGAAATTTTTTGAAAGGTGCAGAAAATAATAAACGCCTATCAGAAAGGGTAGAATTATTACAGGACTAAAAATGGGTTGGCAGAATGGGGAATGTACCTATATTAAGTAAATAGTATATGTGGTGAAAAACTACAAATAACGTGATTATTAGTATGGAATGCTTGTGTCTAGAGATCGACTAAAAATTGAAATATAAGTTTAAATAAAGCTACTAAAGGCAAACCAAAATTTTTTTTGGACAACGACTGGAGATATATTAGTTATAGTGTACATGATTAAAAAGGGGTAAACATTGGCGACAAAGAATTAGACTTCAAAAACGAATAAAAATCGCTAGGAATGTTTAAAAATAGTGTCTGTGGGTAAAAAGGGGGATAAATTGGTAAAACTGGTACAACTTGCAATAACTTCAAAAATATATAGAAATGATTATAAATTTATTCAAAAAAATTTTGTGTCTGGGTAAAAAGCTGTAGAAGGTCATATAAGGGTACAATTTCAAAATCCGAGGAAAATCGTTTGGAATATGTTAAATATAGTGGACGTGTGCAAAAAACGCAACATTGGGTAAAAAGAGCAAAACAAACATAAAACTTGAAAGTGCAAAAAAATGGCATCATTGGGAATATGTGTATCAAAGATACTATATGGGTGAAAGGGCAGGAAAGTGCAAAACTTGAAAAAGGGGAACATTAGTTTGGAAAGATTGGGAATGAGTTAATAAGAGTGGTTGCGGCTAAAAATGGATAGAAAGGGTAAAAGATGAAACAATGAGAAATTTAGTTTGTAATGATTGGGAATTTATTGAAAATAGTGTAGTGTCTAACAAATGGATGAACTTCAAAAAGAGTCAAATTAGGTAAAACTTAAAAAACCAAATAAAAAAAATATATGACATGATTTGAATTATATGAGAAAGAAGTCTTCTTCATAAAAATTATGTTTATAAAATGGGTCAAAAATGGGTAAAATGTAAAAATGGGAAATTCTTTTGGAACGTTTAAAAATAGAATATGTGGATATAAACAATTATAAAAAGGTTTGGAAATGTGTTAATTAGTGTACGTGGATAAAATGGATGATTGAAAAAGGGACAAAAATGGTTAAACTTCAAAAAGACAGAAATTCGGGTTAAAATGGCGGCAACAAACGGTAGAAGCTCAAAATGCGGGAAAATTTGGGTTTGATTGCATGGGGTTGAGGATGTCTTGAATCTAACACCGAGCATGTTGTTCGCAGTTTTGAACAGTTTTAGAAAACCACCTGTTTTTGCTTGTAATTCCAAAATTTTGTGTATGACCCGTTTTACCTCTATTCAATGTTTCTGCACATTCCTAACATTTCCAAACGATTTTTCTCGTATTCTGAAGTTTTACCCATTTTGCCCCCTTTTTACCCTCCTTATACATATTCACAATTTTTGCACATTCGTATCCTTTCCAAAAGATTTTTCTCGAATTTTCATGTTTCACCCTTTTTGCACACCTCCACGTTACCCGTTTTATCCACATTCACACTATTTGCCACATGCCTAATCTTCGCAATCCATTTTTCTCACACCTTCAACATTTACCCTTTCAACCACTTTTTTACTGCATTTGGAAGATTTGCGTTCATAACCATTCAATACGACTTTTGTCGCATTTTTAAACACCTTTCCACCCTTCCCATTTTAAACGCCTTCCCTTAGTTTCAAACAATTTTCCCGAATCATAAAATATACACTATTTCCCAGTTGGAAATTTTGTCTTGAAGGCATTGTCAGTAGTATTTCCTTAGGACTATGTCAGTAGGTGATATCAATTTATATAAGACATCTTCTTGACATGTCACTGGTTTTGAGTTGGGGGACATACACTGCGAAGGAGCTGACAATCAATGTAAGACTGTTCTATTGATTTGTCAGCACTTTATCATGGCTGACTCTTACTAACAGCGAGTCATGTGTGTGGATTTTCACGATTTTCAAAAACGTCAAACTGAAATTTTTTATTTATTTCTAGTTATGAAATATGTATATGACATACGTTTTCAGAATTTATATGAAAATATTTGAAATTTGTTAGAAAAATATGCTAATTTTCAGAGCATTATAATTATGAATGTATGTCTCACTTTTTGTCATCTTATCTTTCAGATTTTATTTAATATCGTGCAACAGAACAGATCCATACATATGCACATATACATAAATTCCAATAAATAAGTAGCTATAAGATGACCCGCAACACCATATTTAAAGACGAAAATAAACTGGCCCACAGATGAATGGTTACTCAAGACGTCTTGTATACATGTCATAAGGTGATCACCACTGTTAACAAAACATGAAAAATTCCTGCTGACTTTTGACCAAATGTATGCAAATGTCAGGAGGTGTCATGACGTTTTTTGTATGTGAAGTGGCTCGGAAAGGCAGCAGTGACACTGACATGTCAGATCTTTGTCATTGATGGTGTCTATAGGAAATTTCCAACTGGGTTGTTACCCGCTTTTCTACTTTTCCACCCATTTGTACATTTTTCCTATACATTTGGTAATTAAACATTATTATGAAGTTTCACTCGCGAATCATTCTTTTTGAATTAAATCGGGAGCGAACAATATTTTCAAATCTTTGAAAATAAAAATTCGGCTCCCGAGATTAAGATACAACTTTTAAGTTTGAAAGATTTAAATCTCCAACGAATTAAAAATTAAACTCCCTTGCCGATTCAAAATTTTTTGAGCGAATGAAAATGAATGGCTCTCCCATAGACTAATACATACCTAGATAAACTTATTCTCTCATCTGACGTTTCATTTCACACTCTTCGTGATGCGGTCGGTGTGATAGAGAGATGTTTGACGAAAAGTGATATACACCAGGTGGAATTACAATAACTTCTTGCTTTAATTTTTCATGCCATTTTGGTGAAAAACTGTGAAATTTAAATGTGTTTTAAACTTTTTTATTGACTGTTATTGTTAGCATACATTTGTGTTGTATTTAACACACTAATTTTAACACACAAAACGAAATGCCGTTGTTGTTATTTTGTTCGTTGTTTTGAACCATTGCCTCTATCTGGTATTAGTAAAGCAATTCTTTTCAACATCAAACGTATACATCACACGAGGACAAATGTCAGAAATTTGGTGAGTGAAAGATTTTCTCTACCCATATTTACTCTATGGGCTCTCCTTGCTCTGATACAAACATATAATTTGCAAAATAGGTAGAGTGAAATGTCAAATGAAATAAACATTAAACAAACTCGAACAATTGCTCGTTCTCTATCTATATCATAGAATAACACATACATAGATGAACGTATTCTCTCATCTGACGTTTCATTTCACACTCTCATCGTAGGTTTGTGGAAATGAGAGCAATTAAATTTAAAATTAACCTACACCAGGTGGAGTTACAAAATATGTTCACTTAACTTTTTCATGTCGTTTTGGTGTAGAACTGAAAAATTTAAATGTATTTTGCACTTTTTTGTTGACTTTTATCGTTGGTATACATTTGTATTGTATTTAACACAACTAGTTTGTCACAAAAACACGAAATTCAGTTGTTGTTCCTTTGTGGATCTCTGTATACTATTGCCACCATCTGGTATTATTGAACCCATATTTTCCACCATCCAATGTTTACTTTCCACCGTACCTATGACGTTTAATTTATTGAGCGACTAAAAGCTTCTATGGTATGTGTTATTCTATGATCTATATCGTTGTTAGTAATGGACTGTGGAAGCCCCAGAGTGTATCCAAGCTTCCAAAAGGAAAATTCGTCGTTACAAGTTCGTGTTCAAAACTTGGGTTTGGGTTGGGCTTATGAAGCCTTTTAAAGTAAATACTGTTTTTTAGCTACATAATAGATTTGTCGCAAGTCCTGACCACAATAGATAATAATAGAACAATGAATATTAATGGCACAACAATAACTGATTGTTAAAAAAAAAACTTCACAGAAAATAGAAAATAAAATAAAAAATAAATAATTCTTTCCCATGATAAGATGAGCTTACACATACATACGTATGACTATGACTTGGTAGAGCCTATTAATTGGAAGAAGCGACAAAGATCACTTATAATCCAGCCTTGGTCAAACTTAGATTATTCAAAAACCCGGTTTTTCAAATATGTCGGTTTTCGATTTCTTTGAATATTACGATTTTGGCTAACCCAGGTGTAGAAACCGGTTAATAACCGGTTTCGGTTTTATGTCTGAATGCTAAACTATGCCTTTTACAAACATCTTTTATTTTTAATTCAGCCTTTTTGAATTTTGAGATCGACTACCGAGTACATAGCCATGCGTAAGAATATGCCTTCATGGTATGTGATGGAAAACTAAAGTGTGGGCCATGGACTAATACATACATATGTACTATTATTCTCTCACCTGACGTTTCATTTCACACTCTTCGTCGTAGGTTTGTGGAAATGAGAGAAATTAAATTTCAAATTAGCTTCCACCAGGTGGAGTTACAAAATATGCTTACTTAACTTTTTCATGTCGTTTTGGTGTAGAACTGAAAAATTTAAATGTATTTTGCACTTTTTTGTTGACTTTTATCGTTGGTATACATTTTTATTGTATTTAACACAACTCGTTTGCCACAAAAACACGAAATTCGGTTGTTGTTCCTTTGCTGGACATTGTTTACTATTGCCTCTATCTGGTGTTATTGAACCCATGTTTTTCACCATCCAATGTTTACTTTCCACCGTACGTATGACGTTTAATTTATTGAGAGAATAAAAGTATCTATGAATGTATTAGTCTATGGTGTGGGCCATGTATAATTTTGAATTTAATTTCGCTTTAAAAAAAATACTAATGCAGACACAGTACCTTATTCGACCAGCCTAATTTTTCAGAACATTGTCGATTGTTTGGGCCTCATTTTCGTGTTTTAAGGCCTCAATGGACTCGGGACTGTTTGCGTGGCATTTACCTTTCACGGCGCTCTAGAGATAATATTCCAACGGGTTAAAATCACAGCTGCGAGGCGGCCAATGGACTACCGAGTTTCATCTGATTATGCGGTTTTCGTACACAGTGCGTTAAAGCTCGATTGTAACGTTGCCTGCGTTGCAAGTAGCACCGTCCTGTTGAAACCATTCTTCGTCCATGTCATCCTCTTCAACTTTTTGGAACAAAAATCCGCTGAGCATGGTACGGTAACGATCGCCATTGATGGCTTCTTGCTAATTTTCGCAGAAAAATGGGGATATGATGCCGCCGCCCCGAGGTGGAAATGGGCTTTATCAGAAAACCATTATTTTTCGGTAAAAATGCTCATTTTCAGCCAAGCGATCTTCAAACCATTCAGTGAAGTGAAAACGCATCGAATAGCCACGAGGCTTCGGTTCTTGAACTATTTGAACTTAAACCTTCATACCGAGGTCTTTATAAAAAAAAATGCGAGAATTGCGAACGGTGGCGAGTTGTTGATGTCTGTTCCAGCACACTTTCAGCTACAGCGGCAACATTTTCCACTGGATGAGCACGTAGACGAGTTCTTTTGTGCAATAAGCACCCGGGTTGACAAACTCGCTTCACAAATTGATCCACAAAGAGAGTTGGTGGAACTCTATTTCTATCGAATTTATTTCTTACAGTTTGAGTTGATGGCTCAGAAATTTGGATGAAAGTTTTTTAAATTTCGCGACCCATTTCATAAATTTCCAACTTTTACCTAATAGTCTGGCACTTCCCAAACGTCAAACTGACCATCTGCTTCGATATAACAGGAGGTTACAATTCCAAATTTGACATGACCCACCCTTTATTTATTTGTTTTATTCAACCTGTCTCTTCTAATATTTGACTTCCCAACTTAGGCAAAATCATCGTTGAGTAAATATTCCTTTGGACGTTTTGTACTTACTTCGTTTTGGATTGTGAATACTGTTTATTGTTTTATGCATTCCGGCTACCATATTACCCGAGTTTTTATTGTTCCGGAATTTACATCTAAGTCGGACTTGGCAGATATGACGTCTATGACCTTGGACAACTTATTTCAAAAAAACTATCTGAGAAATAATTCGTTGGCAAAGTCTTTTGTGTCTGTTTGATGGGGTCAGTAGTCAGTAGAAGTCAGTGAGATATAAAAATGGATTTAGATTTATAATTATGCGTTGTTATATCAGTCGTGTAAAGACTAAAAAACCGGGTTAATTGACTTGAAATAACCGGTGAAACCGGTTCTACGAAGACAGCACATATGTCTAACCTGCCGAAATTCGGTTAACTGGTTTCGGTTTTGAATACACTAGTCCAAGCTACTTTGCGATTATACAGTCGACCCTCGCAAGCCAGACATAACCTCTTCTAGCAAAAATAGCTGCCGCTGTTGCGCTTCCATGCAGACAGCTATGACAACCTACAAATGTATCAGGTAGTTGGGCACTATACTTCGGATTAGACTTTTCAATTTATGTAGAGGCGTGTATCCATAGATAATATCTTTCGAGTTGCCTACATCATTCTGTTCTATTTCGCATATGTCCACAAAATTGCTGATTTTGTTGGGATGAATTTCGTGGAATAATTAGACGTTCACCCATTTTAGAACGATAAAAAACCTGAAGCAGCTAATGTGCTTATGTATAAAAATACGTAATGTATAAAATATGTAATAAAAACAAGACCGACAAATAACACTGTGGAACACAGAAAAAAATAGCAAGGTGCTGACAATGGTTTCTGGTAGAGTGGTAAAAAAATATAAGTGCATGTTTTGAAAGTTTACTTTAGAATTTTTTTTAGGGGGGGTGAAATTTCGCCCCTTGTGCACATTCTTATGATAAATCTGCATAGGAAAACATGTTATCCTTTCATTTTAGGTATGCTATGGGCTAAGAAATTTTATTTAAAAACCCATTTTGTGTTAATGTTTAATATTTAACCCGTTAAACCCCTGTTTTAGGGATGTGTTCTACCCTTTTCCACAAAGCCAACAAAAAAGACCCATATATTAAGGCGGTAAATCTATATATACAGTGGTGTGCGATGAAATAGAGTCAACACTAATCAACATTTTCAAAACAAAAACAAATGTAGATAAATTAAATTTTGTTTACAACTTTTATTTTTAATTGTTCAATTAAGAACTAGATATAACATTTTAGAACATTAATGTCCAAATTTAAAATTAAATCATTAGGTATAAATCAAAATATTTCAAAATGCCCCGTTTTGCCTGTGAATTAAAATAGAGTCATTGCGATTCATCATCTGAACTAGAATAAGTAGCTGTGTCAAATAAAATGTATGTTTCATTAATCCTTTATATTATCTCAGTACTTTATGAAATAACTATTATTTTTTATCATAGCTAATCAACGCCTTGATATTGAATCATCAAGTCTCCACAAGTCTTGTTTTCCACGCTCATCTTTATTAAATTGGTTTATTCCTTTGATAGACACTTTAATGTCCAGCCACAAATTCTGAATAGGATTTAAGCCCGGCGACTGCATAGACCATCTTAAAACTATGACACTATTATTTTCAAACGAAGCTTTTGCTCGCTTCGATGTGTGTATGGGGTCGATATTATGTTGAAACACCCAGCGAAGCGGCATTTCCCATTTAGCACAAGGCATCATGATGTTTTTTTTAATACAGTGGTATAATATGCAGCATCCATTGTCTGTTCAATTTGGAATAAAGGTTCTGTCCCAATGTAAGAGTAACAACCCCGTACCATTATGTTTCCCCTACCACGTTTAACTGTTTGGATTGTATTCTGGGACCTGAATTCGGTGTTGGAAGGTCTTCGTACAGGAAGATTACTCTTATCATAATTACCCAAGCTCACTCTAGTTTCAGCTGTCCTCAAAATATTTCGCCATTTGCGTACGGACTATTTCACATGCTCCTTGGCAAAATGCAACATTTTTTGAACGTTCCGTTTGGATAGAAATGGAACTGTTCGGACACTTTTTTCCTTTAAATTGTTTTTAGTTAGCATTTTTCTTAATGTAGAGTTGTCAACATCCCGATCGTATTGCTTTTTAAGGTCGGAAGAGGTAACAAAAGTCGAACTCTACGTGGCGCAATATTTTTGGTTCCAAATGTTCTGTAATTTTCAGGGTTTTACCGTCTGTTTCCTGGATTGGGGTTATATTTTATTCCAGTCTCCAACATTTTCTTTGTGCATCCAATTATGTCAGTAATTTGTGTGTAGCTCTGAATTCTTTTATGGTCTCATTTATTCTTTCTTGGCGCTCATGATTGCAATATTTACATCGGCCCATTTTGGAACAACAATAATGACAATTTCTTAATGCTATTAATAAACATTAATCATATTTAGACGCTAAACTTTGTTTTCAAATTCAAATCCAAACTACCATTAACCATTTCAAAAAGCTATTTTATAGCACACGACATTACATAGCCTTTAAAATACTGACACTGACCTGGAGAACAGTAGTGTAAAAAATTTATTAAAAATGACGGCATTATATTCAGCAGAGGACCGGTCAATCAGGTTCAGAATTTCTTTAAATGAAACATCTTTGACCACTGATTTGCAGAGAATAAGAGTTTTGACGAGTATGTGACTCTATTTGATCGCACACCACTGTATATAAGTTTCGTGTCACAATGTTAGTTACCTTACTCCTCCGAAACGGCTGGACCGATATGTATGAAATTTCGTATGCATATCGGGTAGGTCTGAGAATCGGCGAACATCTATTTTTCATACCCCTTAATGATAAGGGTAACCCAGGCCGTGCCACGCCCCCTTTTAAAAAATCGCTCTGACGGCCTTTTTAATATACCGATTGTTATGAATATTTCACAATGTGGTACTGATGATCTACTGATACTGGCACCGGCCATACCATTTGAAATTTAAAATGGCTATATCTCATGAACTATCAGAGGTATGAAGATGAGATTTGCTATATATGTTGTTGATACATTATGAATTACAGCCAGAGTGGTAGTGGGATGTACCAGGCCCCTTTTAAAATAAACCGTTATAGCAGTCAGAATAATACAAGGTGGCGCAAAAGTAATCCTCCTATCAGAAAATGCTATAAATTTTGCGATTGGCCCCTAATGTCAGTTCTGTTTTGACATTTGTGTAGTAAACACATGCGAAATACACGTTAATAAACAATGTTACGCTACACTGCTCCAGAACGCGGAATATTGCTGACTATTTATTTGACCAATAATCGGTCGGTGACTTTGGCACAACGTGAATTTCGTCGCAGATTTCCTGGCCGTCCAACGCCTACTGGTGAAACACTGCGACGTGTAGCCGTTCGCCTCGAAGAGACTGGCACAACACGAGATGCTGCCAGGCGTGGCAGACCCCGGAGTAGCCGTTCTGCAGAGAATATTGCTGCTGTAGCCGAGGATGTCATGGAAGCGCTGTGAGCGCTACAGAGCAATGATCAACGGGTTCTTTTTGCCGCAACTTGATGAATTGGGATTGGAAAACATGTGGTTCCAACAAGACGGTGCAACGGCACACACTGCACGTGCCACAACCGATATGCTGAAGGATGCATTTCCCGGGCGCCTAATCTCCCGTTTTGGCGATTTGCACTGGCCAGCAAGATCGCCTGATTTGACCGCTCCAGACTTCTTTTTGTGGGGCTTTTTGAAGTAGCGGGTTTATGTCAACAAGCCTCAGACTCTTGCAGCTCTTAAAGACAATATCCGTCAAGAATGTGAGGACCTATCGCCGGAAGTTTTGGCCAAAGTGATGGAAAATGCCATAAAAAGGGCTCAAATGACAATCAACTGTGGCGGCGGCCATTTACATGACATCATATTCTCGACTTGATGTAAAAAAAATTAGAAGACCAAATAAAAATAATCCACAAGAAGAAGCAAAGTTTTTTATTTTTTTTTTAAATTACAGCCAAAAAACATCGGAAGTTTACTTTTGCGCCACCTTGTAGTTTGATCGTCCATTCACAGTATATTACAGTTGGCCTACATACGAACATGCTATTTGGAACAAAGTTGGCAAAAAGGACCGAGGTGCTGCCCACACGCGTCAATATTTGACTATTACATATACTATAGCAAACAATTGACGGTAAACCAGGCACTTGACAACATATTTCAATGTATCTCAAAAAATATATGGCCGATTCGATTTAAATCATTAAATCAAAAAATTTGAATCATATCGGCCATATATCTTTTGAGATACATTGAAATATGTTCACAACTGTCAGATGTACGGACAATTGTTTGATACAGTGTAGGAATGTGAGGTTCGGTACATATACTACTGATATAATGCAAATTACTTTTTGGGGAAAACCAATAAAAATACGGCTATTAAAAAGGTCAGGCTAAGACGCTAAGAAAGTGACCACAGGTTCAAATGAATATGATTATCATTGAGGTCAGTTTCGAGAGCATCCTAAATATCGTAATCCCAATAATGCATTTTTTAAAAAAAAATTCAGAATAATCGTATAGAGGCTACTATAATCACTGGAAATTGTAATGGAATCAATGCCCTGATTCCACGCATTCCTATGATACCTACAGACATGCCCATCGATTTCAAAAGATTCCAGTTTCCGATTCTGTTGCCATTTGCGATGACTATTAATTACAATTCAGGGGTAGCCAAGCGCAACGGGTACAGCTATTATAGTATAATGAGAAGCTTTTTTTTTTTTTTTTTGTTTTGCGAAGACCAACACTCAGGGGATGTCCCCTATAAATGCAGTGCATTGCATTGGACTTAGGAAAATGGAATGGGAGTAGGGGGAAAGAGAGGGAAGTACTTGTTCATATTTGCACACGATAATATCAGCACACGATCGAAATCTAAACAAATACTTCTAACAAATAGTTATTTTACATTCTATAGGTTTATTTGCCCATTGTCAACTAAACGTGGCATTATCCCGTGTCGGAACGCCAGCAGATATATTCATTTACTGCAACCATAATGGAACAAAATAATTTTGTTCACCATTGGGCATTACAAAAACTTTGAAGGCAAAACGAAGTTTGCCGGGTCCAGCTATACTTATATATGTATAGATATATATGTAGATAGATATTGATTACAGGCGCTCCTCCTAGAAACTTCGCATTAAACAAGAATTTTCCCTCCATATGTTAGTCTAGACACAAACTAAAGCTAAAGTACCCAAAATAGTTGATAATACTGGGATGTAATAAATTTGATAAAAAAAAAGTTGTTTAATTTCATAACTTCGTTCCACAAAACATCGAAAAATATCTACGCATTTCCGTTTTACGCACACTTTTGTGATGATGTGTTTTCCTATATAAAATGTGTGAAGTCATTTCTGGCCATGACATCATTGCATACTTTTTGTCGGCAGGGCGAAGTCTGCCGGGTGAGCTAGTTTTTACATAAAATTGATGAACACATCCTGTTTCTAAAATGTAACGATAACATGGATTCTTTGCCGATTCATCATAAGAATATGCAAAAGGGGGAAAATTTCAACCCCCTGATAGGTTTATGTTTTTTTTTACCCCCTCTACCAGAATCCGTTATCAAAACCTTGCCTAAAAAGGTGTACAATTTCTGACTATGATTATAAGTGCATGCCTCCAACTGTCATATTTTCCTCAAGCGTGAAAATAATCAAAAGTTATCCCAGTAAAGAAACCCAGCAAACACCCCCAAAATGCAGGTTCTTACAGACCTATTAGTTTATTATCAGCATTGAGCAAAATCCTGGAAAAAGCCATTAAGCTGAAATTAAACAAATTCGCTGAAGATAATAACGTTCTTCCTGCAGAACAATACGGATTTCGTCGACAACATAATACCATCCATTCTATATTGCGAATTAGAAAGCTGGTACAAAATAATTTCAATTAAGGAGAATCTACCGGATTGATGGTAATAGACGTAAAAGCAGCTTTCGACTCCGTTTGGTACGATGCCCTAATTTCTAAAATGTTTAACTATAATTTCCCCATATATATCATTAACATTATTAAATCGTTTCTCACCGATCGCACCTTTAAAGTCCACGCTTGTGGTAACCTGTCAACAACTAGAAGTATTGTAGCTGGGTGCCCCCAAGGATCTTGACTTTCACCAATTCTGTACAACATCTTTACTTCAGACTTTCCCCAATTCGATGGATGCCAAGCATCAATTTTTGCAGATGATACCGCCATTCTTAGTTCTGCTGTTCTTGCGACGGATATAATAACAAGATTGGAAGAAGCTTCCGCTTTCGTTTACGCGTACTTCAAAAAATGGAAAATTCACGTTAATGCTGAGAAAACTCAAACTATATACTTCACCAGTAGGCGGTAATCGATATTCGTCCCACAAAGGTGTATCATCTGCAACAATGCTGAAATAAACTGGGAGAAAAAAGTAAAATATCTTGGAGTAATTTTGGATTCGAGAATGACGTTTAAAGATCACATTGCCTATATAGTTGATAAGTTTAATCATTTGATTCGTATCATGTACCCTTTAATTAATAGAAACTCTCATTTGAATATTACAAATAAAATGTTTATATTCAAGGCGGTATTTCAAGCTGTCCTCTTCTACGGAACACCATCATGGAACACCATCATATTAAAAAACTTCAAATAGCCCAGAATAAAGTTTTAAAAATGATCTTTAACCTGCCAAGGCGTTATTCGACACTGTGTCGTCATGATTCCGCAAAAGTGGAATTAGTAAACGACAGACTAGCACGTCTAACTGAAAACTTTATATCAAGATGTCAATCATCTGATTTCGACTATATCAGAGAAATAGCCTCAGTACATAACAATTAGTTTTTAGTATAGGTTAAGTTTTAATGTGATATTCTAGTCATAACATTCAGAAAGGTGTTTTTGTGAATTTTCCTTCAAACTGCACACCATCCAAAACCATACCTTATATAAATTATAAAATTAATTTTTAAGGAGCAAAGGTTGATACAAGCCTAAACTCTTTGTTATATTAGATATACTAATAAGAAATTAAATGTTTATATTAATAAATGAATAAATTGAATTGAAAAAAAAAATATTTTTTTTTGTGTGCCACAGTGTAATTATACACATCTTTCAAAAATGTATTTTATTTTTCAATAAGATTAAGACTTTTGATTATGTCATCTGTGAGAATGATTGATTCTCCAAATTCGATGAAGAAATAAGATACAAATGATCTGTATAAAAACTTGATATTCATAATTTTAGGTATCTCTACATTACTCGGATTGAATATAGTATACAATGTTATATATACAATTAAATTATATGCGGTAACCTTGACCTTAATTTGCAATTACTGTTCGTTGTTCTCTTGATAATGAATTCTTAATGGATTCTATTTAATACAGTGGAAACAAGACAAGCTCATCTAACGAGACATTTAATTTTTTTGTTTTGCTTTGTAAAATATTCACTAAGGCGCAGTTTCAAAGATGACACACATAATGACAATAAATAAATATTAAAGTAAATGGTTTCCCATTACATCCCATGAAGGTATTGTTGAGTGTGAAGTCGTTGTTGGAGCTAAGGAGTCGGAGTTCAGGAAATTTGCTTGGAGTCGGACTTCAAGTCGTTTTTTCAGCCCGACTCTGCGAATATCAAAAATAGCAAACGAAGCCGATGAAGGAATATGGACAGTTTGATAACGCTGTGACTTTTTGAAAAAAATATATTTTTTCGGTAAAACCAAAAAGTTTTATTTCCCAAAACAGTCTCTGGTTAGCTCGATACATTTAATCCATATTTTTTTCAAATATTTTATTAATTCCAAATAAAAAGGAAACCTAAAAATAGGCGTTTCTTGCAATATCTTCATTGGACACTCGGCGTCTTCATTCGACCCAAATCTCTTACTGCCATGCCACTGTTTCATGTTTGGAAATATAAATTAGTTTCGGCGGGGTAAATCCGGAGAAGATGACAGATGAAATAGCAATTTATAGTTCAATTTATGGATTTCGGTCATAAACACTGTGTGATTTTTTCTTCACCAAATGCGGTCGTTTTAGCTACAAATCAATCTCGAATCAATGTCGGATTAGCCGCTGATCATTTTACCTTTCTCAAGGTAATCCATGTTAATACGTATGCATCCAAAACAACTGTCCCCAGGACCCAGTTAGCCGACATACCCACCTTGGTCTTCTTTGGTACAAGTACACGGCTTTGAATTTTCCGTGGCCTATAGTGTGTTCTGATTAATCCGTGTTTCGTCCACGGTTACGAAACAGCGCAAAATCTCCTTCGGATTGTGGTTAAAAGTCGCCAAACACTCCTTTGAAGTAATGAAGTAACTTGGCTTTGACTTTTCCATGGCCTATGCTGTGTTGTGATTAATCCGTGTTTCGTCCAAGGTTACGAAACAGCGCAAAATCTCCTTCGGATTGTGGTTAAAAGTCGCCAAGCACTCCTTTGAAGTGATGAAGTAACTTGGCTTTGACTTGCCATGGCCTATGGTGTGTTGTGATTAATCCGTTTTTCGTCCACGGTTACGAATCCTTCGAATTGCGGTTAAAAGTCGCCCAGTACTCCTTTGAAGTAGTGATGTAACTTGTATTATGGCCGAGTGTGAGTAATCGCGGCACCCATTGCGCATTTAGCTTTTTGGTAGGCAAATATTCTTGTAAAATGTGATAACCAACCCGCTCAGCGGAGATAGCCCATCGTCAAATATAATTCCATAGATTTTAGCAACGGTTTCGGGTGTGACGTCCATTTTTGCGCGACCTGAAAGTTCTGTGTAACTGGTGCTGGTAGTACCACAACGGAATTCTGTAAACCACTTTTTCACAATTGACGATGATGGAGCAGAACCCCAGTAGTATTTATGATTTCGTTGTTGCGTTTTTTACGAAAAAAAAAAATCAACTTTTATTAATTTTCGTCAAAATTGAGGAGATTGTCTGCTTAAAAAGGCTGGGGCAAATTGGGGGCAATGAAAAATCGCCCAAAAAATTTATGAAAAATTGCCCAAAAAACCCATACAAATGTGGGCGAAATTTCATATGAAATATCGTCCAGAAAAAGTGGGTCTTATTTCATAAATTGTGGTCATTATTTCATTTTCACCCTTTACGTTTGTGAAAAATTACGCATTTGGATGTTTTTTCATAAAATTAAATATGAAAACAGACCCATTGTGGGCCATATTTCATAATTGTAGATACGAAAAATAGCTCAAACTTGAAATTAAAACAAAAATATTACAAAATATAAATATTCGATTTGTAATGAAATCTTGGCTTTTTCGGACAACAAAATATATTATTGAAATTTTTGAAAATTATTTTTTTTTTCTTTGCTACAACACAATATGAATTGACTTTCTGTCAGCGGCACTCGCTAAAACAAAATATGAAAAATTATTTCGAAAAAATCGCGCGATTTTGGGGAAATAATTTTTCGACTGCGGCGCTTCAATACAATAGTGGCGTTATTTTCGCAACTTATACACGTTAACTCATACAAAATAATAACCTGCACGTTAACATGTATAAGTTTAGAAGTTGAGAACAACCCCGATAAAAGTGTTAGAGCGTTTTGTATGAAAAATATAAAATTATCATTCCATTTCTTATATTTATTTCCACGACGTTTCGAAAGTTATGATGTAAATATAAGGGGTAGTTAATTTGTTGATCAAAATATTTAACAAATTATATAAAATATTATTGATTTTTTTCTTCTTCAAGAAGAATTATTCCAAACCAATGGATACAAACAACAACTAATCCAAAATCACAAGGATATAAAGTGACGAAAGAAACCGAGGAATAGCTCGATTCTCAAACACACAGTTGTCTGCACGTATATCACAAAATCCAAAAAATTGAGATAAGTACACTTTCTATGGTAATTTTTCAAGATCTATCAATCTGTCTAGTCCCCAGGTCGCTACCTCCTACAGATTATGAAATATTTAGGCGTTTTATAATTGTATATCCATAAAAACAAAAAATAAAATGCGTTATAAAATCGTATATAACAATATTGTGGATATACAATGAAAAATATATGAAATTTGCGAATTCAAAAATTGTTACGTTATCTCCACGTATGTGCAAATAAAAAATTATTTTAACGACTTTATTATAAATTTAAAAAAAAAACTGAATTCTAATCATAAACTTAATTAATTTTTCAATCTCAATACTCCGTAGAACAATAATTGTTATAAACTAAAATATTTATAAAAATCAAAATATAAAGACAAATTTATATCACTCGAACACAAGTTTTCATTATGAAAATTCGACTGAATATAAATAATAAAAAAAATAAAAAAGCAATTTCTTCTCTTATTAACCAGTTATTAAGTTAGAAAAGTATTTAACATCTTCTTCCGGAAGATAAATTATACAGACTTTCAATGTCTTTTTTTCTCTGATGAAATTTTATTTCGGACTGAATTATCAAACTCAATTTCAAAAAGATTGTTTGGTAATTTTTCAGCAAATAGGCGATATAACGGGTTTTTCAACAGAGACGCTACAAAAGTAAATCGATAGGGACAGCAAACGACGCCATATTTTTTCCCGCTCTTTTGACATTTCTCTTCAGTAAGGTTTGCCATTTCATCATGGAAAGATATACGAGCCAACAACGAGTCGAAATTATTAAAATTTACTACCGAAATTTAGAGTCAGTGGCCTCAACTTTAAGAGCCCTACGTCCAATTAATGATCGTCATAATCGTCCTACCAGATCAACAATTGAGCGTCTAGTGGAACAATTTGAATCCACAGGCACAGTACAAAATATTCCCGTACCAGTGAGACAAAGAAGTGCCCGTAGTGTCGAGAATATTGCTTCCGCTGAGGCTTCAGTTCAAGAAAGCCCAAATGTGTCTCTCACACGTGGTTCTCAAGCGTTGGGCATCTCTGTGACGTCGTTGTGGCGAATTTTGCGAAAAGATCAAATTGACTCAAGAACTGAAGCCGCTTGACCACCATAAGCGTCGTATGTTCGTGAATTCGGCTGAGCAACAACTTGAAAATGATTCGGATTTTCATCGGAAAATCATCTTCAGCGATAAGGCTCATTTCTTCTGGCTGAATGGCTTCGTCAATAAGCAAAATATGCGTTATTGGTCAGACAGCAATCCACACGTAATCCATGAGTCATCATTTTAAATTTTACAGTTTCTCACCAAAATTACATGAAAAATTACTTATAAAGTCAGAAGTTCTTGTAATTCCCCCTGGTGTAAGTCACTTTTCATCAAACATCTCTCTATCACTCCGACCGCACAACGAACAATGTGAATGGAAACGTCAGATCAGTCAAATATTCTCTCTTTAAAAAATTATTCTAGGACGCAGGTTGCTTAATATTAAAGTAGTTTTCTTTACAGACGGTAGTTGTCAGCAGCAATGTTGATATTTATTTAACTACGATGGATGATGGAGCTTTCAAACCGACCTCTACAATGTTACCCCGAAGATGCCAGATGGTTGGCATTATGAGCGACAGCACTGTTATAGACATTGATTAAGGCCACGTTCGACTATCAGTGCAAATAGAACGATTAACGGAAAAGGAAATGGAGTGAGACTCTATTCCATTTGGAAGAAGTCGTACGATCATTCTAATTCCGCCTAAAGGGCACCTTAGACCTGTGGATCAGTCGGCCGACTATTAGTGTCGGGCATTGTTTCGCCTTACACTAACCAATTTTCTGGCCGACTTTCTGAATGTCAAACTGCACCATTTCCAATTGAAATTTGATAAAAATCAATTGAAATTTAAAAATTCTATTTGAAATTTGAAATACACCAATTGAAATTTAAAACACATCAATTGAAATTTAAAACACATCAATTGAAATTTAAAACACATCAATTGAAATTTAAAATACACCAATTGAAATTTAAAAATATAATACATAAAATCGGTTAATAATTTTTAAATTTCAAGTGACGAATTTTAAATTTCAATTGATGTCTTTCAAATTTCAATTGATGTCTTTCAAATTTCAATTGGTGTTTTTTAAATTTCAATTGATGTATTTTCAAATTTTTTCAAATTTCAATTGGAAATGGTGTACACTATTTTCAAATTTGAAAAATATCAATTTAATTTTGAAAAATGTCAATTGAAGTTTGAATATTATATTTGAAATTTGAAATACATCAATGAAAATTTAAAAATTCTATTTGAAATTTGAAATACAACAATTGAAATTTAAAAAACATCAATTGAAATTTGAAAGACATCAATTGAAATTTAACATTCGTCACTTGAAATTTAAGAATTATTAACCGATTTTACGTATTAGATTTTTAAATTTCAATTGATGTGTTTTAAATTTCAATTGATGTCTTTTAAATTTCAATTGATGTGTTCCAAATTTCAATTTATGTATTTCAAATTTCAATTGTTGTATTCCAAATTTCAATTGATGTGTTTTAAATTTCAATTGATGCCTTTTAAATTTCAATTAGTGTGTTTCACATTTCAATTGATGTATTTTAAATTTCAATTTATGTTTTTAAAATTTCAATTGATGTATTTCAAATTTCAAATAGAATTTTTAAATATCAATTGATTTTTTTCAAATTTCAATTGAAATTTAAAAATTCTATTTGAAATTTGAAATACATCAGTTGAAATTTGAAAAACAATAATTGAAATTTAAAATATATCAATTGAAATTTGAAACACATCAATTGAAATTGAAAAGACATTAATTGAAATTTAAAACACATCAATTGAAATTTAAAATACACCAATTTAATCTAAGCTTTAACTAATCTAAGCGATATTAATCTAAGCGATATTAAGCGTTTCACACTTAAATTCCGACTTGCGCAATGACAATGTTGCCACATGTTAAATTTCAAGAAATAGCAAAAAAAGGTTATTTCAGACAAATTTTGTTATCATGTGTTGAGAATGCAAGTGTAATCAAGGAGAGACTAAAAAACTTAACTTTACAAAATGGCATAAACTTGGTAAGTTCATTCAAATTATTTTATTTAATGGACGACTACGTATATTTTTATATTTCTTAATTTGAAGGATAATTGAAAACAAAATTGGAATTATTGTTCGTACCCACTATTATTGTTGGTACCCACTGTTAATACATCTTATCAATTTTTTTTAACCTTAAACAACAATATAAAGTTATCTTCAATTCCAAAGCGTCAGTTTATTTCACAGCGACAAGTTGAACAATATGCACTCAAATCGATCTGTGCTGCAATTGCTTTTTGCATCCAGCCTTGTGGCACTAACAACTTACGGTGCTAGTACATTAGCAGCAGTTGGACGCCCTGAAGGTCCTGATGGTGGACAGGAGGTAAAAATTTTCCAAGTGCCCTACTTAGTGCAACTGAGAGATGAGAGCGACAAGTTATTCTGTGCGGGTACTTTGGTGTCACCTCAACATGTAGTAACGGCTGCTAGTTGTTGCGATAAACTGGATTATACTAAGATAGTGGTGGTCGCTGGAGCCAGCTCAATAACTGACGAGGGTGTACAGCGTAAAGTTAGTCAGATTACAAAACATCCGGAGTATTCGTCTGAAACTAAACATTCAAATGTTGCTGTTCTCAAATTGGACCAGCCAATGGAAGTCGGACGTAACATTAGACCTATAACATTGTGCAAAGATGCTGTCGCTGAGGGCGAGTTGGTTCAAACACCGGGATGGGGTCGAATGGGCCTCTCTGATCCAGTGGGTGATAAAGTACGCAGCGCTCGTATACCAGTAACATCACAAGCCACATGTGACATGGAATTTACAGCATCGGGGGAGAAGAATTTGTTCTGCGTTACTGGACATCCGGGACTAGCTCATTGTGTTGGAGATTCTGGTGGCCCTGCCGTTTTCAAGGGAAAATTATGTGGTATAATCGCAGTGGGTGATAAATGTTCGCAACCCGGTGAAAGTTCTGGTTTCACAAATGTCTTGGACGTGCAAGCATTTATAGAAACAGCTCTGATTTAGTGATAAATGAATGAATGTGAATATCTACAGGTGCGAATATTTCTCGTGGAATAAATAAATAAATTAAATGTGAACAAATAAAGAAAAATTGTGCAGAATTTTGTATGACAGAGCGTCTTTTCACTTTCAAATTCACTTTTTTCCGAAACTTGTAGCGGTTATCTCAATTCTACATAAGTATAGGTCAGCGGCTGACCTATGAGTTATCACAATCATCAGACTGTATGTGATGTGTTGTTCTCAATTCATAAAGTTTACTTATCTTTGTGTAATAAATGGGGAATATTGGGGTTTTAAAATTTCGGCGAGATAAAAGAAATGTATTAACTCTGCGTTCAGACGATACAAGACAATTGAGAATATGCACTAGTTGCTGAATTTACTGTCTTAGAAAATTGTTCATTAGAATATTTCTCCTCTTTTGCATATTCTGGCTGCTTTTGAGTTCTTCATAATTTTTTGTTGCAGGCCGACGGATCTTATCAGCTGATAAGAGTAGCTGACAAAGTGTGGCGCGCCTAAATAGCGCTGTGGAAATAAATTACAACATTTTCCCTTACTTTTTATTTATAGATATTAAAGTACAGCTTTCTTTTGTTCGGAGACTTATAGTGAAATTTTACGTAGAATATTTTTCCAATACACACCAATCCCCTAAAATGCTCCTTTGTGGGACATTTTAGCCCCAACTCGGAATAAGTACGAAATTAACCCATAAATGGATTTTAGTTTTTGACTTCTTTTTTTTCAAGATGAGTTTTGAGCTATGGTGTGTTAAGAAACTTATAGTAGAATTTTATGAGAAATATTTCTGTGGTGCACTTTAGTCCGCTACACCAATGTTATAGGGTTTTTTTTTACCATTTCCACAAAAAGAAAGAAAAAGACCATATATTGAGACGGTTGTGGATTAGAGTATTCCAGAAAAATTTTTATCATAAATTTTTACATAAAATTACTGAGCACATCCTATACCTAAAACGAAAGGACAACATGGTTTCATATGCCGATTCATCATAAGAATGTGCAAAAAGGGAAAAATTACGATACACGTATATTTTTTACTTTAGAAATTTAAATTTGAAACGCGCGCGTTCTTGAGTAGGTGCGAGAAACGAGCAGTAAAGTAAAATGATTTATTCGATCCAGTCCGCGCAAAAAAATCCAATGAGTGTCCGAACTCGCGGGTACCTGTTCGATTTCTATGAACACATCAGTAAATGTTGCATTGGAAAATAAAAATCTGCGTTCAATCATATGACGACGTTTCATTTAAATAATATTAATACTTAAAATTATTTAAAGACCAGTGCAAGCAGATGTGTCATTATTTTCTTGCTTAATACTTTTTGTCATGGTAAAATAAGTAAGGTAAACTCGTTAGAACAGCTGACATGAACAATTTTCTTGCTTAGGTGTTTCTCTTATGTCAAATTCACATGCATTTTGTTTTTGTACCTTTTTATGTACTTTTACAGTAGCTACACACATGTAGAAAATTTGACAGATTATGGACACCAAAACAAAAACAAAATGCCTGTTTTTGATGTAACAATTCCTACCTTGTTTACCTTACTTATTTTACCATGCTTTTGTTTTATTCCCACAAAAAACCAAAGAGAATGCAAAGCAACAGACACATGTACATTAAGGTAGTCCAAAAATTTTTATTTCGTTTTTCAGTTTGGCAACAGACACATGTACATTAAGGTAGTCCAAAAATTTTTATTTCGTTTTTCAGTTTGGCCACCCCATACATTTTTAACATGTATCCATAGAAATAAGATGGTAAAATTTCAGTTGACTAGCTTTAGTGGAAGAGGGTGCTCAATAAAGATAAGTTTTTGGCACTTTTGTGAAAAATGCTTGATCTTGATTTTTTTCGTTGCAGGTCAGTGTTGCGGTGTATATATTCATATATATATTATTTAAATATAACCGCAAATATCATTCTTGATTTCATGAACACTTATAGTAACACTGGTATGCAGTGTCAATTTAAAAACCTTACAACACTGGTTTGAAGTGTCAATGTAAATTGTCTCTTTCCCATTCTTCGCGATTTCGCTTACGTGCCTTTCTTTTGTTCTTGAAATTAAAAAGGTCAAGTTGTGATTTAGAAGATCGCTAAAAGCTCTTATTTATAAAGAGATTTTTATTGTTAAGCCCCTGGGTAGTACAAACCCCTCTGTTCCAGATTTTTCGTGGGTGTCTTCGGCAAAGTTGTAGCTCGTGAACTGCCCTGATCAAAAACTTTCAAATGTAGAAAATAAAATTTTCGCCGTTTTCATTTTTAAATTTATAAGTTTTTCGACATGAAGTTGGCATTTTTTTAAATAAACCGTTTGAGGGTTTTTTGTAGGGCAGTTCACGAGCTACAACTTTGTCGAAGGCACTTGAGCAAATATGTGAATAGTTTTCGAGATGTAGGCATTACCATAAGTGTTCTCTTATCAAAAGTTCATTTCTAAGCCTAAAACTTCAAACGCCAATTAAAAAAAAAACCTTAGTCAATCAGACCAAACCCAACTAGGGTTTTTCTATATGTATATGAGGAGCTGTGAATTCATTGCCTTCAGTAAGTGCTTCGTTATAGCAGCAAGAATATCATGAATTCCTGCCTTAAAGAAATAATTAAAAGAATAAATATTTAAAAACACTTTTTTACACCCGTTGTTTGCACAGAAGCAACTCAATGACTCATCATTATTTTTTTATTACGCCATCAAAACATAACACACGTTCGACAATGATTCCTGTAAATTTTCGTCTGCTTACATCTTGATTCCTCGTAAGGGAATGGGTAAGCTCTTGAAATTTTTTTTTCTTATATTTATTTTAAAATGAAAAAAAATTTTAAAGTTTATTACGCAGCGCTTACATGTGCGCTTCGGTTTTGTCCTGCTTATGAAAACCTAAAAATTTTTTATTGGGTATTGCTGTACAACTACCCCACATTAACATAACATGGACAGAAATAATAGAGAATTCGTATTTTCGTTCGATGCAACCAATATAAAACATAGTATAGCTGTCATTAGTATCAATCAAACATTATTTAAACTTTGTTTGGTGCATAGTATGCTTATCGTTGCTTATCACTCTCTTGCCTATCTACTCTGTTTTCTATCAATTTCCTTCTTCAGAGTCAATCATCTGTGTCATGAATACCCCCTGACCGAAGACGTGTGTGTACGTATCGCTCGAATGCTTTCGGGTGTTCGAAAATTTGTTCTGATGCAACGATCTAATGTTAATATCAGAATTACGTTACAGAAATTGCGAGGTGGCAAGGATTTTTCACCAACTAGATAGGATAGGAAACTCTGATGTCCCTAAAATTAATCAAAATTTAGCTTTATTTCAAAGACATATAAAAACTTAATAAAAAACTTAAAAAAATTCCTCTTGTATTGATAAAAATATGGTGAAACATTTTTTCAAAAAAGCGCAACAAATTTTGTGTTTTTTTCTTGTTTTGTCAAAAAAAAAAATGGATTGCAATAGTTTTTATCTTATTTTACAACATATGTTATTGCTAATGTAATACCTTTTCCAAAATTAAGCTTACTCTTTGGTTAGCCAAAATAGGCTAAAAAATCTGGAAGAAACAAGACAAAATTTAAAGAAAATAATATTTTCCCAAATGTCTCGAAAACCGTAGGCACAAAATTAAACATGGCCACTGGTTTTAAGTGGCGCTACCAACATATAAAAAATATTTGCAATAAAAATAAAACTTTAAATTTTACAAGGGTTCACATTTTGTTTACGCCCGAGGTAGCAAATTATGGGCGCCCACTGTGGGACACCAGGTCTAACGGTCTCCTTTTTACCAATATCTATGGCATAATATTTCAGCTATCCACATGTGAAATTTCATCTTGAGCGGAGCAGCCGTTTAAACTTTTTTTCGACAAATCCCCCACTGTGCGGCGGTCACATCGCTTAGTGAAGGCGACACAATTTAGTATAACAGCTTCGCAAAATATCACTCGGAACTGGTTTAAAATTGTAGGTCCCAATCAGTAAGTGCAAAACTAGAAAGCGCGCAAGCTTCCACAATTCCAATCTTTATTGCTTATGGAAATTTGTATGTCAAATCTCGTTGTACATCAAAAGATGTAGCTCAAAAGCCTCTCTCTTGAGAGGAATCACTGTGCTCGCCTAAGCCATTTAAACGATGTTTTACCAGGGGGTTTCTAGGGCACTGCTGATCGCAAAGGTACTAGGGAAATGATGTAGGATGAGAGACCAAAGAAGACATAGCGATTATAGACCATACAGCAAACCAAGTTTAAATAGTGTTTGATTGATACTAATGACAGCTACATTATGTTTTATGTTGTTTGCATCGAACGAAAATGCAAAAAAAAAATAAATGATTTCTCATTACATCCCATGAAGGAATCGGGGAAAGCAACTCGAACTCGATGAAATGGCCTACTACCTCGTCATCATTAAGAAAACACGAAGAGAGTCATACCGGTTATTTTCTATTTCTGTATATTTAACCTACATACATACATATCTACACTCACAGACATAATTGTTTGAAAGTAGGTTGTAGCAACCGTAAACTCGACTGTTGCCACCGAATTGTAATTGTCACAAACGATTTGAGGTTATCACAACTGAATTTAGTCCACACAACTGAAATTTGTTTGAAGCAACCTGTAATAGATTGCGACAACCTCTATAACGTTTGTATCAACCTCTAATTCGGTTGTGATGACATCGAATGTGATGGTGACAACACCTAAATTCGGTTACTGCTAATTTTTTCTGTGGGTGCACACATTTATAGTATTGAGAACTGAAGATATCTTTCGAGTTTGTATTATAGCATTTATATTTCCAGTGTAAAGTATTCGTCAATTGAATTGAGTGTAAACCTCTAGAAAACAATTTTAAACATGTTACATTTTACCACATACAATTATATATATGATGCACTTATTTCATAGCTTCTGCAATGAAGGACAAAATGTCGTACACACTGGTAACGCTAACAAGATATTCCGGGTCTCCGCATTTAAAGCCCTTTGAGACGATGCCAGCTAGTGTGCCATTAAATAGGGCAGGTCCTCCAGCATCTGCACAACAATATTCTTCGTCATATCCGTCTCCTACTAAACAGAATAATTTTTTTGTTCCAGCAGCGTAGAATGTCATTTCACATTCGCCTTGCGAAGCAATCTTGTTTTTCACGGTATACAAAACCTTGCTAACTGACTTTCTGCGGGCCAGATGACGCCACCCAACAAGTCGGATACGAGTATTTTCCGCTAATCCTTCTAGGGATTTATCAGGCAATGGAATGGTGTCGAATTCATCCAATGTTGCATTCAATTTGAGGACAGCGGCATTAATGTGTTTGGCTGGGTGTTTGCTAATTTTAGTGATTTTTCGCTGTGCACCCACGTCCATTAGATTTGTGGCCCCAGCCACAACCGCAGTTGTTGTGAAGTCAATCCGATGGAAGCATTCGGCGGCTGTTATAGCGTATTGAGGAGCTATTAGAGTTCCCGCACATATGAACGAGCCATTTGGATCCCTTAATTGTAAGAGGTAAGGCATGATGATGATATCCTTAACAGCATCGTAGTTCACATTTCTATTCAACTGTAGTCTGGCGTCTGCACTGTGTGGTATTACAGCAATCAAACTGATTGCGAAGATTAAATGGAGCCCCACGTTAGATGAGTACATTTCGCTTAACGTTTCTTTTCACAATAAACTGATCGTGTTATTTGAAATAGTATTTTTATATAAAATTTATGGTTCTGTATTTGCGCGAATTGGTCGCTCTAATGTGATTTTGTTTAGATTTTAATGTGAGGTGGTTATCAACCCAAAGTCTTGGGTTAAAAACAAAATTTAATTCGTGAACTCAATTGTTTTTGTACGAACTACTTAAATATTTTGTGAATATTTGTGAATGAACAAAAACAAAACAACACATAGACAAACTAACACAAGTCTAAAGGAGAAGCTGAGATGTGCGCGTGATATTCGAATGAATAACACGTCGTGGTAGGAATGAAAATAAACATTAAACGACATTAAACGACTCTTTACGTTCTCTCGATGACGACGAGGTTGTGGGTCATTTCATCAAGTTCGTGTTTCTGTTGTGTTACTCTATGGTTGGACATAAAACGGGCAGAAATAAAAGGGAATGCGTATTTTTGTTCGGTGCCAAGCAACATAAATCATAATTCAGCTGTCATTTTTATCAATCAAACACTATTTATACTTGATTTACTGCGTGCTTTGTTTATGGTTGCTTATCGGTCTCAAGCCTCTCCACTTTGTTTTCTATCATGGATCTATGTCATGGATAATCCCTGGTCTAGCCATAGAGCAATAGATAAGAGTCGCCATCTCTCTCTTTACACACTCTCGGTGACGACAATGTACTAGGTCATTTCATCGCGTTCGAGTTGCTGTTGTATGTTACTTTTTGGTTGGATATAAAACGGACAAAAATAAAAGGGAATGTGTGTTTTCGTTCGATGGAAGCAACATAAAATATTGTTCAAGTGTTATTATTATCAATCAAACACAATTTAAACTTACACCCCGGTTCACTTATTTAAAGGCAATAAAAATTCCATATTCAGCAGTCTGTATCTTTTGCAATTTGTAACCGATTACAGAAATTTAAAATGGAAATGGAAGCTAGACATCGTGAGATATAAAAAAAGCATGACTATCCCTCACCTTATGAGACACCCTTTTTTATAAGTTCGATTCTATTGGGGCACCTCAAAACGTTATCGGACAAAGACAATATTTTTACAGGTGTGATTAGCTCACATATACTGAGCAGTTTATTGCTATGCCATTACCATAAAATAACAACAACAAAAATTCGCATACATTATCGTTCTACCCTAATGTACAATCATCCGGACTTACTCATAAGATTCGAGGCCAAATGTCCTGGGGCTTTACTACTGTTTCTTCTGTCAATTGTTTTTGATGTGTTAACATCTATAGGCACGGGTAGGGCAATCTATCAAAGTGAACACATGCACTATACATGAGAGGGGAAAAAGAGTGCAATAAGTTCTCTATACTATTCAATACTTTTTGCCGTCGCTCTGTTTATGACAAAACAAAAACAATTATTTCAGTCAGCTAAATATAGCTTTATTTATTTTGACAACATTACATCTAATGTTAAAGCAGATGTAAGAAAAAAGTAAGTGCAATAGCAAAAGAGCCTTCAGCACAAATACTATGTTTATTTTTAACATTTACTAATGTGTTCATAGAAATATGCCATTGATCCCGAATTTATTTATTTATTTATTATAGTCTATGGAAAACATCCTTACAGACTAGCAATTTTATAATAAAAGTAATACAATTTTAAGTAATACTATTATATAATAATTTCTTAAAAATAGTTGTTGAAAACTGAGATCAATATTACTACAAATATAATTAAAATGCTACATTGCTCTAACAATAGGTTCATTCGAGGCGTAATTAGTGGTATGAAATTCTATATTAAAAGTATCAAAATGACGCAATATGCGAGAAGGGACATTAAATCGAATAAATGACGGTAATTCAGGACAGTCAACTGAACCAAAAGTAATACCATGCAGAAACACAATGGAGGCGATAACTCTCCTACATTCTAAAGTTTTTAAAGAAATCAACATGCATCATATGAGGGAATTGGATCCGAAAAATGTAATGAAACCAAAGCAAATTTCAAAAATGATTTTTGTACGACCAATATATTTTGAAGCAGTTGGGTTCCAAATAAGAGACGCATATTCTAATTTAGAACAGACAAAAGAAGTAAAAAAAAACAGCAGACAGTTGTCCGAGGCCTTCGGCCACAGACTGTCCCTGCAGGCTGTGTCAGACGCACGGCCATTAAGTTTAACGTAGAATACGTCATCCGATAAGAGAGAAAACATATATAACAATAAATGATAAATAACATAAGCAAATGAATTTATTTATTTGATAGTTACTTTTGATAATATACATAAGATAAATATGTATATAAGTTAAAAGAGTAAGGATAAATGATAAATAACAGACGCAAATCAATTTGATTATTTGAAAGTTACTTTTGATAATATGATAGGAAAAATAGGATAAATATGTTTTTAAATTAACATTAAAATTTCTCGCAAAAACTAAGTCAATGGTTGTGTTATCAATAGTTGTGGGAGCATCGTTTCGAATATAATCCAAATTAAATATATTGGATTATATTCGAAATCCAATAGTCCAATAGCATAGTTTTTATTTTAATTTACTAAATTAATTTACAGCATCACGCAGCATTGTTATTTTGCTTACTTGGCAGCACTTTCATTTAACATAAAAATGTATATTTTCATATATTTTTTATAATTATATATCCATGTCAAATTCACATTTAACATTTTGTTTCACTTAAATACATACGGAAATATACGAAATTTCAATATTTCATCAATCAAAACAACAGCCGAAGGTTTGTGTCCATACTGAAATAGCAGCATAGTTTGTGTTCACGCTACTCAAACACTCAACCAAACACCACACATATGTTTGAGTGTATGTGTTTAAACAATTTTCATTTGAGAAATTTAAATATTAGGAAGATATCAACCAATATGAAATGTATATCAAACGAAAGATAACATCCTCATTTACCTACCAAAAAATTTTTAAAAAAAGTTATCTCGCCGTTAATCATAATCAATGAAATAAAGATTACAACAATAACAATCTGACATGACTCCCTATACCGTAAGGTAAGACGTATTCTACGTCAAAAGTATTTTTATAGTATACGGGTCGGAGAAGTCATTAATATTTCTACGAATAAAATGTAACAAAGAATGTATTTTTGGGACTAGATAATTAATATGGCCAATGAACGGCAACTTAACATCAAATACAACACCTAAGTCAAAGTATTCATAAATCTTAGCTAAGTCACAATTCATTATATTGTAAGATGAATTAATCACATCCCGGCAACGCTGAAAAGTCATATGGAAACATTTATTAATGTTGAACAACAATGCATTGGCTTTAGACCAAGCAGTAACCCTATTAATATCATCCTGCAATAATATAACATCATCCACTGTCTTAATAGCCTTGCCAATTTTAAGATCATCCGCACACAATAGGTGTCTAGAGTTTAAAAAATATAAACCAATGTCATTTACAAATGTATTAAATAACAAGGGTCCAAGTACACTGCCTTGAGGAATACCAGAGGTTGGGATGTAAACGTCTGAATAACAATTATCAATACAAACTGAACATTGCCTAAAGGACAAATAGGACCGAAACCAATTGAAGCAATATATCATGACTAACTTTATCGAATGCTTTGGAGAAATATGTATATATTGTATCGATTTGAACACCTTTTTCGATGTTACGTATACAAAAATTTGTAAAAATAGCTGGGTTAGTAGTTGTGGAACGGCCAGCAATGAAACCATGCTGATCAAGGCTAAGAGAATGCTTTAAATGAACAAATATTTTCTCATACAAAATGTGTTCCAATATTTGAGCTATATTCGGCAATTTTGATATAGGTCTATAACTAGAAACATTGGTTTTATCCCCAGATTTAAAAACAGGCAAAACCGAAGCATATTTCCGTTTCTGAATAAAATAACCAGAAGAAAGTGATTTAGAAAACAATAATCGAAGAGGTAAAACAAATATTGCTGCACATTCCATTAGAAGAAAGGCCGAAATTCCATCGACATCACTTTTGTAAGAATTTCCAAGTTTTGAAATACCGGATATAATATCATCATCAAACACAACCAAAGCCCCGATATCAACACAAGACGTGATACGATCGAAATCATGTATACGTTCGTAGCAAAACTCGATTGAAAAAAATCTTTAAACAACTTAACAGAATCCTGAATAGAGTTAGAAACTACGTTATTATTCATTACACAGAAAGTAAATTTCAATTAAATATATAATTGGATTTTTTCAAAAAATTCAATTAAAAATTAATTGAATCAATTAAATTTTTAATCATATTTACAATTTACTGTTTGAGTTCACAATAGAACTTGGAGTTGGCAAGGCGGAAATCTACGGCGCTAAACATGTTTAATTGTTGAGTGCATTATCGAAATTTTGCTGTGAATCTTTCTATTAATTAATATTAATATGCACATGTTCTTAACAATCCTTAATATAAATAATATTTGTAAATAAAAATTGTTGTGATAAAGTATTTTACAGAAAGTTGAATTTTACAGCGCCGTTGGGAGGCAATATGTGTGGCGGCTGTGTCACCAGCCGTCGTCGTCACTTTTCGTACGTCTCCAATCTTTGATATACAACACTGTTGTTATTTGTAATTCGTTTATTGTCGATTGAAAGATTTTATTTTGTTAACTTAAAGAATACTTTACTTACTTTTATTGACTGTATTACAACCTCATGAGGTCAGACGTCTGACACATATTAATTAAACAAACAAATTAAACAAATTTCAACATATTCTTCCAACTGGCTCTATCCTTCGCCTTTTCTCGCCAGTTGGTAACACCAAGGATACGGAGGGATTCTTCTGCCTGGTCTTTCCAGCGGAGTCTTGGTCGTCCTCTTTTCCTGCTTCCATCGGGTACGTTATCAAAATTCTTTCGCGCTGGCTCATCTTAATCCATTCTGATAACATGGCCTAGCCAACGCAATTGGCACACTTTGATTCGTCTAGCTATGTCCACGTCAGAATAGAGACTATATAGCTCTGCGTTCCAGCGACGTCGGTACTCGCCGTTTTCCCTAACAGGCCCATATATTTTACGGAGAATTTTTCTCTCGAAAACTCCCAGGTGTTTTTCATCCGCTTGCGATATGACCCAAGTTTCAGAGCCATATGTCAAGACAGGTAAAATGAGAGTCTGATATAGCTGGACTTTTGTCCGTCGAGAGAGGGCTTTGTTCCTAAACTGCTTGCTGAGCCCAAAATAACATCTATTTGCAAGCACAATTCTCCTATCTATCTCCAGGCTGACGTTGTTGTCCTTTCTCACAGCGGATCCAAGGTAGACAAATTCATCTACCACTTCAAAATTAAACCGGTTGTCAACGTTCAAGTGCGGACCAAGTCGAGAGGTTTCTCTAGTCGTCGACACCATCAATTTTGTCTTGCCCTCATTAACAGCAAGACCCACCTTTGCTGATTCCTTTTCGATTCTTGAAAATACTGCAGTAACCTCTCGCAAATTTCGACCAATGATGTCTATATCGTCAGCATACGCCAGCAACATATGGCTTTTCGTGTTAATGGTCTTGTTCTTATTTACTGCAGCCTTTCTCATTATTATCTCCATTAAGATGTTGAAGAGATTGCACGAAAGTGTGTCGCCTTGTCTAAGTCCTCGCTTTGGTACAGAATGGTTCAGTGAGGTCTTTCCCCACTTTCACTGCTGATTTGGTGTTGGTCAGCGTCATTCTACAGAGGCGGATCAGTTTTGCCGGAATACCACGTTCAGACATAGCTTCGTACAGTTTTCCCCGTATGGGGCTATCGAAAGTACAATCTATACTATCTTCCACTATCAAACATAATCTGGGTGGAGTAGTGCTGAAAAGTGGTCTCTCCACATTTTGAGCACACACTGCTTCTCAGTCACCAGATTTCCATTCTCGTCCTTGCAGGAGGGCAGCCCATTATTAGGCCCGTTGGTCGATCTTCTTACCCTCTGGAAAAACTTTCGCGATATTCGTAGCTTGTCAATATCGAACTTTTCCTGTGTTCGGCTCCGTACGTTCTTCGCCCTGCTCAATCTCGTGCGAACTTTCGCAGCCACCAGGTAATGATCCGAATCGATATTGGCACCTCGAATCACACGTACATCCATTACACTAGAAGAGTGCCTGCCATCTATTAATCTGGTTCTTCTGATCAATCTGGTTCTTCGTCCGTTGATCAGGAGATATCCAGGTCGCCTTATGAATGTCCTTATGCTGGAATCGTGTGCTACTAACTACCATGTTCTTTGCAGCGGCGAAGTCTATCAGTCTTATTCCATTATCGAAGGTGGTATCATGTAGACTGTGATTGCCGATGGATGGTCTAGACTAATCTTAATGTCGTGGTCAGGGCAGCGTTCATATACTTCCTCCAGGCGCTCATAAAATGTTTCTTTGACCTCATCATCCTTATCCTCTGTTCCTTAAAGAATAATAGTGTTAAATTGTCTTGTTTCGTGATTAAAACTGCTTTTTATGTAATTGTGTGTAATTGGCAAGTGTTTTTGCATAAATTTTATGGGAAATGAGTGCTGGCGTTGAGTGTTTTGTTTGCAATGAAAAATGTGGATGTCCTCAAACATTTTTTATTCACTTGAAAAGACACAATTTGTATGTGGCATACAATTGTTTACACGAAAATTTATTTCAAAAATTTCACGTAAAAAGAAACTTTAAGACTCACCTTTAAGACATTTTGAACGTGTAAAACAAGAGTGCCCTAAATTGGATAAAAGCAATACATTTCTATAACAAAGCTGTGGATATGCAGAAGAGATGGAATGCGACAATGGAGTGACCGTTGCTGCGGAAGGAGCAGATAAATTGAATGTTTTTCCAGAACCACCGGATGTACATATTTTTTTGTATTTAATACAAATCGTTTAAACATTAACGGACTTATTCATAAAAAGTTATGAGAGGTTTGAGAGACACTTTATCATACAGAAAACGTCTCTCAAATTTCTCACAACTTTTTATGAATGAGGCGGTAAGAAAACCCGACATTAGATCCGATTATGAATCCAAATTCTACAAAATTTAATTTTCTATAGATATACGTACATGTATATATCTATAAACATCGCTTTAAAAATATAACATTTTAGTTTTTTTTTGCGTCGTCGCAGGGGGCGGGGGTTTCATGCTGAAAAAGCAATAACGGTTTTAATTGATTCAATTCAAAATTTAATCAAAAATCGCGTAAAAAATTAATAATTTTTTTAATTAACATGATTATATACTTAATCAATATTTTTGAAAAAATCAATAAATCTTTTAAAACAATTTACAAATTTTTTAATTGAATTTTTTTTTGACAAATTTACAAATACCTTTAATTAATATTATCATTTTCGTGATTACACCAAAATCAATTAAAAAATTAATCAAATAAACAATTTTTTTAATTGAAGTTGATTTTTATTTTTTTCTGTGTACAGACGATGGAATACTGGGCGAATTTCTCTTCGATCGAATAAATGTGAAAAATCGTTTCGGATTCACTTTTAAAGATTCATTGTAACTCATGATATATTGATTATAATGGAATTTGTTTAAAAAATTAAATTCCCGCATATAATGTAAATATAAATTCTAATCAGAACTGCAATTAGAGATCTTAAATTTATTTAAAAATTTATTTCTTAAATTTTTTAGTTTTTTTAAACCTTTCGTATACCAAGGCAATTCGATCGAATGATTTCTGAAGTTGAATCCCCGCGTCATTGTCGAGTCGTAATTCACATTTGAAATAAGTAGAAATGCCAATGGTATTTAAATATTTTGGAATTTGCATTTGTAGAGATAACTCAACTTAAAGTAGAGATTATAGTTGTCATATAACTAATTTATTCCATCATGAAAGAAATAATCTAATTTCTCATAAAATTTGGAAATTTATAAAAAAAGGGGTGTCGTATTTAAAATATTTCCTGCTGGGAATTGAAACTGCGCCATTCGTTTCACTTATTTAAGTTTATTCGATAAATGCGGTAATAAATCCCAACTCTCGTTTTATGTTCTTTCATATTTTATTAATTTGTTCCGGCTTAAATTTGATCGTAAATTTTACCAGCCACATCACGACTTATATAAACTGTAAAAAGACTTACTCTAATCACTCTATTAGCATAGTCAGTGTTGCCGCATTTGGAACAAGATGCTACAACACCACATAGTTCGCCTCCACAGAGTACAGGTCCACCTAAGTCCGAGACACAGAATTGATTGTCATAATTGTTGCCCACAGCACAGAATACTTGGGAATTATATTCAGCGGGATAGTCGTGAGTACACCTTACTCCCGAATTTATTTGGATAGAAGTGGAAGTCAATTTATTTTCTACCGGATTATTTGTATACATATGACGCCATCCCATGACTTGGACATGTTTAGTTTCAGGCTTATATTCCTCATAATAGGGAATGATTTTAATATTATCATTGTCTGAATCGTCGGAAATCACAGGCTCCTTCAGTTTTAGCAGGGCAAGTTTTTCACAATTTTTTTCAATACCAGAGGCGGTTGATATGGAGACGTTTTGAATATGGCTTTGGACACCGTCCTCACTCAATGTTTCAGCTCCAGCGACTACCACAACTTTTGTGTAATCGATGTTATGCAAACAAACGGCGGCCGTTAACACAGAGTCATTTGATATCAAAGTTCCTGCACAAAGGAACTTACCATTATTGTCTCTTAACTGAATGAGGTAGGGAGCATCCTTAATTTTAATTGGCAAGTAAACATCAGATTTGCCAGCCTGTGATTTGCCATCTGTATTCTGTACTGCGACAGGACTATGCAATATCACACAGTTGGTGGGCGTCATAGCGTTTATTATGAAGTCGCGGAAGTAATACAGTTCGGTAAATCTGTTGGAATAATCAACACCGTCACATTTGGAACAGGACGATGCAATGCCACACAATTCACCATTATAAATTGCAGGGCCACCCAAATCCGAGACAGAGTAGTGATCATCCAAATTATTTCCAATAGTGCAGAAAATTCTGTGTTCTGGCTTAGCATTAAAGTTTTTATAACACGCTTCATTCGTCATTACAGGAATGATAGTGCTGTGTAAAAACCTACTGGGGGTGTCATACATATGAAGCCATCCACTGACCTTAACGTAATCATTGGCTTGTAATGATTTTTTACACAATGGCATTTTTCCAATGGTATACATTCCAAATTGCCCGGTACTGAATGGCTGCTGTAGTTTAAGAACAGCTACATTCGAGTTCTTAGTTTCAATATTATATTCTGGATGAATGGTTAGCTTGGTAATTTTACTTTTTTCACCGACAAAATGCTGCATTCCAAATATGTTTTCTTCGTCATCGTCAGGCAATATGTGAGTTCCAGCGACTACTACAACTTTTGTGTAGTCGATGCCATTGAAACACTCGGCGGCTGTCACCACGAACTCACCAGATAGCAAAGCTCCGGCACAAAGGAATGCCCCATTATTGTCTTTCAATTGGACTACGTAGTTGGCATATGCGATATCAAGCGTCGTTTGATAATATAAATGTTTACTAGTTTGCGATTTGTCTTTTGCTGCACTCTGTGTGACAATATTAAGTTGCAAGTCCCGATGGCTTGCAAACGCGGATTCCATAGCGTATATCAGCGAATCGGGGACATGAGAATAATCGATAAAACTGTTCGAATAATCAGTATCGGTACAATGAGAACACGAGGTGACAATGCCACACAATTGACCATTCTCACATAATGGAGTAGAGTCTATGTAGTGTTTCGACGTATTTTCAATAAATTGCAGTATTTGTACAACAGCAAAAGTAGAGTTTTCAATTGGCGTTATTATGCCAATTTGGTGTTTTATATTCATTTCAGCAATTTCATCACCAAGTCCACCTCTAATTGTCGAAACTACCTCCGCTTTTGTGTAGTCGATGTCTTTGAAACAGTCGGCGGCTGCCAACACAGTTTCACTATCCAGGTACGCACCAAAACAAAGAAATTCACCTTTATCGTCGTGTATTTCATATTTGAAAGGACCAAATCCGGATGCATCCCATATACCTGCACACAGTGCCGGAAGTGTCACAAAGCAGGATACCAGGAGCAATTGAAGCACTGAGCGAACCAACCACATCTTTCTGAGAAGTTTCTTCGACATAAACTGAGGATTAGAATCTGTTGGCCATTTTTATACTATTTTGGATTGATCATCTAGTGCAGAAAATCATTAAAGTCACATGTCAAGATGTCGTGTATTATCAAATTCTGTCAATCGTCCGATTTGTTTTTATATAGAATTATCTATGAATATTCCAGTCGCATAACATCATAATTTTCTTATCTTTGAATTTTAATTGTTATGTTTTCAAATATTTGCAGTATAAATGATGCCGTTCGTATATTAGGGTGATCTTTGATTTATATTTCCAAATATCCGGACAGTGAAATCGTTGTTGCTGTTGACTTCAATGTCCATAATTCCTCCTGGTTAACGCATTCGGGCCTTGCAACTGTGGAGGGCCAATACGCTGAGCTTTTCGCCGCGAATAATGACTTAATGCAATTAGTGATTGAACCGAAGCACAATCCGTGTGTTTAAGGGCACAACCAAAATTTACTTGACCTCTTTTTAACTTCGCACCCTGAAAAGTACGAAGTTAACACGCTTGCACCTCTTGATAATTCGGATCAATGTATCATTTCAGCGTCCTTTTCGTATTTAGCTCTTCGTCTCGCTTCAAACACAGCCTTGAAGCGAACAATTTTTATCTACGGAGAGGCACGTTGGGCCGAGCTCAACAACTTTTATCAGCATTTTAACTGGAAGCTTTCTGGACAATAATATCGCGAAGATAATTTTGTTGGTATGAATTCATTATTTCGGTTAAACCATCAGAAAAAAATTGGTGTAACCCGGCATGCAAGAATGCTGTCAGATCCAAAGAGGACGCATTCAGAGACTGGCGTTCTAACAACAACTTTAATACTGAACTGCTACGCAAACAGCCAAGATCCAAGTGTGCAAAAATATTTCGACGCGATAAGTTTCTTCACGAACTTCCCTAGAGGAAGTAAGAGCTTTTGGTCAGACGACATAACATTCACTGAACCGGTTGATAAAGCTAACCTCCTGGCTGAAATGTTTACAAGGATCTCTTCCTTGCCGGATAGCAATCAACCACTCCCCGTGATCAATTACGTATCTTGTTCCATGCCCAAGATATTTTTTCGAACGTGAGGAGTTGAAAAGGGTTTTGCGAATCTCGTAGCAAATAAAAGTGTGAACATTTTCTAAACTATTTTTAATTTTCAGAGAAGTTTTCATATACATATATGGAGGATATTGGTTTTCTTCGATTTTAAGGACCTAGTCCTATTTCAATGTCCTTGAAATTTCTTCTCAAATTTCTACCTAATATTTATAATACTATTTGTGAATATTAAAGTGTGAAAATTTTCCAAATTTTTTTTAATTTTCTGAGAGTTTTCATATATATGGAAGATATTGGTTTTCTTCGATTTTAAGTACCTAGTCCGGCTTCAATGTTCTTGATATTTTTTCTAAAATTTCTACTTAATATTTGCAATAATATCTGTGAATATTAAAGTGTGAACATTTTCCAAACTTTTTTTAATTTTCTGAGAAGTTTTCATATATATGGAGGATATTGGTTTTCTTCGACTTTAACGATCTAGTCCTGTTTCAATGTCCTTGAATTTTTTTTTAAAATTTCTACTTAATATTTACAATAATATCTGTGAATACTATAGTGTGAACAATTTCCAAACCTTTTATAATTTTCTGAGAAATTTTCATATACATGGCGGATATTGGTTTTCTTCGATTTTTAGGACCGAGACCTGTTTCAATGTCCTTGAAATTTCTTCTAAAATTTCTACTTAATATTAACAATAATATCTGTGAATATTAAAGTGTGAAAATTTTCCAAACCTTTTTTAATTTTCTGAGAAATTTTCATATATATGGCGGATATTGGTTTTCGTCGATTTCAAGGACCTAGACCTGTCGCAATGTCCTTGATTTTTTTTATAACATTTCTACTTGGTATTTCCAAAAACATATCAGAATATTAAAGTTTGAACATTTTCCAAACTTTTTTTAATTTTCTGAGAAGTTATCATATATTTGGAGGATATTGGTTTTCTTCGACTTTAACGATGTAGTCCTGTTTCAATGTCCTTGCATTTTTTTTTAAAATTTCTACTTAATATTTACAATAATATCTGTGAGTAGTAAAGGGTGAAAATTTTCCCAACTTTTTTTAATTTTCTGAGAAATTTTCATATATATAACCTTGTATCCTTTCGATATCTCCAATGTATATTTTGAACATTATGACACTCTTAATGACCAGCGCAATGAAATTTATATGCTTGGTTTGATTTAAATACAAAAAAATTTGAAGGTGGGCTAACTTCACACTACTAAAGGGTTTTCTACAGAGACGCCACATTTTTCCCGCTCTTCAGTAAGGTTTGCCATTTCATCATGGAAAGATATACGAGCCAACAACGAGTCGAAATTATAAAAATTTACTACCGAAATTTGGAGTCAGTGGCCTCAACTTTAAGAGCGCTACGAGCGTGAAAATCATCTTCAGCGATGAGGCTCATTTCTGGCTGAATGGCTTCAGTCATTACTGCATCCCGAAAAAATTACGGTTTGGTGCGGTTTATGGGCCGGCGGCGTCATTGGGCCGTACTTCTTCCGTGATGACCAAGACCGGCACATTACTGTGAATGCGAATCGCTACCGTTCAATGATTACCGAATATTTTTGGCCCCAATTGGATAATATGGACTTGGAGGACATGTGGTTCCAACAGGACGGCGCCACAAGCCACACAGCGAATGCCACAATCAATTTATTGGAAACCAAGTTTGGGGCTACGTCAAGTCTATGGTCTATGCCAACAAGCCAGCGACGATTGATGAACTTTCGTACGAAAATCGAACGTGAAATTACAGCAGCATCGCCCGATTTATGCTTCAAAATCGTCGAAAATTGGGTTCAGCGTCTGGACTTCTGCAAGCGTGCACGTGGTGGCCATGCAAAAGAAGTCGAGTTCCATATACAATGGCATCGAACGTACTTTCACAGGAATAAAGAATTTTATTGGTATCTAAAACCGGTTTTGTTTTATTTAAAAAAACTTTTGTAGCGCTCTTATTGAAAAACCCGTTATATACTACTGTGAAGTTAACCAACCATCGAAATATGTGGGCTAACTTCACGCTGGTGTGCTCTTCGACGCTGGCACGTCCACTGCGCAACCTTTTCAACCTTGCATACCGTGCGGGAGTCTTCCCGGCGCATTGGAAGGTTGCTAATGTCCAGCCAATCCCTAAAAAATGTGATGCAAGTGGCCCTTGCCGCCCAATTGCAATTTGTTCTGCGCCCTCGAAGGGTATGCAGAGCATGGTTAACCACCATCGTGTGAAATATCTGAGTCCAATGACCTTCTTAGTGATCGGAAGTATGGCTTCTACTGAAGACCTGATGTCGTTAATTTCGGAGCAGTGGAGTCGATCCATCCATCGGCTTGGTGAGAGTAAGGTAGTAGCTCTTGATATTTCCAAGGCCTTTGATAGAGGGTGGCACGATGCACTCTTGTCAAAGCTCGCTGCTTTTGGTGTCGGTGATAACTTCACTCGATTTATATCGAGTTTTCTCAGAGATCGCACTATACGAGTTGCTGTAGATGGGGTTTCATCCGACGAGCATAAAATTACTGCAGGTGTACTTTTCTTTCTCTTTCTCCTTCTCTTTTTCTTATTTCCATTGTCGATCTCCTGGGTCAGATTGTAAATCAAATCTACTCTTTTGCGGATGACAGTAATCTATGTCATTCTTATTCATTCGACCGTAGGCCAAGTCGTCAAGAGATTGAAGTCAAATGCCGGACGATGAATGAAACACTCAGCCGGGATCTGCTTTCCATTGTTGAATGGGGTCGAATGAATAGAGTAGATTTTAATGCAGGGAAGACCCAGTGTTGTTTGTTGCCGCAGAAAACGGATTGCTGACCCAGGTATGTCGTCATTGTCTATGGACGGTGTGTATATCGATGAATCAGACGCCCTTGATGTTCTGGGCATGAAATACAATGTGATGTCCGTTGGGCAAAACATGTATTTGAAGTGTCGAAAGATGCATTCAAGTATCTAGGCTTTTTAAAGCGGTGCAAGAAATACTTCACTCCATCTGATCTTCTCAATATCTACACCACCTACATCAGTCCGAAGATGGAATATAACTGCCATATATGGGCAGGTGCTCCTAGGAACTCGTTGGAGCTTCTCGATCGTGTCCAGAGGAGAGCGACGGTGTTGATAGGGGACAGTAAGGTATCCAACTCTATTGCCTCCCTTGAGCATCGTTGAAATGTGGGTTGCGTGCCGTTGTTCTATCGATACTTCCACGGTATGTGTTCCTCGGACATCCGTCAACTTATGCTAGACGTGATAATATTTAGCCCAAGTACGAGGCTTTCCAGGAAACCTCATACGTTTTTATCGAGTGGCCGGTTGACCGCACTACACACTATAGAGAAAATTCGGTCTTCAGCCGTACAGTCCATATGTGGAATAAAGTTCCGGCTAGTGTATTTCCCACCAAATGTGACATGCAAAGATTCAAGGCAAATGTCAACAGACACTACTCCCTCTTTCCACCCTCAACCCCCTCAATTTTCCTTCGCCAACACAATGCACTGCTTTTATAGGGGGCATCCCCTGAGTGTTGGTTTGAATTTTGAATTTATTGATTAGTAATTTTGTGTTGAATATTTGAAAAGTAATCTCACACAAATCCTTCGACCGGGCCGTTAATTACTTTAAGTTGCAAAATGTGTTTAAAAGTGGCGATCCATGGCCGTCACGTTAAGATGCATTTTTTGTGAGATTAGGGAAATTTTGCTAGTAGAGTTTCTAAAACCAAACACCGAAAAGCTGTTGAAACCGGATATCCGGAATATTTGCGCACAAACGTGTGTGCTACTGTTTTTAAAAACGAAATTTTTGGAACAACCTGAAAACCGGTTACAGTACGTCGTTTATTCGGTTTCCAGGATTTTAACCAAATTATGTCAAATATTCGCAAAAAAAAACATGACAAGTGAACATTTTAATGAATTTCTGGAAATGAATAGAAATGGGGCATACGGGGTTTAAACGCAACGAGGGGTTTCAAAAGATTTTCATTACTAAATACTCGATAGTGTCGTCGTTAATAAGTGAGGTATCCGTCGTCGACAGAAATAGAGTTATTCAATTTAAATTTTTAAGCTCCGTATTCAGTTCTTGCTATAATTTCGTAGAAAATTTTTTAATTTATTTATCTGACGTTTTTTGTTGTTTGGATGCAAATATAATGTGTGTTTGGAGCTTGTCGCAAATATAATACACTTGCGTCCAAACACATTGTGTTTGCTATTCAGTATTACATGTTTGAGACACAATGATTAATATGTTATAATATATGTGTTTGCGACCCAAATATATCTGTGTTTTTGATACAAATATAGCTGTGTTTGTTGCACTGTTTATACTCTCTCGAGAGCAAGAGAATATAAGAGAGACAACGAGAGTCTTGTAAGTGGGCATCTGTATTCGCATTATGCTTTCAGTCAGTGATTCATAAATATTCCTGAATGTGTATCTAAATTGTGGATGAAGTGAGTGATTTATATTTTAGCTGACGTACTACGTTTTGGTCTCATGTATTCGGTCGTCAATGGTTGATTGGACTGTGGATATCAAAAGCACTTGATCAGTGGAAAAAATAATAAGCAAAGGCGCGATAGGTTAAATGGTTTGTGATGTTTCTTTTATTTTTTTGTATGTTTTTTGTATATAAAGTATATATGTATGTGTGCTACCAAAATGAGAAACGATTTTGAGGAATGAAGAACAACAACGTGAAGCCCTTTCTCTGTCCGAGCCTTTACTCAGAAAATCGGAATGGCAGACCATTTGTGAGATATCATAACTACAACAACATTAATTACTCCACGTCTGGCTAGCTTGAACTAGATTTGTATATAAGTAAGTATATTGTTTGTGTACCAACGGATAGGGATAACTGACGCATAGTTGGAAATTCTGAGAACAGAAATGTGAAATTAAAGCAGCAGATTCTAATTTCATGAAAAAGACAAATAATGCATTCAATGCAAATAAATGTAAAACTGGTTGTGTTAAATCTTTTAATTTATATGTATATTGATACAATTAATTATAATAATTGAAATCAAGGAAATAATCATTTCTAAATATTATTATATTTGGGAGGAAATGCGCATATGTTTCCACGTAAGTATGTGGAGGTTTAGGGGAACACGCAAATACTTACACGTAAGTAAAAGGTTTTCCAATTTGAGTGATATGTCCTGTATTCAAAAAAGGGTGATCCGTGTGTCTGTTCCAACTATACATACATACCACCTTTTTGTCGATTACAAAGCTGATTTCGATAACCCCATACGGGGAAAACTGTACGAAGCTGTGTCTGAACTTGGTATTCCGTCAAAACTGATTCGCCTCTGTAGAATGACGCTGACCAACACCAAATCAGCAGTGAAAGTGGGGAAAGACCTCATTGAACCATTCTGTACCAAGCGAGGACTTAGACAAGGCGACACACTTTCGTGCAATCTCTTCAATATCTTAATGGAGATAATAATGAGAAAGGCTGCAGTAAATAAGAACAAGACCATTAACACGAAAAGCCATATGTTGCTGGCGTATGCTGACGACATAGACATCATTGGGCGAAATTTGCGAGAGGTTACTGCAGTATTTTCAAGAATCGAAAAGGAATCAGCGAAGGTGAGTCTTGCTGTTAATGAGGGCAAGACAAAATTGATGGTGTCAACGACTAGAGAAACCTCTCGACTTGGTCCGCACTTGAACGTTGAAAACCGATTTAATTTTGAAGTAGTAGATGAACTTGTCTACCTTGTATCCGCTGTGAGCAAGGACAACAACGTCAGCCTGGAGATAGATAGGAGAATTGTGCTTGCAAATAGATGTTATTTTGGGCTCAGCGAGCAGTTTGGGACAAAACCCTCTCTAGACGGACAAAAGTCCAGCTATGTCAGACTCTCTTTTTACCTGTTTTGACATATGGCTCCGGAACTTGGGTCATATCGCAAGCGGATGAAAAACACCTGGGAGTTTTCGAGAGAAAAATTCTCCGTAAAATATATGGTCCTGTTAGAGAAAACGACGAGTACCGACGTCGCTGGAACGCAGAGCTATATAATCTCTATTCTGACGTGGACATAGCTAGACGAATCAAAGTGGGCCAGTTGCGTTGGCTAGGCCATGTTATCGGAATAGATGATGATGAGCCAGCGCGAAAGGTTTTTGATAACGTACCCGATGGAAGCAGGAAAAGAGGACGACCAGGTCTCCGCTGGAAAGACCAGGCAGAAGAATCCTTCCCTATCCTTGGTGTTACCAACTGGCGAGAAAAGGCGAAGGACAGGGCCTGTTGGAAGAATATGTTGAAATTTGTTTAATTTGTTTGTTTAATTAATATGGGTAAGACGTCTGACCCCATGAGGTTGTAATATAATCAATAAAAGTAAAAGTAAAGATTTAAAATAAACACACTAATTGATAAGGAAATTCAAATGTATTTTATTTAGTGTGAAGTACAATCGATACAATTAAGTTCTGAATAAAACGAGTTTCACATGGCCTCCACGTCTTCTTTAGCAGGAACGAATTCGATGAAGCCAATTTTCGAGCACTTTTTCCACTAAATCAAGTCGTGTCATGAATAGCATGTTCAATATTGACTTGTAAAGCTTGAAGAGAGTCTGGTTTATTGCAAATCAGCAATGACTTCAAACAGCCTCACAAGAAATAGTCTAATGGTGTTAAATCACAACTTCTTGGAGGCCATTCAATGTCACAATTTCTTGGAAAATTCAAATCTCCAAAGTCTTCGCGCAATAATTCGGCTGTTGCACATGCTGTGTGGCTTGTAGCCCCGTCTGGACTACTGGTTATCGTCGATCTATACCGCTCTCAATTGGCAATAACTTTGTTACCAGCTTCATTTCGAAAGAAGTACAGACCGATGATTCCACCAGACCAAAAACCACATTACTTAGAGTGGTTCTTTGTCTTATTGGCACTTGATGATTGCACTAAGATGATTGAAATGTCAAAATTCCGGTCCCAAACAATTACGTTATTGTGGTTTTATTGGCTTGAAATTTTTGTAGCAACGTTCTAGTAATTTGTATCGGTTAGAGGCAAGTCTACTGTGTTCGTCGGTACCAATGAAATGCCTGTACCAATGAATTTTTCGATTTTTACGATTTTTACCAATTCTCAGATTTTCCAGCATTTTTTTGAAACAATAAGTATTTTTTTTTATTTTTTTCAGAATTTCTTCAAGGGACTCCACATTTTTAATTCGCAATATTTGGCTAAATTGTAGCCACAAAATGAGATGAGGATAAATTAACGCTTTTCGCTCTTATTCACAATTTAATGAAGGTATCTCATTTATTCAAGAATTGTGATTTTTGTTTGGGTTGCATATGATAAGTAGTACAATTCTTGATAAAATGAAATTGTGAATAAGATCGAAACGCGGCCATCGATATTTATGATCCAAGTGGTATTAGGGTAAAGTTGTTAAACTTTAAACTTTTTGCGGTTTGTTATGTTTCTTGTGTTTTTTTAATAATAAAAATTTGCATTTTTTAAGCAAAAAAATATTTTTAACACCATACTTTTTTTAATAACTGCGAATCTGCTGATTACATTGAGAAATAGTGTAGGAATAGACTAAATCTATTATAATTCAAAATTTATTCGGACACTTCGTTCTCGAGTAATGAGGTTACTTTACTTTTATTGACTATTTTACCTCATGAGGGCAGACGTCTTACACATATTAATTAAACAAACAAATTAAACCAATTTCAACATATTCTTACAACTGGCTCTATTCTTCGCATTTTCTCGCCAGTTGGTAACACCAAGGATATGGAGGGATTCTTCTGCCTGGTCTTTCCAGCGGAGTGTTGGTCGTCCTCTTTTCCTGCTTCCATCGGGTACGTTATCGAAAACCTTTCGCGCTGGCTCATCTTCATCCATTCTGATAACATGGCCTAGCCAACGCAATTGGCCTAATTTGACTGGCCTAGCTATGTACACGTCAGAATTTAAACTATATAGCTCTGCGTTCCAGCGACGTCGGTACTCGTCGTTTTCTCTAACAGGGCCATATATTTTACGGAAAATTTTGCTGTCGAAAACTCCCAGGTATTTTTCATCCGCTTGCGATATGACCCAAGTTTCGGAGCCATATGTCAAGACAGGTAAAATGAGAGTCTAATATAGCTGGACTTCTGTCCGTCGAGAGAAGGCTTTGTTCCTAAACTGCTTGCTGAGCCCAAAATAGCATCTATTTGCAAGCACAATTCTCCTATCTATCTCCAGGCTGACGTTGTTGTCCTTGTTCACGGCGGATCCATTGTAGACAAATTCATCTATCACTTAAAAATTCAATCGGTTGTCAACGTTCAAGTGCCGGACCAAGTCAAGAGCTTTCTCTAGTCATCGACACCATCAATCATTGTGTCTTAAACATGCTATATGGAAGAGCAAACACAATGTGTTTGGGCACAAGTTTAGTATATTTGTGGCCGTCGCACAGTGGCTCATTTTGAGAAAACACGTTCCAAAAATCACAACTTTTGAACTACAGCAGATATCGATTTGAAAATTTTACTGATAAATCTTGAGACTTCAAAGATTATGTGCTGTAAACATGGGAGTGCCACGCCTAAAGTAGAAGGGCGGGGAAAGTGGTAGATTACAGACTTTTGTTTTTTGTGCTTTTGTTCTCGAAGTACAGATCGAAATTTTGCTTCAATCGCAATGAAATTTGCCACATCTTCGTCTTTTCAGCCAGAGACAATCTATACTAAAATTGAGAGAAATTGGTTCAGATTTAGATATAGTCCCCATATATATTTCTTCCTCGATTTGACTAAATACCCCTCTAGAAATCATATTTTTCGACTGATCTTTACGAAATGTAAGTACATTTGTTAAAAGCAAGCCATATCGGGTTTGATTAACATATAGCCTCTATATACATGATTCAACCGATATACATTCTGACAGCTTTAAAAGCCTCATTATGCTTCCCATCCTCATGAAATTTGGCTCATCTTCGTATTATGGGCAATAGACAAACTGTACTAAAATTGAGAGAAAACGGTTGAAATTTAGATATAGTCCCCATATATATGTTCCTCGAATTGAATAAATACCCCTCTAGAAGTCATATGTAAATATAAATTCGTGTACCGATTTGTGACATGGTTGTGTTTCTAGTCTTATACTACTACATTTTGCTACAATACTGCTACTATTTTATACTACTACTATTTATTCTATCAATATATTTACTATAGTATATATTTCGTCAAACAACACGTGTATCATAATTTATTGAAACTGGCCTTGTCGTATTACCAACTATTTGAACTATTTTTAAAGAGTGATAGTACTGAGAACTTTATAATAGCTGTAACTAAAGAGTTAAATTGCAAGAATATTCGGGAACATGAAAATACATTGAAACGATTTTACAGGAATTTAAGAACAAAGTGGATTGGAAAACATCGGTTCCGAAATAGATTCATTGCAAGTTATGGAACCTGGCTTGAAAACAATACGTTGACTTTTGATGACATTCAAATGGAGAAACCCACTACTTCGAAAAGCGCTAGAGGAAGGCCCTAAGTTTCAATAGACGACTGCTCGAAACGTAGGCGAAAGAGGAAGCTTATTTGAGCTACTGAAAATATCTCAACGGTAAATCTTTCCACAGCCTTATCACTAAAGTATAACAAGAACAAGGAAAGGGTTAAAGGCTGTATAACAGCAGCAATATCCGAGGCGACCCCGAAAAGGCTTCAAAGAATACAAAAAAGCATTCCTACTCCACCGAACTTCCATTAAATGTAACGTATAATAATGAAGAGGCCCTAGCTTTGTTTCTCGATTTGAGGTTATCAAAAGAAAAATATACAATATTGAGCAACTCCTTAAAAACAAAGAACGTAGACATTCTGTCAAGCTATTCTGGAATAACGTCAGCTAAAAAGGAAACTGTGCCACTTTCTTGTGAGATAACAGATGTACTAGCTAAAGTTAAACTTCAAGATATATTGAATCACACTGCTTAGCGGATAATCACTACGAAAAGCATGGAAGAACTTGATTTACTTCCACGTGATCTAACATTACTAACAAAATGGGGCTGCGACGGATCCTCAGGACAAAGTGCAATGAGAGCTTTTCTGACGCAAATATGTTAATGGTTCCATTGATTCACTTTTGTAGACCAGTAATGTTTCAAGACGCTAAAGAAACTCCTGCACAAATAACAACCACTGTTGACAACATATAATATGAAATCGGTGAACTGTATCTAACAGAAAATTCATCATTCATAATAAAATGTTTCGAATAAACCACGACCTTTTTTCACAATGATCGATGGAAAAGTCCTGAATGAAATCACAAATACAAAATCTACACGAACTTGCGCAATTTGTAAGAGGACACAAAAGAACTTCCAGAATTTAAATGTATCAATAGCTTATGAACACAACTACCAGTATGGGATGTCTCCCTTACATGCCAGAATGCGGTTCCTGGAATTTTTCTTGCGTATACTCTGCCTGAAAAAAAAGGTGATAAAGCGGATGTCAAAAGGAAAATTCAACAAGAATTTCGCAAGGAAATTGGGCTCCTAGTAGATCAGCCGAAACAAGGTTTCGGAAACACTAACGATGGTAACACTACAAGGACATTTTTCAATAACATCACTGCTCGTATAAATGGAATTGACTCCGAAATCATAAAGAGGGTGCAGGTTTTGCTTAATGTTCTTAACTGCAGGGGAAAAGTCGACGCAAATAAATATGGAATTTATGCTGCAAGAACCGCCGAGTTAATTAAAGAAAAATATCCCAATAAAATTTTAACCCCAACGGTTCAGAAACTTTAAGATCATGGCCAACAAATTATAGAGCACCTATCTCTCCCTATTGGGGAATTAGCAGAAGAGGCACAAGAATCCAGGAACAAGGATTATAAAAATTACAGATTCTCAAACACTCGAAAGTTTTCTCGGATAAGCCAGAAAGAGGATTTGTTTAACATGCTCTTAGCGTCGTCTGACCCAAAAATTTCATCACTGAGACATGTTAGATCAATACCGGACTTAAAAACTGTATATTCGCCAGAAGTGGTTGCTTTGTTTGAAAGCGTAAAATTGTTGTTTTCGTATGGGGGCGTACTCTTCTAGGGGGCGTGGCTTAGTCAGTGAATATATATTCAAAATTATTTCTTGTAATTAAATTATGTGCCGATTTTCAGGAAGTTATCATATCAAATAACAAAGATAATAAGTAATAACTCTAGTACAATAGGTACTACTCAACCTGAAATGTGGCATGGGTTGACTCATATAAGTTCAAATATCTCCAATCGGTCACGATTGTGGTAATGGTTTTTTTTTAAATTGTTTCACGGACGTTCCCTCAATAATACAAAATTTTCAAATTTTCTGGCACGCCCGGCCTTTTTTTTAAAACTCAACTCAAAATTTGAAAATAAAGCAAAAATAAAAAGTTAGGCATTTATAAAAAATATATATATTTTTTTTAAATATCTTTGAAATTGTTGTTTTGAAAAAGATTCACGATTTTATCTTCAACCAATTTTGAACAAACACTAGTTTAGCTCTGCATTAATATTGATTTTTTTTGGCAGTAAATAGTTAATTTTATTTATGTGCGTATTTCGGGATAACGAGCGCAAACCAAAATGTCTTGTCATTTATTGTGAATGAAATTTCGCTTTCCGTCCTTATTTAGGTACTTAAGAACTCTAGTATTCCTAATTACTACGGTCATCTGAGTTTTATAATTGTGAAACAAATGTAATCGAGTGTATTTATAAATTTTAGTAATATATTTCTCGATACGTTGACATATTTAGGTTTTATTCAAATCTACACGGCGAACGATATCCGCTTACATTTAAATTTGAATAAAGGTCTTCAACAGAATGGTAATTCAGTGCCATTGACATTTGTCTTTGTAAATACAAATATAAGAATCGACAGCACTTACTTTGATCTCTCTGTGCTAAAACCTGCATTGGTGGAAATCAAACCTGGAACCATTAACTACAAAACAAATGAGACACTGACTCCTTTAATCATCCTCTCCCTGCGGTACAAATAACATAAGCATGTAATACATTTTTGAATATTTAATTTATCGAATTCAGCACCAATTTTAACATTAATTAATCATTTTTGTAACGTTACATATTTAAACCATAGCTCCCTTTATAAAATCGCGGAAATAATACAAATCAATAAAACTATTCGTATAATTAATATCGTTACAATTGGAGCACGAGGTTGCAATTCCACAAACTTTGCCTCTGTAGATTGCAGGTCCACCTAAGTCCGATACACTAAACTGCTCGTCATAGTCTCTTCCTACTACACAGAATAATCCGTTTTCTGGGGTTGCGTTGTAGTTTTGATTACACGTTTCCTTCGGGATTTTTTGTAAGCGGGTCCAATATATATTATCTGGATCTACATGTAATTGAGTCATATGACGCCAACCAACAACTTGAATGAAATGATTTTCTTCTACTGCCTCTTCATACAATGGAGTGCTCACAATATTATCCTCGCCTGGCTTGCCGGAAACGAGAGGCTCCTTTAGTTTAAGAACAGCAACGTCTGAGTTATTTGTTTCCATATCATATTCTGGGTGAATGATAGCTTTGTCAATTTGGCGTTGCACACCGTCTTCTGTTAACGATGTTGCTCCAGCAACTACCACAGTTTTTGTGTAATCAATTCCTCTGAAACAACTGGCGGCTGTCACCACAAACTCTGGTGATATTAATGCTCCAGCACAAAGGAACTTACCATTATCGTCTCTTAACTGAATGGTGTAAGGGGCCCCTTTGATTGTAGTCGGCGAATAAATAATCATTTTTATAAGCTGTGGTTTACCTTCTGCACCATGTGCTAGAAGTGCCACTAAGCAGGATGCCAGGATAAATTGAAGCGCTGACGATACCGTGTACATCGTGACAGAAAGGCCTTTTCAAACTAGACTATTGTTAAGAATATGCTGACCAGATTTATACCGTTCTAATAGAGTCATGTATTGCAGTAAATGCGCGGATAGTCGTGCAGCTAGAATTTGCTATAATCAGATGCGGTCATCAGGGTTGTTTATATACACATAAATTTCACTCCATTGCTTAGGAATTAACCAATGTTTAGATTTAGTACTTATATGTAGGTTATCTTCTGTGTTTTAAAATATAAAAACATAATACATACACAATTCCTCTATTTGGGTATATTATTGGGTATATTAGGGTGTTCCTTAATTTGTGGGACTCTCTGGTAAGAAATGTGCATTTGCCTAGTCTACAGGAAGTTATACTACACGCTGAAAAATATCGTCCCCAGCAACATATTGTAGGAACCATGTATATGTTTACAAACCCTGTTTTGATGAATTGAATATCTGATCCTTTTTTGTTTCATTGCTGTCTATCACGTTTTTATTTTCAACAAACAATGGCACATTTGAGTCTCGAAAACACTTATTATAACCTATTAAGCATTGAGTCTCCAATTGTAATATTGAATAGCAAACACAATGTGTTTAGACACAAGTATACTGTATTTGCGACAAGATACATGCATGTTTTATTTGCATGTAAAAATAGACAAATTTTTCAGCGTGTAATAATTTGTTTCGACTTTTTAATTATGAGTAAATCTTTACTATATCGTTTAAGTATCCACTTATAACGGGTGATTTTTTTGCTATTTGGCTATTCAGTGTTCAGTTTACCTTGCCATTTCGTCATGATCAAAATTCATGCATTTTATGGTCGTCGCTGTTAATTGGCAGAGCTATGTTTTTGTGGGTCACGTGAAAATCTGTCTTTTTGTTGTTGGTTGGATATAAATATAATGTGTGTTTGGAGCTTGTCGTAAATATAATATGCTTGTGTCCAAACACATTGTGTTTGCTTTTCAATATTACATGTTTGCGACCAACATATATTTATGTTTGTGATACAATTGCTTTGGTTTGTGTCTAGACTAACTAGATGTCGCACATATATTGGGAAATTTCTTGTTTAATGGGAAGTTTTCTAGGTGGAGCCTGCACCTAATATTTAGTATATATATATTATAGTTTTGAAAAGTAAATGTAGAAAAGCCAAAGTGAAAGAATATTAAAAAAAGAAAAATTTCTTAAATAAGTGCATTTTATTAAAGCAAGAAAATTTTCCCAAAAAAAAATAGCTATTCATATTCCTAAACAAAGTACCTTTTCTTAAAAAAATACATTATCTTAAAGAAGTACCCTTGCTTAAAAAAAGGAAATTTTCGTACAAAAAATAGCTTTTTTAAATTTTTTTTTTATTTTAACAAATTTTGTGTAGCCCAAGTACTAGATAAAAGAAAAAATATGACAAAATTCATTATATTATGTGGACTATTTTTAATGGCCGTCGGTTGTGCAATGGTTAGTGTGCGCGTCTCTTGTACATGAGATGCTGGGTTCGAACGCTGCTCTGACCACCTTAAAATTTCTTTCGGCGGCGGTCACCTCGCATAGTGATGGCGACACAATCGAGTATATAGCCATGAAAAAGCTTCTCAAAAATACCGTCCGGAATCGGTGTAAGACTGTAGGTCCCAATCGGTGAGTGAAAACTGGACAATGATTGTGAGATGCTCTCCTCGGTCCCTTCATGGGATGTAATGGGAAACCATTTATTTATTTTTTATTTTTAATGGAAACAGCAAAATGACAAAATTCATTATTAACCCTTAGAAGGCAGTTAGTTTTTGCTTATTATCTACTACTTGGGATAAGATATGTGTTTTGGAGTGTTCGGACACATATAGTGAAATTTTATGGCGATCATTTTTGTGGAACATTTTGACCACGCCCCCCATCATTTTGGAGCTGTTTTTTGTGAGTTTTCAAACAAAAAGTAAACATTATGGGTATGCGTAACAGTTAGAGGGTTAATTTGTTCCACAAAAATGTTTATCTGAATCTTTTCTATAAAACTTCTGAACATATTTTGTACCTAAGAAGTGAGGAACACACAATTTTGCATGCCGATATGTTGCAGGAAAGTTCCGAGGGGCGGAAATTTTGACCCGTCCTAAAAAAAATTCTGATCACATCTGGCAAAACGCCGATACACGCATATTTTTTTAGACCATTCTACCAGAATCCATTCTAACAGAACCCCATCATTTTTGTTTTTTGGTGTCGCAGAGTATTATTATCCAATGCGCGGGTTGCAGCTAATAACATCTATCAGATAAAAAGTTTTAGAAGAAATATGATTTTGTACTAAATGTGTCGATTGGTATGGGAGCTACCAGAAGAGGCGTGGTCAAAACGCCCATTTTCAAGCCCAATCTAAGTCTGGACAAACAATAGTCACTGGCAAAATTTCATTGTGATCGGCAAAGATTTACGGCAGTTATCGTGTTGACCAGCCAGCCTTCCAGACAAACGGACATGGCTCAATCGTCTTAATGATCATCCCTATGGGAGGGGGTATAAAGACACAATTTAATAAAATAAAAAAGTGTTCTCATCATAAATAATACGAGGGTGATAGATGGTGCCAGTAGTTTGGAAAACAATATTTTGATGAAACATATGTTTTATGTTTCAAGGTGCCAAGTTATTTAATGTTTTTATTTGATCCATCAAAAGTAAACAATCTCAGATAATTTGTAAACATGGAAAAAATTGGTCGTCGTTATGTAATGCAATACTTCCATTTGAAAGGCCTTAATCCAACCAATATTAAAGATGTTCGCAAGATGGGTGCCGCGGTTGCTTTCAATAGAGCAAACACAGCGTCCTGAAGACGTTTCAGCAGAGTATTTGACTATGTTTCACCGGAATAAAACCTCATTTTTGCGTCGATTTATAACCATGGATGAGACATGGGTCCACCACTTCACACCTGACACAAAGGAACAGTCAAAGCAGTGGACTGGAATGAGAAAATCGGTCAAAGCGTCTGTTTTTCGGGGAGGAGCATGGGATAATTTTTATTGATTATCTTTAGAAATGAGAAATGATCAGCGGCGAATCTTATGGTAATTTATTGCAGCGTTTAAGTGATGAAATTGTGAAAAAAGGCAGCATTTGGCGAAAAAAAGTGTTGTGTCATCAAAACAATGCTCCAGTTCCCACATCTACTATTGCGACATCCACACATAATGAATTAAAGTTCGAATTGATTCATCACGCACCTTATTCTTCAGATTTAGCTCCCTCGGACTATTTGCTATTTCCAAACTTGAAAAAATGGCTCGGTGGTAAAAGATTTTCCCGCAATGTAGAGGTGGAGTCTGCAATTGATAGCTATTTTAACGAGTTTGGCAGTTCTTGGGGTATCGAAACTACATATATTCAGGTCCTTTTGTAGGAATAGATATTATATTTTCCCGAAAAGGTCATTTTGAAGAGCGGTACTTCTTTTATTAAAAGCTAATGTTTTTTTTAAGTAAATATACTATTTTGAAGAAGAAGTACTGTCTGATCTGCAAACGGCAGGTAGAGATTGGTATACTAACACCTTATTTTACCGGAAGAACCTGTGCCGTAGTGCCCTGTCTAGTTATCGCATCCGCTACGCAATTGCCTGGAATGTCGCTGTGTCCCGGTACCCAGATGAGCCCGATGTCAAAATACTCTGCCATCAAAATACTCTCCCATCACCCTAAGTGATGAGTGTCATTCTTTCACCGTCAGAGACGTAGCAAACATGGCTTCCAGGGATTTTATGGCAGCCTGGCTGTCTGTGTAGTAGTTTTCAGTAGTTCGGCAACCTCCAGTTTTCAGTAGTTCAGCAACCTCCAGTATGGCGGTAATTTCCTCCATAAAATGTGATCAGACAGCTTGAAGGAGATTTTTATATATAGGTCCGGTGAATTGACCACATAGCCTACTTGCTTGTCCTACTTTGATCCATCCGTGAATAATCTGGTACTACTGGCATCCTCTTCCAGTGACTTTTCCCAGGTGTTCCTGTTCGGAATAGAAGTCCTTATATTTGTCGCTGGTAGAAGGTAGGGGATACAGTAGTCCATTTTTACGGAAATAGAGTTGATCCGGTTTAGTAATTCAGCGTGTCCGGAATGCCCCGATATCAAAACGCCACAATCTCAGATTCCCACCAGGGATGTAGCGGCTGCCGATTCGGCCATGATATCAGAAGTAGCCCCGCTAACGCTAATCGGTGCTGATCTTTGAATTTTCATCAAGGAATTCAGAATATATTTGTTTTGGAGGGACCTTCACCAAACTACGATGCCATAGAGAAGTATTGGTCTGACTATTGCCATACAAATCAACATGGTGATCTTAGGAGACAGTCCCAAGCGCTTTCCTATCGCGCCTTTTTCACCCTATCCTCCACATTCGGTTTCCAAGACAGTTTTCTGTCGAGAATTATTCCCAGATACTTGACCTTTTCCGTCAACTGTAGTTGTACCCCATTAACTGACGGCAGTTCAAATGCGGGTATTTTATATTTCCGAGAGAACAAGATAAGCTCGGATTTTAAGTGGGTTAAGCGATAGTCCGTTGTTAGCGGTCCAGCTCGAAATCAGACTAAGTAGGCTGGTAGTACGAATGCTAAGTGAATGAAGGTTTCTACCCGTACAGATGATAGCAATATCATCGACATAGGCAAAGACCTGGTATTCGGCCCTGTCCAATTCAAGAAGCAGTACATTGACTGAAGTTAACCATAATAGTGGAGACAGAACTCCCCTTACGAAAAGGTACTTATTTAAAAAAAAAAATTTTTTTAAGAAGAGGTACTTTTTGTAAGACAATTTACTTTTTTTAAGCAAAGGTACTTCTTTTTTTAGATAAGGTACTTTTTTTAAGAAAAGTACTTTGTTTAAGAATATGAATAGGTACGGCTTTTTGAGAAAATTTACTTTTTTTAATAAAAGGCACTCATTTTAGAAAATTGTATTTTTTAAACTTCTTTCATTTTGGATTTTCTAAATTTACTTGTTATTGGGTTCAAAACTTCAATATATACTAAATATTGGTAACAGGCTCCACCTAGAAAACTGCCCATTAAACAAGATAGTTCCCAATATATGTGAGCCATCTAGTCAATTTCGTTCTCTATGATCCAAGCCGTTAGTCTAGACACAAACCAAAGCAAAAGTAAACAATATATATATTGTTTAATTTTTATAATATATATATAATTATATATATATAGATAATTGTTTAATTTTTTCATTTAGCCCCCATCCCGCTACGTGCGATAAGCAGCTTCGTTCCAATAGTATATTTTGCATTTGACGTATTACGGGATAGAGAGCGCAAATCTGCATGGCGTGCAATTTATTGTGAATGAACTTTCGCTTTCTCTCCATATTAAAGTACTTAGAACTTTATTACTCGTAATTGCGACAGCCATATTTGTCTTAAAATTGTAAAATAAATGTAATCGAATATATTTACATATTTTCGAAATTTGTTTCTCAATACTTTGGCATATTTTGGCTTTATTCAATTCCAACTATTTCCATTTAATTTTTATACAACGTCGTCCTTGAAATTGGTCTATATATAAGAAACGTCAGCACTTACTTTCAAGAGTCTTTGCTAAAAGTTGCATTGATTGAAATCAAGCCTGGAACCATTGGACTACAAAACAAATGAGACGTTGACTCATTTAATCCCTCTCTCCAAAAACCATACGCATGTAATACTTTATTGAATATGTAATTTAGAGATTTTTTCACAAACTGAATTCGTTTTTTATCGCATTACATTTAGACCATAGCTCCCTTTATGAAATCGCGGAAGTAATACAAATCGATAAAACTATTCGTATAATTAATATCGGAACAATTGGAGCACGATGATGCAATGCCACATACTGTGCCTCTGTACATTACAGGACCACCTAAGTCCGAAACACTAAACTGCTCGTCATAGGCGTTTCCTGCCGCACAGAATAATCCGTCGTCTGGGGTAGCGTTGTAGTCTTTATTACACTTTTCCTGCGAAACTACTTTGATGCGAGTCCAGTATAAATTATCCGTGTCTGCATGTAATTTTGACATATGACGCCAACCAACAACATGGACGAAGTCGTTTTCTTTTACTGCCGCTGCACACAATGGAATGATCTGAATATTATCCTCTCCTGGCGTGTAGGAATCCAGGGGCTCCTTTAGTTTAAGAACAGCAACATCTAAGTTATTTGTTTCCATATCATATTCTGGGTGAGTGGTAACTTTGTCAATTTGAAGTTGAACACCGTCTTCAGTCACAGTTTTTGCTCCAGCAGCTATCACAGTTTTTTTGTAATCAATTCCTCTGAAACAACTGGCGGCTGTCACCACAAACTGTGGTGATATTAATGCTCCAGCACAAAGGAACTTGCCATTATCATCTCTTAACTGAATGGTGTTAGGGGCCTCATTGATTTCAATCGACGAATAAATGAGCATTTTATTAAGCTGTGGTTTCCCTACTGCGCTCTGTGCTAGAAGGACCACTAAGCAAGATGCCAAGATAAATTGAGACGCAGACCGTACCGTGGACATCATGATCCAAAACATTTTTCCAACTAGACTATATTAAGAATATGCTGATCGGTTTTATATTAATCTGAAATGGTGAATAGCATGTTCAATATTGACTTGTAAAGCTTGAAGAGAGTCTGGTTTATTGCAAATCAGCAATGACTTCAAACAGCCTCACAAGAAATAGTCTAATGGTGTTAAATCACAACTTCTTGGAGGCCATTCAATGTCACAATTTCTTGGAAAATTCAAATCTCCAAAGTCTTCGCGCAATAATTCGGCTGTTGCACATGCTGTGTGGCTTGTAGCCCCGTCTGGACTACTGGTTATCGTCGATCTATACCGCTCTCAATTGGCAATAACTTTGTTACCAGCTTCATTTCGAAAGAAGTACAGACCGATGATTCCACCAGACCAAAAACCACATTACTTAGAGTGGTTCTTTGTCTTATTGGCACTTGATGATTGCACTAAGATGATTGAAATGTCAAAATTCCGGTCCCAAACAATTACGTTATTGTGGTTTTATTGGCTTGAAATTTTTGTAGCAACGTTCTAGTAATTTGTATCGGTTAGAGGCAAGTCTACTGTGTTCGTCGGTACCAATGAAATGCCTGTACCAATGAATTTTTCGATTTTTACGATTTTTACCAATTCTCAGATTTTCCAGCATTTTTTTGAAACAATAAGTATTTTTTTTTATTTTTTTCAGAATTTCTTCAAGGGACTCCACATTTTTAATTCGCAATATTTGGCTAAATTGTAGCCACAAAATGAGATGAGGATAAATTAACGCTTTTCGCTCTTATTCACAATTTAATGAAGGTATCTCATTTATTCAAGAATTGTGATTTTTGTTTGGGTTGCATATGATAAGTAGTACAATTCTTGATAAAATGAAATTGTGAATAAGATCGAAACGCGGCCATCGATATTTATGATCCAAGTGGTATTAGGGTAAAGTTGTTAAACTTTAAACTTTTTGCGGTTTGTTATGTTTCTTGTGTTTTTTTAATAATAAAAATTTGCATTTTTTAAGCAAAAAAATATTTTTAACACCATACTTTTTTTAATAACTGCGAATCTGCTGATTACATTGAGAAATAGTGTAGGAATAGACTAAATCTATTATAATTCAAAATTTATTCGGACACTTCGTTCTCGAGTAATGAGGTTACTTTACTTTTATTGACTATTTTACCTCATGAGGGCAGACGTCTTACACATATTAATTAAACAAACAAATTAAACCAATTTCAACATATTCTTACAACTGGCTCTATTCTTCGCATTTTCTCGCCAGTTGGTAACACCAAGGATATGGAGGGATTCTTCTGCCTGGTCTTTCCAGCGGAGTGTTGGTCGTCCTCTTTTCCTGCTTCCATCGGGTACGTTATCGAAAACCTTTCGCGCTGGCTCATCTTCATCCATTCTGATAACATGGCCTAGCCAACGCAATTGGCCTAATTTGACTGGCCTAGCTATGTACACGTCAGAATTTAAACTATATAGCTCTGCGTTCCAGCGACGTCGGTACTCGTCGTTTTCTCTAACAGGGCCATATATTTTACGGAAAATTTTGCTGTCGAAAACTCCCAGGTATTTTTCATCCGCTTGCGATATGACCCAAGTTTCGGAGCCATATGTCAAGACAGGTAAAATGAGAGTCTAATATAGCTGGACTTCTGTCCGTCGAGAGAAGGCTTTGTTCCTAAACTGCTTGCTGAGCCCAAAATAGCATCTATTTGCAAGCACAATTCTCCTATCTATCTCCAGGCTGACGTTGTTGTCCTTGTTCACGGCGGATCCATTGTAGACAAATTCATCTATCACTTAAAAATTCAATCGGTTGTCAACGTTCAAGTGCCGGACCAAGTCAAGAGCTTTCTCTAGTCATCGACACCATCAATCATTGTGTCTTAAACATGCTATATGGAAGAGCAAACACAATGTGTTTGGGCACAAGTTTAGTATATTTGTGGCCGTCGCACAGTGGCTCATTTTGAGAAAACACGTTCCAAAAATCACAACTTTTGAACTACAGCAGATATCGATTTGAAAATTTTACTGATAAATCTTGAGACTTCAAAGATTATGTGCTGTAAACATGGGAGTGCCACGCCTAAAGTAGAAGGGCGGGGAAAGTGGTAGATTACAGACTTTTGTTTTTTGTGCTTTTGTTCTCGAAGTACAGATCGAAATTTTGCTTCAATCGCAATGAAATTTGCCACATCTTCGTCTTTTCAGCCAGAGACAATCTATACTAAAATTGAGAGAAATTGGTTCAGATTTAGATATAGTCCCCATATATATTTCTTCCTCGATTTGACTAAATACCCCTCTAGAAGTCATATTTTTCGACTGATCTTTACGAAATGTAAGTACATTTGTTAAAAGCAAGCCATATCGGGTTTGATTAACATATAGCCTCTATATACATGATTCAACCGATATACATTCTGACAGCTTTAAAAGCCTCATTATGCTTCCCATCCTCATGAAATTTGGCTCATCTTCGTATTATGGGCAATAGACAAACTGTACTAAAATTGAGAGAAAACGGTTGAAATTTAGATATAGTCCCCATATATATGTTCCTCGAATTGAATAAATACCCCTCTAGAAGTCATATGTAAATATAAATTCGTGTACCGATTTGTGACATGGTTGTGTTTCTAGTCTTATACTACTACATTTTGCTACAATACTGCTACTATTTTATACTACTACTATTTATTCTATCAATATATTTACTATAGTATATATTTCGTCAAACAACACGTGTATCATAATTTATTGAAACTGGCCTTGTCGTATTACCAACTATTTGAACTATTTTTAAAGAGTGATAGTACTGAGAACTTTATAATAGCTGTAACTAAAGAGTTAAATTGCAAGAATATTCGGGAACATGAAAATACATTGAAACGATTTTACAGGAATTTAAGAACAAAGTGGATTGGAAAACATCGGTTCCGAAATAGATTCATTGCAAGTTATGGAACCTGGCTTGAAAACAATACGTTGACTTTTGATGACATTCAAATGGAGAAACCCACTACTTCGAAAAGCGCTAGAGGAAGGCCCTAAGTTTCAATAGACGACTGCTCGAAACGTAGGCGAAAGAGGAAGCTTATTTGAGCTACTGAAAATATCTCAACGGTAAATCTTTCCACAGCCTTATCACTAAAGTATAACAAGAACAAGGAAAGGGTTAAAGGCTGTATAACAGCAGCAATATCCGAGGCGACCCCGAAAAGGCTTCAAAGAATACAAAAAAGCATTCCTACTCCACCGAACTTCCATTAAATGTAACGTATAATAATGAAGAGGCCCTAGCTTTGTTTCTCGATTTGAGGTTATCAAAAGAAAAATATACAATATTGCGCAACTCCTTAAAAACAAAGAACGTAGACATTCTGTCAAGCTATTCTGGAATAACGTCAGCTAAAAAGGAAACTGTGCCACTTTCTTGTGAGATAACAGATGTACTAGCTAAAGTTAAACTTCAAGATATATTGAATCACACTGCTTAGCGGATAATCACTACGAAAAGCATGGAAGAACTTGATTTACTTCCACGTGATCTAACATTACTAACAAAATGGGGCTGCGACGGATCCTCAGGACAAAGTGCATACAAACAAACAATTACGACACGTAACAATGAGAGCTTTTCTGACGCAAATATGTTAATGGTTCCATTGATTCACTTTTGTAGACCAGTAATGTTTCAAGACGCTAAAGAAACTCCTGCACAAATAACAACCACTGTTGACAACATATAATATGAAATCGGTGAACTGTATCTAACAGAAAATTCATCATTCATAATAAAATGTTTCGAATAAACCACGACCTTTTTTCACAATGATCGATGGAAAAGTCCTGAATGAAATCACAAATACAAAATCTACACGAACTTGCGCAATTTGTAAGAGGACACAAAAGAACTTCCAGAATTTAAATGTATCAATAGCTTATGAACACAACTACCAGTATGGGATGTCTCCCTTACATGCCAGAATGCGGTTCCTGGAATTTTTCTTGCGTATACTCTGCCTGAAAAAAAAGGTGATAAAGCGGATGTCAAAAGGAAAATTCAACAAGAATTTCGCAAGGAAATTGGGCTCCTAGTAGATCAGCCGAAACAAGGTTTCGGAAACACTAACGATGGTAGCACTACAAGGACATTTTTCAATAACATCACTGCTCGTATAAATGGAATTGACTCCGAAATCATAAAGAGGGTGCAGGTTTTGCTTAATGTTCTTAACTGCAGGGGAAAAGTCGACGCAAATAAATATGGAATTTATGCTGCAAGAACCGCCGAGTTAATTAAAGAAAAATATCCCAATAAAATTTTAACCCCAACGGTTCAGAAACTTTAAGATCATGGCCAACAAATTATAGAGCACCTATCTCTCCCTATTGGGGAATTAGCAGAAGAGGCACAAGAATCCAGGAACAAGGATTATAAAAATTACAGATTCTCAAACACTCGAAAGTTTTCTCGGATAAGCCAGAAAGAGGATTTGTTTAACATGCTCTTAGCGTCGTCTGACCCAAAAATTTCATCACTGAGACATGTTAGATCAATACCGGACTTAAAAACTGTATATTCGCCAGAAGTGGTTGCTTTGTTTGAAAGCGTAAAATTGTTGTTTTCGTATGGGGGCGTACTCTTCTAGGGGGCGTGGCTTAGTCAGTGAATATATATTCAAAATTATTTCTTGTAATTAAATTATGTGCCGATTTTCAGGAAGTTATCATATCAAATAACAAAGATAATAAGTAATAACTCTAGTACAATAGGTACTACTCAACCTGAAATGTGGCATGGGTTGACTCATATAAGTTCAAATATCTCCAATCGGTCACGATTGTGGTAATGGTTTTTTTTTAAATTGTTTCACGGACGTTCCCTCAATAATACAAAATTTTCAAATTTTCTGGCACGCCCGGCCTTTTTTTTAAAACTCAACTCAAAATTTGAAAATAAAGCAAAAATAAAAAGTTAGGCATTTATAAAAAATATATATATTTTTTTTAAATATCTTTGAAATTGTTGTTTTGAAAAAGATTCACGATTTTATCTTCAACCAATTTTGAACAAACACTAGTTTAGCTCTGCATTAATATTGATTTTTTTTGGCAGTAAATAGTTAATTTTATTTATGTGCGTATTTCGGGATAACGAGCGCAAACCAAAATGTCTTGTCATTTATTGTGAATGAAATTTCGCTTTCCGTCCTTATTTAGGTACTTAAGAACTCTAGTATTCCTAATTACTACGGTCATCTGAGTTTTATAATTGTGAAACAAATGTAATCGAGTGTATTTATAAATTTTAGTAATATATTTCTCGATACGTTGACATATTTAGGTTTTATTCAAATCTACACGGCGAACGATATCCGCTTACATTTAAATTTGAATAAAGGTCTTCAACAGAATGGTAATTCAGTGCCATTGACATTTGTCTTTGTAAATACAAATATAAGAATCGACAGCACTTACTTTGATCTCTCTGTGCTAAAACCTGCATTGGTGGAAATCAAACCTGGAACCATTAACTACAAAACAAATGAGACACTGACTCCTTTAATCATCCTCTCCCTGCGGTACAAATAACATAAGCATGTAATACATTTTTGAATATTTAATTTATCGAATTCAGCACCAATTTTAACATTAATTAATCATTTTTGTAACGTTACATATTTAAACCATAGCTCCCTTTATAAAATCGCGGAAATAATACAAATCAATAAAACTATTCGTATAATTAATATCGTTACAATTGGAGCACGAGGTTGCAATTCCACAAACTTTGCCTCTGTAGATTGCAGGTCCACCTAAGTCCGATACACTAAACTGCTCGTCATAGTCTCTTCCTACTACACAGAATAATCCGTTTTCTGGGGTTGCGTTGTAGTTTTGATTACACGTTTCCTTCGGGATTTTTTGTAAGCGGGTCCAATATATATTATCTGGATCTACATGTAATTGAGTCATATGACGCCAACCAACAACTTGAATGAAATGATTTTCTTCTACTGCCTCTTCATACAATGGAGTGCTCACAATATTATCCTCGCCTGGCTTGCCGGAAACGAGAGGCTCCTTTAGTTTAAGAACAGCAACGTCTGAGTTATTTGTTTCCATATCATATTCTGGGTGAATGATAGCTTTGTCAATTTGGCGTTGCACACCGTCTTCTGTTAACGATGTTGCTCCAGCAACTACCACAGTTTTTGTGTAATCAATTCCTCTGAAACAACTGGCGGCTGTCACCACAAACTCTGGTGATATTAATGCTCCAGCACAAAGGAACTTACCATTATCGTCTCTTAACTGAATGGTGTAAGGGGCCCCTTTGATTGTAGTCGGCGAATAAATAATCATTTTTATAAGCTGTGGTTTACCTTCTGCACCATGTGCTAGAAGTGCCACTAAGCAGGATGCCAGGATAAATTGAAGCGCTGACGATACCGTGTACATCGTGACAGAAAGGCCTTTTCAAACTAGACTATTGTTAAGAATATGCTGACCAGATTTATACCGTTCTAATAGAGTCATGTATTGCAGTAAATGCGCGGATAGTCGTGCAGCTAGAATTTGCTATAATCAGATGCGGTCATCAGGGTTGTTTATATACACATAAATTTCACTCCATTGCTTAGGAATTAACCAATGTTTAGATTTAGTACTTATATGTAGGTTATCTTCTGTGTTTTAAAATATAAAAACATAATACATACACAATTCCTCTATTTGGGTATATTATTGGGTATATTAGGGTGTTCCTTAATTTGTGGGACTCAAAATTAGTTGAAATAGTTATTTTCCTTCTCTGGTAAGAAATGTGCATTTGCCTAGTCTACAGGAAGTTATACTACACGCTGAAAAATATCGTCCCCAGCAACATATTGTAGGAACCATGTATATGTTTACAAACCCTGTTTTGATGAATTGAATATCTGATCCTTTTTTGTTTCATTGCTGTCTATCACGTTTTTATTTTCAACAAACAATGGCACATTTGAGTCTCGAAAACACTTATTATAACCTATTAAGCATTGAGTCTCCAATTGTAATATTGAATAGCAAACACAATGTGTTTAGACACAAGTATACTGTATTTGCGACAAGATACATGCATGTTTTATTTGCATGTAAAAATAGACAAATTTTTCAGCGTGTAATAATTTGTTTCGACTTTTTAATTATGAGTAAATCTTTACTATATCGTTTAAGTATCCACTTATAACGGGTGATTTTTTTGCTATTTGGCTATTCAGTGTTCAGTTTACCTTGCCATTTCGTCATGATCAAAATTCATGCATTTTATGGTCGTCGCTGTTAATTGGCAGAGCTATGTTTTTGTGGGTCACGTGAAAATCTGTCTTTTTGTTGTTGGTTGGATATAAATATAATGTGTGTTTGGAGCTTGTCGTAAATATAATATGCTTGTGTCCAAACACATTGTGTTTGCTTTTCAATATTACATGTTTGCGACCAACATATATTTATGTTTGTGATACAATTGCTTTGGTTTGTGTCTAGACTAACTAGATGTCGCACATATATTGGGAAATTTCTTGTTTAATGGGAAGTTTTCTAGGTGGAGCCTGCACCTAATATTTAGTATATATATATTATAGTTTTGAAAAGTAAATGTAGAAAAGCCAAAGTGAAAGAATATTAAAAAAAGAAAAATTTCTTAAATAAGTGCATTTTATTAAAGCAAGAAAATTTTCCCAAAAAAAAATAGCTATTCATATTCCTAAACAAAGTACCTTTTCTTAAAAAAATACATTATCTTAAAGAAGTACCCTTGCTTAAAAAAAGGAAATTTTCGTACAAAAAATAGCTTTTTTAAATTTTTTTTTTATTTTAACAAATTTTGTGTAGCCCAAGTACTAGATAAAAGAAAAAATATGACAAAATTCATTATATTATGTGGACTATTTTTAATGGCCGTCGGTTGTGCAATGGTTAGTGTGCGCGTCTCTTGTACATGAGATGCTGGGTTCGAACGCTGCTCTGACCACCTTAAAATTTCTTTCGGCGGCGGTCACCTCGCATAGTGATGGCGACACAATCGAGTATATAGCCATGAAAAAGCTTCTCAAAAATACCGTCCGGAATCGGTGTAAGACTGTAGGTCCCAATCGGTGAGTGAAAACTGGACAATGATTGTGAGATGCTCTCCTCGGTCCCTTCATGGGATGTAATGGGAAACCATTTATTTATTTTTTATTTTTAATGGAAACAGCAAAATGACAAAATTCATTATTAACCCTTAGAAGGCAGTTAGTTTTTGCTTATTATCTACTACTTGGGATAAGATATGTGTTTTGGAGTGTTCGGACACATATAGTGAAATTTTATGGCGATCATTTTTGTGGAACATTTTGACCACGCCCCCCATCATTTTGGAGCTGTTTTTTGTGAGTTTTCAAACAAAAAGTAAACATTATGGGTATGCGTAACAGTTAGAGGGTTAAGTTGTTCCACAAAAATGTTTATCTGAATCTTTTCTATAAAACTTCTGAACATATTTTGTACCTAAGAAGTGAGGAACACACAATTTTGCATGCCGATATGTTGCAGGAAAGTTCCGAGGGGCGGAAATTTTGACCCGTCCTAAAAAAAATTCTGATCACATCTGGCAAAACGCCGATACACGCATATTTTTTTAGACCATTCTACCAGAATCCATTCTAACAGAACCCCATCATTTTTGTTTTTTGGTGTCGCAGAGTATTATTATCCAATGCGCGGGTTGCAGCTAATAACATCTATCAGATAAAAAGTTTTAGAAGAAATATGATTTTGTACTAAATGTGTCGATTGGTATGGGAGCTACCAGAAGAGGCGTGGTCAAAACGCCCATTTTCAAGCCCAATCTAAGTCTGGACAAACAATAGTCACTGGCAAAATTTCATTGTGATCGGCAAAGATTTACGGCAGTTATCGTGTTGACCAGCCAGCCTTCCAGACAAACGGACATGGCTCAATCGTCTTAATGATCATCCCTATGGGAGGGGGTATAAAGACACAATTTAATAAAATAAAAAAGTGTTCTCATCATAAATAATACGAGGGTGATAGATGGTGCCAGTAGTTTGGAAAACAATATTTTGATGAAACATATGTTTTATGTTTCAAGGTGCCAAGTTATTTAATGTTTTTATTTGATCCATCAAAAGTAAACAATCTCAGATAATTTGTAAACATGGAAAAAATTGGTCGTCGTTATGTAATGCAATACTTCCATTTGAAAGGCCTTAATCCAACCAATATTAAAGATGTTCGCAAGATGGGTGCCGCGGTTGCTTTCAATAGAGCAAACACAGCGTCCTGAAGACGTTTCAGCAGAGTATTTGACTATGTTTCACCGGAATAAAACCTCATTTTTGCGTCGATTTATAACCATGGATGAGACATGGGTCCACCACTTCACACCTGACACAAAGGAACAGTCAAAGCAGTGGACTGGAATGAGAAAATCGGTCAAAGCGTCTGTTTTTCGGGGAGGAGCATGGGATAATTTTTATTGATTATCTTTAGAAATGAGAAATGATCAGCGGCGAATCTTATGGTAATTTATTGCAGCGTTTAAGTGATGAAATTGTGAAAAAAGGCAGCATTTGGCGAAAAAAAGTGTTGTGTCATCAAAACAATGCTCCAGTTCCCACATCTACTATTGCGACATCCACACATAATGAATTAAAGTTCGAATTGATTCATCACGCACCTTATTCTTCAGATTTAGCTCCCTCGGACTATTTGCTATTTCCAAACTTGAAAAAATGGCTCGGTGGTAAAAGATTTTCCCGCAATGTAGAGGTGGAGTCTGCAATTGATAGCTATTTTAACGAGTTTGGCAGTTCTTGGGGTATCGAAACTACATATATTCAGGTCCTTTTGTAGGAATAGATATTATATTTTCCCGAAAAGGTCATTTTGAAGAGCGGTACTTCTTTTATTAAAAGCTAATGTTTTTTTTAAGTAAATATACTATTTTGAAGAAGAAGTACTGTCTGATCTGCAAACGGCAGGTAGAGATTGGTATACTAACACCTTATTTTACCGGAAGAACCTGTGCCGTAGTGCCCTGTCTAGTTATCGCATCCGCTACGCAATTGCCTGGAATGTCGCTGTGTCCCGGTACCCAGATGAGCCCGATGTCAAAATACTCTGCCATCAAAATACTCTCCCATCACCCTAAGTGATGAGTGTCATTCTTTCACCGTCAGAGACGTAGCAAACATGGCTTCCAGGGATTTTATGGCAGCCTGGCTGTCTGTGTAGTAGTTTTCAGTAGTTCGGCAACCTCCAGTTTTCAGTAGTTCAGCAACCTCCAGTATGGCGGTAATTTCCTCCATAAAATGTGATCAGACAGCTTGAAGGAGATTTTTATATATAGGTCCGGTGAATTGACCACATAGCCTACTTGCTTGTCCTACTTTGATCCATCCGTGAATAATCTGGTACTACTGGCATCCTCTTCCAGTGACTTTTCCCAGGTGTTCCTGTTCGGAATAGAAGTCCTTATATTTGTCGCTGGTAGAAGGTAGGGGATACAGTAGTCCATTTTTACGGAAATAGAGTTGATCCGGTTTAGTAATTCAGCGTGTCCGGAATGCCCCGATATCAAAACGCCACAATCTCAGATTCCCACCAGGGATGTAGCGGCTGCCGATTCGGCCATGATATCAGAAGTACAGATGCTCAGGATATCACTAAGTGCAGCCCCGCTAACGCTAATCGGTGCTGATCTTTGAATTTTCATCAAGGAATTCAGAATATATTTGTTTTGGAGGGACCTTCACCAAACTACGATGCCATAGAGAAGTATTGGTCTGACTATTGCCATACAAATCAACATGGTGATCTTAGGAGACAGTCCCAAGCGCTTTCCTATCGCGCCTTTTTCACCCTATCCTCCACATTCGGTTTCCAAGACAGTTTTCTGTCGAGAATTATTCCCAGATACTTGACCTTTTCCGTCAACTGTAGTTGTACCCCATTAACTGACGGCAGTTCAAATGCGGGTATTTTATATTTCCGAGAGAACAAGATAAGCTCGGATTTTAAGTGGGTTAAGCGATAGTCCGTTGTTAGCGGTCCAGCTCGAAATCAGACTAAGTAGGCTGGTAGTACGAATGCTAAGTGAATGAAGGTTTCTACCCGTACAGATGATAGCAATATCATCGACATAGGCAAAGACCTGGTATTCGGCCCTGTCCAATTCAAGAAGCAGTACATTGACTGAAGTTAACCATAATAGTGGAGACAGAACTCCCCTTACGAAAAGGTACTTATTTAAAAAAAAAAATTTTTTTAAGAAGAGGTACTTTTTGTAAGACAATTTACTTTTTTTAAGCAAAGGTACTTCTTTTTTTAGATAAGGTACTTTTTTTAAGAAAAGTACTTTGTTTAAGAATATGAATAGGTACGGCTTTTTGAGAAAATTTACTTTTTTTAATAAAAGGCACTCATTTTAGAAAATTGTATTTTTTAAACTTCTTTCATTTTGGATTTTCTAAATTTACTTGTTATTGGGTTCAAAACTTCAATATATACTAAATATTGGTAACAGGCTCCACCTAGAAAACTGCCCATTAAACAAGATAGTTCCCAATATATGTGAGCCATCTAGTCAATTTCGTTCTCTATGATCCAAGCCGTTAGTCTAGACACAAACCAAAGCAAAAGTAAACAATATATATATTGTTTAATTTTTATAATATATATATAATTATATATATATAGATAATTGTTTAATTTTTTCATTTAGCCCCCATCCCGCTACGTGCGATAAGCAGCTTCGTTCCAATAGTATATTTTGCATTTGACGTATTACGGGATAGAGAGCGCAAATCTGCATGGCGTGCAATTTATTGTGAATGAACTTTCGCTTTCTCTCCATATTAAAGTACTTAGAACTTTATTACTCGTAATTGCGACAGCCATATTTGTCTTAAAATTGTAAAATAAATGTAATCGAATATATTTACATATTTTCGAAATTTGTTTCTCAATACTTTGGCATATTTTGGCTTTATTCAATTCCAACTATTTCCATTTAATTTTTATACAACGTCGTCCTTGAAATTGGTCTATATATAAGAAACGTCAGCACTTACTTTCAAGAGTCTTTGCTAAAAGTTGCATTGATTGAAATCAAGCCTGGAACCATTGGACTACAAAACAAATGAGACGTTGACTCATTTAATCCCTCTCTCCAAAAACCATACGCATGTAATACTTTATTGAATATGTAATTTAGAGATTTTTTCACAAACTGAATTCGTTTTTTATCGCATTACATTTAGACCATAGCTCCCTTTATGAAATCGCGGAAGTAATACAAATCGATAAAACTATTCGTATAATTAATATCGGAACAATTGGAGCACGATGATGCAATGCCACATACTGTGCCTCTGTACATTACAGGACCACCTAAGTCCGAAACACTAAACTGCTCGTCATAGGCGTTTCCTGCCGCACAGAATAATCCGTCGTCTGGGGTAGCGTTGTAGTCTTTATTACACTTTTCCTGCGAAACTACTTTGATGCGAGTCCAGTATAAATTATCCGTGTCTGCATGTAATTTTGACATATGACGCCAACCAACAACATGGACGAAGTCGTTTTCTTTTACTGCCGCTGCACACAATGGAATGATCTGAATATTATCCTCTCCTGGCGTGTAGGAATCCAGGGGCTCCTTTAGTTTAAGAACAGCAACATCTAAGTTATTTGTTTCCATATCATATTCTGGGTGAGTGGTAACTTTGTCAATTTGAAGTTGAACACCGTCTTCAGTCACAGTTTTTGCTCCAGCAGCTATCACAGTTTTTTTGTAATCAATTCCTCTGAAACAACTGGCGGCTGTCACCACAAACTGTGGTGATATTAATGCTCCAGCACAAAGGAACTTGCCATTATCATCTCTTAACTGAATGGTGTTAGGGGCCTCATTGATTTCAATCGACGAATAAATGAGCATTTTATTAAGCTGTGGTTTCCCTACTGCGCTCTGTGCTAGAAGGACCACTAAGCAAGATGCCAAGATAAATTGAGACGCAGACCGTACCGTGGACATCATGATCCAAAACATTTTTCCAACTAGACTATATTAAGAATATGCTGATCGGTTTTATATTAATCTGAAATGGTCACGTGTTGCATCAAATCCTCAGAAAGTCGTGTAGCAAGAATTTTGCTTTAATCAGATGCGGTCATCAGGGTTGTTTATATACATACAAATTTCACGGAATTGGATGGGAATTAACCTATTTTAGATTTAATTTCTAGCTCTTTCTTCTGTCTTTTAAAGTATAAAATTATAATATAAAAAACAATGTTTTTTTGAAAGTGCTTGAGGTATATTAGGGCGCTGCTCTATATGTTGTTTTCAATATTATTTGAAATACGTTCTTCTATTTTCTAACGAAAAGTGTTCTAGTTAACACAATTAATTTTTAATAACTCTCATTAAATCGAGCAATCTCTATAATAATTATAAGTAGCCATAAACTTAGACACGGTTGAAAACAGTTCACAACAAATTAAGAATGGATGGAAATTAAAGTTCACAAAACTTTTACCGAATAGTGGAATTTGGGCAAATATTGATGGGACACGAGGGCGGTTTAAAAGCTTTTATGAACTTGCTTCGTAGTTAATTAGTAATTCTGTGCTAGTTCAAAGTCGTAACAATCAGAGCACAAACCCGAGGGGTCAGGGACCTTACAATATGAAGAGAACATATTTCGTCAAACAGCTCGATCTTTTGAGTTATCTCTCCAGTTGGCAATACCAAGTGTACGCAGGGATTCGTCAACCTAATCTCTCCAGCGGAGTCTTGGTCTTCCTATGTTGACGTAGAATACGTCTTACCTTACGGTATAGGGAGTCATGTCAGATTGTTATTGTTGTAATCTTTATTTCATTGATTATGAGGAAACGGCGAGATAACTTTTTTTAAAAATTTTTTTGTAGGTAATTGAAGATGTTATCTTTCGTTTGATATACATTTCATATTGGTTGATATCTTCCTAATATTTAAATTTCTCAAATGAAAATTGTTTAAACACATACACTCAAACATATGTGTGGTGTTTGGTTGAGTGTTTGAGTTTGTAGCGTGAACACAAACTATGCTGCTGTTTCAGTGTGGACACAAACCTTCGGCTGTTGTTTTGATTGATGAAATATTGAAATTTCGTATATTTCGTATATATTTAATCAAATTGATTTGCGTCTGTTATTTATCATTTATCCTTACTCCTTTAATTTAAAAACATATTTATCCTATTTTTCCTACCATAAGCTTATGTATATTATCAAAAGTGACTATCAAATAAATAAATTCATTTGCTTATGTTATTTATCATTTATTGTAATATATGTTTTCTGTCTTATCGGATGGCGTATTCTACGTTAAACTTAATGGCCGTGTCTCTGACACAGCCTGCAGGGACAGTCCGTGGCCGAAGGCCTCGGACAACTGTCTGCTGTTTTTTTCTTCTTCCTTCGAGTTCGGTTTCGAAAACCCTTCGTGCTGGTTCGCCTTCATCCATTCTACTGACATGGCCTATCCAGCGCAATCGTGTTATTTTGATCCGCTTAATTATGTCAATGTCAGCATAAAGCTCATACAGCTCATGGTTCATGCGTCGCCGATACTCGCCGTTGTGCACTATACGGCCATACAATGTTCGGAGTATTTTCCTCTCGAAGACTGCTAGAGATGTTTCGTCTGCTTGCGATTAGAGCCAGGATTCTGCGCCATAAAGCAAGACAGGTTGTATGAGAGACTGGTATGGTTGGACTTTTGATACTCGAGAGAGGGCTTTATCTCTAAAGTGCTTGCTTAGTCCAAAATAACATCTATTCCCAAGCACAATTCTCCGCTTGATTTCAAGGCTGACGTTGTTGTTTTTGTTTACGGCAGATCCGAGGTATATAAATTCATCCACCACCTCGAAATTATAACGGGTATAAACGTTCACTCTTTGGTCTAATCGCATGGAGGCCCTGCTCGTTGAAACCATTAATTATGTCTTGTTCTCATTTACTATCTGACCCACTCATGCTGACTTCTTCTCAATTCTCGAAAACACCGCAGTAATTTCGCCCAATGGTATCGATATCATCAGCATTGGCGAGCCGCACGTGACTTTTGCTGCTGATGGTATTATTCATGTTGACTGCAGCTTTTCTCATAATAGTCTCCATTAAGATGTTAAAGAGATCGTACGATAGAATGTCGCCTTGCCTAAAGCATCACTTAGTTACAAAAGTCACTGCGGATTTCTTGTTCGCCAAGGTCATTCTGCAAAGGCGTAAGAGTTTTACAGCAATACCAAGTTCCGACATTGCTTCGTAGAATTTCTCCCGTATCGCGCTATCGGAGGACGCCTTATAATTGGCAAATATATGATAGGTGTCGATTCTTTTTTCGCGGGTCTTCTTCAGGATTTGGCGTAAAGTGAAAATCTGGTCAGTCGTCGATTTGCCAGATCTAAAGCCACACTGGTATGGCCCAATCAGGCCAGCGATAATTGGTTTTAGTTTTTCGCACATTATTCTTGATAGAACCTAATGTGCTATGGGTAAAAGACGTATTCCCCAGTAGTTGGCACAGATGAGGACTTGCTAAAGTATAGAGTTGGGTAGTTCATGAAGTATCTAGTTCATTTAGGGTGACCAGACATTATTCTCACGAACATAATACACACGTTCGATACGGCGAGTATGTTCGTGATTGTTATGTCCGGGCACCTTAAATGAACGAGTTCGAGAACTAGTGAACGAGTTCGGCACAAGTCTACTAAAGTATATTTGATGTAGACTTGGGTAGTTCATGAACTATATAGTTCATTTAGGGTGACCAAACATCACCCTCACGAACATAATGCACATGTTCGATATGGCGAGTATGTTAGTGATTGTTACGTCCGGGCATCTTAAATGAACGAGTTCGAGAACTAGTGAACGAGTTCGACACAAGTCTAATTTGATGCATTCCCTTATATTTCTGTCTGATTGCTAAATTGTGTTTGATGCTGGTTGCGTCGAACAAAAATACGCATTCTTTTTTATTTCTGTTCGATTTATGTCAAACTTCTCACAGAAACTCGAACTACATCAAATCTCCAAATACATCGGTGACCGCAGGAGAACGTACAACTTATGGAAACTTTTATTCTTTTCACAACTGTTCGAAGTGGTAGTTGGAGTTTAAATAGTGAACAGAGTGGATGGGAGAATGAGAGGTTAGTAAGTGAAAGGAAACTAAGTTTAAATACTGTTTGGTGGATACAAATGACAGCTGTATTATGTTGATGCTACTTGCATCGCTCGAAAATACGCATTCCTTTTTATTTCTGTTGGTTTCAGAAACTGTTTCTAATACAAGGTGTTTCAAAAGACGTCATCCGATGTTGTTTGGCCCTCAATTTTTTACTAAATAGAAAACTTCGATTCTGTTTTTTGATTATGTTTATTTGAACCTTTAGAATTTTATTGGTTAAGTTGAGGAGATGATATCGGTTAAATGGGCGCCGTCACAATTTTATGAAGATCAAGAGAGAAAAGCAGCCGAAAAAATGAGCGAGCGTAATAAAGAGGCCAGCAACAGAAAATGGTGAGCATGAGTGGTGGGTCACGTGCACATCTTGAGTCAGTTCCTTTGCATCAATCGAACGTGTCACACGGTGGTAGACTCCGCCGGAATAATTTAAATACATTTGTTAAAACAAACTAATAAGTTATACATAATATTAATAATACTTTTATTCTGACAAATAAATTGTGTGATTTTATGTGATCACAGGTTTGTGTAACTTGAAAATCTATAAATCAAATAGATAAATAAACAGAATACAAGGATCAACACAACAGTAAATAAAGTGACTCATAGATGACAGAAAAACAACCCCGAAATACATATGTGATTGAACATTTGTGTGTGTATATTCGCGACATTACAAATCGCTACAAAATGTTGTGGTTTTTAGAAATCGAAAAAATTGTGTTTTAGCCATAACTCGGTCGCGCATGTGTCGTTACTTTGGTGTTTGGATACAGCAAAAAACGAAGACATACATTTTTGCGGGCAGTCGAATCCAATGAAAACGGGAAGTAAAAGATACAAAGTGTTTCAAGCAAGACTTCTTTTATTGAAATTAATCCAGTCGAAATTTTAACAAATTTGGTTAAAATAAATGAAAGTGAGCGGTTGAAGAACAAAATACTTACAGAGCGATTACTGGCTTAATATCGGGGAGATTTAGCGCTGTAATTGAACGACAAAACCCCAAACACAACAGCACTTGCATGATTTAAAAGACCAAAGATATGGTTCTATATTATAGGAAGTTTTTAACATAAATCAACTGCTATGATGGATCCCATTGGAGAGTAGAGCTCATGTTCATGGTAAGTAAAGACATAGATATGTACATATCTTGATATTTAAATATGAATTGATATTTAAATATGAATCTTAATAATAAATTCCTCATATTTGTTTTTAATTACAGGACTTGAATACGTCGGCCACAATAACACTCAACCCCTTGACTACCACAATCCTTCTCCAGACGAGTGTTTCAAGATGGAATGGAAATATAACATAGAAATATATTTAACAAAAACAAAATTTTTTTTTATCAAAATAGACGAACACTCTAGTAATGTAATACTAACCCTGTATTTATGTAGAATTGACTATAAATGATTTCAAACAGTTCAAAATATTCATTGCAGTGATGAAACAATTTCATTGCAACAAAGACTCAAATTCGTTGCATCACTGAAACAAATTCATAGCTGCTATGAAACAAATTCATTACAGCATTGAAATAAATTCATTACAACAATGAAATAAATTCATTGCAAGAATGAAACTTATGCATTGCAACAATAAAATAAATTCATTGCAGAAATGAAACAAATTCAACAATTCATCAATGAAACAATTTCATTGCAACAAAGACTCAAATTCGTTGCATCACTGAAACAAATTCATAGCTGCTATGAAACAAATTCATTACAGCATTGAAATAAATTCATTACAACAATGAAATAAATTCATTGCAAGAATGAAACTTATGCATTGCAACAATGAAATAAATTCATTGCAGAAATGAAACAAATTCATTGTAGCAACGGAACAAATTCGTTGTTTTGAGCCAATGTCGGGCTTCCTTAATGCTATGAACAATGTTACATTAAACGAAAAATGTTTCATAGACTTGAAATTAATATAAACTTTCTAACCGGAATGGAACGTTATCATTGTATTAAAGAAAACTGTTACATTGGTATTATAAACCGTTTCATTGATGTAATGAAATATAGTCATTGATATTATGATGATGCTATGAACATGTGTCATTAATGCTATGCGCATGTTTCATTAATGTAATAAACAGGTTTCATTTATGGTATGAACATGTTTCGTTGAAGGTCTGAATATGTTTCACTGATTGTATGAACATATTTCATTGATGGTATAACACGTTTCATTGATGGTATGAACAAGTTTCATAGTTGGTATGAATAGGTTTCATTGATAGTATGAACAGGTTTCTTTGATGGTATGAACCGGCTTCATTCATGGTATGAATACGTTTCATTGATGGTATAAGACAGTTTCCATAACTAAATGCAATTATAACTTTTGCTACACTATCATGTAAATTATTTGGAAAAAATCCACCCGCGCCATTTAAAAAAACGAAAATCGGGCAAAATATGGGGTCCATAGGGTCCAAAAATGGTCAGAAAAAAATTTTGGGGGGAGGTAGAACACACGATTCTAAGCAAAAAATTTTAAATGGAAGTGTTAGAGGGAATCACTATTTCAGGAGTTATGGGTCTCCAAATTTCGGGCTTTTTGTGACACGATTATTAGGTTTTCTGGGACGGGGCCAGGGAGAGGAATATCTCTGTTTCAAATATTGGATTTCGGAATTTTTTTGATTTTTGGAAATTTTTTGGACCTGTGGGTTCCAATAGGTCCGGCCGACAAAAAAATTTTGGGTTTTTGAAATCCCCTTATTTTGCTCGATTTTCGTTTTTTTTAAATGGCGCGGGATTCTGCATTTCAGCCTTTTATTTTTTTCTTATTTATTCCTTATCTCATACTGACAGTCATATATTGTGTCACAGCTACTGTACATAAATACATAAATAATACAAAAATACATACATTTATACAAATAGTACCTACATATGTACATATTATCATTTAACCAAATTAATGAATCGTTCAAAATTAATGAAATGGTACATTATATTAAAGAAAGATGTTTCATTATTGCTTTTTTAGAATAAAATATTATAAAATACAATAAAATTAGTGTAATGTAAAGAATGGCCTATTTAATAGATTGTACTTTACAATGTCGATAAAATGTCTTAAATTTTTCTCTATAGTTTTACATATTTACATGAAAAACATATTTCATTCCATCAATGTAAATAATTTCTTAGCATTAATGACGGTCCACAAGTTCAAAAACTGCATCAATGAAGGGGTTCATTGAAGTAATGTCACATTTCATAGCATCAAAGAAACTTTTCATTGCATCAATGTAAAAACATTAATGTAACCCATTCATTGATGCTATGAAGTGCTTTTGTTTCAGTGTACGTTAGCTCACTTTCGACGACAAAAGTTGTTGGGGTGATGAAAATTTTCATCCCTGTGACTAAGCTTTTCCGTTCAGTGTATAAAATTATATTTGAATATAGATATCGTGGTACTTAATGCAGAAAATTCATTAATGTTTGAAAATCTTATCTATTTTTGTTTAGGGTTCAATTTTTGTACGGATATTTAATAAAAAAAGGGGTAGATATTTAATAAAAACCGCGTTAAAAACCCGGCTTTCGGTTTATTCGAAAATTGTTTCTTTTTTAGAAAACAAAGATACGGTTTTTGGCAAGAAAATCCGGTTAACCGGGTTTTCGGTTTTGAACACTCTAGGTTCAAAGTCTTTTCGACGTTTCCTGATCCTTCTCGCAGCAGCGCAACCTTTTGTTATATCAGTTATAACTTATTGATAGCCATTTCACGAACCATCTCATAGCACTGCCATCTGTTCGCGTGTATTCGAAATACAGGTAGTGGTGAGATTGGAAAGTATCGCCATCTGGTTCTTTATATACACAATTTTTTAACACGATGACATCAAGACCTACTTTTAGACATAAGTAGTTGCAATATAAACCCTATTTCTGAACATTATTATGTTATCCAACTCAAACGGGCAAAGTATTTGACCTACACAGCTTCCTGTTGTTTGATATATTCTGCATGTGGAAAGAAATGTACATAATAGTATATACGGAAACAAGCATTACAATCTGATTTAGTTTTTGGATTTCATTTTATCTCCATACGTAATAAGAACCTGTAGAACCATGTGACCGTATCGCATAATATTTACCGCCATAATATACTGCCAGTGTGTCTATATCAGTGTTTCTGTTTCAGAGGTTATCACCTTGAAATATAAGTCAAATTCAGCATTGAAAATGCCTATTACGCAAGAGGAGATTCTTTTGTTGCGAGTTCATTATTGTCACAACTAAGAACCGTACAATCTTTCAAACACGCTCGTGTTTGCAATTCCTGAGAAGCCATTTATGCGACAAAAAAAAAATATTAAAAACCAATCTCCCATTCGACTTTGTTCTATTAAAAATGTATCTATAAATTTCCTGATCCAAATTTTTATAATGAAACAATGCCGATTCTACGAATTTAACATCCATTCGGATATATAAAACTTGTTATATGGCTGAGTGGCGATAGGTTATCATACTGCCCTTTGTGGTTTGTGGAATTAACCATGCAGAGCCGTTGTAGCCGTAGCGGTTACAACGTCGGCAACAGGATCAACAGCGAAACTTCTCGCAAACCACTTACAAATGGTTACTAGATCAAAAGATATTAAATTTTGGCCGGTGGAAATCGATTCTGAACCACTGTACGCATAGTCAGTAAGCTTAATACTGGCGATACGTTTTTTTTTGTTGATTCCATTACCGATGAACAGCAGGGCGTTTTAGTATCTCCCTTGAAGCCGATCTCATTCTTGGCTGTAAGACTCTTTATACCCACAATTAAGTTAACACTAAATATATCATAAACACGTAATTACACATTTCTTAGCTGATTTATTTTTTAAAAAAAATACAACTTGTTGATAGTGAAAAAAATAATTTTTATATAGAAACGTTGTGCGAAATTCACTTCGTAGCGTCTTGGATAAAGGACCGGATGTTGTAGGCATTGGTATAACTTACAAGATATCCGGGAGATTTGCAATTCTGAGCCGATGTTGCAATACCAATTAATTTACCTCTATCTAAGGCGGGGCTGCCCAAATCTTCAACGCAATAATGACCGTCGTATTCATCCCCAACGATACAGAAGATATTACTTTCTTCCGAAGCATTAAATTTGCTTTGACAATCCTCCTGCGATGCCAGGTTGTATCGAAGTTTATACAACTCCCTATCCTCAGGTTTCAGTTCAACAAAATGACGCCAACCAAATGCAGTTGCATGCGTTTCTTCCCCGATAGGTTGATCATTCACATTAATGTAAGCGAATTTAAACTTATCTGACGCCATAGGTTCCTTCAGTTTGAGAACAGCGGCATTCGAATGTTTAGTTTCGGAGTTGTAGTCGGGATGTTTGGTAACTTTCTCGATTTGACGTTGCACACCTTCTTCAGCCAATGTTGAAGCAGCACCAACTACCACAGCTTTTGTAAAGTCGTAGTTATCGAAACACTCGGCAGCCGTTACGACGTAGTAAGGTGATGCCAAAGATCCGGCACAGAAAAACACTCCATCGTCACGTCTCAGTTGTACCAAGTAGGGAGATTGTTTAATTTCGGCGTGCTGGTACACGTACATTTTTATATGCTGCTCCTTGGATTGGACATTTTGAACTAGTAGCACCACCAAACAGGATGCAAGGATGAGTTGAAGCGTAGATCGTGCCGCGAACATATTGTCTAACACGTTGCACAATATTATACAAAACTGAAACATGATCAGCGTTTTTATACAAATTTAGCTTGATCGATATAACACAGTTTTTGTTTCCAAAAAAAAAACAAAAATATATACTCGCTGAAATTAATGTATTTATTTAATGCTAAAAGATAAGATTCATTTAATTCACACAACAAGAACAAACAAGAATAATACATTATTTATTTGTTATCAAATATATTCTTATTTTGGAGCGAAGTCATCACATAATAACAAACACAAGACCGGGTTGAGTTTTAATTATTTAATCTCTTCCTAGCAACGAGTTTCTATATTTATAGTTGGGATTTGGCTTTTTCAAAATTTTCTAAATGAATTAAATGACGCTATGAGTAATGCAAAAAATAAGAAAAAATTTATGGTAGGATCAGACCAACATACGACAAAAACTACAATAAGAATAGTTGCGTTCTATAAACCAAATCTTTCCAAACTTCGGCGCCAGCACGTGTACATAGGAAAGCAACGTGTGAGAAGTGCTAAATATCCCTCTACGCGACAAAAGACTTCGGTTACCCAGTTGACAGTGCCTTGAAGACATCACCAACGAATCGTGGACAACTATGTTAAGTCTTGAAAGCCATATTGAGAACATTCCTAACTAATCGTCCGAGACATTTTCATATAAATCTCGCATAAATCGTTGACAACAAACTAAGCCACATTGTGAATAGACTTGTCGTTGACGACGAAGTAAGCGACATTGCAAACTATATTGTCGTTGACGACGAAGTAACAGAAGTTGTGATGAAATTAGCGATATGGTGAATGAGTATATTAATATAATGTATTCTTATACATGTAATATAGTACATTATACTTTCATACATGAAATTCTGCTTCAGTGTTGAATATGGTCTTCGAATTTAAATCTGTTCAATGTGAATTTGAATAAAACTTTTACATTTTACTTTTTTATTTCATTGTTCAATCTCAAGACCTTTCTATATATCTATAAATAGAGATATAGTTTATTAAAAAAGAAGATGTTTGCAAATGCATCCTCATGATTCCTGGAAAACCATATAGCTATTTCAGATCTAGCCACAGATCTTCATCAGCGGTTGTTCCAAACAATAATACCAATAAAAAGACCGAATAAATAAAAAAAAATATCCCTGCCGAACGTAGAGCTTTTACATTTTATATTAAACACACATTCCAAATGGGAATATGATACACATTTTTTATTTAAAATTAAAACGTAGTTTCATTTTTATATTGAGTTTTGAAATTTGGAGTTGTAAACACGATAAAGTATATGAAATGGTCGCCATACAAATGTGTTGTAAGTGTTACATGTGCAATTCAATTTAAAGTAAAAAAACAAAAAAAAAAAAAACGGGTCCACCGGTTTTTGCCAAATTTAAAAATGTATTTTTCGAACAAACCGAAAACCCGTTAAAAATTGATTTTTTGAACAATTCGATAACCGGTTTTTAAACAATAAGGGCGTTTGGGCACCCTAGTCATGAGCCGGTGTTATCATCTGGCTTAAAGTCCCGGGTTTACAAACCAGTACCAAATACAAACATTTGGAACCGAATTCGATTAAGAAACCCAGTTTAAACAACAATAACCAGTTATAAATCGATTTTTATGAACATGCTGTAAAATTTCGGAACCAGTATTAAAAACCGCGTCTTAAAAACGTTTCCAAAATCGGTTATTGTAACTCATCGTCGAACCCATTTTTTTTTCATCTGGTTGAAGTACATATGTGTATGTCACTCATGTTTTGGATTAATAATTATCCAAATCTTGGCTACCTCAGCATGAAATCCTCCAGAAAGTCTGATATGTTATACATACTTACCTTATTGAAAGCGTGCAGCTAAAAGATCTTTGTAAGAAGAATGGTCTTCTACTGAAATAAAATAAATAAATCGTTTCTCATTACCAACTGTGACTGATTGGGACCTACAGTTTAACGACGGTTGCAAACGGTATTTTGAGACCTAATTACTCGATAGTGTCGCCGTCACTACGCGAAGTGACCGTCGTCGAAGGAAGTGTAAGGTGGTCAGCGCATGGGATCGAACCCACATTCTCATGTACAAGAGTCGCGCACACTAATCATTGCACCACCGACGGCCACATTTTCGGCGTTGTTATATTTCACCTAAATGCAATGTTAGCTAAAAAACTTGAAATCACACGCTTTCAAAACCAACTGTTTATTCAAACTCAGATTTGGAAACCTTAGACTCAGTGGAATTTTTTAAGACTTCTAGCATTTAATAACCTGATTAAGCTTAATCAGTTTCAAGAAATTGATCGACAATTGAATATTTATTATAAATTTTCTAGATCATGGGAAACAATGCTAAGATTCCGAAATCCGTAATCTTTGACCACTTTCATAGGAAAGGGGTTTGTCATCAAATTAACCAAGATTACTGTTTTAATTACTTTTGTAGAATTTTTCATAACGTTCGACCATGTATATATAGAGTTACAAAAAACTCAGATCCCTAATGTATAACTATAAAGACTCCGGATTATCATCCCTAACCTGACCAATTCGTTGTGACACTTAAATAAAACGAAATCTATTTCGTAGGACATCTGCTAGATCAAGTCCGTATTATTCCAATTCAAGTAGTGTCAAGAACACCAAACAACATATGTGACTTGCTCCACGAAAAGGGACCTCTGCGCCGAAACGAAGTTATTGAGAAAAATGCGTTTAAAAAAAGCGCTTCGTTCATTTTTTCATATATTTCATTAATTATGTTCATCTTTACAGGTGATTTGTAAAAAACTAGAAACTTGCGGTTTGCGGCATTTGAAAGAGCGTCCTATAAGAATCACTCAAAAAGTAAAAAAAAAATTTTTTCGGCGCAGAGGTCCCTTTTCGTGGAGCAGGTCACATATATATTAACTACCAAGTTTCGAAATTCATAGAAAATACAAGTTAAACGAGCCAAAAGCATATCAGTCCAAGAAGGAAACGAATCAAACTGCTGACAATAAAAACAATGAAGACACACAAAAGTTGGGAAAATTTTCGAACGAAGTTCCATCTTAAAGATCCATTTAAATTATCGTATTTTTCAACGGGTGCCTTAGGCGTGTTGGAACTAACTAGTACATAATACTCGTATATAGCGAAAGGAACTTCGTTCCAACCGGGTGTCCCCTGACACCTCATGTGATTTTTTTTCTCTATTTTTCAACACAATCTCATTTTAGCTCGATACATTGCTTTGATATCGTGTTTATAGTACGAACTGTCAAACTCCTTAAAATAGCAATCAAACGCAAACTCCACCTCTTCATTTTTGGAAAATCTTTTACCACCGAGCCAATTTTTCAAGTTTGGAAATAGAAAGTAGTCCAAGGGACCTAAATGTGTCGAATAAGGTGCGCGATGAAACAATTTGAACTTTAATTCAGTAATTTTGGTCATCGCAGTATTGGATGTGTGAACTGGAGCATTTATGAAAGTCTTTATGAAACAAAACTTTCTTTTTCGCCAAAAGCGGCCTTTTTTTCTACAACTCCATCACTTAAACGCTGGAATAAATTAGCATAATACTCTCCGTTGATGGTTTCTCCTTTCTGAAGGTAATCAATAACAATTATCTCATGATCATCGCAAAAAACAGACGCCACGACCTTGCCTGCAGATGCAACCGTCTTCGCCTTCTTTGGAACGATTCTCACATTCAAGTGTACTGCGTTGACTTTTCTTTTGTCTCAGGTGTGAAGTGGAGGACCCATGTCTCATCTACTGAAGTGTCAAATGGCATGAACAAATTAAATCAGCTTTTCTACTGTTACGGCTTGATTATGTTACTATAACAGCCAGTGTTGCCAACATTTGAGGACCAACAAAAGCTAGATTGAAGAGAAAACAAAGCTGAATAAGATAAAGAAGACCAAAAAACAGCTACAATTTTTTAACGTAATTTAATTTTTAAAGAACAACGAAAAGGATATATTTACAAGTAAAACTAGATTAGCAATTTCTATTAAGTCATAATCATTGTCATAACTTCTATAAGAATCATTAGTTATATGGGTCGAGTAGAACAAACACCCAAAATTTCAGGAAAAACGATTCACCATATACTCTCCCGCGATACACTTGAAGTAAACATTGAATGCACTTTAAAGTTTTGGCAAATTTCATGACAATTTGGTCTCAATTTCAAAATTATAAAGATGGTGGGATTTATAACATAACATGTCTATTTTCGTGTTCATACATTTTTTTTTAGAAAAATATTTAACAATCCAGAAATTTAATTTATTTTATTTATTTGATATTTATTATAATTAAAATTACAATAAATCTTAGGAACTAAAGCACTAGCTAAAGCGGCTTTTGGTGGATATTACAATGGCGTTATTTAGTTACAAACGTAAGGTCAATTATGTATATGTGGTCTATTTCCATAGTTGTTTTATTTGGTTATACTTCATTTTGCATATTAAGGCTTTTTAAAAAATCAAAAATTTTATTTACATTTTCTTTAGAAGAGAATTGAAGAAGATCTCTGAGATCGTTTGTATTGCATATACTTAACCGAGCATTTCGGAGGGCTTCACATTCTACTAAAATATGGATGACAGTAAGGGGATCGTTTCTGCAAAAAGTACATACAGGCTGAGGGTCTTTAGATATTAGGTGTTGGTGCGTTACTCTGGTATGAGTTAAGCGGAGCCGTGTGAAACATTTATTTTTATGACAGCTTGTTGAATGTGGGAGGATGAGCGGGATTTTGCTTGGGTTGATTGTTGTGTAAAGATGGTGGTATCCTTGCCAGCTTCTTTGAGATGAAAGATTTAGTCTCTCAATTGCGCTTCTTAAAATGTAGCTTTTAGTTGGCGGTATATGGAGATATTTCGGCTGTATGTAAGTGTCTTTTGCTGACCTGTCGGCAGCTTCATTGCCTTTTATACCACTATGGCTAGGTATCCATAGAAGTTTTATTTTATTTTTAAGTTCAATTAACATCTGCTGAATGGAAATTATCATTTCATTTTTATTATGGGTGTTAAGTGATGCATTAAATACTGAATTGCTGTCTGTGCAGATGACATGTTTGTTTCTTTTCGATTTGCAAAATTTTAGGGCTTCACAAATGGCTACTGCTTCAGCTTCAAATATGTTTGCGTTATGCGGTAACATTCCTGATGTTATGGTAAAGCCAGTTTCATCAACTACTGCAAATCCAACATGACAGGTTGTTTTCGAACCGTCAGTAAAGAGAAATTCCCAGTTGTCATTTTTTAGTTCGGAAAAAATTCTATTAAAATTGCTTTTATATATAATTGGTGCTGTGTTGTTTTTGTTGAAAGTTGTTAAATTTTTTAAGAAGATACTTTCTTTTAATCGCCAAGGTGGAAAGTTTACTATTGGTGGATTTGGTACTTGCAAGTTGAACTTTTTACCCATATTAAAAATATGGGTTAAGGTAGATGGGTATTTTAGCTCGGTTTTACGTCTTCTTAGTAAAGAGATGGGCTTATGTATAAGAGATGATGTCTTGCAGGACAGTTTGTGAGTTAATCGTAGTTGCAGTTTATTCGCATGTTTTCGAAGAGGTTCAAATCCTCCCTCCGCTAATAAATTCTTTACAGGGGTGGTTTTAAAAGCCCTCAAGCTAGTTCTTATCGTGGCGTTTAGTATGTTTTCAATTGGCTGTAATACAGACTTTGCTGCTTTGCTGTAAATCACCAGCCCGTAATCAATTTTCCCCAAAACTGTGGACTTAACTAGTCTTAATAGGCTGTTAGTATGCATGTGACTTTTTGCCGATCCCAGGTATTTAATTACATTTAACCTTTGAGTTAGGTTACGTTTTAGATAATTACAATGGCTCTTAAAACTATAGTTTTTATCAATATATAGCCCAAGAACTTTACAATTATTAACATTTTGTATGTGAATATTATTGAATTCTAAGTCTATGTTAGTGCATTTGTGTTTCCTGCAGATATGCAAATGGTTAGTTTTTTCAAACGAAACATCTGCACCTGATATTTTAGACCATTTGTCGATCTCAGAAAGTGTTGTAAGTAACGATTGTTGAATTTTCTCATTTGTCCTCTCCTTTGAAACAACGTAAAGGTCATCAGCATAAATGCAGTGGTCAATGTTGTTATTACTTTTTAAAATTCGACTCAGGTCATCGAAAGCTATAATAAATAGTGTTACTGACAATGGGGATCCCTGGGGAATTCCATTGTACAAGGGGAAAACCTCGGATTGAACGTTATTCGCGCAAACGGAAAACTTTCTATTTGTCAAGAACGATTTAATAAAATTAAACATTTTTGGTCCGATAGACCAGCTGGCGAGTTTTCGAAGAACCATATGAATTCCTATTTTATCAAATGCTTTGACAAAGTCAATTGACAATATTGAGGTATGATTTCTGGATGAACGATTTTTGCAAATTATGTGGTCTATGTATAATAGTGCATCAATTGTGCTAAGTCCGGATTGAAATCCGGTTTGATTTTGTGTTAAAAGATTATATTTTCTTATAAACCACATAAGACGGCTAGAAACCATTTTCTCCAGAAGTTTCGTGATGCATGGTAGCAGAGATATTGGACGATAGGAGTCTATATTGTCTATAGGTTTATTATGCTTAAAAATAGCAACTACCGAAGCGGTTTTGAAAAACTGCGGAATAATACCTGTGTTAAATATGCAGTTTAGTAGATCTAAAACTCGCATTTTGAATCCAAATGGGAGATGTTCAAGCATGGGGTAGGAAATTTTGTCCAGTCCTGGAGTTTTTCCCTTAGAAGTTTTCAGACTGTGTACAAACTCCTGAATACTAAAAGGTTCTTCTAGCGCTATGGACTTAGTGGAAGCACCCGTTGAGCGTACGTATTGTAGTGTGTGTAGCTTCTCATCTCGAAACTGTTGAGAAAATTTACCGTCATTTGAATTGTCGGACCAATATTTTGCAAATGAGTGGGATATATCGTGTGGATTAGAAACTGTATCTCCGTTTATGGAAATAGTTTTAATTGTGTGCGGGGAAAAGTTGCCAGTAAGCTTTCGAATGTTTTGCCATAAAATATTACAGGGGGAGGAAGGTTTAAGATTTTCCGTGAAGTCATTAAAAGATTTAGTTTTCGCTAGTTTTTTGGCCCTGTTAAAAATAGAGTTTTTTCTTTTATATGTAATGAGATTTTCAACAGACATATTCCGCTGGAATTCTCTCCAAGCAATCTGTTTCTCATCTCTGAGAAGTTGGAGCTCAGGCGACCACCATGGGACAGTTTTCGATTTCCTATTTGTAGATGTTATTGGTATGCTTTCATTGGCAGCTAATCGAATTATCTTTCTTATATTTGCAGCTTCTTTATTGGCGTTGTCGGAAGGCGTTATCCGTTCAGAGTGTTGAGAAATTTTCCTCTGATATATGGGCCAATTGGCCTTTTTGGTGTTAAATTTTCTCGAGGGTGCTTGTCTCTCATTAATGCGTGTAAAAAGTTGGGTTTGGGTAGGAAAATGATCACTATTGTAGAGGTCATTAATAACATTCCATTTGCTTGAGGGGATGAGGCTGAGTGAAACTATAGACAAATCTATGTGTGTCAAAGTACCATGGGTGCAAGATGCATCGCAGAACCGTTGTTAATAGTGGCAAGATTAGCTTCCGACATGAAGGTTTCCAAAGTTTTTCCTCGTTTGTTCGGTGAAGGAGAACCCCAAAGAGAACTCCAAGCATTGAAGTCTCCAACCATCACTATTGGAGTTTCAATATTTTCAATTAAGCTCTTTAGCAAATTGATCGATATTGATTCCTGTGGAGGAAAATAAAGTGAAAAAATTGTGAATTTGGAAGTCGCCTTAATTTCTAAGCCGACCACATTCAATAATAAGTTCGTGTTTATAATTTTATGAGGTATGGATTTCCTAACAAGTATTGCAGAGCCTTGTTTAGAGTTCGATTGTGGGTTGTAAAAGTATCCAGTATATTCTCTGGGTACTATGGGGTCTTGATTAACTTTACATTTAGTTTCCTGAAGACAAATTATGTCTGGGTTTAAATCTTTTATAAGAAGTTGTAAGTTTGAGTAGTTATTACAATATCCTCTAATATTCCACTGAATTATTTTAAGAGCCATTTAAACATTATAAAGAGAAATGGAACTGAATGTTAATTAATCAAATTTAAGAGCAACCTCTATTCAGAGAAGTCACTAGTTGCCATAAGGTAAGTTTTTCTCTTTTGTGATGTTTCATTATCAGAGGTAGAGTCTGAGAGTTGTTCATAGTATTTTGGAGATAAGTTGTGGGAGCTATTAGAGCTAAGTGGGTTTGATGTTGAGGATGAGTGTTTTGTCATTTCTTTCTGATTACAGTTGTTGTTGTTCTTATTTTCCGTGGAGGAAAAAGAATCGGATTTAAGAGATTTGTTTATAGGAGTTTCTACCTTGCTTTTGTTCGAATTGGGTTGTGATGTTGGGTTATAGAGTGGTTGTTTAGTAGATAATTTATCTGTAACCCATCCCAATTTTTCATCGAAAATATGAAAAAATGAGAAAAATTTGTATCATATTTTCGTTCAAAACTGGATTTGAGTTACGCCGTGGGTAATGGGTATAGGCCGCTTACCCATTCCCCATATGTAATGGGTTGTCGTAATGGGTAATTCCCCATTGTCGTTTGTAGCTACCCATTATTTTCCCCATACCCTGAGGTAAGCAGGTAAACGTTCATTACCCATTACCCACAGCGATGTGTATGGGTTACACATGGGGGGTAAATACGAACTATGTTTCACAAATATTCGCAATATATGATAATACATATCGTTACCTTAGTTTAGAAAGGACGTAACTATATTTCTAAAAATTTTACTGGACGAGGAAATAACTTAATAAACGTAATAATTTCAGAAATTTCCAAAATGTTTTAATGAAATTTGTATTAAGAAGGTTATACAAATTTTGCGTACATAGCACACACACGAATATGAAAAAAAAACTATTTAAAAAAAACAACAGCAGACAGTTGTCCGAGGCCTTCGGCCACGGACTGTCCCTGCAGGCTGTGTCAGAGACACGACCATTAAGTGTAACGTAGAATACGCCATCCGATAAGACAGAAAACATATATAACAATAAATGCATTTATTTATTTGATAGTTACTTTTGATAATATACATAAGCTTATGGTAGGAAAAATTGGATAAATATGTTCATAAATTAAAAGAGTAAGGATAAATGATAAATAACAGACGCAACCAATTTGATTAGTTGAAAGTTACTTTTGATAATATGATAGGAAAAATAGGATAAATATGTTTTTAAATTCAAATAAATTCAAAGTCAATGGTTGTGTTATCAATAGTTGTGGGAGCATCGTTTCGAATATAATCCAAATTAAATGTATTGGATTATATTCGAAATCCAATAGTCCAATAGAATAGTTTTTATTTTAATTTACTAAACGTCAACTGTCAGCTGCTGTCAAACAGCATCACGCAGCATTGTTATTTTGCTTACTTGGCAGCACTTTCATTTAACATAAAAATGTATATTTTCATATATTTTTTATAATTATATATCCATCTTAAATGCAAATTCACATTTAACATTTTGTTTCACTTAAATACATAAGTAAATATACGAAATTTCAATATTTCATCAATCAAAACAACAGCCGAAGGTTTGTGTCCACACTGAAACAGCAGCATAGTTTGTGTTCACGCTACTCAAACACTCAACCAAACACCACACATATGTTTGAGTGTATGTGTTTAAACAATTTTCATTTGAGAAATTTAAATACTAGGAAGATATCAACCAATATGAAATGTATATCAAACGAAAGATAACATCTTCATTTACCTACAAAAAAATTTATAAAAAAAGTTATCTCGCCGTTTCCTCATAATCAATGAAATAAAGATTACAACAATAACAATCTGACATGACTCCCTATACCGTAATGTAAGACGTATTCTACGTCAAAATGATTTGTTACCTCATATCTAAATTAAGGTAACGATATGTGCGTTGCCCTCCACTGCTCTAAGGCCATGTTCAGGTATACAACGATTTCGCAGTTATTGCGATTTCATTTCCATAAACAGCTGATTTTTGTACTTTAAAACATATAGTTGGTGGGTTGAATTCCCAATAGCTTTGAAAACACGGTATACGTGAAGATTCCTTAAGGCGAACCACAGACTTGTCATTCATGAGCATGAACATCAGCTATCGTTGATATTTATTGTCGGTTTTCTGCCCTTCTTGATACGAAATAAAAATGTAATCGAAGTTGTTCGCATTACTATCATGTTCACAAGATATAAACTTATAGACCAAGCTCATGCTCACGAGTGGCAAGTCTGTTGTTTGCTTAAGTCGAAATTTTCGATCGACTGACTTTAAATGTGCTATGATGCATAATCGAAATAATGGAACCAGTATTTTAGATTAGATTTTCCTTCGAATCGAAATCACAAGATGAAGTACGAATCAACTTTCTTCCGACTAGAACTCTAGCTAGAGCTACCATTCTAGATTGAGGAACAGACGGTAAATGATTACTAGAGGGAGCGTGATAAGGAAGTCTCTCAAGCTCCTACTAGTAATAAGCCATCGTTCGTGTTAATGCACTTGCCAATTACATCGACCAAGCAAATTGCAGAAGTTAGCTACCGACAACATTTCTCAACTATGTAGTCAGTGAGCCGATGGTGGTGCAATGGTTAGTGTGCGTGGCTCTTGTAGATGAGAACATGGGTTCGATAGAAGCTCTGACCATCTTACATTTCTTTTGACATCGGTCACCTCGCTTAGTGATGGCGACACTATTGAGAACTTAGCTATGAACAAAATCTCAAAATACCGTTCGGAAACGAAACGAACGATGGTTGTGAGAAGCTCTCCTCAATCCCTGCATGGTATGCAATGGGAAACCATTTTTTTTTTGAAGCCAGTGAGTAGCGACATGCTTTAACACCGCCCCTTGGCTTATTGACTTGGCAGTGTTGGGGTCTCTACAAAATGCCGCCTTCGCCAAAACGTTTTGAGATCTCTGCAGGAAATTAAATCTTATGAAAAGTGTCACACACGCTGACTATTCACCACCGACGTTCATTGAAAAATATTATCATAAAACTGTCAAAAAAAAAATCCAATGAGTGTTAGAACTCACGGGCGATGTGTTAACACCTTTTTGCTACACGGTACCTGTTCGATTTCTATGAACACATTCGTAAATGTTACATTGGAAAATAAAAAACAGCGTTCAATCATATGATGACGTTACAGTTAAATAATATTAATACTTAAAATTATTTAAAGACCCAGTGCAAGCACATGTGTCATTATTTTCTTGCTCAATACTTTTTGTTTTATTCCCACAAAAGTCAAAGAATGCAAAGCAACAGACACTTGTACATTCATACATACATTGTTATATTCGTACGTATAACCGACGATCAACATAAAATACTTTTTTAATATTACTCCAAATTAATACTCCAAATTAAAACACTTCCATCTCGGCTCGCCGATATCGAATCGCCTTAATTTTTGGCCTAAACTCTTCGTCGAAACCCGCACTAGCTTTTTAATCCAAAAATTAATAAAATCGGCTATGAATTTCCGGAGAAAATCGCGTGGGAAAATTATATGAAAATCGCCCAATAATCACTTTCGATACCGACTGCCAAGCAACGAACAAACAAACGATGATTTACTCTTCAAAACCTAACACTTGCGTATGGATTAGTTTGATAGTTTACTGCCCTAGAGGCGCGCGTATAGATGTTAACACATCAAAAAATCCAATGAGTGTTCGAACTCACGGGCGATGTGTTAACACCTTTTTGCTACACGGTACCTGTTCGATTTCTGTGAACACATTAGTAAATGTTACATTGGAAAATAAAAAACAGCGTTCAATCATATGATGACGTTACAGTTAAATAATATTAATATTTAAAATTATTTAAAGATCCAGTGCAAGCACATGTGTCATTATTTTCTTGCTCATTACTTTTTGTTTTATTCCCACAAAAGTCAAAGAATGCAAAGCATCAGACACTTGTACATAATACATACATTGTTATATTCGTACGATATAACCGAAGATCAACATAAAATACTTTTTTAATATTACTCCAAATTAAAACACTTCAATCTCGGCTCGCCGATATCGGATCGCCTAAATTTTTGGAATAAACTCTTCGTCGAAACCCGCACTAGCTTTTTAATCCAAAAATTAATAAAATCGGCTATGCATTTCCGGAGAAAATCGCGTGGGAAAATTATATGAAAATCGCCCAATAATCACTTTCAATACCGACTGCCAAGCAACGAACAAACAAACGATGATTTACTCTTACAAACCTAACACTTGTGTGTGTATTAAATTTATAGTTTACTGCCCTAGAGGCGCGCGTATAGATGTTAACACATCAAAAATACAATGAGTGTTCGAACTCACGGGCGATGTGTTAACACCTTTTTGCTACACGGTACTTTTTCGATTTCTATGAACACATTCGTAAATGTTACATTGGAAAATAAAAAACAGCGTTCAATCATATGATGACGTTACAGTTAAATAATATTAATACATACTTAAAATTATTTAAAGACCCAGTGCAAGCACATGTGTCATTATTTTCTTGCTCAATACTTTTTGTTTTATTCCCACAAAAGTCAAAGAATGCAAAGCATCAGACACTTGTACATAATACATACATTGTTATATTCGTACGATATAACCGAAGATCAACATAAAATACTTTTTTAATATTACTCCAAATTAAAACAATTCAATCTCGGCTCGCCGATATCGGATCGCCTTAATTTTTGGCCTAAACTCTTCGTCGAAACCCGCACTAGCTTTTTAATCCAAAAATTAATAAAATCGGCTATGAATTTCCGGAGAAAATCGCGTGGGAAAATTATATGAAAATCTTCCAATAATCACTTTCAATACCGGTCAAGCAACGAACAAACAAACGATGATAAGACAAAACCGAAGATCAACATAAAACACTTTTTTAATATTACTCCAAATTAATACTCCAAATTAAAACACTTAAATCTCGGCTCGCCGATATCGGATCGCCTTAATTTTTGGCCTAAACTCTTCGTCGAAACCCGCACTAGCTTTTTAATCCAAAAATTAATAAAATCGGCTATGAATTTCCGGAGAAAATCGCGTGGGAAAATTATATGAAAATCGCCCAATAATCACTTTCAATACCGACTGCCAAGCAACGAACAAACAAACGATGATTTACTCTTACAAACCTAACACTTGCGTATGTATTAAATTTATAGTTTACTGCCCTAGAGGCGCGCGTATAGATGTTAACACATCAAAAAGGGTACAAATTTCAAAGGTTGCATCGATATCTCTATTATAAATTTGCGATTGTTGATTTTTCATTTCCTCATTTAAATTCTAGTTTACAATTTTTTTAAATTACATCAAATTCGACTCGGTCCTATGTACCTCTCTAAATAATTTAAGCATTTATTAAAAATCAACAAATTTGTATACAAAAATATGTACATATACAGAGATGTATGTATGATTAATAGAAATTGTACACTATTTGAATTTAAAGTAGACATGGTCGTCGATGTGATACCCTAAGCCACGTGCTCAGAAATTGTGTCGCCTACTTAAGCAACTGTTAAACAATGAGAGAAATAATTGGATATCTCAAAACTTAAACTCTGAGACAATAAATTCTAGGAAAACTTGTTCACAAGTCTGTATCATTTTTACAGTTTTGGGGATTTCTTTAAATGCAACCCTCCATTTGCAATGATACTAACTGTAATACAAAATTCTAAGTAAAAACTCTGTTATATCAGTTCAAATTTAAAAAATAGCCGAGGGTTTATATTGGAGATATTTCTCGTAATAAAGAGAGTTTTATTCTATTAGTCTCTCCGTGGATCGTTGGACTTGGTATGATTGCGTTTGTGGTTTTGTACAGTTTAACAGTGGATTTTGGAAACTGAATTTCTTATGGGAGGGACTACTGGACATAACAACTCAAGTTCGAGCTCCACACCTAACTTCAGTGTTAAGTGAAGTCATCTGCAACTTTACCTTGAGTCTTATAGGATTCTACGTCTTTGTGTGCTATTATTATATATTTTAGGTATATACTTGCGATGGCGCACAGTGAGCCATTCTTTCGAGAATGCGACCAAAACTATAAATAACTTCTAAGAACCGATGCTTTTGAAGTTGGTATGTATAAAAAAAACCAGTACCTCGTTTCTGTAGTTCTCAAATCGAAAAAGATTTCACATTAAGCATGAAACAAAAAATTCCATCGTTTCTCGATTTGTGAGTAAAAAGTGTTTCTGTATATCAATGCGAAAAGAGGCAACACTGATGAAGTTTTGATTGGAATATTCCAAGAAAGCTGTCAAGTAAGAAAAAATATAAACAAACAAAATAAACTAGTGCGAAAAAGAACAACAAAAAGAAGTATAGACATGTATTCAACTGCATTTTATTTTTGCTTTCTTGATTTTTCTGTAATATTTTTGAAAAATTGATTGAAATACATAACAGAAAAGATATAGTTCTTATCTTCTCCACTTAAAAAATAAGTTTTAATTTCTTAAAAAACCTTTTTGTAGAAACAATATCAAAATCTCGCACCGTTTTAATTTGTGAGTATTTTTGACGTTTCACATTTTAATTTTTTCGACTCACTACTTTTTAGAAACAGATTTTCTCGCATTTTTCCAATAAGAATGAAAAAATCAGTACGCCACACCAAGTTTTCGCAAAACAAACGTTGTAGAAACAGTCACATGTGAGAAGCGATTTTTTGTACCGATTCCTAGCGCTTTTTTACAATTCACATGTTTCATGTGAAAACTTTTTCGATTCGAGAACTACAGAAACGAGGTACAGGTTGGTAATCGCATGCTCACAGCTCGTTCGGTCCCACGCTCGCCACGAGCCGTACAACGAAGAGCGGAACAACGAACCTACTCATTAGTCATAAAATGTACAAACACAACCAAATAAACGCCTCGAGAGCACGAGCGGAAAATAGAATAATAAACGACGCAGCTCTCTCGCGTTTATTTGTATTTTCGAACGATTTGTTTCGTTTCAAACGAGTAATACGAGCAACTCGGGAGAAGCTCCGGTACTGCACGCGAAACGTGAAAAGCTATTATGCAGAGGGGTAAGAGAAAATCGTTCCAAGTAATGAATGCTGATCCTTGTTCTCAATTATTTAAATATAATTTGTACATACATGACATCACATTTATCACAAGGGAAATAAAATGTACAAGAAACTACATAACGACATAGTAGGATCATACCTGAAAGAACGGACTATGCTAGTCCAGAGTTGAACTTCCGGCAAAACTTCAAAACCCATTCACTATTGCGGGTGGATCTAAGACGAATAATGGAGTGGGAGCTGGGGTTTACTCAATGTCACTGGCTATAACACTGTCAATAGGTCTCCCAGTTTTTAGTAGCATCTTCCAAGAGGAAGTAGTCGCAATATTGGAGCCGTGTCATCAGCTACATAATTTCGTTATAGTAGGGACGAGTGTAAAAATCATTTCGGATAGCCGAGCGGCAATAATGGGTCTATCCTCAGAGGTTAATAAATCGATACTGGTTCGTGAATGCAGCAGTCTGCTGGACGAGTCTAGCGCCACGACAAGACATTCCCCAGTTTAGGCTCCGGGTCACATGAATATAGCCGGAAACGAAGCCGAGGATGAACTTGGCAGGGAAAGTTCAAGAGGAAATGCGTATGGGCGACACGTGATTGAAAGACCTGTAAGAGTGGTGACTATCGTGATTGATCGCCAGTTTCACCAGGAGGCAGACAGAAACTGGAAAGAACTCACTACATGTCGCATATCACAGGGTAAATTGACTAAACACGACGCTAAGATAAGCGAGTTGCTGATGACTCTGAACAGGAATACATTAGACAGAATGACAACTTTCATAGACGGACACTGGATTGGTAGACATGATGTTCATATGCAAATACAACACAGGCATTGCTGTCGTAGTTGCGACAACGACATTATGGCGGAAATGTCTGGACACTGCCTTCTACAGTGCCCAGCCTCAGCAAATATAAGGAGGACGTCTTTGGGAAGGCCATTTTTTGACTGAATACAGAAACTAGGGAGTGTTGAACTTCGTCAACTTATAAAATACATTAACAGGTATGGCATCATCATGGAACATGTGACCAAGTTTGGTTCTGTTTACGGGACTTCTCGTGCCGAACAACCATACGATCAAATAACTTTAGTATGGGAGGTACCAAAATGGGCGTGGCCAAATCACCCTTGTCTTAATGTGTTATTGGTGTTTGCTGACGTGAAGCCGTATACCTAATTTCATTAACACGATTTATCGGATTGACAACCCGGACGACCACCAAGCTTTTATATGCGACAATCTTTCTCATTTTCTCCCGTTAAGTAGACATTTACAGATTATTAAACAGTGCGTGAGCTGAAGCTAATCACGTCTACCAAAGTTTTAGAAGAAATATGTGGTAAATGTGTCGATTTGTATGTGAGGTACCAGAAGTGCGTACCAATTTTCAATCCCAAACTAAGTTTGGATAAAATTTCATTGTGATCGGTAAAGATTTGCGGCAGTTAACGTGTTGACCCGCCAGCCAGACGGACGAGCAGATGGACATGGTTCAATTGGCTAAAAAAGTCCTAAAACGAATTTCGTCCAAAGTTACTCAGGATCTAATATGGCTCCTTTTATGCGATATATTTGTTTTCCATACTAAATGTTATACATATACTCCCATCCCTATGGGTGAGGGTTAGGGCGGGTCAAATTGTATTGAACGATTTTTTTGATGAAGCGTATAGCAAAAACGTAATCTCTATGTGATTCTGAGAAATTTTGCTCAAGAGACCGTAGCTCTAAGTCGGATTTGGAGGCTCCCAAATTTTCAAAATAGATATTAGTGTTAATAGGGTTTTTTTGGTGAAACCTTGAAAATGTTGATTTCTTCAGATCGATTTTCCTACAAAAAGGAGTTCGAAAACAAAAAAATTTATCGTAATAAAAGTTGTTGGAAATTATCTGATCTTTCATAATCTGCAAAAAAATTGAAGAAAAAAATCGAAGAAAATTCAGAATTTATTAGATTATTTTAGGTTATTTTTCGGCAAAAAATTCCTAATATCTCTACTAAAAATAAAAACAAATATTGGTATCAATACCAATATTATTAAATTTCAAACAAGCCCACATTGAGAAATCTACTATAATTCTATCCGATTTTATGACGAATTTAATTAAACTATTCTATGTATATATGGAAAAATATCTATTTTGAAATTTTGGGGGGCTCCAAATCCGACATAGAGCTATGGTCTCTTGAGCAAAATTTCTCAAAATCACCTATAGTTTACGTTTTTGCTATACGCTTCATCAAATCATCAAACAGTTAGAGATTAATCTATTCCATTAAGATTTGGAGTAAGAATTTTTGTGACGAACAAATTGATTTGATTTGATTTGATTTGATTTGATTTGAATTGAATTGAATTGAAGTGAATTGAATTGAATTGAATTGAATTGAATTGAATTGAATTGAATTGATTTGAATTGAATTGAATTGAATTGAATTGAATTGAATTGAATTGAATTGAATTGAATTGAATTGAATTGAATTGAATTGAATTGAATTGAATTGAATTGAATTGAATTGAATTGAATTGAATTGAATTGAAGGGAATTGAATTGAATTGAAATGAATTGAAGTGAATTGAATTGAATTGAATTGAATTGAATTGAATTGAATTGAATTGAAATGAAATGAAATGAAATGAATTGAATTGAAGTGAACTGAATTGAATTGTACTGAATTGAATCGATCTGAACTGAATTGAATTCAATTGAATTGCATTAAATTAAATTGAATTGAACTGAATTGACTTGAACTGAATTTAATTGAATTAAATTGAATGGAATTAAATAGAATGGAACCAAATTAATTTGAATTGGATTAAATTGACCTTCACTGAATTGAATTGAGTCAAATTAAATTGTTTTTTTCCAAATAATGCAGGTGTAGGATTCTCAACTCTCTGAACATTATTTATATATTTTTTGGAGAAATCCCCCACTGTGGGATGGTAGTATAGCGTATATTTGTGTGTTGTGTACATATAAGTCACACTATTTACGTTTCTGCTGTTTGTCTTTATATTTGGGGTTTTTTTTGCACTCATGCTTGTTCGGATTTTGTTATTTTGCCCCTGGCGGTAGCAGCAGTACTTGACATAAGTGTTTTTGTTTTTTGTTTTGTTTTTTTATTATACATTTTCTGCTTTATAGTTTTTAGTGATGTGAATTTAAAAATAGTCAAATGCTCAAAATATGTACAATATGTTACTGCCTTTCTTAGAAAATAATTTCAAACAAAATAATGAAACATCTAAATATACAGAGGCGAGCAAAATTGTTTAAATATTTGGCACTTTCCGGCTTAGAGTATAACATTATGGCAAAAAAGAAAACAGCATCCAGAATTATAATACTGGTGGTGATTAAAGAAATGTGGGCAAAGTGCTGTTGGACAAATTCATATACATTCTCTTGAATATTTATTACGATTATATGATATAAGTCTTTAAAAATTAATTGTACATGTACAATCGGACTCCACAGAAAAATATCCGAATTATACGTAAACGAATTTAGAGTTTGTCACAGGGTAATTAGGTTTCAGCACATGCAAATAAGAAGTTGTCAAACCGCATTAAAGGTTGTCCCAACCTATTAGAGGCAGTGTTGCCAGTTTAGGGGATTTATCCCCAAATTGGGGATTTTTTTCCAAACAGGGGATTGTTTTTTGGTATGGGGATCCGGGGATTTTTTGGGGATAAAAATTTAAGATGTATTTATTAAAAGCACTTCTTTTGTATCATTGTTTGAAAGTTTTGATCTGGCACTACCTAAATCAAAGCAAGCATACACACACAAATAATATTTTCGTTTCGTTTGTAATACTGAAGCCTTTAAGGCCAATATAACATATTACAATTAATAGTCCTGAATAGATTTATACTCAATAAACAAATTATATAAAAAAATTCTAATATCCATATACAAAAATAAGACCAATCTACAAATAATCATAACTACCTTGGCTCCCCAGCCATGTAAATAAAAAAAGTGAAATCAAAAATACGTCATAGATAACAATAGCAATAAAACAGTCCTGAAAAAAGGAACAACTCCAAATTAAAATATAAGGTAATTGAAAGAAAAAAAGGATCCACTGACTTTTTTATGTTAAAAAAATAAAAATGTTACCTTTAAAGTTGATCCATATCAAAAAAGAGTTATATTAAGTAGAAAGAAGTCTGGATAACTTTAAAAACGTCAAAAAGTAGTAGCCACCTAATAGGGAAAAGTCAGGGAATACTTATATATAGTCTAACTCAAGTCAATAATTAATTCTATAAATTAGACAAATATTCAAATAGTTTCAACCTAAAAACATTGCAGGAGTGAGTAAACAGTCGCAAATCATTGGGTAGTTGATTCCAGAGTCTGGCAATCCGTACCACGAATGATTTTTCAAATACCGAGTTTGAGATTCTTGGAATTAGAATATGCGTATGTGTGATTGCAAAAACAACGAGAAGGAAGTTACTGTAGCAAGTCTATACTGTTTTTTTTTGCGTTACCAGTAAACACTCGCAAATCGTTAATGCTAAATGAAAAAGAATTGCAAGAAAAAGAATTGCATACACTTGTCCATAGACTAATTACTATACTGGACTTAACAGTTCTCTCAGCAAATTTATGACATTTGGCCTGGTGTGATATTTACGTTGGATGTTGCAAAGAATTGGTTTACCAGATGGAGGCAATGGTTGAAAACAACGAACGACATAACAACAACGGCATTTCGTTTTGTGTGTGTGTTAAAATTATTGTGTTAAATACAACACAAATGTATGGCAACAATAACAGTCAATAAAAAAGGTTAAAAAACACATATAAATTTCACAGTTTTTCACCAAAACGACATGAAAAATTAAAGTCAGCAGTTATTGTAATTCCAGCTGGTGTATGCCACTTTTCGTTAAACATCTCTCTATCACACCGACCGCATCACGAAGAGTGTGAAAGGAAACGTCAGATGAGTCAAATATTCTCTATAGTAAGATTTACTCTATTCATTTTTCAGTCCCAGAGAATATCAAAATGTTTTACTGGCAACGCTGTACGTGATGACAACAATAAAACCAGTAAGAAAAATTTTTGATATTTGGCGTTGCTGAAAAGAATAGAAGCAGTGGAAAGGAAAAAAACGAGAAATACTAAAACTATGTAGAAAATATGAATCTGAAGATTAGAGACTTAAGTATTTAATATACTAAGCCTTATTGACTTTTAATCAATGTCCAGAGCAAAATCCAGATCTCATTTGTCATAATCTTTTTATTATTAAAATAATAATATAATAATTATTATTAAAATAATAATATAATATTTATAATTTAATAATAACATAATAATTTGTTATGTTTACATTTTTATATATTTAAGTTTTCGTTTTGTTGAACTGAATTCTAAATAAATTTTTATTTTAAAACTTAAAACCTTCTCGAACTTCCTTCAAAACTATGGGGATTTTTCCGGGGATTTAAAATTTTTTTGGGGATTTTCGGGGATTAAAAATAACAATTCGGGGATTTCGCCTGAAAAAAAACTGGCGACCCTGATTAGATTGTGGGAACTTAATTCAGTCGTGACAACCTGGTTTCGAGGGTGGTAACTGGAATTCATCCGTAACAGACAAATTTACGGTTGTGGCAACATCTTTTCAACCATTTATCTGTGAAATTAATTGTAATCACGAAAATGTTCACGCGATAATAAAATTCTTGGCATGATGCCCCAACAAAAGGTACATATGTGTAATTATGTGGTATAGTATATCAACATATATTCGGGTGTACCAAACACGGTCATTAGAAATTCGTTGGCAGCAACGTAAAGTTTGAAAAAATTATGCTTCCCAACCGAATTAACGGCTATCCGATTGTTGAAATTGGAATTCGGTTGTTGCGACTGAATTGTTGCTAAATTCTATGGGTGCGACTGAACTGATGCAAAATTCGGTTGCTACAATCGATTTGATGACAACCGAAATTGTATAAAATATAGTTGATGAATGGAATATAATTGAAAATTTGGTTGTCACAACCGAATCAATAGAGAAACAAGCTTGTCTCAACCGAATTTCAGTTGAGTGATCTAAATACAGTCGTGACAATCTCAATTCAGTTGTGGCAACTACAATTCGGTAGCAATGAACGAATTTACTGTTACTACAATATATCTTTCAATATTTGGTCCGGTGAGACTGACTTCAGCTGACTTTTTTCATCAGTAGCGTTTTGGGCTGACTATTATTATTATATATATATTATATTATATATATTATTATATTATAATATATTATACATTTTTCTCTGCCCACAATCCTCCGCAACCGTCTCGGTTGGCTATTACAAAATTCTTTATAGAGGTTGCTAGAAAACCCCATTATTAATAACAAAGTTCTTCATCTCAGCGTCACCTCAGACTTTTCGATTTTAAAATTCTCCCTAACTTTCAAACTCAATGCCGAATGTATTCTACTTATATGCCTACAATGAGGAGAAATTGAATACATTCGGTGAGATATTTTTCATTTTCTTTGTTTGCCAACACTAAAGTAACAAACAGTTTTGTACGCCACTGTACCGGACAAATATACATATGATGTTTATTGATTGCGGTAAACAAGTTTCTTGAGGAAGTTCAAACCATTGATTTATTTACTTATAATTGATTTGTTATCCGTATCATTTGATGTTGCACTTTGGACTTCTTCCATGAGGAAACGAACTCTTTAATTACAGCAAATTGTGCGAACATCGAATAGAATCCCCATTTTTAATTTTGTACGTTCACGATGTTCATACACTGAAAAAATAAAATTCATAAAAGTTCATATTGTATCTGTTGGTAAACTTTTTTCATTTATTTTATGAACGAATTACATCATGTAAATTCTGTAAATTTAATAACTCTGTTCACAACTATGTAATGATCTAGTCATTGAATATGTTCATAAAAAAATGGTGGGATTGGGGAGAACTTCTCACAATCAGTGAGAAGTGTGCTTTCTAGTTTTACACTAACTGTTTGGGATGTACAGTTTTACACCGGTAAACCCGTTAATTCCATCATACCTTTTTTAACACAAATACGATACTCTGTTTTATATATTTCCTGTTTTTGGAGACTTGCAATATTTTATACGTACTAAAGAATTCTCATTGCATATAGTGTATTCGTTACATATACCCTGATGATTGTTTCAATAACATCGTCCCGAACAGCCGGTCATGAGGGTTTGGGGCTTGATCCTAAGTGGAGTGATTCAATAAAATTGAAGAATTTTTCGAAAAAAATTAAGTTAACAGAAAGTTCATTCTACTAGTGAAGAATTTATAAAGGTTCTGAACGTTTTCATAAAAAGAAAACCAAGGAAAAACTTTATTAAAATTGTGAACAGTTTAATTACAAGTTATGTACGATTTCATGGAAAGGCAACCCAAGAATAGTTTCATTAAATATATGATTGTTTTGATTAAGTTTTTTTTTGCAAATTTAATTTTTATTGCCTAATGATTAATTCTTATAAAAGTGAGGTCTTAAGAAACATGATTCATAAAATTAATGAATTTACTCTTTGCGTGCTTTTTCACGAATATGTTCAATACGGAGATGTACTTTTTCATTAATAATATGTACATTTTATTTTGAGTGTATATTTACATATTTCGAACATTCACAGTAATAATTCCAGCTGTGTTTATCAAACCTCAGCGACAAAATTCTTCTATTCACGCTGAAAAATAAATGCCCCACCAACATATTGGAGGAAGCATGTACGTGTTTGCAAGCATTATTTTCGCGAATTGAAGATCTGCTGCTTTTTGTTTCATTATTGTGACAGACAGCAGTGTTTTCACAAGTTTTCAAAAAAAAAGGCACATTTGGGTCACAAATACATATATCATAACCTATTAATAATTGTGTCTCAAACATGTTGTGTTGAATAGCAAACATAAAATTTTTGGATACAAGTATACTATATTTGCGACATGCTACAAATATGTTATATTTGTATCCAAACAATAAATAAAGAGACATTTTTCAGCGCGTTGGCGTTAAAACTCGCAACTACCATAAGTTCGCTTCCCTTCAATCAATAAACCGATTAGCGAGTTGACAAATTTATGCATAAATTAAATTATGATTCAAACAGAGCACAAATCCTACTACAACTTTTAAAATCATAGATTAATGTCATCATAGATCAAATTAGAATACATATATAGCCTGTTTCTCTATCTCGAACGAAAAGGTAAGCGAAAGAAAATCAGTCACTCACATTCGACTCAAATTGGGTTTATCTAAGTTTCCATGTTTGTTCGTAAGTGACAGCTCATTCGAAATAGAGAAACCAAAGTTTGTACTGAATAGTTTCATGTTTCCATCCGACTTAAAACGACAAGATTGTGAAACCCAAATCAACTTTCTTTCGTCCCGAACATGAACGAAAGCTTTCGTTCGAGATGGAGAAACAGGCTGATAGTATTATATTCTCTTAACATTTTTAACGTCATAGGTATGGTTGCAAGTGAATATTGATTGGTATGGTGGCATGGGTTCAATAGTACCAGATATAGGCAATAGTACACAATGTCTAACTAAGCAACAGCAGCCTCATTTCATGTTTTTGTGGCAAAATAGTTGTGTTAGGCGTAGCGAAATAACTCCCACATGAAATAACTCCCACCAGAAAAATGAAATAAGTCCCAAAAAATTTCCCTACAAAAGTGGGAGTTATTTCATAATGAAATAACTCCCAATGTTATGACAATGAAATAACTCCCAAAAAAGTTACAAGGCCCATATAACAAGTGCTGTAGGAGAAGTCTTAGGACTTATTTCACTTTGCTATTGGGAGTTTTTTAATTTTTTGTGGGACTTATTTCATTTTTTCGCTATTGGATGTTATTTCATTTTTGGTGGGAATTATTTCGTTGGGAGTTACTTCATGGGAGTTATTTCATGGGGAGTTATTTCGCTACGCCGTTGTGTTAAATACAATACAAATGTATACCAACGATAAAAGTCAACAAAAAAGTGCAAAATATGTGTAAATTTCACAGTTCTGTACGGAAACGAAATGAAAATGTTAAGTCTACTGTTCTTGTAACTCCACCTGCTGTAAGTTAATTTTCGTCGAATTTCTCTCATTTGCACAAACCTACGACAAAAAGAGTGTGAAACGAAGAGAGAATAAAATACTCGATCTTAAATTCCTCTATGAATATCAAATAAAGCTGTCATGACTTAAATTTTTCATGTCATTTTGATGAAAACCTTTAATGAAATTTATTTTGGAGATTTTTGTTATATTTTATTGTTAGTATATATTAGTGGTGTATTTACACAAATATTGTAACGCACAAAACGAAATGTCGTTGCTGATTTCTTGTTTGTTGGTTTGAGCCATTGCCTCAATCTGGTATTACACATATAAGGACACCACTACATGATAAAAGACAAAAAAAAAAGACCCGTGTCTCCTAGTTTTGCCCAAAATCATACATTTTGTTTTTATGGGCCCCCTAAAGATTTGGGAACTCGCTGTCATTTTTGGAAAAAAGTGATCATATCAAAGCTCATATATTGCAAACCGTTAACAATTCAAGAAAACAATCAACTACAAGAATCTACCTAAGATCTCAATAAACAACATTCTAGAACATATGAACTTCCTAGGAATGATTCTTATATTGTGTGCTGCGTTCCTTATTGCGTGTGCTGAGCTTACTGCTTTGCCTGTGCTGCTGCGGTCGGTGAGGTAGCATATTCTCTCAATGTTGAAGTAAACGGTGTTAAGAATCATTCCTAGGAAGTTCAAATGTTCTAGAAAGTTGTTTATTCAGATCTTAGGTAAATTTCTGTGGTTGATTGTTGCGTTGAATTTTGAACGGTTTGATACCTATGGACCTGAACAGGGGAAAAAAGGTAAAAAAAAAATATCGAATGTTTTAAAGTTTTTTGCGATTTTGACCTTGAAGATGAAGTTTTGTGGATTTTATATGTTCACAATTTATGATAAGAGCTACAAGTTTCCCTCAGAGAGTAGATCAAAATTCCGAACGAATTGCAAGATATGAGCCTGAGATTGGGGGCCCATAATTTGGGGGCCCATGAAAAAAATAAATGACTTTGGTCATAACTGGGAGACAAGGGTCTTTCTTTTTGTCTTTTATCATGTAGTGGTGTCCGTATATGGTTATATTTCCATGACTTAAACAATTACACACGGTAAAATTAAAACATTTTCGGTAAATTTTTCACTTTTGCCGCAAACTAAACGCTACCTAAACGGTGTTCAGTTCATATGTTCCAGAAAGTTGTTTACTGAGATCTTAGGTAAATATTTGTGGTTGATTGTTTCCTTGAATTTTGAATGGTTTGCTACCTTTAGACCTGAACAGGGGAAAAAAGGTAAAAAAATATCGAATTTTTTAAAGGTTTTTTGCGATTTTGACCTTAAAGATGCATTTTTTTTGATTTTATATGTTGACAATTTTTGTTCTTTATGACAGCAGTTACAACTTTCCGTCAGGGGAAAAAATGTACAAAAATATCGAATTTTTTAAAGTTTTTTGCGATTTTGACCTTGAAGATTAATTTTTTTGATTTTATATGTTCACAATTTTTGTTCTTTATGACAAGAGCTACAACTTTCCGTCAGAGAGTAAGGTCTTTTTTTGATATTTTATCACGTATTTATATTTTCATGACTTTAAAAATTAAACAAAGTGTTATTAAAGCAATACTTTCAATCATGCAACATCCATGTGCAACCACACCACACTTCGTAAATTTACTGAAAGAAATCGCTACTCTATACGTCATTACCCTATATTTAAAAATCTTTTGTAGAATTTCATTGAATGCCAACAATTGCAAAAATCAACAATTAGTTGTTATTTATAAATTTCATATTTGTTACTGATAAGTGGAATTGAAGTTTTCTTTCGTCCGCCAACAAAATACATATCAAATGATTTGGCCTGGCACAAATTTGGCACCTGGCCAACTTCTTGCCTATCCTACCGTGGTCCTGACCATTGATTCTCAAATATTTAGACATTCGAAATACTACATTCGTATCCCATTTATTTGCAAGCACTTGAATTGAATTTAGTAAATAATTTACTTCATAGCATCCTCTACGAAGGAACGAATGCTATAGACATTAGTGAAGCTAGTAACATGTTCGGCGTCTTTACAGTTGTGAGCCGCTGCTGTAATGCCAGCCAATTTCTTTGTGGAAGTAACGGCTGGACTGCCCAAATCTCCAACACAGAATTGTTCATCGAATACGCCGGTCACACAAAATATATTATTTTCAGCCGAAGCATTGAATTCCTTTTCACAAGCCTGTTGTTGCGATACATCCAGATGTGTGGCGATCAATAAACCAGGATTTGAATCGAACGCTCCAATGTGACGCCATCCCATGAGAGCCAACGTTGTGGATTCCCCAACGGATTGGTCCAATAATTCAATGACTTGAATTTTACGCGATTCCAATGGCATTGGCTCGTTCAGCTTAAGTACAGCGGCATTTGAGAGTTTAGTTTGAGAGTTGTAAGCGGGATGTTTGGTCACTTTGGTAATTTTGCGCTGCTCACCAGCTTCGGCGACTGTGGAGGCGCCACCGACAACTAATGTTTTTGCGAAATCGTTGTCGTCAAAACATTCAGCAGCCGTCAGTACTTGGTTAGGCGCTATCAATGTTCCGGCACAGAAGAAATCGCCGTTTTCATGCCTCAGTTGTACGATGAATGGAAAATTTTGGACAGCCGCAATCTGAATACGTGCCATTTTATCTGTTTGGTCTCTAGATTCTGCACTATGGGCGAACAGTGCCACTAAGCCGACAGCAAGAATCAATTGAAGTTTAGACTGTAGCGCGAACATTTTGCGGCGAACGTTTCTGTCAAATAAACTGCTGTTATGAATCAGCAGCCCGGTTTTATACAAATTTCTTTCAATGCGCGCATGTAGATGTGATATGATTAATACAAAACATGTGCAGACGCAGAATGTACGAGTAATTCGAATATGATGTCTTATTTAGTGTTGAACGTTTTAAGCATGTATTCGAGTATTTAATGTATTTGTGATCTTTGACTACTTAGACTATTCCAGATCTAACACACTTTATAAAGTGCTCTCAAGAGTGCTAATGAATTTGCCTTATCGGAGTGTGCGACCTAACAAGTAGATAATTCAAAATAATTAAAATCTAATGATTTTTGCATTTCTTTCACATGTTTTGGTTAAGCACCAAGTTTTAGTTAAGCAGCAAATGAATCTGCTTCGGAGATTTCACTCGAACGAAAGGAAAGTAACGGGTGCGCTGGGCCGGATTTAGCATTTGTGGGCCCCTAGGCTTGGCCCGTGGCTAGGGACAAAAAACTACCAATTTTTTTAATCGACCATAAAAGTAGTGGTTTAGAATATAGTCTTGCGCCCAATTTCACCAAACAAAGTTAAAGCTAACTGACAGTTACAAATTATAAATTCGACACAAACTGACAGCCAAAACTGTTCATTAGCTCTAACAAAAAGATAACTGAACATGGTAATATCGACAGTTAAGATATAAATGTAAAAACTTTTGGTTCTACATATTTTATTATGTACAGAGTGATTCAGTCACGACCCGCCGAATTTCATCAGCGTATTCCTTGACTCATTTCATGAAAATATGTCCACTACGACCATCCGCGAAAATGCAAGTGTACGAAATGACAGCGGTTTGAAAATTTTCGGATTGGTGGTAAACTTGCTAACTTCTGAACCAGTAGTCGGATTTTTTTGTGTTTGGGCTAGTCTTTGGGAGATCTTTCAGAATCAATTAAAAAAAATAAAAAAAAATTACAGCAGACAGTTGTCCGAGGCCTTCGGCCACGGACTGTCCCTGCAGGCTGTGTCAGAGACACGGCCATTAAGTTTAACGTCGAATACGCCATCCGATAAGACAGAAAACATATATAACAATAAATTCATTTGCTTATATTATTTATCATTTATTGTTATATATGTTTTCTGTCTTATCGGATGGCGTATTCTACGTTAAACTTAATGGCCGTGTCTCTGACACAGCCTGCAGGGACAGTCCGTGGCCGAAGGCCTCGGACAACTGTCTGCTGTAATTTTTATATTTACCAAAGGCATTTGATTCAAGTCCGTTTAAAAAAAAAATATTATGTTCAATTTTTTTAAACTTAATTTAATTTATGTATTTTAATTAATATTTTTATTGAAATAAGTTCTGCGAATGTTGAGAGGGCTGCCCTAATATTAAAAAAGGTTTACCTTATCGAGTCTTCGCATTAGCATCCGAGCGTTGTGTGAAAGCTTTACGCTTTACAATTCAAAATTAATGTTACAACAGCTTTATTGAAGCTTTCGCAAAAAAGCTTTATTACGTTAGCTTACTGTTTGTTTCACTTTTTACTAGATACATGTTGACAAGCAACATTAGCTTGCTGTTCGTTTCACTTTTTACTAGATACATGTTCCTAAGCAATGTTGAGCAACCAATGTATGTGTTAAACAATTTTCATTTGAGAAATTAAAATACTAGAAATATATCAACCAATATGAAATGTATATCAAACGAAAGATAACATCTTCATTTACCTACAAAAAAATATTAAAAAAATTCATCTAGCCGTTTCCTCAAATTCAATGAAATAAAGATTACAACAATAAAAACCTGACATGACTCCTCATACCGTAAGGTACGACGTATTCTACGTCAAAAGTGTAATTGCCGACATACAGAGGTTTATTACCATTTGACTGAAATGCAAACTTTTTTTTTTGTTTTTGGAAGCGAAATAACAGAAATAAACAATTAACACTTTTAAGATTTTATTTTATTGAAGTTTTGGGCTGAATAATTGGCTGAACTCTAAGACCTCTGGGCTTCGGTTAGGGCATTTTGGAAAGGTAAGAGATAAGGCTATCTTTTAAGAGAAAAAAAACAAAAGTAACCTTCCATCTGGTTGAGCAAATTGAGGATATGTGCACGTTCTTATGTCTTTTTTCCAATTTTTTTTTAAACAATCTGTATCGGGGCAATTTCACTTTTTAAAATTTTTTTTGTATTGATTCTGAAAGGTCTCCCACAAGGCCTTTCCAACAAGCCAAAAACAAAAAATGGCTCAGAAGTTAGCGATTTTACTCTACTACCCTCCAACCACCAATCCGAAAATTTTCACACCGCTGTCATTTCACACACTTACATTTGGACATATTTTCGTGAAATGAAATGATATTTTCGCTGGTGAAATTCGGCGGGTCGTGATTGAATTACAGTGTATAATATATAAATTCTTCAAGTAAGAATTTATTACCCAAAAAGTTCGTAATGCGTTTAGTTACGTATTTTGGTCCGTGGAGTTCATAATAGAAAGTACTCTATCTATACATGCACTGTCTGTGCATGTACTAGTTGACATGCAAAACATTCTTAAACACTTTTCAGCCTTTTCTACAATGTGTTGATGACAAGCCGCGCTATTATTCTAAAATATTTTCCGCCAAGGGCGCCTTTATACATTTCCAAAAAAAACCTTTCGCAATTTTCGTTTATTTGGTTGCACCTACACGCTGAAACGTCAGTTGTTTCTTGTTTGGATGGAAATTTAAAGCGTGTTTGGAGATTGTCTCAAATATATAGTATACTTGGGTCCAAACACATTGTATTTGCTATATTACATGTTTTAGACACAATGATGAATAAGTTGTAATTCATGTGTTTGTGATCCAAATACAGTTTTGTTTGGGATACAAATAATATGTGTTTGGTGCATTGTTTTCTTAATTTTTTTTGCCGCTGTGCTCTGTTAAAAGCAAAATAGTTGAGGCACAGAGAGAGGTTGTTCTTACCGTAAGTTAATATTATTGCTAGTGGATAACCGTACTTTTACATCATTCTTTCAGTCAGTGATTCATAAATATTTCTGATTGCGTGTAAAAATTAATTGAATTGAATGGATTTCGTGCATTCGTTCGTTAATCGTTCGTTTGGGAGGATATACACGAATTCTTCGACGTTAGCATATGGATGTTTGGGATGAAACACGCACATCTATCCACGTAAAAGTGTGCATCTTCCCAAGTAAACATGATAATGTTTGCATTTAAATACAAGTTAGTTTAAGACTATTTCCAATATTTGGAGTGCATTATAGAACTATCCTAAACTTATATGTTTTAGATGAAAATTTTTTTTCAGCAACTAAAATTCTATAAACTTGTGTGATAACAGTAGATTAAGAAAATGTATTTTTAAATATAAAAAGATAAATGAAATATGTGTTTGAGAGGATATGTTCAAGAGACCTTTGATTCTTCAGCGTCTATTAAATGATATATACCCCCAACCCTATGGGCGAGGGTGTGAAAGGCCAACATTATTTCAACAAAGAGGGACATTATACTCTTGTTCTCGACAGAGCATAAACAGTGTTACAAACACAGCTATATTTGTATTCCAAACACATATATATTTGGACCACAAACATTTACATTACAAAGTTTTAATCATTGTGCCTATAACATGTAATATTGAATAGCAAACACAATGTTTTGGGGTAGAAGCATTCCTTATTTGCAAAAATTTCGATCACTATCTGGTAGCAGCAAAAGTTCGTACAAGATTAAGTAGAGCGAAAATCGTACGAAACCGGACGCAGAGAAAGCTATACATCGGAAAGCTGCAATTACCAGAAGTAGCCACAGCCTACTCAAGGAAGGTCTCGCAACTTATGGCACAGAACCCACCCCCTGCCGATGACAATCGTGAAGCGTAGTGGACACCCATTTCCGACTTTATACCGGAATTGGTTTTGAAAAACCGCTTCGCAACAAACCGTGATTTGACGAAGAATGTCACATAGCAAATGCTGCAAATCACGGTATGGCAATGCTTTAGTTAATTGCAACGCGAGCTGGGACTAAGCGGCATAGTGAAAAAAGAAAGGAGTTAAATCTTCTATTTAGGCGTAAAAAACGTCAGTAGAGAAAGCACGAGAGTGAGCAAATTGAGACATACAGAAGGAAGAACGAAGCCCGAAAATTCTACTAAAATGTCAAAAACGGAACTAATGGACTTGGTTCAGGGCACCCCTTTTGTAAAGACAAGGACGGAAACCTCATCGCAGTTGTGCAGAGCATGTTGGAAATATGGAGACATTATTTTTCCGCGCAACTGATACTTGAGATATCCAATGACGATGACACAATCGATCACAATTTGAAGGATGACATCGATTGCCCCCTTCTAAACAAGTCGATGGAGGAACAGCTATTACCCGGCTTAAGTGCAACAAAGCCGCAGTAGCCACTAGTCCACATGCATCAACTTATATGCGGTATATGGTTGTAGGATTCTTTGCCTGACGATTGGAGTCTCAGTGTATTATGGCCTGAATTCAAAAAGGGTGAAAAAGAGTGTCCCGCTTTCAGTCTTTTAACAGTCGCGTACAAGATAACTTGTCGAGCATATCATGTCAAAAACTATAGCCAATTGTTGACAACCAGACCCACGAAAAGCAAATCGATACATTCCATCTTTTTGTCGATTAAAAATCTGCTTTCAATTGCCCATACGGGTAAAATTGTAGTGAATGTCGGGAAAGACCACACCGCACTATTCTACACCCAGTGGGGACAAGTCGACACACTTTCGTGCAATCTCTTCAGTATCTTAACGGAGATAATAATGAGAAAAGCTATATTAAATATGAACAAGAATATCGACCCGAAAAGCCATATGTTATTGGCGATTGCTGCGACATAGACATCATTGGGCGAAATTTTCGAGAGGTTAGTGCAGTATGTATTTTCAAGAATCGAAAATGAATCAGCGAAGGTTTGTCTTACTGTGAATGACGGCAAGACAAAGTTGATGGTGGCAACAACTATACAAAACATTGTAAAATAGGGAATAAAAGGAGAAAGAAGGAAAGAAGAATATTTAAGGAGAAACAACTTCTGTTTGTTGTTCTTTTTCGCACTAGCGTATTTTATATGTTTATATTTATTTATTATTTGACAGCTTTTTTGGAATATTCCAAAAAATCGTCATCAGTGTTGCCTCTTTTCATATTGATATACACAAACACTTTTTTCTCACAAATCGGGAAACGATGGAATTTTTTGTTTCGTGCTTAATGTGAAAACTTTTTCGATTCGAGAACTACAGAAACGAGGTACTGTACGCATCTCTTTTTGAAGAGATTAAAATTGCAAGAGAAACCTAACAAATATGTAAATTTGTTTGAAGGTCGATCTAGTTATACAGGCACTATTACATTCTCTCTCCGCAAAGGCAAAGGTATAGTTAATTGATTTCTCTAATAGTGTAGCCCTCGCTTAAGCAGTAATATCAAGCTATCTGACATACAATTTACATTTTCTTTCAATATGCTCTATCACATCCCGAATATTTTGGTATATGAATTTGAATCCAATGAACACAGCTTTAACGTTTTATGGTTTTGGTATAAATTTCTTATCTAGACATTGCAGATAACCTCAGCATTCAAGAGCGATCAATCAAACGTGTTAAAGTCCACACATACAGGGTGGGCCAAATACAACAACATTTTTAAAAATAAAATGAATTAACGAAAAGCAATCATTTTGCACTTAGACATATGTATCAGACCTTGACAGCTTGAAGTACGAATTCTCATACATTAAGAAATTCAAGACTAACAAAAATAAGGTCATTGCGAAAATTCAGACCTAACTGGCATAAGCTGGGTCATTCGAAAAGCTTTTTATTTATTTATTTCATCAGCTAAAAACAGCCGGGATATAAAATAAAGTTTAAAATCTTTTAAACAATTATTTAACAATTAACTTAAAAAAAAATAAATTTTTGACTTAAAAAAACAATTCTAACAAATATAAAAAAAAAAAGAAAACCAATACCAAGAAAATTGGAAAAATGCATAAAACACAAGCAAAAATATTTAAATTAGTGGAAATGATAATAAATTACATAATTATTAAGTCAAAGATTTCTTAATAATACTAACAAATAGAAGAAAAAAAAACCAATAACAAGAAAATTGGAGGAAAAAAAAACAGGATTAGCGTGACTACAGGCACCAGGAACACAGGAACAACAGGAATGCAGGAACATCAGCAGCAGGAATTATATAAACACGAAAATTTCAAAAGAAGCAGGAACAGGTGAAGCAGGAACAGATGAAGCAGGAACAGATGAGGAAGGACAGAAAAAGCAGGAATTGGTGAAGCAGGAACAGATGAAGTAGGAACAGATGGAGTAGGAATAGATTTAGCAGGAACAACTAAAGCAGTACCTGTTGAAGCAGGAACTGTTGAAGAAGACTGGAACAGATGAAACATGTGCAGGGAGCGAGCACATGACAGGAGAAAGAAAACAGGAACTTTTAAGAAGTGGAAGAACAGGAACAATGAAGACAGGAACAGAGAAAACATATGTAATTGATGAACAGGAACTTTAATGACGGGATAACAAAACAGGAACCATTGATAATTTGAAGAAGGCGAAAAAACGGGAACGATGAAGACAGCAACATATGAAACATGTGGAGGAATTAAGCAGGAACTTTAATGTCAGGATGGAAAACAGGAACCATTGAGAAATTGAAGAAGACGGATGAACAGGAACAATAAAAACAGGAACGGATAAAACATATGCAGAGGATGAGCAGGAACTTTGATGACTTGATGGGAAAAAAGGAACATTGAGAAGTTGAAGAAATCGAATCGGATCGAGGAAAACAGGAACAGGTTAATATATTAAATATGTGCAGGGGAGAGCAGGAAAGTAGCGATGATGACAGGAACATGTGTCGCCGAGAAGCATCAACTCTGATGAAATTATCGTGAACAGGACCAAATATCCTTTGGACTAAATATCCTTTGGTTTCGAAACCACGATCTGGAAATTCTCAGTTTAGTGTACATTATTACTAAGTATTTTGCGTTTTATTACTTCAACAGAGTCAGAAATTGAAAACAAATGGTAAAATTCATTAAAATGTTTACAAAGACTATAAAGAGGATTAAAAGCCTCATAATTATGTTTAACTGCAGGTAAATTTAACAGAACAAAATATCTTGCAGCACGAATAGGAACATTAAAGTATATATTAGATATCAGATGTGATGAATTAATTTCTCCGTTTATTAATTTTGTCATAAAGCATATCCCTCACATGATTCTCCTATGTTCGAGAGTAGGCAAATCAATCAAAGCAAGTCGATTAATATAAGGAGGTAAAACAGTATCAGATTGCCAGCCAAGATTTCTCAAGGCGAAGAGCAAAAACTGTTTCTGTACTGATTCAATTCTGTCAATGTGGCACCTATAATTAGGTGACCATACTAACGACCCATATTCAAGTATTGGCCTAACAAGGCTAGTATATAATCGTTTAGCTATATAGGGATCATCAAATTCCCTTGACCATCGTTTTATAAAACCTAATAAACTTGACGCCCTACTCACACAGGAATCAATATGCAAATTAAAGGTAAGTTTAGGATCAAAAATAATTCCTAAATCACCAAACGAAGAAACATTATCCAATATATAATCATCAATCAAGTATGAAGTAAGTAAAACATTTTTCCTATTAAAAGACATTTGTCTACATTTCTTTAAGTTCAACAACATATTATTGGACCGACACCAATCAGCCTCTTTTCCTGCTTCCATCGGGTACGTTATCGAAAACCTTTCGCGCTGTTTCATCTTCTTCCATTCTGATAACATGGCCTAGCCAACGCAATGGCCTTCAGTTCCGGCATTGGAAATTCCATGGTAAAGTCTCTATTCTGAGTAGAATTCATAATTTTCATACATCAGCTTTTTTTTGTCAATGTTATTGATAAATTAATAATATAGAGTGGTGTCAGATTCAACGATTGTGTTTAAAAGTCTCATTTCACCTCAATTTATGGTAATACTAGTAAAATAAAAACATACATGCGATTCAGAGACTAGTGTAGTGAGATATATCAACTGGGTATATTCGTCTTGCACAAGAGACCACATATTAACAGTACCACATATTTTACGGAGAACTTATCTCTCGAATACTGCCAGGGGTTTTTCATCCGCTTCGGAGCCTTATACCAGGGTCGGTAAGGTGAGGGTTAGGTATAGCTGGACTTTTGTGTGTCGAGAGAGGGCTTTGATCTTAAACTGCTTGCTGAGCCCAAAATAACATCTATTTGCAAGCACAATTCTCCTTTGTATCTCCAGACTGACGTTGTTGCCCTTGTTCATGGCCGATCCAATGTAGATAAATTCATCCACCACTTCAAAATTAAAAAGTGCGAACCAAGTCGAGACGGTTGTCTAGTCGTTGACACTATCAATTTTGTCTTGCCCTCATTAACAGCAAGATCCATCTTCGCTGATTCTTTTTCGATTCTTGAAAATACTGGAGTAACCTCTCGCAAATTTCGCCCAATGATGTCTATGTCGTCAGCATACGCCAGCAACATATGGCTTTTCACGTTGATGGTATTGTTCATATTTACTGCAGCTTTTCTCATTATTATCTGCATTAAGATGTTGAAGAGATTGCATGGAAGTGTGTTGCCTTGTCTCAGTCCTCGCTTGGTACAGAATGGTTCGGTGAGGTTTTTCCCCACCTTCACTGCTGATTTGGTGTTGGCCCGCGTAATTCTACCGAGGCGGATCAGTTTTGACGGAATCCACAGTTCAGTCATAGATTCATACAATTTTCCCCGTATGGGGCTATTGAAAGCAGCTTTGTAATCGACAAAAAGATGGTATGTATCGATTTGCCTTTCGTGGGTCTTTTCCAGAATTTGGCGTAGCGTGAATATACTGATAAGGTCCAAACAGGCTTTAAACATTTCGCTTTAGTCTTTCGCATAATTCGCTCGACAAGACCTTATACGCGATGGACAAAGACAGCTACCGCGATAGTTATAAGATACATATCTACGGGTCACCCATTTTGAATGCAGGACATAATACACAGAGACTCCAATCGTCAGGCATATAAATTGGTGCATGTGGGCTAGCAGTCCATCGCCAAAGATATTAAAATGCGCAGCGGGTAGCCCATCCAGCGGCCGGGAGATTGCCGTTCTAATGTCGTATTGGGAGGGATAACACTGTATATACTGCCTTCCACAACCATTGCGTATTGATCTTCCGTGGAAGAATCTGAGCGAAGTTGTGCTGAAAAGTGGTTTCTCCATATTTTAAGCACACATTATTCGGTTCGTTGCATGATATTTTTTCTCTGTGGAAACATTTTCTAGATTCAATATTTATATATTATTTTTTAAACATTACTGCCTACTTTTTTAATTGATGAACATTATTACAATATAATTTATCTAATTAACATCTATTGAACTATATTGATTATATATTTAATTAGCGTTGCTGGTAGGGATTTTATTTATTTGTACTGTTCAGAACATGGCTTTGCTAGGGGGCAATAGAATATATTCCCAAGATGTAACAGCAAACATGATAAAAATTCTTGCTAAACAGAGAAGTGGCCTCAAGCTTTGTCATATTAACGCACAAAGTCTAACAAACAAAATTGATGAATTTAGATATATTTTTGAAAACTCTGGATTAAATGTAATATGTGTGTCAGAGACTTGGTTTGATGAATCCATCAAAGGTGACTTGATAACGTTGAATGGTTATAATTTATATAGAAAAACAACACATCAGACCTGTGATTTATGTCAAAAAAGAATTGGTTTGTACAGTAAAGAGCAAAAGTGATGAAGTAATTAATCCTAATAACAAAGTAGTATATATATTTCTTGAGGCATGTAGCTATGGAGGAAAGTTTCTTATTGGTTGTGTTTATATGCCTCGAAATAATATTGACCTCACTCATTTTTATACAATATTGGAGGATGTCACAGCATTTTATAATGACGTTGTAATAGCTGGGGACTTTAACTCAAATCTGCTGACTGAATCATGTTTAACTGTTAATATGAAATCATTTGAACTTGTTCCTGCCAATTCGCAAACACCAACACACTTCACATCATCCAATAATACTCTGCTAGATTTATTTTTTATCTCCAATAAACGAAAAATCTTAGTGTATGACCAGTTGTCTGCATCATGTTTTTCTAGACACGACCTTATATTTATGATTTTTGACATTGCTTTACAAAAATCTAATAACACAGTTCTATTTCGTAATTTTAAACGTATTAATTACCACACTTTAGAAGAAGAGTATGATAAAATTGACTGGGGTTGAATTTATTACATGTTATTTGTAAATGATCAGCAGGCCTTCTTGGAACAAAATATAACAACGTTATATAATACAATAGTACCACTTCAAACGAAGGGGGTGAGTAACCGTCAAAAGCCCTGGTTGACAGCTGAAATTAAGCGACTTATTGAAGACCGTAACCATGCTTATTCTCGATGGAAGCGTTTTAAGACTGATGATCTACATAATGTTTATCGTAACGCCAGGAAAATTGTGACCAAGGCCATACGAAACGCCAAGTCAAAATATTATGCCGAAACATTTGAAAATTCAATTGAATCAAAAAACACCTGGAAAACTATTAGCGAAATTGGAATAGTGAATAATGGAAACAAGCAGTATAAAATCATATCAGACCCGGAGGAGATAAACGCAAGGTTTCTTAATATACCCATGACAGAAGCAGACCATACCCATTACAGTTCCTATCATGCTGCTAATCTCCCGCATAACCTATTCAATTTCGATAGTGTTAGTCAGTGTGATGTACTTAGAATCTGTTTATCTATAAAATCAAACGCTATGGGTATTGATGGCATTCACCCCGCCTTCATTAAAATTATTCTTCAGCCACTTCTACCAATAATCACGCATATATTTAATAAGATAATCATGACATGTACTTATCCACTTAGATGGAAACCTACTGAGTTTAGGCCTATAGCTATATTGCCATATCTGTCAAAAGTTTTCGAAAAGCTATTACATATACAGATAAATAATTACATTAAACAGCATAATTTGGTAACTGATAAACAGTCTGGTTTTCGGGCCAAAAATAGTTGCATTACTGCTCTTGTTGATGTAGCCGAAGATCTGAGAAAGGCAGTGGATGAAGGCTGTGTGGCAATGCTGGTATTGTTGGATCAGTCAAAGGCTTTTGATACCGTTGACCACATTATATTAATTCAAAAACTGGAAAAAATTATAATCTTTTCATCTACATCCCTCAATCTAATTGAGTCGTGTGCAGTGTGTCGATACAAAGCCGTTCGCAACCTCGAATTTCCTTCCTGTTATCAGAAGTCTTCCACAAGGCTCCATACTAGGACCTCTCCTCTTCGCAATCTATGTCAATGATCTTCCTGAACAATTGCTCCACTGTGCAATTGTATATAAGCGATGAACAAGGACACATTGAGCGATGTACTGCGGAACTGAATGATGACTTACAACGTGTTTCTCTTTGGGCAGATGTGAATGGATTAAGTTTAAATCCTAAAAAATCTAAATGAATTGTAATGCGTAAGAGAACGCAAAAAATTAGTGATAATCCTAATTTTTTTTTATTAACAATCAACGAATAGAGATCGATAACAAAGCAAAAAATCTTGGTGTAATTTTTAATAATACTCTAACCTGGTCAGAACACGTAATAGCCGCTTGTGGCAAAACATACTCTATGCTCAGAACCCTATGGCCTACACAATATTGCACGCCAATAAAAATAAGGCTATTACTTGCTAAAACTTATCTGATACCAAATTTAATCTATGGATGTGAGAATTTCGCAAGCTGTAATAGCACTAGAAAAACAAAATTAAACGTTACATATAACAACATTGCAAGGTACGTTTATGGACTCAGAAATTGGGGTACTTATGGGAATTATGTCAATATAACTCCTAATTCTAAAAGAATATTTGGCGTGCAGTTCTTAGACTTACTGAAAATGCAAACTCTTATATTTCTCCACAAAATTATATTACCCATGAGCCATGTCATCTTTTTGATCGTTTAGAATTTAATCGACTCAAAAGAAATATAAAGCTAATACAAATTAGACATTGTACTTTAATATCTGAATGGCAATTTTTTGTAACTGCAATACGTCTTTGGAATAGTATTCATCCAACAATTAGGGAAACCAGCAACGTGCTACAATTTAAGAAAAAATTGTTTGAATTCTACGCATAAATAACATTTTTTATACTTTTATTAATTGTAAACTATTTTAATTAATTTTTTTTTGAATTATTTTTCTTTGTATTTATATTTAAAATAATTTTGTATGTAATCGTTATCTTACCTGTGTTAATTTATATCATAACAACATAAGATTTCTACTGTTTAATACGAATGTTTTATTGTGGAAGTAAAAACACAAATAAATAAATAATATTTTGACCGAATCAAATTCATGGAATACTAAAATTAAATAATAAGATTAACATAAGGTTCACATTTATGTCAGAAAAAATCATATGTATTTCAAATATGTGACATTTATTTTAGCTCCCAATTTTTCGATTACTTTGATGACTAAACGAAAAAATAAAAAAAATTACATGAGGTGTCAGGGGACACCTGGTTAGAACAAAGTTCCTTTCGCTATATATTATGTACTAGTTAGTTCCAAAACGTCTAAGGCGCCTGTTGAAAAATACTGTAATTTAAATGGATCTTTACGAAAATATACTTTTTGTAAAATAATAAAAAAATTTTTTTAAAAAATATTTTATTTATTGAATGTATTTTTTTAAAGAAATATATATTTTAAGGTCTCTCTGGTACGAGTATGTGTTATATTTTCCCGAAAAGGTCCTTTCTTTGATGAGAGGTACTTCTTTTATTTAAATAAAAAAAAATAAATGGTTTCCCGTTACATTCCGTGAAAGGATTAGGGAGAGTTTCTCACAAACCAGTGAGCTGTGCGCGTTATAGTTTTATACTCACGGATTGGGTCCTACAGTTTTACACCGGTTCCGAACGGTATTTTGAAAAGCTTTTTCATGGGTGAATACTCGTTAAGGTAGGTGACCGCCGTCGAAAGAAATTTAACGTGGTCGGAGCAGGGAATGAACCCACCTACTCATGCACAAGAGCCGCGCACACAACCATTGCTCCATCGACGGCCGACTGTTATTAAAACCTACTGTTTTTGTGTAAGAAAAAGCTTAAGAGTATGCATTTTTTTTTACAAAGAAATACTTTTTTTAAGAACAGGTACTTTTTAAGGAAGTGATACTCTTTTTATGATAAGAATATTTTTAAGAAAATTTACTTATTTTCCGGAAGGCTACTTATCTCAGGAAAAGAAAAGAAAAGGTGGTACTCTATTTTTAAGAAATGGTACTTTTAAGAAAAGGAATTTTAGTAAGAAAAGGTATTTTTTGTAAGAGAAGGTATTTTTTTTTGAAGAAAACCCTTTTTTTTACGAAAGAACAGGTACAATTTTAAGAGTAGGTACTTATCTCAAGAAAAGTTATTTTACTTTACAAAAAAGGTAATATTTAAAGAAAGGGTAGTTTTTTAAGAAAAGGCAATTTGTTGTAACATAATGTACTGAAAGTAGTTTTTGTAAAAAAATTAACTTTTTTTAAGCAAAAGAACTTTTTTAAGATAAGGTATTTTGTTAAGTAAATGTACTCTGCTTAAGAATATAAATAGGTATTTTTGTTGAGAAAATTTATTTTTTTGAGAACATTTTTTTTTAAGAAAACGCACTTATTTAAGAAAATTTTATTTTTTTAAACTTCGTTCACTTTGGCTTTTCTAAATTTACTTTTTATTCGGTTCCAACTACAATAAGTAATACACAGGCACCACCTAGAAAATTTCCCATTAAACAAGAAATATGTTAGTCTGGAGACAAACCAAAAGTACGATTGTAAGAGTAAGTGCTGCCAAATGTAATTCCATGAAAAGGGTTGTGTTTCATGGATTTACAAGTCTTAGCTGTTCTAAATTTACTTTTTATTGGGTTCAAAACTACAATATGTAATAAAGAGGCTCCACCTAGAAAACTTCCCTTTAAACCAAACCAAACCAAAAGTACCCAATATAGTTGATAATAATGGGTTGCAATAAAGTAGTTAAAAAAAGTTGTTTAAAATTTTTTCATTTAGCCACCATCACGCAACGTGCGATAAGGAAATTCGTTCCAAAACTTCCGAAAAACATCCGAAACATCGACTAGTTCAAAATATATACCCTTAAGTAAAATTAAAAATTGTGTCCGTTCAAAGCAAAAAAATGAACAAATATAGCTTGAAACTTAAAATAAGTTTTCATTATTTTTGTGATATTTGATATATTGTACGAATCCGTATTCAGAATTACGGTCAAAGCGAGAAGAAAAATTCACAATACATGGGAGATAAGTGCCCGGTCGCACCTCAATAAAAAAATAATAATACATAGTTCTCCCGAAGCAACAAAAACTTTCCATCTAAGTAAAGCCAAAGTTTGATGATAAGAATTAATAGCCAATGGAATTATTTATAGTTAGAGGCATTTTATATTAATACCGGATTGACAGAGATGTGAACCGATAACTTAAAAATTTAAGAAATTTAGTGTGATTATTTCCAAAGTTTCAACATCCGCTGACGTCATTCGAATTCGTATTCATGATGAGCAAGAGTGTTATGTGCGCTTAGCGTCTTCTTATTTAACATCGGGGGTCATAAAATTTAAATTTTCAACTATTAAAAACGTTATCAATGTTTTACAAATTTTGCAAAACTTTAAAATTCACTTTTAAGATTTTTAATATTAATGAACAGTCAATATTGATGAAAAAATCAGTGAGTGTTCGAACTCACGGGCGATGTGTTAACACCTTTTTGTTACGCGGTACCTGTTCAATTTCTATGAACACTAGTAAATTTTACATGGGGAAAAAAATTTAAGCTCTTTTAAACATTAATAAATTCATTTAATAAGTATTGATCAAGGTTTATTTGATGCCAAAATGCAGTCAGTTCCAAAGCCATTATACGAAATGTACTTACTTCCATTATACATAAAATTTAGTTTAAAATTATTTGGAGGTGATATCGTTTTTTGTTTCCTGAAGTCTCTTTGCTATTGGACTTTCGTTTTTCTTACATCTGCTGTAACATTAGATGTAATATTGTTAAAATAAATAAAGCAATATTTAGGTCACTGAAATAATTGGTTTTGATTTGTCATAGACAGAGCGGCGATGAACTGCTTGTTTGAACGCTGGTCTATAACTGGATAAAAATCAATATTTACCTCACTGAAATAATTAATTTTGTTTTATCATAAACAGGGCGACGACAAAAAGTATTGAACAGTATAGAGAACTTATTGCACACCTTTCCGCTTTCATGTAGAGAATCTGAGTAAAAGAGAATAAACGAGTCTTATTCTCTTTATAGAACATTTCAATAATTTGTTTCTAATTTATCAACCTTTATTTTATTAATTATAAAAACTTTCCTGAAGAAGATTTCCAAAGGAAATCGAAAAAAAACAAAAAGTTTTATGACATCTGAAGTGATTTTAAGCTTCAATAATTAGTCAAGAATAATTAGAATATTTGAATATAAATGCACCATTTCGACAATGTTAATATATAAAACAATACAAAAAGCATAAATATTTCACATGAAAATTATGAGTGGATCAAGTTATGACAAAAAGAGAGTAATACTAGTGTGAATACACACCGCAGTGGCTTAACGGGCTAGACGCTGCTGAAGACGATGCTTCACAAACATCGAAACGATCGTCCAGCGAATGTGAGTTCGAATCCCTCCCGCGGCATTTACATTTTTTGCACTAACCGGAGGAAACATGATCTCTTAAACCTAAAGGAAATTACTACTTTTTGAATCATTCTCCAGATGTCGCCAGTGCTTTTGAGTCATACAATGCGTTCCATGAGATCTCTATGCTATTCAATACTCTTTGGCGACGACGACCTGCTTGTTTGTTCGCTGCACGCTGCATCAATACCATCATACTTATTTTCAGGCAGAGACTAATGTTGTACAACAACCACGTATGTGATGCTAACGCTGTGTGTTGTTGGATGTGTTCACTTTGATAGATTGCCGTACCAGTGCCTATAGATGTTAACACATCAGTAATTTAGTTTTTGGTCACGGGTCGTGGAAAAATAGACATTTGTATTCCTACACATTTTGGTGGACGTCATCCAAGAAAATATATAGAATTGGTCAAAACAAATATATCAATAGTTTTTCCATTGCCTTACATAAAAATCGGAAAATAACTAAAATCCTTTGACGACTGGATGAGTTATTGTCAATATAAAATTTTACTGGCCTCAAAATGCATTGAAGACCTCATCCACGGCACCATTATGCCAAAAATATGGTCAACAATCGGCTCGTTGGTTTATTTATACCGCGTTTTTCAATAAGAGCGCTACAAAAGTTTTTTTAAATAAAACATAACCGGTTTTAGATACCAATGAAGTTCTTTATTCCTGTGAAAATACGTTCGATGCCATTATGTATGGAGCTCGATTTCTTTTGCATGGCCACCACGGGCACGCTTGCAGAAGTCCAGACGCTGAACCCAATTTTCGACGGTTTTCAAGCATAAATCGGCCGATACTGCTGCAATTTCACGTTCGATATTCGTACGGCCGTCGGTGGTGCAATGGGTAGTGTGCGCGGCTCTTGTACATGAGATCCTGGGTTCGAATCCGGCTCAGACCACCTTAAAATTTCTTTCGGCGGCGGTCACCTCGCATAGTGACGGCGACACTATCGAGTATCTAGCCATGAAAAAGCTTCTCAAATTACCGTTCGGAATCGGTGTAAAACTGTAGGTCCCAATCAGTGAGTGAAAACTGGAAAGCGCACAGCTCAGTGATTGTGAGAAGTTCTCCCCAGTCCCTTCATGGGATGTAATGGGAAACCATTTATTTTTTTATTTTATTCGTACGAAGCTCATCAATCGGCGCTGGCTTGTTGGCATAGACCATAGACTTGACGTAGCCCCACAGGAAATAATCTAACGGCGTCAAATCGCATGACCGAGGCGGCCAATCGACTGGGCCATTTCGTTCACCAAACTTGGTTTCCAATAAATTGATTGTGGCATTCGCTGTGTGGCTTGTGGCGCCGTCCTGTTGGAACCACATGTCCTCCAAGTCCATATTATCCAATTTGGGGCCAAAAATATTCGGTTATCATTGAACGGTAGCGATTCGAATTCACAGTAATGTGCCGGTCTTGATCATCACGGAAGAAGTACGGTCCAATGACGCCGCCGGCCCATAAACCGCACCAAACCGTAATTTTTTCGGGATGCAATGATGACTCATGGATTACGTGTGGATTGCTGTCTGACCAATAACGCATATTTTACTTATTGACGAAGCCATTCAGCCAGAAATGAGCCGACCATAACTTGGACGTAGCGCTCTTAAAGTTGAGGCCACTGACTCCAAATTTCGGTAGTACATTTTAATAATTTCGACTCGTTGTTGGCTCGTATATCTTTCCATGATGAAATGACAAACCTTACTGAAGAGAAATGTTAAAAGAGGGGAAAAAATATGGCGTCGTTTGCTGTCCCTATCGATTTAAAAACTCTTTATAAAACTCTTAAATAAAAATATATAAAATTGTTTCCCATTACATCCCATTAGGGAGAGCTTCTCACAACCAGTGAGCTGTGCGCGTTCTAGTTTTACACTACAGTCTTACACCGGCTCCGAACGGTATTTTGGGAAACTATTACATTGCTGTCACGAAGCGAGGTATCTGCCGTCGAAAGAAATTTAAGGCGGTCAGAGCCGCGTACACTACCATTGCACCACCGACGGCCACTTTTTACTAACCACAAAATCATCTATGTAAATTAGTCATATGACATTTTCAGCTTTTTTAAAGAGTGAAAAGTACATGGCCGCATGTACGAGAAATTTTAAAAATAAACTAAAAACTATCCTTTGCTAGTTTGGTGACAAAATCCTTCCCAATGAGTGAGATCAAAGTTTACGGATTTTGGAATTTTAGCACATTTTGTTTTATGTTCTAGATTATTAACAGGTGAGAGTTATAATAAATTCCACCAACTGTTCGCTGAATGAAAATCTTTTCATCAACTCGATGATAAATTTTCGGCAATTGTACCTCTTTGAATTGATGACAAATTTCATCAAGTCACTGAAAAGGTTCTCCAGTTTGAAGATTTTGCGTTTCTTCACCTTTTTCAGCTTCAGTCAATTGATGATCTTTTTTACATCAATCTCCATCATTTGGCTTTAAATATAATTAGTGAGATCGACTCAAAATATAGACGTTGTATTAAACAAAAAATAAAGAGAAGAAGAAAAACTAGTTGAAAATTGAAAATACATACATAATAGAAAATGTGCAATGGCCAGAAACAATATCCACGCTATGAGCATTTTCTATGTGGCCGTATACCCTGTTGTTGATAATTTTTTACAATGAAAAATAGTCCAACGAGTTTGGCAACACATAAGCAAACAACTTACATCAAAATGATGACCAATTTACATAAAATTTATGAAAAACTGAAAAACTCAAAACCGCCCAGCTCACTGGTTGTGAGAAGCTCTCCCTAGTCCCTTCATGGGATATTATGGGAAAATATTTATTTATTTATGATGACAAACTTACATTAGATTGATGATGAAGATTATATCTAATTGATGAACAATTTACATACAAATGGTGAAAATGTACTACAAATTGATGGCATACTCACATCAAATTGATGAAAAATTTACATCAAGTTGATGTATCGTTATCGTTGAATCATTCTTCACTCTTGATGAAATATGGATAACAGATTGATGAGATGTTCTTCATCAATTCAATGTAATGTGTCGTAGGTTGGAAAATGAGTAAATGTTTCATCAAATTGATGAATGATGTCCTAAATTTGATGAAGCTTTTTCTTTCAGTGTACGTATTAATATGAGTTTGAATAGAAAGTTAGTTTTTGAAGAAAGTAAGATTTCATGTTTTTCTACTTTTTTTTTTACAAAAAAATGCATTTGGTGAAAATTTTTAACGAAAAATATATAAAGGTGATTTAGTTGAAAATTGTACGCTTCCAATAAGGTATAACATGTCAGAGTTTCTCAACTTCTAAACGGATGGTGGGCCTAAATAGGGTACCTCAAGAAAAAAACATCAAAATGGATTAATATGAATGCTAGATCAAGAAAAAAATTGTGAACATATAACATCAAAAAATCTTCATCTTCAAGGTCAAAATCGCAAAAAACTTTAAAAATTGGATTTTTTACCTTTTTTCCCCTGTTTCGGTCAATAGGTGGCAAACTGTTCAAAATTCAAGGAAACAATCAACTTCAAAAATATACCTAAGATCTCAATAAACAACTTTCTAGAATATCTGAACTTCCTAGAAATGATTCTCATATTGTGTGCTGCGTCCCTTATTGCTTGTGCTGAGCTTACTGCTTTGCCGGTGCTGTTGCGGTCGGTGAGATAGCATAGTATCCCAATGTTTAAATAAACGGTGTTAAGAATCATATGTTGTTGTTGATTCTTCTTTTGAATTTTGAACAGTTTGCTACCTATGGATCTGAACAGGGGAAAAAAGGTTAAAAAAATCAAATTGTTTGAAGTTTTTTGCGATTTTGACCTTGAAGATGAAGTTTTTTTATATGTTTTTTTATATGTTCACAATCTTTGTTTAACGTTCCGAACGATTTGCAAGATATGAGCCTGATAAAATGATCACTTTTATGCAAGAATGATGCCGAGGCCCCAAATTTTTGGGGGCCCTTAAAAAAAAATCCATGACTTGTTTGGTCTTTTATCACGTAGTGGTGTCCGTATATGGTTATACTTTTTCGTGTTGCACTGTGGTATAATGAAGGTGCTCTTAAATTTATAATATTCTTTAGTTTATTCAAGATATGTCAAAATGGTTTTGTGTGAAAGGGTAATAAATTCTCCATTTATATCAGATCTTTTTGAATTACTTTTTTCCAAAACATGGGAAAGTCCATTTGGTTAATTTTGTGTTTTCCTCTGAAGAACTGTTAACTGTTTCCCCCTGGAAAATAATGTGATATGAAATGGTTAAATGGATAATTTAAATATTTTAATTTAAATTAAATCTAAATATAATTCTGTAGTATTTAATTTAAATATTACAAATATAATAACATTTATTTCCTTATATATGAAAAATTAGTATATTCAGTATAATGGTGTGAATACACGCTGAAAAATAACGCCCTCTCCAACATATTCTGCCGTAACCATGTATATGTTTGGAACACACTTCAAACATTCATATTTTTGCAAGTCCCAAACTCACTTGTATTTAAATGTAAACAGTATCATGTTTACTGGCAAACATATATTCTTTTACGTGGAAACATAGTCGTTCTTCATCACAAACATCCATATGCTTAAGTGGAAGCATTCGCGTGTTTCCCCCAGACCTGTATATACTTACGTAGAAACATATGCGTATTTCCACACAAACATAATAATAGTTAGAAACGAACTATTCTTAGATATATATATGTAATTATTATTTGTAATTATTAAAATATATGTAATTATTATTTAATAATATATGTAATTATTATTTATTATCATTAATTTTATCAATATAAATCCTCATTTATAGATTGTTATGCGTTGGAACACAAACAATATATTTATTTACAAATCTATTTCATGCAAACCAAGCGTGGATTAACTGATTGTGTTTTCAAATGTTCACATTGTTGCCCTTTCCAGTTTCTTTCCTTATAATCGATTCTCACTTTGGTAGCACACATACACAAAAACCAAAGCAACATCACAAACCATTTACTCGTCCAAGCCTTCGTTAATTCTTTATTCACTGATCAAGCGCTTTTAATATCCTCTGTCCGATGAACCATTGACGACTGAATACATGAAACTAAAACGCAATGCATCAGCCAAAATAAGAAACACTGACTTCGTATACAATTTACACCCACATTCAGGAATATTTATGACTCACTGACTGAGAGAATAATGCAAAAATGCAGATACACACTTACAAGGTAGACTCTCTCGCTGTCCCTCTTTTGTATCACTGCCTATAACCTATTAATCATTGTGTCTCAAAGAAGTAATGTTGAGTAGCAAACACAATGTATTTGGACACAAGTATATTATATTTGCGACAAGCTCCAAACACACTTTATATTTTTGCAGCCAAATAACAAAAATATACAGTTTTTTCAGCGTGTATAGAAAACATTTTATTTATGATATTTTTCCTAAGTGTGATGGAGTCAGAGGTTCGATAAAGCAGTTTTGAACTAGTTGACAAAATCTTGCAGGAAACAATATCCTTCAAACACATCCTTGAAAATTATCAACGAAGTTGATCGAAATATTGTAAACTAAATAAATTCTGATAAAAGTAATTATACAACCTCGTTTCTTTTTTCATACCTATGACCTCAAGCCGATACTAAAATTGAAAATCATAATAATAGGAAAGGCCAACTTAAATAGAACTTAACTCGTATTATGAAAAATGTTACGCGGTTGCTCGAGTAAGTCAGAAAATCAAAAACCCACTATACTAAGTAGCAAATGGTATATTTTTGGGGCAAACAAGCTCTAAACATTTTTTTCTTTGCGTGTTTGTATAAATATATTTGGCTATACATTAAGGATTTTAAATCAATTTACATGGTGTCACTTTAACGGCATTAATGGCAAATATAGACTGTCACAGTGGGCGAACTTTGAAATTCAATGAACTTCAATCAAATACAATAGTCATTTGTTGCAATTCAATGGAATACCTGTGTGGGGTATTTACCCATATATGACTATTATCAAGTAGATACAATAAAGTCTTCCAGTGGGGGTTTCCCACAACGCAACAGTTATATGACGCACAATTTCATGGATTGTTTACACAGTTGGTTTCAAATTTCGCCATCTACCCAGTCATCAATTCACATTTCATGACATAAAAATGAAATGTGAAATTTCTAAAGTTGTTTATTTCAACGAATCAAGTCGAACTCTTTGCCATTAGTATTAACTCACAATAATTTTCTTCCAAGCTGAAGCCTCCAAATTTATGAAGTGTAGTTCCGGCATTATTCGAGGAAGACCAATTAACATCACCCAAACTACCTACACTATTCAATACAGAGATAGCGAAGGAGATTTATTCTATGGAGGAACTTTCGTTTTACCAATATTTGTTATATCCGCAGTTCATTGTTTAGAGGATACTGATATAATTGTTGTGGTTGGGATATTGGCAAATTGAATGCGATTAAATACCCGAAGAATATCATACCATTGTGACACTGACCATTGTAATACGGGGCAGGAACACAAGCGTTGAATATCGGTGAATTGTTTCGAGTTTCTGGATGGCGTCAATTATCGAAGCAGCTCAAGGATACACCACTTGTTTTACGTTCCGTCAGATTACCGACGGCAGTTATAAAAGGTTCGTGCAAATAAAAAATTTGAAAAATTGATCAAGGAAAATATGTTCTGTGTTTCGGGTGTGAAGCCCAAAAGCTTTTGCCTGAGTGATGCAAGAGGTCCAGCTATCTTCCAGGGCTTCCTTTCGTAGACCGAATATACTAATGTGACAATAAGTAAAAATAAAATGTTTTCGTTTTGATCGGTCTCGAACTGGCTGGATAGTCAGCGCTAAGAACAGAAACATTAAATGGCACAACCATTTTTTGGTTATAATTTCGGGTGTTGAGGGCCAATTAAACATTTAAAAAATATTGTTGCACTCATACAGTACACTGAAAAATTAAAGTTTCCTGTCAAGAGCAAACAATGCGGTTTGTGTGCTATTACAGGAAATGTACTGCCCTGTTTTCAGTGTTAATAAGGTATTTGCTAAAACAGCGTTGCTGGAATAGTTTTTAGTAAAAAAAGGGAACACAATATTTTATATTTTACTTAAATTATTTAAAAAATTCAAAATATAGTATTTTTAGGAGACATGACCATTGTTTGGAAGAGGGTATCACGTAATGCTATTCTGTATGCGATTATGCACAGCGTTTAGGAGATGTGGCAATTTTTATATCTGGCCTAAATGTAAAGCGATATAAATTTTGGAAAAACTATCACATTAACAACAATGCTTACGTGTTGTAAAATAACATAATAACCGTTGAAATCCATTTCTTTTTGAGGAAATGACATGCATTTAATATCAAAACACTGAAAAGGCATCAGCATTTTTACACCTTTTGTTTGTTTTGGAACGAAGTTCCTTATCGCACGTTGCGGGATGGGTGCTAAATGTAAAAAAATTAAACAACTTTTGTTTTAACACTATTATGCTACAACCCACTATTATCAGTCGAACTCCTCTATAACGAACTCCCCTATAGCGAAAACTCCTCTATAACGAAAGTTTTTTGAAGACACAATGATTTCTTTTGATTTTTCATATGATTGGACTCCTCTATAGCGAACCTCGCTTTAACGAATTCCTCTCTGTAACGAATTTTTTACGAGCGCGAACGTGTATTTTTGATACATAAGAACTCTTCTATAACGAATTTTTTAAAATGCTACTGTTTGTGTATTTACAAACGTGTTTCGCAATGCAGTGAATCATAGTTGACGCCAGACAAAGTAACTGGAAATTTTATGCATATGTGCTGTTTTTACACTGATTCTTGGCATTGTGATTATGAATGAAAGCATTCTTCTATTGCCGACTGAACACGTGCGTACATTCATAAGATGGCTAAGCGGAATAGTTTGTCAATAGTACAAAAATTAAATATAATAAGTGAAATTGAAAAGGGTTCGACAAAAAAGAAAGATATTGCCAACAAATATGGAATTCCAGTCAGTAGCCTTTCTACTATTATTAAAAATAAAGATAAAATCGTAAAACAATCATCTGTGAGCCAACAACTTCAAAACCACAAAAAAATTAGATTTTGTGCCTATTCAGATTTGGACGGTGACATGCTTAAATGGATGACAGCCATAAGACAAAAACATCTTCCTATTTCTGGACCGCTCCTGGAAGAAAAAGCAAAAGAATTTGCATTAGCATTGGGACATACACACTTTGCAGCTAGTAATGGATGGCTGCACAAATTTAAAAAAGGCACAATATCATGGGAAAGGTAGTGTGCGGTGAAGGTGGTGATGCGAATATGGAGACTTCTGGATCAACACTGTTCTTCCAAGTTTGATTAAGGATTACGACCTAAATGATGTCTTCAACGCTGATGAAACCGGGCTATTTTCTAAGTGTTTACCATCTAGGACTCTTGCGTTCAAAAATGAAAAATGTGTTGGTGGGAAAAAAAAAGCAAAGAGAGAATAACGATTATGCTGGGATGTAATTTCACAGAACAGAAAAGTTGAAACTCCTTGTAATTGGGAAGTCTAAGAATCCTCGCTGTTTTAGAGGTCTAAAATCGCTTGAGGTAAATTATGAAAATAACTCAAAGTCTTGGATGACCAGTGACATATTCGAAAAGTGGGCAAATTTGCTCATGAAAAAAGGAAGATCTTGATGTTTGTTGACAATTGTCCTGCACACCCTAAAAATGTTCAAAGCAAATTGACCAACATTAAACTTGCTTTTTTCCCACCGAACAAGACATCATCGTTACAGCCAATGGACCAAGGCATAATTAATAATTTGAAACAGGCTTATGGAAAACGTATTTTAAAAAAATTTTTAGATATGACAGAAGATAACAAACTGTTGTCAATTTCTTTACTTGATGCGATAAGAGAACTTAGCAAAGCTTGGGTTATTGATGTCAAAGCGGAAACAATTACAAATTGCTTTAAATAAGCAGGCTTTGCAAAATCTTCTAATATGGAGTTGGAATGTTCTGATGATGAGAGCAACATTCCTTGGGCCATTTTACGAGATTTTTCAAATGAATCCATGGAAGATATGTCTTTGAAAGAAATATGGGCGAAAATTACAGTTGGCATACCTGATTTAAATTTGGAAGAGTTTCTGGAGGTTGATAATGATTTAATGACCATGGACCACCAAACAGACGAAGATATCTTAGCAAGTGGTCTTGCAGATCATTATGGCATAGCAGGTACATAATATCAAACATTCATTTGAGTTAATTATTCAATTTTAATTTTTATAGAGCCAACTGAGGACGATGAAGACTTGGAAGAAATTGAATATACTGTTAGATTGCCATCATTTGCAGAAACACGTTCAGCGTTGGAGGTAGTACGGACATTCATTGAGTCCCGTAGCGATGTACCCCTAAAATATGTGATAAAATTAATTTTCTGGAAGATTTTCGCGACAAGGAAAAATTCAAGGCCGCTAGGCAAACCAAAATTACCGACTTTTATAAACCCACATAAATATATAAAAAAAACATTTTTCAATAATACACATACAGTCGAATTCGGGTAAGCGCACGCCGCACTAAGGAGTATTTTGGCAAAAAAACTGGACAAAAGCCAGATATACAAACTGCATTCAATATCACCCAAATTGTGTTTTTTGTATAACTGACTTAATGTACTATCATAATATTATGATAACCTGAACCCCCCGGCCACCACGCTCCTGGCAAGTAGTCTGAAACTACACTTCGTTCAGCACGCACGCATTCATTTTCGATACGCTTTTTTTTCAAACTTGTGTTTGGTGTTTTTTGTTATTGTATGAAGTAAATCCTAAAAAAAAAATAATGGAATCTGGAGAACAAGGTCTGCACTTAATTTTAATGTATAATATATGTAGTTATGATGACTATTTAGTATTCTAATGGACCAAAAATGATATGCAAGAAATTTTCCTAATTTATTGTATGTTATTTTTAAAAATTAGTATTTTTGTTTATGTTCGGCGCGAGATTGCGTTAATTTTTTTTTATAGTAAACTATAAGAGATTTACCCGATATTATACCTCAAAACATTTTCCGAAAGTTTCCGCTTCATCCAAATAAGCTACTTTGAGTTCCACAGGTCCTTTTTCAATCGTTTTGGTTACTTATATATACATAACTCGAGAAAGATTAGTCTGATTTTGCTGAAACAAATTTAGAAAAATTAAGAATTACAATACCTATAAACTGTTCATACAGTATTTCTCTATATAGTCAATAGTTTTGAAGTTATAAATAAATGTATAAAGAAGAAATGTTATTTTTTGCCTAAAAAATTAAAAAAATTTTTAATTTTTTTTCCTTATTCGTACCCAGTAATATATTATTTGTATTTACTCATGCATTTTTACTAATTTCCAGTAAGAAAATAGTTTAAAATAATTTTGTCCAGTTTTTTTTGCCAAAATACTCCCATGTGCGCCGTTTAATTGAAAAGTCGCTTAATCCCTTAAAATGATTCAAATTTGTACGAAAATTTATGAAAAATAATTTTATTTTTAATTAAATAGAACGATCTATTATGTACATAGTTATATGTAAAAATAAAAATAAATGGTTTCCCATTACATCCCATGAAGGGACCGGGGAGAACTTCTCACAATCACTGAGCTGTGCGCTTTCTAGTTTTCACTCACTGATTGGGACCTACAGTTTTACACCGATTCCGAACGGTATTTTGAGAAGCTTTTTCATGGCTATATACTCGATAGTGTCGCCGTCACTAGCATAGTTATATGTATTTCAGTTAATAAAATTAATCTGAATTGAAATTCAAAACATTCATAAACAATTTCATACTTTTATTTTGTTCCCGTGCATACTAGAGATTGTATAATAAAAAAAAAAAATATACCCCCCTATAACGAAGACTCTTCTATAACGAAGTTTTTGGGTCTCCCGAACGAGTTCGTTATAGAGGAGTTCGACTGTTTGTTTACTTTTGCTTTGGTTTGTATCTAGACTAACTAGATGTCTCACATGTTTTGGCAAATTTCCTGTTTTATGGGAAGATTCTTTCTGAAAAATAGTAAATTTTCTCAAAAAAAAAAACCTATTCATTGTCTTAAACAAAGTACCTTTTCTTTAAAAAGATACCTTAGCTTAAAGAAGTATATTTGCTTAACAAACTAAATTGTCTTACAAAAAGTAATTTTTCTTTAAAAAAGATTTTTTTAAATAAGTACCTCTTCATAAAAAAGTAAATTTTTTTTTACAAAAAATTGCCTTTTCTTAAAAAACTAGATTTTTTTAAAGAGTGCCTTTTTTGTGAAACAAAATAACTTTTCTTGAGATAAGTACCTACTCTTAAAAATTTACCTATTCTTGAAAAAAGGACCAATTCTAAAAAATTTCTATTTCTTCAAAAAAAAATAACTTTTCTTAAAAAAGATACCTTTTCTTACAAAAATTGCCTTTCATAAAAGTAAATTTTCTTAAAAATAAAATAGTACGTTTTTTGATAATATCTTTTTTCTTGAGATAAGTATAATATAATAAGTAATATAATAAGAAATTTTAAAAAAAAAAAAATTTTCCTAAAAAGTTTAGTGTAAAAAAGTACTTGTTCTTAAAAAAAGTACTTCTTTGTAAAAAAAATTCATGCTCTTACTTCTTTATCTTTTTCTTTTCTTAAAAAAACATTAGCTTTTAATATGAGTAGTACCTCTCTATAAAAAGGAAATTTTCGGGAAAATATAATACATATTCTTACAAAAAGGACTACATTCAATAAAAAAAAATTCTTAAAAAATTTATCATTTTACAAAAAGTATCTTTTGTTATAGATCCATTTAAATTGTCGTATATTTCAACGGGCTCCTTAGGTGTGTTGGAACTAACTAGTATATAGCGAAAGGAACTTCGTTCCAACCAGGTGTTTAACAATAAGTGACAATCAGTAGTGCCCCCGTTTAGTGAGGGCGACCCTATCGATTATTTAGGTATGAAAACCTTAAAACTATTAAGCGCACAACTCAGTGGTTGTGCGTAGCTCTCTCCAAACCCTTGTTAACAACAAAAATTAACAATGTTTACAAATAGAAACGATTGGGTAAATAATATTTGGTACCAAAATGTCGTGAGTGGTCGTGCCTGATTGTGCGTAATTTCTTGTCCCGAGAGCAACCCTGGGACCTTACAAAACGAAGATAACATATTTCGCCAACCAGTTCGATCTTTTGCTTTATCTCTCCAGTTGGCAATACCAAGTGTACGCAGGGATTCGTCAACCTAATCCCTGCAGCGGAGTCTTGGTCTTCCTATTTTTCGGCTTCCTTCGAGTTCGGTTTCGAAAACCCTTCGCGCTGGTTCATCTTCATCCATTCTACTGACATGGCCTAGCCAGCGCAATCGCGTTATCTTGACCCGCTTAACTATGTCAATGTCAGGATAAAGCTCATACAGCTCATGATTCATGCGTCGCCGATACTCGCCGTTGTGCACTATAGGGCCATGAATTTTTCGGAGTATTTTTCTCTCGAAGATATTTTTCTCTCGAAGTATTTTTCTCTGCTTGTGATAGGACCCATGATTCTGCGCCATAAAGCAAGACATACGAGTCTGGAACAGCTGGACTTTTGTTACTCGAGAGAGGGCTTTATCTCTAAAGTGTTTGCTTAGCCCACAATAACATCTGTTCGCAAGCACAATTCTCCGCTTGATCTCAAGGCTGACGTTGTTGTTTTGTTCACGGCAGATCCGAGGTATATAAATTCGTCCACTACCTCGAAGTTATAACGGTTATCAACGTTCACGCTTTGGTCTAATCGCGTGGAGGCCCTGTTCGTTGAAACCATTAATTTTGTCTTGTTCTCATTTACCGTCAGACCCACTTTTGCTGACTCCTTCTCAATTCTCGAAAAAACCGCAGTAACTTCTCTAATTGTGCGCCCAATGATATCTATATCATCAGCATACGCGAGCAGCATGTGACTTTTGCTGCTGATGGTTGTATTTATGTTGACTGCAGCTTTTCTCATAATGATCTCCATTAAGATGTTAAAGAGATCGCACGATAGGGTGTCGTCTTGCCTGAGGCCTCGCTTAGTTTCGAAAGGTTCGGTAAGATCCTTATCAACTTTCACTGCGGATTTGGTGTTCGTTAAGGTCATCCTGCAAAGGCGTCTGAGTTTTGCAGGAATACCAAGCTCAGACATTGCTTCATAGAGTTTCTCCCGTATCGGACTATCGAAGGCCGGTTTATAATCGATAAATAGATGATAGGCGTCGATTTTTTTCGTGTGTCTTCTCCAGGGTTTGGCGTAGCGTGAAAATCTGGTCAGTTGTCGATTTTCCAGGCCTAAAGCCACACTGGTATGGTCCAATCAGGTCAGCGATAATTGGTTTTAGTCTTTCGCACATTATACTTGATAGAACCTTATATTCTATGGAGAAAAGGCTTATTCCACGGTAGTTGGCACAGATACTCGGGTTACCTTTTTTAAATATGGGACATATTACACTGAGACTCCAATCGCCGGGCATGCATTCATCTAACCAAATTTTGCTAATGAGCTGATGCATGCACCTTAACAGCTCCTGCGGCTTTGTTGTTTTTAAGCCGGGCAATAGCTGTTCTGACCTCGTCTTGGTTAGGAGGGGGGCAATCGACGTCGTCATCCATATTGTGAGCGATTGTCCCATCGTCATCGAATATCTCAGGTACTAGTAGCGCGGAGAAATGCTCTCTCCATATTCCCAACATGCTCTGCACACGATTTCCGTTCTTGTCTTTACAGAAAGGGGGCCCTGAACCATGTCCATTAGTTCCGTTTTTAACTTTTTGGTAGAATTTTCGGGCTTCGTTCTTCCTTCTGTATGTCTCAATTTTGTCACTCTCGCGCTTTCTCCACTGCCGTTTCTTACGCCTAAAGAGACGGTTTACCTCCTTTCTCTTCTCCCTATACCACTCAGTTGCAGCTCGCGTTGCAATTGACTGAAGCATTACCATACGTGCAGCGTTCTTTTCGTCATTTGCTATGCGACACTCTTCGTCGTACCACGGTTTATTGCGAAGCGGTTTTTCGAAACCAAGTACGTTGTTGCGGCAGTTTTTATAGAGTCGGAAATGGGTTTCCACTGCGCATCAGGATCGTCATAGGGAGGGGGTGGGTTCTGTGCCAAAAGTAGCGAGAGCTTCCTTGAGTAGGCTGTGGCTACCTCGGGTAATTGCAGAAAATCGTAATTCCGTACGATTTTCGCTCTACTTAATCTTGTGCGAACCTTTGCTGCTACCAGGTAGTGATCAGAATCGAAGTTAGCTCCTGTGATCACTCGTACGTCCTGTACACTGGATGAGTGCATTCCATCAATTACCACGTGATCAATTTGGTTCTTAAGTCTTTGATCAGGGGATAGCCAAGTAGCCTTGTGGATGTCTTTATGCCGGAATCTTGTACCACTAATGACCATGTTTTTTGCCGCGGCAAAGTCAATCAGTCTCATACCATTGTCGGAACTGTCAGCATGTAGACTGAAATTGCCAATAGTTGAATTAAACACATTTTTCCTTCCTATTTTGGCATTAAAATCTCCTAGTACAATCTTAATGTCATGGCCAGGGAAGCGGTCATACGTTTCCTCTAGGAGCTCATAGAATATGTCTTTGGCATCATCATCTGTCTCTTCTGTCGGGGCATGCACACAAATTAGGGAAATATAAGAATATTTCGCTTTTATGCGGATTGTGGATATTCGTTCACTCACAGGATCGAACCTAGAGACCAACTACAAATCCGCAACCAAATTCATATTTTTTTTCATGGCAACTGTAGTATAAGTCGCAGTTTCTTTTTCGTGTGCAGCCATGTCCTGTCCATCGCATTTCCTGGATAGCGGTAATGTCAGCCTTATATCTTTCGAGGACATCTGCCAGTTGGATACTTGCACCGGATCTATATAGAGTTCTTACATTCCAAGTGCATATCCGTAAATCGTGGTCCTTATAACGTTTGCGGGGGTCGTCAACAAATAGGGGTTGTTTATGTTTTCTGTTTCGTTTTTGTATTTTCACTGCCATTATGAATGGTGGCGGGAGGCAACCCAATCCACCGGGTTTTTGCATTTTACCTACTGCCAAGATATTTGATTGCAGCCGCCCATTATGGATCAGACGCTGACCAGGATGCGATATGTTGAACCTGGATTTTCTTCTTTTAGTTTCTATCCGCCGTTGGCCCGTATGTTTGGCTCATCCGCCTTCTAGGGACAAAAGAATATGCTCGATTGTTTGATGAGCTTCAGTGACATCAGTCACCTACTAAACCTGATTTGATGCTCATTTGTTTCGTCTTCTCACTCTAGCTAGCTAACGGAGATTTCCGAAAAGCCATTGCCCAGGACATATTGCGTGGAAGTAGTGAGCTGCTTGGACTGCCCAATGAAGGAATCATTTCCGGCCACTCCCAAGTGAATGACAATCAGAAACTTTCCACCTCCACGGACAGTCCCATGTCCTAAAACCACAACTGCTGGTATACATTTGTGTTTCTTTGCTGGTATACATTTTGTGTTGAATTTGACGCTAAAGCTGGAGTTAATGTCGACGGCGTCAAATGTCAAAAGAAAATTGAATCGTATGAGAGCAGTTAATCTCAACGCTGTAAGAAATTCGACGCCGAAAAAGTTCAATTTGTTTCAACTTTTTCGGCGACGTTGCGGCGTTGCTCAGACAAAAACATACTGTTGGAGTTAATGTCGACGTCATTGACGGCGTCAAATGTCAAAAATAGTTGAATCGTATGAAATTGTATGAGAGCAGTTAATCTCAACGCCGTAAGAATGCAGTATGCAGCTGTTTTAACGTCGTCGACGGCGTTGACATTAACAGAAAAATGAAATTTTACGCCGAACATCACAATTTCGGCGTTGAGACGCCGTCAACGACGTCCACATTAACTCCAGCATAAGGCTACAATCATTGTGCACGCGGTACAGAAGCTGATGCCGAAGAAGAAAGCTGAAGACGAAAAATTGTGCATAAGTAAACATATGAACTCGCACGTAAGTGATTATAGTGTATGCGAAGACGAAGATGAAGACGAAATGCAAACGATTTGCTTCAAACTGTGCAGTACTGTTTTTGAAGCAGAATAGTTAACGTTCAGTGGTGCTTTTGTCGTAATTTTGGTTTGTTTACATTTTATTTTCGGATGAAATTCACCAAAGTTTTTTCGAGACAAATTTATTGAGTGTATTCCATATGTAATTTATTTTATTAACTTCAACTTTAGAAACAAATTTTCCTGCAATATGAGCTCTTCACCTGATGACGAATCCATTGCAAATGTGAAAAACGAAACATATTCGTCTTCCACTATGAACAATTACTAGCTTGCTCGCACCGCAAGCAATTCTTCTTCGGCATCAACTTCGGCACCGGGTGCACTATGATTGTAGCCTTAGAATCAGGAAATAACAATAAAATGCCTATTATTGTTGCCCACAATTACAACAACTTCTACTGATACTACCTGTATTAGTATATCATCGCCAGAACACTTACACGCTACCTATGATTCTGCATTTATAATTATTCAAATCATCGACTGATGTTTGAAGTACAGATGGGCGCGAGTCACGTGATTAGCGTGATTCACGTGAATCACGCGTGAAAGAAATAAATAATATGTTGTAGTTTTGTTTTGAAACAAAGACATTGCCAAAGGTACTAAATGTAATTTAAAAAGTTTTTGGACATTCACTACACAGCCAGGACTGGCAGAAAATGAATGATTTTTGAACAAAATTTTACGTGTTTTACGTTTGGGTTGTTTATTTGTATACTTTTTTAAATCATATTGTGAACTAAAATGTTGCCACACAAATTCTGATCCTACATATTAATCTTGGTCAGGAGAGCTCAATTTCTAAAATAAACTCGAATTTTCGTGAACGATTTTTTAGGAGGAAAAGTCTCATACTTCGCTCATTATTTCTCAAATAATTTTAATAGCATTAAATTAAACATACATTGGGCTCTAATGTTAACAAGATAATTAATGAAATAGGGCACTGGTCAATATTGTGTTAACCGTAACTGCATATTTGAAAAATTAACGACTTTGGTGCGCCGATTGAGGTAACTCCCATATAAGAGATGCGCATTGACATATGGCAAAATATTATACAGGGTGATTCAGGAAGTTCCGGTAAAATTTCTCCAGCGTATTCCTTGGCTGATTTCATGAAGAAAAGTCCACTAGGACCATGTCCGAAAATGCAAAGGTGCGAAATGGCAGCGGGTTCAAAATTTTCGGATTGGCGGTCGGAGGGTAGTAGGGTAAAGTTGCTAACTTCTGAAATAATTTTAACTAATTTTAACACCGAAATAATTTTAACTACGTATAATATGCCATTGATGGCAGCACAACCCATGAATATTAACTTTGTTTTCGAAGACATATTTTTATAAATTAATTAAAATAATAAACTCGCAGAATAAATAATTCATTTTACTCGAAGAAATGAGAGGAAAGAGAGAGAGAAGAATACTTTTACTTTTATAATTTAAACAATTATTAACGCTGCCGCCCGCGACAGTGTGAAAGGAAACAAGCCTATAGCTTCGTGCTCAATCGCTGCTGCTAAATGGCCAGGCTGATGATATCCCTGGCGTCCGGTTCGGTAGTATTTTCGTGGCGGCGATTCTCGGCAGGGATGTTGCGGCGATTGGCACCGTCTAGCCGCCTATGGTGGGTGGTGGCACTACGCCGGACAGTAGCCTGCCGGCTCTCAGGCTGCAGCCGATCTTGCATCGAAGGTGTGGTGATCCTCATAGCATTTTCGGCAATTCACCAGCGATGTGCAATCGCGTATTTGATGTGACCGAGCCAGTTTGCGCAATACTTGCGCTGGCGTATATGCTTGCCCCGTTCCCCGACGCTCATTGCCAAGAAACCCTGGCAGCGGTGCACCGGATGTTGCTGCTTGCACGTGAGGCACGTCGAAAAGTCCTTCACCTGTGGAATACTGGGAGGAGTTGGGGAGAGAAAACAAAAAAAAAAAGGAATTAGGGAATTATCTCGGGATGACTGAGGGCGATAGCAAATGAGAAGGAACATAGAGAGGAAAAAGCGAGACACTGCAAAAGAGACATGTACAATGTAACAACATTCATGCCATCGAAGGAAGCAAAGCTTTACTATTGGGTGAGTCAAAGTCCCACTCTGCGTCTTCACGTCGGCTGCGCGTACGTAGCCGTCGGAACCGCCGTGCACAAGGAGAATTCGTCCGAGATTCTACTCGGTGGGTGGTAGCAAATCATCTTGAATGACGACGAGATCATCTTCCTTAATATTATGCTGGGGAATCTTCCACTTATTACGCTTCTGAAGTTGTCTAAGATATTCGGTTTTACAACGAGTGCTGAATTCGTGATGAAAAATTCACAATTTTTGCAATCGATCAGCGAGAGAGAGAGAAACATTGACATTTTCGGGAACTGCTATCAACGGAGCACCTCTGAGAAAATGGTCTGGAGTGAGAGCCACCAGTTCTTGCGGATTCTAAGACTGAGGGGAGAGTGGTTGGGAGTTCCAAACTGCTTCTATACGAGTTAGCAGCGTAGAAAATTCCTCAAAAGTGAATTTGCTCTGGCCCATTACTTTGCATAAATGCATTTTAAAGGACTTAACTACGGCCGCCCATATGTGGAGCGTGAGGAGGGATGAACGTCCATTGGAAACCGTGTTCGAGATATTTCCTAGAAACATCCTGAAAGACTGCTCGTAAGAAAGAGTTATATTCAAATCGCAGAGATCTTTACGCGTCAACGAAATTCGTCCCATTGTTGAGAAATGCGAGAAATGCGTCAGCACAATTCGAGATGAATCGCCTTTGTGGAGAATCATACAAAAATATACACATATGCTTATAAGTGGCATTTTTCACGTGAAATGGACAGGCGAAATCGACTCCCGTTATAGAGAACGACAGAGAGAAATTGCAGCGGTCTTGCGGGAGAGCAGCCATAATTTGAGATTGCCAACATTCCTTATATATAGTGCAGGCTTTACAGCCCCGTATGCATTTTCGAATTTCCAATTGTAATCGAGAGATATGAAATTCTTCCAGTAGAGTTCGGATCATAAGATTATATTCGCCATGGAGAAGCAGTTGGCAGATTCGAGATTTGGGATGTATTATTATTGGACACTTTTCATTGTAAGTGATGAAACCATTTGCGATTCGGCCATTCGAACGCATAAGACCATTGGAGTCGAGAAAAGGATTGAGAGAGAGAAGATAACTTTTTCTCGATATTGAAAGAGATTCTACCAATTTAGAGAGGTCATTTCCATAAAACCTCTTCTGAGACAGATATATGAGACGAATTTTCATAAACTGGTTTTCCTTGTAGGATGCGTTTTGTTGTGAAATCTATAAACGTAACACAGTACGCGTACAGCTCGATCGTATGAGGAAAATCTATCCAATACATCCTCATTATCGTTATACGAATAGAACACTTTGAGTTTTCGTGCCTCGGGGGGTGAATCGTCAATGGCGAGAGATTGAGGCCAGTCATCAGTGTTTTTTATGAGCCATTTTGGTCCAAGCTACCAAAGAGCAGAATCAGCTAATTTTAAGGGGTCAGCTCCCTGAGTTCCGAGATCTCCTGGATTCTCCTGTGATATAACGTGTCTCCAATTAGCATTCTGGGCGTTTTCAAGAATTTGAGATCTTCTATTCGCGACAAATGTTTTCCACATACAAGGTGGCTTTGAAGGACAATTGAGGAGCCCGACCAGAGAAATATTGCCGCATTCAAATCAGGTTGTTCGGAGAGAAGTACTTTCAAGAGTTTAGACAGGAGAACGGCTCCACAAAGTTTGAGACGAGGTATAGAGACCTCTTTGATAGGAGCCACTTTGCTCTTAGAGAGCAAAGGTGAGAGGATACCTAGCTTCTCGTACGAGTTCTTAAATAACGGGTCCGCCATCTAACGTTTTTTTTTCAACCAGTGCTTATTTCGTGAATGGTGTCACTTAGCTCATGTCTGATTTGACAGGTAATTAGTTTTATCCTTCCGCTGAACGAATATGGTTGTGTATACGCTTGAACAACGCTGGGAAATATTGCGAAGCTACACTCGATGTTTTGCGCCCTGTTTTTGAAGATCGCATTATCAGCCGCAGAGCTGATGTCGTTTGGCCACCTCGGAGCTGCGATTTGACACCGTTTGACTATTATTTGTGGGGTGCCCTCAAAGGTAAGTGTTATGCCGACAAGCCAGAGACAATTGACCCTTTAAAGGACAATATTCGTGAAGCCATTGGTGAAATACAGATGCACACAATCGATAATGTGCTTAAAAATTGGACCGATCGTGTAGGCTACTTTCGTTACTTTCCATTATTAACCGGAAGGATTGTACTTTCAAATAAGAAAAGAAATTTGAGACAATATTCAGTAGTTTTTTTTTATAGAATTTTCAAAAAAAAAAGTTATTTGGCGGACCCTTTATAACACCGCGCAATATGCATCTTTAGAAGCATCGCAAAATCCGTGAATCTGCACTTGAGACAATGTGTCCATCGAGGAACGCGAATGTGTTCTATTTGCGAGAGAGTTACGACTATCACTTGCCACATAGCGCTCGATGCGGTACTTAGACTTTCACCCCAGTTTGTGCCCTCTAGCTATAGCCGTTGCATATCATAATGGGAGAGAGCCATCCTGCTGGGTCATATAGCTTTGCTATTGTCGACAAGACTTGCTTTTTAGATGAATTTTCGCTGTAAATGGGAGGATCTACACTGTACGAAAAAGTATCGTCGAGTGCATTCCATTTTACGCCGAGAGTATTGGCAGAGCTTGCGGAATGGAACCTGAGGAAGTCCTTATTGAACAAATGTTCTTGAGAGACTGCTTCTAATATGCGAGGATGATTAGAGGTAATCTTCATTAACGGAAATCCTGCTGATGAAACGTCATGTCTACCAGAGAGATTGTTATCAACGTACGTTTCATATTTGAGAATTTTAGCAGCATTTGGATATTGAGATTGAGAATCCGTGGCTAGCTGCTACATAACTAAACTTTGAGAGAGTAGCCAGATCCGGACTTTTTCGAGGCGTTGAACACCACGCGTACTTTCGAAGTTACTTTTTCTGGACGAACATCTGCGTGATGGGGCAAACAAAATGAAGAGGTATTATCATTTTCTATTTTTTCCTGAGAATCGGTTTGTTCCATGTGACCCAGAGTGATGTATTCTTTCAGAACTCTGTTGTATTCTTCAGCAATTTCTGGTTGGTAGCAGATAGAGAGTTCCATGCGCCAGTTTTGCGCATTAGCGCGAGATCGTGAGAGACCCAAGGGAGTGTCATTAGGTTATGAGGACTTGAACGGAACACGAACCGTATATCTTCCATCTGAATTCCGAGTAGTGGTTCTTCGGTAAAATTCTTCAGAATGTTCGTCTTCGCTAGAGAGTACGGGTGTTTCAGGGACTTCTTCTTGTTCCCAAAATCGTTTAAGCTGTTCGCTTATTGAGTCCTGTGGAACGATTTCTCGGGTTTGAGGGGAGAACGAGCAAGAGCGTTGTACATCCACTGAGCCACTGACTATCCATCCAAAAATCGTATTCTGCACAAGTAAGTCACCAATTTTCTCGAGACTTCAGTGAAAATTTTGGGAAGTATGCCACTACCAATGAGAATATCAACGCGACCGGGAGAGTAATAATTAGGGTCGGCTAAGGCAAGGTCCTCCAAACCTTTGAGAAAGAGAGAATCGCGGGAAATTGTAAAGTTTGGAAGAATCTTAGCAATTGTAGGAACCACGATTGCCTTTGCCGAGATATGCTTCTGCCGGGATTTGGGTAGCAACGTTAGAGTACATACTTGACTTGAATTGCACAAAACTTGACCACCCAGGCCGCATATCTGAAATTGTTGAGATATAGTGGGAACCCTGAGATGCTTCTTGCGAGATACAACGGTATTTTCCGAGCCCTGGTCGACGAATGCACGAGCCGCAAACAATTCACCAACTTTTTCGAGATAAACTACGGCTGTCGGGTGAAATGTTTTCTTATGAGAGAGTTCTTCACTGCGAGACGTGAAGTGTGTTGAGACTCGAGAAACTCTGTTGCTTTCATCAGCGGATGTGTACGGTTAATCAATCTCGGGTTGAGGCTGAGCTACAGTTGCTGTGCTAAAATGAGCGTTGGGAGTATTCATTCTTGCAGCGGGGGCTTGAATGGGAACTTGAGAATCTCCAAACGTGTGAATGAGAGTGTGATGATCCTTTTTGAAATGAAAACATGAGAATTTGCTCGTACAGTGTGTTTTCATGTGGGTATATGCCAAGCAATTGAGGCAAATTTTATTCCTGCACACGAAATCCTTGCGAGCGGGTGCTACTAGTGCTTTGAATCTAGGACATTTCTTGAGAGCGTGGTAGCCGTTGCACATCCTAAAGAGATATTGAGACTTAGATGTAGTATGATACATTCCCAAATTAGTAGGTAAAGGGATTTGAGAATCGACTTCAGATTCGCTCTTCGAGGCGCTTTACTACTTCTAATCTGCTTGAGAGAAAATAATCGAGTTCTTTCCACGGCGGGATGTCGCCCCGAGACTACAGGTGCTGTTCTCACAGCTAGAGAGTTTCATCCGGTAATTTTTTGATACCGGCCCAGAGAAGAAGATGGTCCCAATTATCTGTAGAAACTCCTTGAGATCGAATTGCAGCTAAAGAATTGTTCATCGTGGTCTGAATTCGTTGAATTTCCTCACTAGAGTCAGACTACGCAGGTTCTGGTGCAATAAGAAGATCTATTTGGTCGATAACAAATATTAGTGTTTTCATACTTTGACTTTAACTCATTCCACGCGAGAGAGCAACTTTGATCTGTAAGAGGATATTTGTTCACTATACCAGCTGCTTTTCCCACGAATTTTGTTTCTGAGGTGAAACAATTTCTGAAAAGGAGAGAGTTTAGGGTGATTTATGAACATCGCGGTGAACATATCCCTGAATGAGGGCCATTCGTTGTAGTCACCATCGAAAATATTTATATCACATGCAGGTACTTTCATGTATGAGAATGTGTTCTCCTTTATCTCCACTGAAGAACTTTGAGAAACTCCAGAAATTTCCACAGCCTTAAAAGCCTTCATAAGGTCGAGAATTTGTTAGCACGATGAAATGAATCGGTGCAAGCAGAGTAATTGCCTCTCACCGATTCCTTGAGAACCCCAGTGACACTGGCGTCACTTGAGATACAGAGAGCTCTGTATGACCATTGCAGCTGGTCCCACTTTTCATTCTGGTCTTGGGGCTCCACCTCGAGAAGCGATTCAGTCCATACCTCGACCGGGGTACTCTCTAGTTGAGCACAGAAAGTGACGAGATTGACAGAATCAAAAATAAATTCTGCGTCCATAACTTGTTGAATTTAAATTGAGAGATAAGAAAACCGACGTCAAAAGAGGACAAACACTGAGAAAGCAATATAGTCAACTGCTTGAAATGCAAGAGAGAGAGGATAAGAGAGACAAAAACCACGAGACAATTTTTTTCCGAACACCGAAGAAATCAGTAAGATAAACAAGTCGAGACATTAGAGCAACAAAAAAGTGTGCCCGATAATCAAGAGACCGAGACAGTCAACTCTAAAAATTATTCAATTACTATTGAATTAGAAAAAATTGAGGAAAAATTGCGAAAATTCGAGAAAATTTAAAGGAAGAGCAATTTCCCTTAAATATATATTATAACGCAATAGAGAGAAAACACAATAAGAATTTATCGAAAAAATAAACAACTTTCCAATTTCCAAACAAAAAATATTAGAAAACAAGTAAAAGTGTTAAATTCGGCTGTGCCGAATCTTTGATAACCTCCACCTAAGTGTTAACCAGCAAAATATTACATTTTAAAAAGGACCTTTTTTAAGAAAATGTACTTTTTTAAAAAAAAAAACAAGCTGGGACGAGAGTTGAACTAACAACCCTCAGACTCCAACGCGCAACCCTTAACCCATCAGGCCACAGCGACCTTAGATGAAGTCTGACAAAATTCATATAAAACTTTCTAAAGTACTTACCTATTATAAAGAACAGCAAAGATTTTCAACCATATTTAAGAAAATGTACTTTAAAAAAATAAAATAAAAATAAGCTTAAAAATAAAAAAGCATTTTTTGAAGAACTGTTAAAAAAAAAATCAAGCTGGGACGAGAGTTCAACCAACAACCCTCAGACTCCAACGCGCAACCCTTTTCCCATCAGGCCACAGCGACCTTAGACGAAGTGTGACAAAATTCATATAAATGTGTGAACACATGAAAGTAGATCCAAACATTCTAAAGTACTTACCTATTATAAAGAACAACAAAGATTTTCAACATGGAAATTCACCACACGGCAAAAGGAGTAGTTTAGTATAAAACTGCAAAAATGAATGTGAAAGTTTTATGAGTTTTTTTACGTTTCCAATCACAAAATTTTTTCCAATGGACCAATTTCGCTGATTTTCAATACCAAACTGCTCAGGAATACGAGGAACATTCTTGCCAAAAACCAAACCGCGTTATCGCCGATTGAAGTCGTGAGAATGTTTTCAACAGACGGACATGGCTATATCGACTCCGGGTGTTATAAGGATCAAGAATATATTTACTTTCTGGGGTCGCAAAGCCTTATTTCTATATGTTACAATCAGAATGACAAACTGATATATACCCTCTATCACTTACAGTGGAGGGTATAAAAAACAGTATTGAGAATTACGTCGCGTCGACGTTTAGGTCACCTGCTACCGAGACGATCTGATAACACTGTTTGATCGCAGAGTATAAGTAAGTACAACTCTGTCGATCAGCTGATGAGAGAAAAGAATCACAGTGGCAACGCTGAGATATCAGGTTGATGGAAATTGGGAGAAATGTCAAATATGTGATAATATTCAACAAAGTGACACAAAAGAGATATTAAATATTTATATTATTTATTTAGTTTATGTCCACTTTGTTGTTAAATTATAACCAAGAGAGAGTAAAAAAAAGAGACTTACCGCATACTGTGGGCGCGTAGAAGTGTGGGGATTTGAGAATGTTGGTAATGGGAATGTGTTGTGTTTGTTGGCGATAATGTTGAGCGTTGTGTGTGTGTGTGTTTTGGCTTTGTAATTTAACCACTGTTAAATTTTGTTTGTGTTTTTATGTTTAATGTTCTTATTTGTGTTTTATGTTTAGATAAAGGTTTTTTTTTTACTTTCACTGGAATTTGTTTGGGAAATGAGAGAGAGAGAAATCAGAGAAATAGATTAAATTAAATAATTAAAACAAATTTGGGAACACTTCCAGTTAGCGGGAGGAAGGGGAGAGTGAGAGAAAATTAAATAATGTAATCTATTTCACTGGTAATCATAAAAAACGGTTACTAAGGACCAAGAATAATGTTATAGGGGATGGCGAGACACTTTGCCTTTTGAAATAATAACATCGTGAGGGAATTTCGTTAAACGTTATAATAATCTTTATTAAAGGAAAACTTCAAAAGGTCACGGACCGAGAAATGGAAAAGAAAAGTGTGTGAGGGGGGAATAGTAAAACTTAACTAAGTTACTTATATCTAAAACAAAGAAGAAAGGCTTGGGAAATCAAGAATAGCGGAGAAAAGGGAAAGTAGAAGATAAATTCCAGAGAAGGAGAAGGGGTAACGAAAGTTGGGAAGCTTAGAAACTAATAGGGAAACTCGCAGAAGAAATATATAAAGGAAAGAGAGAGAAGAATATTTTTACTTTAATAATTTAAACAATTATTAACATGTGATTTGGACCGTTTTTAATGATATCAATAAAATAACAAGCGAAACTTTTCCTAAACTCGAAAACTTATAATTACTTATAATTTTGTTAAAAGATCGACCGTTTTCTGCCAAGGCTGACAGTAGGCTGAGTGTCCAAAGTCTTTTTAAATTACATTTAATACGGGTGGGTTTACATTAGCAATTATAATTGCAGCAATTGTTAAGTTTATAGGAGAGAGAGGTGAAAGGGGTGTAACTGGGAAAAAACTTGCACGTACATGCAATTATCTGGCAATTCCGTTTTGATTTTCATTCGCAAATAAACGCCTATTGCAATTCCATAAGAGAATCACAAACAATTGCTGCAATTATAATTGCTAATGTAAACCCACCCTACCGTTCCCAAGGTCTTTGCCTAAAAAATATTTAAGAAACTACTGAAAGAATGATGCTACCCTTTCCAACAAATGCTGTTTTTTAGCATTTTTACGGTTTGCGTCGCCGAACGGTTTGAAAGGCTTTAAAATTTATTAGACTTGTAATTGGTTGAAGTCCTGTCAGTGTAGCACTTTGACTCAAATGCCCAAGTTGAATTTCAAAAGCAAAAAATTTGGTTACAAGTTTAGAAGTTACATACCGTAAAAGTTTGAACATGACCAACATTCTGACATTCGGTAGCAAAACGTACGTTGAAATAGGGTGACTCTAGATACAATATTCTGAAAGCCTGACAATTAGTTTAAAATTTCTGATATTATTACCACTTATTTGCAATTGACCCCACTGTGCGTGTGGAAGAATAATAATGGAAAAAAGAGTCAAACTTCTTTGAGATGCAGGCGATAAAATGTTGTTTCTGTATAAAAGGGCTAAGTTTATTTGCTATATTTATTAAAACGACACTCAACTTGAACTTGGCGATTTGCGTTTAAGTGTAGTAGTGTCTAATGCCTGAATTTGATCGCAATTAACTTAATTAATATCTTACTTTTTACGAACAACTAAGCCCAACTCAGATACAGTGAGTAGTCAGCTGATGACTAACTTGATACGGAGTACTAAACTAGTCATGCCAGTGAGTGTGCTTTCCTGAATTATCTATTATTCCAAAGAAAACCAACCATTTTTCACTTAGAAAAATGTATCAGAACTTGAAGGCTTGAAGTATGAACATCTCGTACATAAACATTGAAATCCAACGGAGTTTAGTTTATTTGCTACTTTTCCGTATTTAACCTGTCAAATTTTATGTTTGTATCGTTTGTTGACATTTCGTCGTACCGGAGTTATCTGCAAGTATATCACAAAATCCAAAAAATTGAGATAAGAACACTTTCTAAGGTAATTTTTCAAGATATATCAATCTGTATAGTCCCCAGATCGCTACCTCTTATAGATTATGAAATATTTAGGCGTTTTATAATTGTATATCCATAAAAACAAAAAATAAAACGCGTTATAACATCGTACAGACCAATTTTGTGGATATACAATGAAAAATATATAAAATTTGCGAATTCAAAAATTGTTACGTTATCTCCACGTATGTGCAAATAATACCTATGTATATTACTCATGAAAGAAAAGCGTGGTAAGAATTATTTGAACAACTTTATTGTAAATTTAAAAAAAAACTTAATCCTAATCATAAACTTAAACATTAATTAATTTTTAAATTTCAATACTCAATAGAACAGTAATTGTTATAAACTAAAATATTTATAAAAATCAAAATATAAAGACAAGTTTGTATCACTCGAACACAAGTTTTCATTATGAAAATTCGAATGAATGTAAATAATCAAAAAAAAAATCAACTTTTTCCCTTATTAATCGGATGTCGGTGGTGCAATGGCTAGTGTTCGCGGCTCTTGTGCATGAGAACGTGGGTTCGATCCCTGCTTTGACCACCTTACATTTCCTTCGATGACGGCCTCCTCGCTTAATGATGGCGACACTATCGAGTACTTAGCCATGAAAAAGATTTTCAAAACACCGTTCGGAACCGGTGTAAAACTGTAGGACCCAATAAGTGAGTGAAAATTTAGAAAGCGCACAGCTCAATTGTTGTGAGAAGCTCTCCCTAATCCCTTCATGGGATGTAACGGGAAACCATTTATTGTATTTATTTTTAACCGGATATTAAGTTAGAAAAGTATTTAGCATCTTCTTCCGGGAGATAAATATACTGACTTTCAATGTCTTTTTTTCTCTGATGAAATTTTATTTCGGACTAAATTATCCAACTCAATTTCAAAAAGATTGTTTGGTAATTTTTCAGCAAATAGGCGATGTATATTGACTTTTAATAAATTATTTTTATATACATACATATTTTTGAAATAATATTATTAAAAATGTATGAATTATTCTACATCTGAATTTTTTAACTCTAATCATCAATTCAGTAATTTTTACTTTTACCCAAATACCTAATGTGGGTTAATTACGAATAATAAAACAAATGAAATAGCAACAATATAAATCTTAGTGTTTTTAAAAAACAAATGTAAAAGTAACCATTTTTTAACACGCATCTTTTAGTTCATTGCCACGAATATCCCCCATTTTGAACAATGTCTCACAAAAAGTGGCGAATACGATTAAATGACAAAATATTTCTGAAGGAAAAAATTGGCATAAATCGCAAAATTATTCTCCATGACCACTGACATTTTTCCATATAACAATGAAGAATCCCCACCATTAAATCTAAAAAAAATATTGGACCACTTTTTTCATACCTTCTTTTTTAATATACCTTTCTGAAACTTTAAATTCAATTTCGCAAAAAAATTTTTTTTTGGATATACGTGCAGTTAACTCCGGTACGACGATTTGTCTTGTTGATAGAAAAATAAATAGTTTCTCACTACCATGTGGTGGTTTCTTGAATTGTAATGGGTGGGTTGTCGAAAGTAATGTCATAATTCGACATTTCAGAAATTTTTGCAAATGACGTCTAATGTCATTGTGCTTTCACACTCATGCTGCAGGTATACAGAGAAATAGCTGACAGCAAGCAATGGAGCGATACACACTCAAAGAATGGTACGACGTGGTATTGATGACACACTTACATGACCCTGCTTACATTAATACTTTCAAAAATGACATAAATGGAATAAAATCTGACATAAATCAATTGACAAGTGACATAACCGAGTTTTGTCATATTTTCGCAGACGTAATTGTGAATCGGTTGACATCAATGCAATGACATATTTTATATGGGACCTCCACCTTCCCCGATTGTGGCTGAAATTGTTATAGAGAATCTACTTGATTCCTGTATAGAAAAGCTGGCCATAAACTGATAATCATTACCAAATAGACGATTTATTCTGTATCGTTTCAGAAAGTGCTATAGATAATATTTTGCCAACATTTAATAATTTTCATCATAATATTAGGCTTACAATTGAAGAAGAGTGTGGACCAACGCTCCCATACTTGGATACCATGGTAATAAGAAATGGGGAGAATTTGTCAGTGGATTGGTACCAAAACCCAACTGCTTCTGGAAGGATTATCAATTAGTGTTTGGAGTAAATTCAGATTTTTTTTATTTGTCAATACCATTTTTAGATTGTCAATACGGCAAGAAACATAATAGAGAGAGTTTTGAAGATAGGGAATTTTCACGGAAAGAATAAGGAGAAGATTACAACTATAATAATGGACAATAATTTTCCAATATTGTTACTCAATAGATTAATAAGGTAATATGAAAATAAGGGGCAAGATAACCAAAACTTAACGGTGGAACCGAAAATGTTTAAATCATTATCTTATGTGCTAGGATTTTCTGATAGATTAGAAAAATCAAAAATATATGATACTAATAGTTACAAAATGGCCCATAAAACAACATACACACTAGGTAGATTGTTTTGTAAAACCAAAGATAGAATAGATAAATTTGACAGATCTAATATAGTATACAAAATGCCTTGTGGAGGAAATGATAGTGAAAGTTGCGCATATTGTATATGTAGGTACAACTAAAAATAAACTTAAGACTACAATTGCAGAACACAAATCAGATCAAAAATATAGACTTTCACTTTTTTTAGACTAAGACTAGAAACAGAGGTTTGAAGTTGCTCTTTCGAACGCTGTCTGCAGAATTTCGCTATCTCACTCCGTTGCTCAGATACTCTGATACTTTATTATATACTAGCTGACCCGGTCCGCGTTGCTGGCCCTAAGCAAACATTAGTGTTGTATTACCACGCGATTTAAGTAGAGCTTTTAACGAAATTTACGGTGTAGATATGGGCTCAATCAAAAAAGAAACACATGTATTTAAGGCAAATTGGAAATTATATTTATTTATTACTTCACTTAAGGCCAGCGGATAGACAATGTTTTTTGTTTTTTTATTTGGTGTAAAAACGTATAAATTTTTTGGCGTGCCAACTCGAGAGCAAGCCACATACAACTGGCCGTGTGAAAAACATGAATTTTCCAAAATTAAGCCAGCAACAGTCAATGATTGGCCTTGTGCTTTGTTGATAGTAATAGCAAAGGCAAGATGCAAAGGGAATTGGAGCCGCTTGAATTGGAATGGTAAATCGTTGGAAATCATCGGAATTCGTGGAATAAGTACGTCTTCGCCTTTGAATCTGACACCGATGATTGTTTGCCTCGATTAAATTTGGTGAACAGTTTTTGATGATCAATCTGGTTCCGTTGCATGTCTTTGGTGCGTTTAAGTTGCGAATAAGAATTACCGGTGATCCAACCTTTAATGTTAGTACATGCTGTGGCATTCCGGGTGGTTCCAATGAATTCAAAAATTCAGTGGGATAATTCACGGCTTGTTCTTCATCCATTACTGTGTCGATCGATTTGTATTTGATTATTTCGCCGGGCAGTTTCAATTGAATTTTGCTCATTGAGCTTGTTGACATCATAATTTTTTGGTGCCAAAATTGCACGTTCGCACAGCCAATCCGGATTTTTGTTGTTGGACTTGGGAATACCTTGTCGACAACGGCTTGAATATTCATTTGCATTTGACAGAAGTTCGGCGGGAACGAAATCTCGTTCGTGGCGCGATCAATTGGAATTTTTCCATTTCCGATGTCGAAAAGTTGTTTTGAGAATGTTTGGGCAGACGGGTCTTGCAACAAATGCATACAGATATGAAGCTTTCAAGCATGCGTTCAGCTCATATGCGGGCATTGAACTTGGAATAACGGCCAAAGTTTGGCGGAAATCACCAGCAAGAAGAATATGAGCGCCTCCCATCGGTTGGTTGTTTCCTCGAAAATCATGTAGAGTCCGGTCAAGCGCTTCAAGCAATTTCTTATGGGCCATTGAGCATTCGTCCCAAATTATAATTTTGCACGTTTTAAGGATTGTGGCCATGCCGGAGTTTTTGCTGATGTTGCAAGTTGGTGTTTCTGCCTGGTTCAAATTCAATGGAAGTTTCAGTGCTGAGTGTGCAGTGCGTCCGCCGTTCAATAGCGTTGATGCAATTCCCGATGATGTCACTGCGAGTGCAATCCAATTCTGCATTCGAACCCACGCCAATATTAAATTGATGAGGAATGTTTTGCCTGTTCCTCCTGGTGCATCGAGGGAAAAAAGTCCGCCATTTCCGTTTGTTACCCGTTGCGTGATTTTTGCGTAAGCAGTTTTTTGATCATCAACCTACCGTCTTGTTTGAGTTTCCACATATTGTTGTTGCTGGTTGACATCGACGTGCTGTTCTCGACCAGGTATCTGTCTTGAACACTGTTTATGTACCGTATCGGAGCCGGCATTCCAAGTTGAATAATGACTTTGTTATTGATGGATGTGCACATGTCCTCAATCAGCAGTAGAGTTTGGTTGAAAATCTCGTCCGAATACTCCTGGTTAGGATAAGTTCCGCGTGTTTGCCTGAGAATGTCTTCACCTAAGCCTTCGCGATGCGTTTCCCACAGTTCTCGTGGATTAGATGGTGAACATGTTGTTAAAATTATCGCAAACAAAGTGCATATTTGTTTTGGGTGACACGTGAGTCACGCCTCTGTTAGCGTTGTGTTCCAATGCTGATCACTTTTAAGCAGGCCCAATCGGAAACACGCTTCTCTATTAGTCTGACATTCATTACCATGAATGGTTTTCAAGGCGGCGAATGATGTTGGACCTTTGATCGTATGCAATAACAATCGCAAACAATAGCATTCAGCATTATTCGGATGAACAGTGTAGACACGTCCCAAAGCATGAGAAGAATGCACACCAGCATATTCTGCGACAATCGCACCACGCTTTCTGCTCATGAACTTCTTCGACGACGTGTTCCAAGTGTAATAATTTGGATGTAAATATTTTGTAAATAAACCGAAAACTCGAATTTTTGAATGCAACATTTCGAAAGTTTTAATATTTTGATATTGGATCATTATTAAGATAGGTTTTTTGTAAATATCTTCGGAACTATATAACCAATTTAAGAGTTTGATATCTCGTTTTGAAAAACAAAAATAAAATAAAAAAAAAGCAAAAAAAATAAATATATATATATGTCATTGGTGGTACAATATGAAAATTGGAGTTTGCCACGCCCCTCCGCCCATAGGCCGAAAATCAAAAATCAGATTTCACGGTGTCACCCGCCTGAATATTCTGAAGATTCCCTGAAAAGTTCATCAAAATCGGCCCAGCCGTTTTGGAGTCCATACGTTACATACATACACACATCCTGTTTTATATATATAGATTTATATTTATATATAATTATATTTATTATATATGGGCATTTCCACAGAAAGGTCCACCCTGACCGAAAAATTGAAAGTTATCCACCAGTTTTTTTTACATGTACTATTAAAGGGAAGTATTCAAAATTAATTAAATAGGAAGAGTTCCTTCCTAGCTTCCTTAGTTGCGATGGTGTGTTATAGGGCTACAAAATACAGTTTCATATTTTCGTCAGTTTTGTTTGTTTCTAAGAGCATCTTCTCTTTACAATTTACATTTCTAAGAGTAATAATGCAATTGGACTTTTATAGCAAAACTCTTTCTATAACAACAACTAAACATAAAATAAATGAAAAAGAGCAAATAAATATCAATTAACGGTAAAATTTTGATTTGTTTTTAATGAGATTTTAACATAACGTCACGTCAGAAAAAAAAACATTTATTCGTCGTATCTACTCGCTGATGATCGTAATTGCGTGAAATTTTGCATTTTAACAAAGGTTAATAAAGTAGAATAATAATAATAAAAAACTCGGTTGATAAACAAATAGTTAATTTTATATTAAATTTCAAAAGTGTGTAACGTCACGGCACATTGTGCGTAATTTCCTGCAAATTAAAGCAGCTCAAACTGTATTTTCAACTAGAACAATAATTTAAGACCTTTATATAATTTTTTTATAACTATCTACTATCTCATCTTGTTCTCCTAATCATTATTTTACAAAAAAAATATTTTTCGCTTAACCCTAGAAAGATAACGTTATTTTTTTTTTATACATACAACATAACCATACGCCTTAAAAACGTATGCTAGTTTGAGGTCTAATTAGTAAAGGTTCCAAAATATTTTAAAATAAAATTCGTTTCAAATTAATATGTTTAAGACTTGCTCTATAAAAAATGCTACCTAAAGAAAAGGCCTCATATTTTAAACTGCAAACCCGACGAACAGTATTCCCCTTAAAAATCAAAGAAATAAATAAATGCTTATTTGTCAGACGTCTCAGAGACGTACGTTATCTCACTAGGGTTAAAATGTTTTTTCAACAAGCGAAATATGTCTTAAAAGTTAAAATATATAAAGGGTCCGCCAAATAACTTTTTTTTTTGAAAATGCTATAAAAAAAAACTGCTGAATATTTTCTCAAATTTCTTTTTTTAGTTGAAAGTTCAATCGTTCTGGTTAATAATGTAAAATAATTTCATTCAAATGGCTGCCTCGGCTGGCCATGCAGTAGCCTACACGATCGGTCCAACTTTTAAGCACATTATCGATTGTGTGCTGCTGTATTCCACCAATGGCTTCTCGAATATTGTCCTTTAAAGGGTCAATTGTCTCTGGCGTGTCGGCGTAACACTTACCTTTGAGGGCACCCCACAAATAATCGCAGCGGTATCAAATCGCAGCTCAAAGGTGGCCAAACGACATCAGCTCTGCGGCTGATAATGCGATCTTCAAAAACAGGGCGCAAAACATCGAGTGTAGCTTCGGCTGTGTGGCACGTAGCGCCGTCCTGTTGAAACCAAATGTTGCCAATATCCTCCTCTTCAATTTTTGTGATAAAAAATTCGTTCAACATGGCCCGATAACGATCGCCATTGGCTGTAACGGCCACTCCTTGCTCACTTTCGAAGAAAAATGGCCCAATTATGCCTCTGGACCAAAATCCGCACCAAACAGTGACTCGGTTTGGGCGCATCGGCTTTTCAATGTATGCGTGCGGGTTTTCTGTGCCCCACATGCGACAATTTTGCTTGTTTACATACCCGCCAAGATCAAAATGAATTTCATCTGAAAATATGATTTTTTTTGGCAAAATCGGCATCTTCTGTAAGTCGATCATTTTTTGCAACATTACCATGATTTTCCAAGTAATGTCGCAATATTTCCCAGCATTGTTCAAGCGTATACACAACCATATTCGTTCAGCGGAAGGATAAAACTAATTATCTGTCGAATCAGACATGAGCTAAGTGTTACCATTCACGAAATAAGCACTAGTTGAAAAAAAAAACTTTAGATGGCGGGCCCGTTATATAAAAGCTAAAATTCGTGTTTTATTTGCGTCAAGTCATTTTTTGTTAACAATTTTATCTAAAAATTTTCCAGAGGAAATTTAAGTAACGTAACGTCACATCAGATACTAAGATAAATAAAAAAAATTTACAAGACATTTTTAAATTTTATAACTTGGAAAAAAAACGTATATTGATTTAAATGTTACTAAAAAAAGTTTTATAAAAAAAGTCTTGCCAAATTCGCAGAGTTTTCAATTTTGTAATCCAAGTGAAACACCCATTTCTGTTTTTTGTAACGTCACGCCAGCTCATATTTTTGGTTCTATTTTTGAATCCTCCGTGTCGATTGTTCTCAATGAATAAAGTGTTACTTAATTACTACGCAAATATATAAAAAAATATGACTTTTTCATATTTTTCAAAATTATTTTTTCGTACAAATGTCACGAAACGTCAAAATGGAATTGCCCATATTTAATTTATTATATGTATTATATATTTATATGGCCGTCGGTGGTGCAATGGTTAGTGTGCGCGGCTCTTGTACATGAGATCCTGGGTTCGAACCCGGCTCTGACCACCTTCAAATTTTCTTTCGGCGGCGGTCACCTCGCATAGTGACGGCGACACTATCGAGTATCTAGCCATGAAAAAGCTTCTCAAAATACCGTTCGGAATCGGTGTAAAACTGTAGGTCCCAATCAGTGAGTGAAAACTGGAAAGCGCACAGCTCAGTGATTGTGAGAAGTTCTCCCCAGTCCCTTCATGGGATGTAATGGGAAACCATTTATTTTTTTTATATATTTAAACTCTTTAGGCAAACAATTATTCCGTTTTAAAATCACGTTGTTTTTTTCACCTCTAAACTTAAATGATGTTTTTCTCGAAACCAAATTGATGGCGTATGGAGCCTTATACAAGGTGGCGCAAAAGTAACCCTCCTATCAGAAAATGCTATAAATTTTGCGATTGGCCCCTAATGTCAGTTCTGTTTTGACATTTGTGTAGTAAACACATGCGAAATACAATGTTACGCTACACTGCTCCAGAACACGGAATATTGCTGACTATTTATTTGACCAATAATCGGTCGGTGACTTTGGCACAACGTCAATTTCGTCGCAGATTTCTTGGCCGTCCAACGCGTACTGGTGAAACACTGCGACGTTTAGCCGCTTGCCTCGAAGAGACTGGCACAACACGAGATACTGCCAGGCGTGGCAGACCCCGGAGTAGCCGTTCTGCAGAGAATATTGCTGCTGTAGCCGAGGATGTCATGGAGGCGCCGTGAGCGCTACAGAGAAATGATCAACGAGTTCTTTTTGCCGCAACTTGATGAATTGGGATTGGAAAACATGTGGTTCCAACAGGACGGTGCAACGGCACACACTGCACGTGCCACAACCAATATGCTGAAGGATGCATTTCCCGGGCGCCTAATCTCCCGTTTTGGCGATTTGCACTGGCCAGCAAGATCGCCTGATTTGACCGCTCCAGACTTCTTTTTGTGGGGCTTTTTGAAGTCGCGGGTTTATGTCAACAAGCCTCAGACTCTTGCAGCTCTTAAAGACAATATCCGTCAAGAATGTGAGGACGTATCGCCGGAAGTTTTGGCCAAAGTGATGGAAAATGCCACAAAAAGGGCTCAAATGACAATCAACTGTGGCGGCGGCCATTTACATGACATCATATTCTCGACTTGATGTAAAAAAAATTAAAAGACCAAATAAAAATAATCCACAAGAAGAATCAAAGTTTTTCATTTTTTTTTAAATTACAGCCAAAAAACATCGGAAGTTTACTTTTGCGCCACCTTGTAGTACTCAGCTGACGACACCTCAACAAAAAAAACCCCATTCCAAACTTTCAAGATACGTCAGTTTTGAATAGGGAAAATAATTATAAACGTCGATTTATGTTAGAAATGTTACAGATAATAAGGACTCCAATAGTGAAGAGAATAAACTTTAAATCAGATACGGATAATGTAGCACTGAAATATAGATATTTAATATGTAAAATCTAGAACATTTCACCAAAATTTGTTTGATGTATCATTGAATTTTTCACTATGTAACATTTTTAATATATCAGGATATAACTTGTTGAATTTACCATTATGTATATACTTTTTTCAACCAAATTATTTTTCAGGTTGTAACTTCTAGAAAATATTTCTACACAAAAAATTTTCTGGCTGTAACTTAAAACATTTTTCATATGACAAGAAAATTTCTTAAATTTTTTAATTTTTTTTATTGTTGTTTTTTCAAATGACAAGATAAAAATTTTTGTTTCAATTCTTTTCGATTCTAATTAATATTTGTTTTTCGTCCTGACGATGCTACCCAAAGGGTAGCGAAATATCGAAGAATAAAATTAAATAAAATAAGCACAAAATAATAACAACATAATAAAACTGTTTTCTGATAGCTCAGGCCAATGTTTTACAGACTGTTTTCAAACTCTATTGGACGTGTAAACGTTACATTGTTACTTTTACATTGATATTATGACTTTATTATATTAGTTTTTTCGGAATTCAATAACATCACAATGAAATCCAGCATGCACACACATGCAGAGTAGACATAAAACTGGAAACACTGCCCAGCGGCGGAAGTCGCAAGGCCTTCCACAAATAAGGCAAGCGGAATGGTTCTTTTGTAATGCCTTCCTAAAATAAGGCCTGCGGAATGCATGAAATTTATCATCAGATGTAACAAAGAAGATTTTCACAGTTTTGATAAATTTTTCCGAGTATTTTTCTTCGTAATTTAATGGGAAAATTTCATACAAATTTTAAAATTATATTGTTCATTTAATATTTTTCAGGGTATTTTTAAAATTTTCAATTTGAAGTTGGGCGTGGTAAAACTTTCTAAGATAGATACGTACAAATAAATGTGTAGAAGTGGATACTGATTTTGTGATATAATAAGTTATTTAAATTATATTTTTGTTTAACAAAAATAAATCGAAATAAATGCTTTCTAAGGACTTCCTCATTGAATGCCTTCTAAGGCCTTTTTATTAATTATGGTTTCCAATTTATGGTTGGTGGATTTAAGTCAGCGCGAATTTTGGTTTAATTTCCTTGGTCGTCTGACACCATGTGCCCCTTTTTGGCACTCACATTACAATTTATTTAAGTCTCCCCGCGCGTACATATATTGTCTTGTGAATAGAATTTCCTTCTTACCGCATTGATTTTTGGTTAGTATGAACGAATTGTTAGCCTTGTAATTCTATCAATTTAATATTAAATGTTCGCAAACATTTCCAGTATTGGAAGTATAACAATTTTGCGGTAACTGAATGTTCGTTTACAAGCAATTTAAATGACTTTAACAATAAAAGTTACTTTATTTGAGGGAAACGTTTCAAGCACATATTACGGGGAATGTTGAGTACACTATGGAATATAAATATTTTTGAGGCAAGGGAATGTTTCTTGCGGTAACCGACCCCCAAACGTTTTTCGAATCTTACAGAACCTTAATTACCTTACAGAAGTTATAGAGGAGATAAGAAGTGAAATTTACACTGGTTATGTTGCTTTGCTTGCACTTCTTGATCAGTCTAATAGCGTAGACAGACGACAGCGTTAATTTGCATTAGCAGTCTTAATTCAAATTAACTTGTGAATTATCCCCCGTTAGCTTTGGCGTAAATGCATGAAATCAGAGTGCATTTATACTGCATTTAGGTATTTCAATATGGCAACACCGTCGACAATCAATCAGCTCAAGATGTATCTACACATAGAGGTGATATCCGGAACACAGTGGAAGTGGAGCTTTCTTGTGTTTGTTGTTTGCTTTGTTGATTTTATGTACTGATGCTTGACACCGCTGAAGTGGATGTTATTGCAACAACACCACCTGCTATCACCATGTATTTGATTCATCTTGAATCAGCTGTTGTCAAATTGTTTGCTATCGTCAACTGAAAATGGATTCAAAGTCAGCAAAGGTGAGTTATTTTAATTGTTTTTTGCAAAAAAATGAGAAATATTTAAAATCGAAGCGCATTTTTTCCATTTCAAGATTTCCAAGGGTAAGAAGCGAAGCGTGTGGTGTGATGGAGATGCGGAGGTTCTGCATCTGATGTAAAAGTCCAAAAAATTACTTGACAAACAAACAGTTGTTTACAAACAAACAGCTGTTTACTAAATGCAAAAACAGTCGTCTGTCATGACAAAATGTTAATTCACATTAGTGAGCTTTTAATGCAAATTAACGCTGTCGTCTGTCTACGCTATAAAGCAGCCGAGACTGTTGATGATACAATTCTCATGCTGCAGTCGGAAACTTATAAGTTTTCCATCCTATTCGTTGAACCTTCTTAGATACTCTCTTGGTGGAAGATATTGTTATATTCGAAAAAATTACTTCGGGCATATGGCCACCGTGGCTGTCCATGAGTGTTCAACTGCTCTAGAGCACAATTAGCGAAAGATCGACACATATGATGGTCTCGTGGCTTTTATTCTTGAACCAGATGGATTTTAGACGGGTGTAGGCCAAGATCTTTGCGCAAAATTTTCTACTTAGTGGACCGCCATAGCCCTAATTCCTGCGACCGACGACGAATCGATAAATTTGGATCTTCTTCCATGCTTTTGTTAAAAGCGGCGATATTCCCTTCAGTACCCACATTTCTCCGACGTGTTGGTTTTATTGCATCATTTAGAGAGAATATGGAATCAAATCTATCCACAGTTCGACGGATGGCTTGCTCAGATGGACGATTATGTGTGCCATAAAAATCACGAAGTCGTCTATAGATGACAGATTTTCAAAGTAGATTTGGATAATTTGCTAGCGTTGTTCAAGCGTAAACCTGTTCACGCTGAAAAATCAGTATATTTTTGTTGTTTGGATAGAAATATATCGTTTTTGTAGCTTGTCGCAAATATACTATAGTTGTTTTCAAACACATTGTGTTTCCTATCCAATATTACTTGTTTTAGACACAATGATTAGTAGGCTATAATATATGTTTGTGCAACCCAAATATGGGTTTGTTTATTGAAAACCACTAAGAACATAAACGAGATAGACAAAAAAGAAACAAGAAAGCAGCAGGTCATTAATTGATGATAATAATGCTTGCAAACAAGTGCATGTGCCGTCGTTGGTGCAACGGTTAGTGTGCGCGCCTCTAATACATGAGATCCTGGGTTCGAGTCCTGCTCAGACCACCTTAAATTTCTTTAGGCGGCCTCGCACAGTGACGGCGATACTATCGAGTATTTAGCCATTAAAAAGCTTATCAAAATACCGCTCGGAATCGGTGTAAAATCTGTAGGTCCCAAGCAGTGAGTATAAAACTAGAAAGCGCACAGCTCACTGGTGCCCAATTCCTTATGAAATGTAATGGGAAACCATATTTTTTGTAAACATGTGCATGTTACCTGTAGTATGTTGCTAGGGTAATTTTTCCAGTGTGCAGGGTATACTGATCACGAATGTCTAAAAGTGAGCGCAGTATGATAATTTCTTTGGCAGCTAACCCTTCCATAAGCTCGATCTAAGCAAAAAAAAAGCCATTTACTTTTGATATGGTACCTGTTTCTCAGTCTTATTATCCAATGTTAAAACACCAAGCTATTTTGCAAGGATATTTTAACAAATTAAATAAAATTAACCAAATTTAATTTCTTTGGGTATATTATGGCTTTGGTGGTGCAACGGTTAGTGTGCGCGGCTGTTGTACGAGAGAACATGGCTTCGATCCCTGCTGTGAACACCGTACACTTCTTTCAGCGACGGCCACCTCAGTTAGTGGCGGTGACACTATCGGGTTATATGCCATGAAATAGATTCCCAAAAACCATTTGGAACCGGTGTAAAACTGTGCACAGCTCAGTGAATGTGGGAAGGTCTCCCCTACCCCTTCGTGGGATGTAATCGGAAAATATTTATTTATATTACGACTTTATTTAGAATAGCAAATATTCCCATTATCTTGGGTACACGATTTCATTGATGTAGTTTCCGTGGCTGGCTTCGCAGTAGTTCATCCTGTCAGTCAAATATTTCGAGACTTTTTTGATGATATCACGAATTGCTCGTAAGATATGAGCCTTAAGGTTGAGGATCGTTTCAGGATTATTCCCATAGCATCGGTCTTTAACGCAGTCTTTACCACAGTTCTGAGGCGGTAAATTGACAACACCAACACGGCTGTTAACACGATTACCGAACTAAGTGCGCAAAAGATCGATTGTTTGAAATGATGTTCGACAGCCCATTTCAACCCTTAAAACGTTCGCAATCATGGCTCTGTAGCGCTCGCTGTTGGCTGAAATGGCATTCCAGAAACATTTTCGAAATAAACTGGGCCAATGATGACACCTCTCCAAAATCCATAAAAATTACAAACTGACACAACGGTCCCTTCAGCGTATTGGAGGAACTATGTATATGATGGCAGGCATTGTTTTCATGAAATGAAGATCTGCTGCTTTCTTGTTTCATTATAGTCTGTGACGTTTTTGTTTTCCGCAGTTTTTAACAAGCAAAGACACATTTGTTTCCACAATCATATTTGTACATTATAACCTATTAATCATTGTGTCTCGAATATGTAATATTCATTAGCAAACACAATGTGTTTGGACACAAATATACTATATTATTCAGCGTGTGTCACTCTCTGTGAATGCATTGGCTTCTCGACAGGTTAATTCCATTTGTTACAGACATGACTTCAGACAACTTTCTTGACGAATTTTAAGTACTAAATATTAATGAATCTAAATGAAATTTGGTATGCTGATGTATCTATGTTACATATTTACATATTCACCTTTAACCCAAAGAAAAATAATTTGCATTTAGAAGGTATAAACACCTCGTGACAGACATGACAAAAAACGGATATGATTTTGAGTGATCCTTCATTATCATTCAATTGCTCTAAATTAAGACACATTTGAAGTTTAGAAATTTTAGCTTGCCCAAACAGGACTTTCATCTGATATGTACTATAAAAAAAGTTAAAAATTTAAAGAAATAAGTAAATAAAAAAATTTTTGAGAGCGTGACAGACAGACAGGGATTTGTGACCGACATGACATGTGTAAAAATTTGAATCATTTTTACATAATCGTTTCTTAATTTTAACTTTATTTTTCAATAATGATATTTTTTATACATAATGCATTATATTATTCATAGAAAGTCTCAAAATTTATAAAATCCTCGAGAATTGGCCAATGTTGGAGCTGGAGCAGTTAATTTATTTTTTTCTCTTTGATACCAAACAACGTGCCCATCAGATTCAAATTTAAACATTCATTTTATATTAGTTGGCACCAAGCACTTATGATATGAAGTTAAACAACGTACATTTTGTACAGTTAGATGTAAGACTGTAAAATACAATACCAGATGCATATGAGCGAAAGCAGTGTGCGTTTCTTGTTCCTGGCATTCCTTTTATTTCTTGACCGTTAGTGACCCACATCTCATCCAGTTTTGCTTTTACAGCTTCTATTTGCTTTTCGGATTCATACAGGATATTTGTTCCTGTGCAAATTGTCTTCGCATCATTTGCAAATTCAAGTGATGTTCTTGGATCAGCCTTTCTTGCCTTACTAACTTCTCGAACACGACGCTTTATAGTCCCACCTATACCATCAATACAACCTTTGCGATGAGATGTGGCTGAAAAATGCCAGGTTTTGGGGATATCATTCAAAGTCATAGAGAAAATCGTATATTTTTGCTTAAAATGCTGTGAGGTTCCGTCTCTCGTACTTTTAACTCTGGATGTTTTTCTGAAAACTTTTCAAGAATTAATTTATTAAACGTAATGACTGCATATTTATCGTGATGTTTATAATCAGATATCACAACATGAGGTTCGGAACCAACAACTGTCGCAGTGGCATTATCACGATAATATATCATAGTTGTATACAGTGTTGAAGATGTATTATGCCAATATGCAGACTGAATTTCGTCCTGATATGTGTGAGAATAGTTTTCACTAAAATCTACTTGAATTACAAGTTTTCCGTAAGGTAGATTTTGTTTCAAATTTGTGAAGAATCTGGACTGTGTGCGCTTAACATAAACATGCCATAGGAAATATACAAGTTGGTTCTCTAATAAATTGAGAGCATCATTCAAAGTAGCATGATTTTTATTTCGTACTACGGTTCCACCTGCAGATTTTGTCCATTGCTTATTTGAAACTTGAGACTCGAGTTCAACTTCATCGAGATCTTCTATAAAATTTCTGTAGAGCTTGAGATTTTTATAATCATGGCATGTTTGAAGCATGCAACTCTCATCATTATCATTGCAAACAATTGTTGTCACAAATTCTGTTGCACTATTAGGAAAAACTGGCGAGGATTCTAACAGTAGCCTTATATTTTCATGATAAATACAGAGGCACATATTGGTAGGTGTTTCATTTCGTAAGCATATGTGTTTGGGTCTTAAACTTGCAAATTTACTGAATCCAATTTTGTGTGATGGATGTTCTTCAATGAAAAGGCTGTATACTTCTCCAATTGTTAATTGAAGATATCGCTTTTGAATCTTTGATTTACCCATATCATTTCTCAAAATACAAAAATCTCTTAAACCTGGAGCTTGACTTGATATGTTATCAATGACCTTGGACCTTGAAATGACATTTTTGCGATATTTTGGTAGATGAGGGCTCTATTCCGTGCCTTTTTGAAAAAAAATGACAATGCCGAAAAAAAAATTAAAAAAAAAAACATTAGGGGTTGCGCACGAGCCGAGAAAAAGGTCCACTTTGCCAAAATTAGGGGGAAATTGCCATAGGGTCAGGGGTCACCCGTAGGGGGGAAGAATGTATGGCCGACCCCCATTAACTTTTTACCGCCAACATTTTCCCCCAAGACACCCACCCCCTATCTCCTCCCCTTAGGGGGGTCACCATACAAAAATGGAGGTTGCTCAGTATTTTCGAAAAACACCATAGGTCATCAGGGGTCACCCCTAGGGGGGCAAAATATATGACCGACCCCCATTAACTTTTCATCCCCAACATCTTTTCCGAACAAACTTACCCTCTAACTCCACTCCTTGAGGGACTCCCCATACAAAAATACTGAAAATCTATGTATTTACAGTTGCACAATTTCGAGATTTTTTTGATTTTTTTTGATTTTTTTACAGAAATCCCACCAATATTCAAGAGTGGTCATTGTTTGGAAAGTCTTGAAAAATTTGAAACGCACACGTGCGGAATCAGGTACATAGGCACCCTTAGCAGATGCCCCCATTCATCAGTACCTGGCAGTAAAATATTGCAAAATACGTAGTAGTTATAAATAGCAGTTCATTCATCGATTGTTGTCATTCAACAAGTGCCGACGACCGCGAAAAGTAAATTGATTTTTCTCCCGTTTTTTAAAAGTTAAGATGACAACACGACTTAGATCGCGCGACGATATTTTTTTGATTGGTTATCCAAGCATGAATATTACGGGGAACAAATTACCGTCGAGGAAGCAAGTGCTAAGAATGCATTTCTTCAACATTCGCAAACGAAACATGTCGAAGAAAAATAGTGCGGTTATAGTCGCGGACGCAGTGATGATTTTTTGGCGCCAAGCAGCTATTCCGACGAAAGCCAGAGGAGATGTTACAAGAAAAATAGCTGCGCTGCACGATGAGTGGGATGCTTTAAGAAAGTCATCTCACAGAAAGACTGAGTCCACTAGAGAAAAAGAGAATACGTTTTCTGATAGCTTGGATAATCTTTTCGACATCGCACACGCCAACGCCCTTGAGAAAATGACAAATACCGAAGACATTGAGTTTCTGCTAAAGCAAAGAGAAGATGGCCGGCCAGGAACTATGGGAGGTGTGGACGCTACTGATACTCGAACGAGGAAAAGAAAAGCTGAGCGCGAAGAACAAGAAGAGTTGCGACGCAAACGTGCAACGGAATCTAGTAGAGATCGGTTCGCTAAAGGCGGTAAGCTATTTCGCGCTTTGTGTGTTCGTCCAATTCAATGTTTATATTCAAATGAAATTCGTTCAATTGCAGTGGTTAAATTTTCAAGCAGTGATTCAAGCGATGATAATGGGAGACAGGACGAAAACTTCCCGGCAGAAGCTGGCCCGTCAAATGTTGGTGACAGAAGAGGTTACAAACAATGTTTTACTGAACGAGTCCTATCAGCTTTCGACAAGTGCAAAGTGACTGACCGAGACGCGGTCGGCATTATGATAGCGGCGGCAGAAGCATTTGGACGCGATCCTCAACAATACACAATAAACCGTACGTCGCTTCGGAGATGTCGGCGTTCAAATCGAGAGAACATGCTGAGTTATGTGAAAGACAATCCAGAAGTAAGATCGCATAGATTTATTTGCTCTCATTCAGAATTCTTATTCTTCAACGCGTTTCATTCATCTCCAGCTTGTCGCAGCTAAATCCTTCGTAGTCCATTGGGATGGCAAAATGCTTTTGGATTTTGTGGGTACAAAGAAGGTGGAAGAAAGAAGTTTTGCTTAGATCAATTGAAGGAGAAACACCCTCGCGATGACTACAAAGAAATGCTACAATTAATTCTTTTGTTTCTGGGTGAAAAACTTGAGAATTACCATTTCCGACCTCCAGGACCCGTTTCCCATGCTCGATGGATGGCAAAAGCCATTTACAGCCTCAAGATGTTTTTGTTTCGGAGAACTTTTCACTTATCTGTATGTGAATTGAATGGTATTCGACACGTTTGTATTTTTGTGGTGCGACTTTACGTCAAGGCATGGTTTGGTTCTTCTCGAGCAGCTGAGGCGCCGAATCAAGATTGGAAGTTTTTGAAGGACATCGTCGAGTACAAGTCCGTTGACCAGGATTTATCTCGGGTAATGATAAAGAAATTTATCGGTCACCTATGGTATCTCGCCGATGAGCACATAGCCCTTGCCTTTTTCGATGACAAGGTTTCAAATGAGTTGAAGGCCAAAATGGCCCAAGCATTGCTAGAAAATGAAAATGACAAAGGTGAAGAAGATGAAGAAGACGAAAAAGGTGAAGAAGATGAAGAAGACGAAGAAGGTGAAGAAGATGAAGAAGACGACCCGGTTCCCCCAGCTCCTCGCGTCGTAATCAAAAGCACCAGCGTTAAAAAAAATCGAGGTGAAATTCAAAGATGTGAATGAGGAATTCTTGGCTAAAGACTTGAGCAACTTCGTCTCTCATAATACCAAAAATTTATTTGTACGATTTGGAATATCGCAAGTTTTCATTCTTGCAAATCCAGCAACCTGGAAATCTCGCGCAGACTATCAAGAAGGTCGTAGAATTGTAAATAACTTGCGCGTTGTGAACGACACTGCCGAAAGAGGAGTAAAAATGATACAAGATTATAATAGAATACTGTGTCAAGGCGAAGAAGAGAAACAGTATTTACTACATGTTATCGATTCTTACCGCAAGAAATACCCATCAGCGAACAAAAATATGTTAATTTGACTATATTATATTAAGAGTGCTTAGTAGTACTACTCAATTACAGCTTCTTTTATTTTTGTATGGGGAGTCCCTCAAGGAGTGGAGATAGAGGGTAAGTTTGTTCGGAAAAGATGTTGGGGATGAAAAGCTAATGGGGGTCGGTCATATATTTTGCCCCCCTAGGGGTGACCCCTGATGACCTATGGTGTTTTTCGAAAATACTGAGCAACCTCCATTTTTGTATGGTGACCCCCCTAAGGGGAGGAGATAGGGGGTGGGTGTCTTGGGGGAAAATGTTGGCGATAAAAAGTTAATGGGGGTCGGCCATACATTCTTCCCCCCTACGGGTGACCCCTGATGACCTATGGCAATTTCCCCCCAAATTTTGGCAAAGTGGACCTTTTTCTCGGCTCGTGCGCAACCCCTAATGTTTTTTTTTTTTAATTTTTTTTTCGGCATTGTCATTTTTTTTCAAAAAGGCTCGGAATAGAGCCCTCATCTACCAAAATATCGACACAAGGTCCACCATAGTTATCATTAGCATAAAAACTTATAACTGCTTCTTTTGTTGTATCATCAATATTATTATTAACTAATCGTGCAGTTTCAGGAGGTAATATTGGTGAATACTGACTTGCTAGCTTTTGAATAACTGCTACTCTTTTATTTGGACTAATCGGAAGAGATTTTTTAGCACGTGAAATAGCTTTACTTAAAGCTTGATTGTTTCCAAATGCTTTGCTTGGGCTACTGATGTGGTGAAGTTTCTTTTCTTTTTGTTTTAATCTATGTTTTGCATGATTAATTCTGTCATTTTCCTGACGAATATTTTTTTCTTTTTCAGTTTCTTTACTCAATTTTTTCTTACGCAAAGCTTTTTTCTGATCAGTTGCATTTTTCTTGTATTAATCATATCTATTCTCTACTTTCTCTAAGCTTTGCTCTTCTTTCTCTTTGTCTTTCTGCTGCTGTTTTAGCCATTATTTTCTAAAAAAAATTAACGTAAAATTCAATTCTGCTGTATTAACACATTTGTTATACATTGATTTGATGCATTTATTTTCTATTTTCCTAATATTAGAATTATTTATGAATTAATTAAACATTAATTAAACACTAAATTCTAATGTATTTAAGAAAATGTGTATTGTTCTTACCTCTCTGATTTCCTTGAAATATTCACTCAGTACTTGTGCAGTCCAATGCCATCCATAATGACAAAAATAAATAAAATGAAAAGAAATGAGAGAAAACAGATTGTGACAGACATGACAAATGTGACAGATATGACAAATGTGACAGACATAACAATTTTAAAAACTTTACAGTACAGTTTATTTTCTGATTTTATTTTAATTTTTCAACATAAGCCCTTCCTTGTGATACAAAAAAAGAGAAAATATACTATTAAGATAATTATGCAGGTAGATATTTTTTAAACTAGAAAAGTACATGCATTTTGTGACAGACATGACAAGTCATTAACATAAAATTAATATAATTCTAACAGAAAAATGTTTCAGTTTATAATGGTAATTTTGGTGTTTTTTTAGAAAGGAGTAAGTGAATCTTCAAAAAAAAATTTATTAAATAAAATATTTTTATTCTTTGATTGCTTTAGTAAATATCAAAGTTTGGACAATCATTGTCGATATTCTGATTCAAAGCAAGTACTGAAAAGAAATTAACAGTATAAAATTACTTTTGCACATACAATGTTTACTTTCTTATTTTCAAGAGCTTTGATATGTTCTCCATAAATTAAAATTAAAAAAAATTAAATTAATTGAAAATTTAAAAATTGTCTCTATGTTAAGCTTCACGTGGAATTAACCGACAAAGATGTGAGGGTTTTCCTGGTACCAGATACGACAATTTTTTTGTAGACACAGCAGCCGAGATGAAAATGCTTGTGGTCAGAAAGAATGATATTTCGGCCAAATGCAATATCCGCTTGGAGTTTTTAATATTTTCAGTATTTCCCAACGTTGTTCAAGCGTAAAGCGAATGATTTTGGTCCACGGTGGTATGACATAAAAGGTTAATAAACGGTTATATTTTTAAGGAGAAGTACTTTCTGTAAGAAAAAGCCATAAGAGTATGATTTTTTATTTACAAAGAGGCATATATTCCCAGTACAGTCTTAGGACGTTGGGGGAGAAGACGAAAATTCTAGAATAAGATATAGAATATTGTAAACGATTATATGGACAAATAAAATTTAAATTAAAAAAATAAAAAATTTACAAAGAGGTATTTTTTTTAAGAACAGATACTTTTTTAAGAAGTGGTACTGTTTTTAAGAAACGGTTATTTTTTTAGAAAATGTACTTATTTTCAGAAAGGCTACTTGTCTCAAAAAATGAAAAGAAAAGGTATTATTTTTTTTAAGAAAATGTACTTTTAAGATAAGGAATTTTTGTGAGAAAATTTATTTTGTTTGAAGAAAAGAGTTTTTTTTAAGAAATGGGAATTTTTGTTAGAATTGGTCCTTTTTTCAAGAAAAGTTATTTTGTTTCACAAAATGGTAAAGGTAATTTTTTAAGAAAATGCTATTTGTTGTACGAAAATCTACTTTTTTAAGAAAATCTACTTTTTAAAAAAACATACTTTTACATACATACTTTTCTTTTTTAAGCAAACTTACTTTTTGTAGGAAACATTATTTTTTTAAGCAAAGGTACTTCTTTAAGATAAGGTTTTTTTTTTTTAAAAGATACTTTGTTTTAGAATATGAATAGGTATTTTTTTGGGAAAATTTACTTTTTTAAGACAAGGCACTTATTTAAGAAAGGTTTGCTTTACTTTTTTATTTTATTATTCAAGCTCAAGACCATTTTCTATATCTCTATAAATAGAGATATAGTTGTTTCAAAAAGATGATGTTTTGCAAATGCATCCTCATGATTCCTGGTAAACCGTATAGCTATTTCAGATCTCGCCACAGATCTTCATCAGCGGATTTTTTGGAATGCTGCTTTTGAAAAATTCATCAAACTAAATGCAAACGAAAACTCATCCGAATTGAGAATTCAATATATATTTATAGAAAATGGTCTTGAGCTTGAATAATAAAATAAAAAAGTACCAATAAAAAGGCCGAATAAATATAAAATTTTTTTTTAATAAAAGTACAGGAATACCTCGCATAGTACGGTTAATCGGTTCCACTATTTTGCCGTACTATACGAAACCGGACTAATCGAGGCACTCGGGCCCTATGCGCCTATTTACAGGCTCTATTCCCCTACGAAGGAGCTTAAAGGACATGATGATAATAATCGAGAAAAAAAATCGATAATTTGTTACTTATAATTTGTTTTTCACTCAATACCGAAAATTTTATATTTTCATAATAAAGCGAAAATACCAACAATTTTATTTAAAAAATAAAAAAATATTTTATTTAGAAAATTTAATTTTTATATTTTTTATTTCAAAACCGTAGTCCGTAACCGGTATTCCTGTAGTTATTTAAGAAGCAATTTTTTTTAAAACAATTTTTTCAAATAAAAGGTAGTGAAAGGAATTGTAATAAAATGCAATATGTTTTTGCTAGTCTTGCCTTTTGGCTTTTCTAAATTTACTTTTTAATGGATTCGAAACTACACGCTGAAAAATCTGTATTTTGTTGTTGTTTGTATGCAAATATTATGTGTGTTTGGAGCGGGCACAAATATAATATACTTGTGTCCAAACACATTGTGTTTGGTTTTCAGTATAACTTGTTTGAGACACAATGCTCTTGATCAACGAAAAAAGAATAAACGAAGGATCGGACGGTTAAATGGTTTGTGATATTGCTTTGGTTTTTGTGTATGTGTTTCGCTTATATGAATGTGTGCTACCAAATTTGAAAATGATTTTGACGAACGAACGTGGAAAGGGTAACAACGTGAAGCCCTAAGCCTCTCCGAGCCTTTTCTGTGAAAATCGTAACGGCGGACTATTCGAGAAATATAATAAAAAAAATTCTAGTAATTAATCCACGCTTGACCTGCATGAACTAGATTTGTATATTGTTTGTATAACAACGCATAGTGATAACCCACGCATCACTGAAAAAATCTTCAAAAACGTGAGAGATAACAAGGAAAGGAGAAGCAAAAGAACAGTGGAATCATATTTCGTGAAAAACCCCAATAATGCATTCAATGCAAGTATATGCAGAGAGTGGGGGTTTGAATATTTTGATTTTTTTTATTAATTATTTATAAATGTGGATTGATATTGATAAAATTAATTACAATTAATAATACCTATACAGGATGATTCAGGAAGTTCCCGACAAATTTCTCCAGCATATTCGCTGGCTCATTTCATGAAGAAAAGTTCACTAGGACCATGTCCGAAAATGCAAGGGTGCGAAATGGCAGTGGGTTCAAAACTTTCGGATTGGTGGTCGGAGGGTAGTAGGGTAAAGTTGCTAACTTCTGAGCCAGTGATCGGATTTTCCAAAGTTATGACCATTTTACTGAAATGCAAATTTGTTGCTTTTGTTTTTGGAAGCGAAATAACAGCACACGTTTATTTGTTTTTGTAAATTAACACGTTTAAGATTATATTTTATTGACATTTTCAGAATCAATGAAAAAAGTAGAAAAAAGTCAAATCGCTGTGATACAGAGCTTTCGGAAAAAAAATGGAAAAAAAATCACATAGCCTCAATTTGCTCAGCTAGATGGCAGGTGACTTATGTTTTTTTTGACAGATGGCCATACCTTCCCAAAATGACCTAATCGAAGTACAGAGGTCTTACTGTTCCAAAGTTATGACCAAAAATACGACCACTGGCTCAGAAGTTAGCAACTTTACCGTACTACCCCCCGACCGACAATCCGAAAATTTTGAACCGGCTGCCACTTCGCACCCATGCATTTTCGGACATGGTCCAAGTGGACTTTTCTTCATGAAATGAGCCAAGGAATACGCTGAAGAAATTTGTCCGGAACTTCCTGAATCACCCTGTATATTGAAATCAAAGAATAATTCGTTTCTAAAACGGAACTGACACTAGCCCGGTCATCAGAAAAGCTAAACCGCGAAAAAATACATCTCTGTGATATAGATTAAAATCCACCTCAAAGCACTGCAACAATGCGAGAACGCATGAGGAAAAGAAGAACATGGCGGAAAAAGCTGTCTGTTCTTGTTTTTGGAATTATAGACCTTTCAGTGTATGTTGATACTTGGGGATCTTCGATCGATACGAATTCGCTAATGTAAATTGCAGAATTGAGTTCGACATTTAAATACAATTGAGTTTGGGACTTGGAAACATATGAATGTTTGAAATGTGTTTCAAACCTATACATGGTTCCTGCAGAATATGTTTGGAAGAATAATACTAAATTAAACATGAAATTAAACAAGAAATTTCCCAACATTTGCGAGACATCTAATTAATTTATTTCTCTATGATCTAGTCTCTTAGTCTAGACACAAACCAAAGCTAGAGTAATCAATATAGTTGATAATAGTGGGAAGTAGCATAATAGTGGTAAAACAAAAGTTGTTAATTTTTTTTTCGTTTAGCCCCCATTCCTCAACGTGCGATAAGGAACTTCTGTCCAATAAACCCCTGTACTTGGAACTCCAGTTATATGGATGCCGTTTATGGAGCTACTCCTCCAGAGCAAAATGTCGCAAAGAAATTAATATTATTACCCTTGTTTATCGCAGTAGCGCGGCTGTAGGATGCATGCGGTTAAACTAATATAAACTTGTTTTTATTAACCTTGTCAACAATAGACACGAGTATAACATGAATTTAACCTTGAAGTCGAAATTTCTTAATAATGTATGAACAGCTGTTTTTCAATAAAGCTATTTCTACAAAAACATAGTACAGTGCAGCAGCAATCGAGTCTTATAAAAATGGTTGGCGAATTCGAGTCTATAGTTTATTTCGCAGAAACGAGTCCAACAAGATGTTCTTCTCCATAAGAACTTGTTTCCTAAGCATTTGCGTTATATTTATCCTGTTCACTGTGATTGGTGGTGCCGCAGCAAGGAAGCCAATACGAAAATCTCGCATTGTGGGCGGTGAGAAGACAACGATAGACAAAGTTCCATACATAGTTCAGATAAGGGATAATGACCGTGCATTCTGTGGAGGAACTTTGATAACGTCCAAATATGTTATAACAGCTGCCCACTGTGTTGATGGCATGGATATTAACACGTTGACCGTCGTTGGTGGTGCAAGTACAGTACTAGAGAAGGGTGTTCAAAGTAAAATCACCAAGGCTACCATGCATCATGCGTACAAAGATGAAGACTTTCATTCGGATATTGCAGTTATCGAACTGGCCAGTGAATTAAAGGGCGAGAATATTGCACCTGTACCACTGTGCAAACAAACATTGAAAGTGGGTGATTTTATTCAAGCCTCCGGTTGGGGTAAACTCAAATATGGTGTACCCGGAATGGCCCGCGATTTGCATACGGTTCGTTTGCCCTTTGCATCGCACAAGGATTGTGAAGAAGCGTACGGTGATGAAGTAAAAACGAATATATTCTGTGCTTCCGGTGTGGAACCGAAAGGTATTTGCAGAGGTGACTCAGGTGGACCAGCTGTATTTAAAGGTCAATTATGCGGTGTAAATGCATTCACAAATGGTTGCGGTGAAAATAAAGAAATGTCCGGATTTATTGATATCAATCGTGTACGCGACTTTATTGATAAGGTAATGGGTCCAAATGCCTTGAAAAATTAGAAATGCAAATATTTCAATAAACTAAATGTGAAATATAGAGCGTATTATTTATAACTGAGTGCTAGGAAATATTCTTAAATCAGGGTCCTTTTGTTAGTATGATACATTTCTATACTTGACGGTACTTAGGAAATTTCATGTTGTAGAACTTACGTGGCATAAATTCACAAACAATAAATGTAGTTCTCGACAAACGAACTCGTCCAGAAATGTTCTGCATTTTGACTAGATAATTTGGTGAACATTCAATACTACATTTTTCCCACGATGTATGATATCATTCAAGCGCAGTCCAACATGTTGTAAAACTTGGACATTGAACGAACTCGTCCAGAAATTTTCTGCATTTTGACTAGATAATTTGGTGAACATTCAATACTACATTTTTTCCCACGATGTATGATATCCTTCAAGCGCAGTCCAACATGTTGTAAAACTTGGACATTGGCCATTTACTTTACGAGTGCTTGCAGGTGTAGCTTCATTCCATTTGATGCATAGTGTGGGGTTCTAAAGGGTGTCCAGAGACGCCCGCAAGATTTAAATTTCATGCCATTTGCGCAATAAAGTGTTGTTGTTGAAGAGAGACAACAATACATCGCACAGTGGGACTGATTGGAAAAACACGGTAATAATATCACAAATTTTCAACCAGTTTTCTGATCAGGAGCCACCAGGCTTTCAGAATATTGCATACAGAGGCACCCTGTGCCAACACAGTTTGCTCTACAGGGTGTTAAAGTTGACCACTTTAGTGCTGCTGTACACTTCTACACTTATCGGCCGATTACAACGGTTTTTTATTCTTGAGGATTTACTACGCGAAGTCTTGCGGTATATCTTTTACCATTATTAAGATATTCTTCTTCATTTTTTTCATTGACCTTTATCAGTTTTTTATTAATAACTCGGCCATTTGAGGCAAAATAATAATTCCGAAAATATGACTAAATGAGACTGACCTAACTAAATAATACACTGCAAAAAATGTTAAGTTACCTCAAGCCGTTTGGAAATGTCGACTTCTCAAAATAGGATTTTCTTTCAACCTGAAAAAAAACACAATACATTCCCGAAAATTTACCATGATTCATTCCGTATTTTCTTTAGGGTCGTCCAAGAAACCTATATGTATTTCTACATTTCCCTGAAAGATGAGGGTTTGGCAAATATACTTTATGTAAAATTGTGATCATCCTGAAAAGTACCCTACATTCTCTGAAAATGTGTAATTTTTGCACAAATTTTTCAATTTTGCTCGAGGTTTTTTCCATTTTTTTTTATTTTTATTGTAGACTAAACTGTTATTAACTACACGTCAAAAACGAAATAGATCCTACGCATAAATGAGCTCAGGAGAGCACTTTATTAAAGAATACACTGAAAAAAATGTTAAGATATCTCAAGCTGTTTGGAAACGCCGACTTCTCAAATTTCTAATATTTTTCAACCTGAAAAAAATACATCAGGTTCGAACGAAGTTCCTTTCGCTACATATTATGTACTAGTTAGTTCCAACACGGATACACACTTTCCCAACGATGACGGGAATGCTGCTAGGCGGAAACTCACCTAGCTTAGAAAAATTTCGCTCAATAGTGGGCAGAAAGAATCTAATATCGGCCATTAGATGCTTTAAGCCGGACCTGACGGAATAATTACCGCGCAACTACAGGAGGCACTATACCAATCTTGTAGTTGGTTGGAGGCAATCTTCTAGGGCTGCCTTATGCTGGGAGTCATTCCTAGCATTTGGAAGCAAACCAAAGTGGGTTTCGCCCCGAAAGCGGGCAAATACTCTCATGTCAAACCAAAGGACTTTAGACCAATTAGTCTATCATCCTTTGTTCTTAAGACATTTGAAAGGTTACTAGACATTCACGTTCGAAGTAATCTTCCACATAATCTACTATCGAGTTCTCAGCATGCCTATATCAAGGGCAGGTCAACTGAGACGGCTCTCCACTCTATAGTCAGCATAATAGAAAACTCTCTTGAGAATAAAGTCTTCGCTCTAGGGACCTTCCTGGACATCGAGGGAGCCTTCAATAACATTTAACCTTCGGCGATTCTTAGGTCCTTACAGAATCTAGGAGTCGACAGCTTAGTGACACGCCTCATTGGGAAGCTTCTGGTGGATAGATCCGCCAAAGCTGAATGGGGTGGTGTTACAATTGCTAGGAACGTTAACAGGGGGACACCGCAGGGAGGTGTTCTGTCTCCACTATTATGGTTAACTTCTGTCAATGAAGTGCTTCTTAATTGGACAGGGCTGAATTCCAGGTATTTGCCTATGCCGATGACACTTAGCATTCGTGCAACCAGCCTACTTAGTCTGATTTCGAAGTGGACCGCTTCTTTCTGCTCACCGAGCTTATCTTGTTCTCTCGGAAATATAAAATACCCGCATTTCAACTGTCGTCATTTAATGGGGTGCAATTGCAGTTGACGGAAAAGGTCAAGTATCTGGGGATAATTCTCGACAGAAAACTGTCTTGGAAACCGAATGTGGAGGAGAGGGTGAAAAAGGCGTCGGTTGCTCTTTACTGCTGTAAAGGGGCGATAGGAAAGCGCTGGGGACTGTCTCCTAAGATCACCATGTGGATTTATACGGCAATAGTCATACCAATACTTCTCTATGGCATCGTAGTTTGGTGGAGGTCCCTCCAAAAGAAGTATATTCTGAATTCCTTGATGAAAATTCAAAGATCAGCACTGATTAGCGATAGTGGGGCAATGGGCACGACGTTAGGTACTGCACTTCGTCCTATCTGAACATCTGTGCTCCTAATATCATGACCGAATTGGCAGCCGCTACATCCCTGGTGAGAATCAGAGATTGTGGCGTTTTGATATCGGGGCTTTCCGGACACGCTGAATTACTACACCGGATCAACTCTATTCCCGTAAACCAGCGGCAAATCTAAGGACTTCTATTCCGAACAGGAATACCTGGGAAAAGTCACTGGAAGGGAACACCAGTAGTATCAGATTGTTCAAGGATGGATTAAAGTTGGACGAACAAGTAGGCTATGGGGTCCGTTCAGCGGACCTAATTGTAAATATCTCCTTCAAGCTGCCTGATCAAAGACAAATTCAGGCGGAAATTACCGCCATACTTGAGGTTGCTGAACTATACTGAAAAGTACTGTCACAACCGTCGGGAGAATATGTATCTACACAGGCACCCAGGCTGCCATGAAATCGCTGGAAGCCATGTTTGCTACGTCCCTGACGGTGAAAGAATGCCACTCATCACTTAGGGTGATGGCAGAGTATTTTGACATCAGGCTCATCTGGGTACCGGGACACAGCGACATTCCAGGCAACTGCGTACCGGATGCTTTAGCTAGACAGGGCACTAAGGCACAGGATCTTCCGGCAAAAGAAGGTGTTATTATGCCAATCTCTACCTGCCGTTTGCAGATCAGGCAATGGGCCGATAATATGTTCAAGGACAAGTGGAGACTTACTTCAACTTGCAAACAAACGAGGGTCCTCTGGCCACAGGTGGACAGGAAGAGGACTATGCAACTGCTTAACTTGCCGAGAGGCAGGTTATCTACGATGATAGGAACACTTTCGGGACATTGTCTTGTAGGAAAATACTCCCTAAGATTGGGACATGGAAACTCCACTCTCTGTAGATGCTGCATGGAAGAGGACGAGGAAACGACGAAACACCTTCTCTTGGATTTCCCTGCTCTGCCAGGACTGAGAAGTAGGATATTCGGAACACATTTAGTTAGCACCGTAGCCCTACAGGATATTCCTGTAGGTCTTATAGACAAATTTAATGAAAGGGCAAATTGGCTTGACGACTAGTCAATAGTTGCTATGGAGAAACTGCAGGTATCACAATGGGTTTCTTTAGCCTAAGTGTGCTAGACAGCGTGCTGTCTTGCAGCCTTTTCAACCAACCAACCAACCAAGGCGCCCGTTGAAAAATAGGATAATTTAAATGGATCTTGAAGATACTTTTTGTACAATGATAAACTAAAATACTTGTTTTAAGAACAGGTACTTTTTATGCTGGGAGTCAGTCTCTCGGATGCCCTTGAACGCAACGCACGTATCGATCTCAAGTGACAAAATTGTTCGTTTTATGTGTTACGGTTTATTCAATCAATAACAATTGCAAAATTCTACAGAAGAAATTTCTGGTGGAGCTGTTTTACTTCACACTTCGTACTGAGGGACGGCGAAGAGTGAGTGAGTTAAATACTCATCCTTTCGAACATGAGTTCGAGTAAACGGAAGAGAATTAGCGATGATAGTGCTTCCACTTCGCGGAGGGCAAAGAATAACAATTACTTCCATCCACTGCAAACACTGAGTGCTGAGAAAGCAACTGTTGATGGAGATGTGGAAGATTCCACTCAAACTTCTACAGAGAAGCATATACCGCCAATCACCATAAATAAATAAATGGTTTCCCATTGCATCCCATGAAGGGACTGGGGAGAACTTCTCACAATCACTGAGCTGTGCGCTTTCCAGTTTTCACTCACTGATTGGGACCTACAGTTTTACACCGATTCCGAACGGTAATTTGAGAAGCTTTTTCATGGCTAGATACTCGATAGTGTCGCCGTCACTATGCGAGGTGACCGCCGCCGAAAGAAAATTTGAAGGTGGTCAGAGCCGGGTTCGAACCCAGGATCTCATGTACAAGAGCCGCGCACACTAACCATTGCACCACCGACGGCCACACCGCCAATCACCATACTCAAGAGTAATTTTGAAACTATTCAAAGTATTTGCAAAGAGTGTAAAATTATTAAATATTCGATAAGGAAAATATCGATTGGGCATAAGCTCTTCTGTGAGCTGCAGTATGATTATGAGAATGTTATTACAACTCTAAAGTTTAAAAATGTCGAATACTTTTCATACACAACAAAGAATAATTGACCCTCCGAGGTAATACTATCTGGTTTGGACAAAATGGAAGCTAAGGTATTAAAGGATGATCTCATGAAAATTGGTCTTTATTGTCTGGACGTTAAACCAGTTATTCGCAAGGCAAATAATAACAGATAAATTATATTGTATATAGTTTATTTGAAAAAGGGTACTATATCTCTTAAGGATTTGAAAGAGAAACATAATAGTTTAAACTATATTCGCATCAAATGGAGTCACAAAACCAGACTACCTCATCAACTCACCCAATGTTACAACTGTCAGATGTTTGGCCACGGGTCTGACAACTGTAATGTGAAAACCTTTTGTGCTAAATGTGCTGGTTCACACTCAACATCATCTTGCACAGCTATATTTACTAAATGTGCAAACTGTAATGGGACTCATAAATCGACTGATAAAGAATGCCCCAATAGATCATCTTATATTGGCTACAGATCAAGATATTCGGTAAAGACTCGTCGTTCTATTGTGCCAAATAATATAGGATATCAAAACCCAGTACCAGTAACTAATGCTTGGGCTAACGGAAACCCTTTTAATGACCGGACGCAAGGGTCATCAGGGCAAAATGATGTGTTTTCAGTGGAGGAGCTGCAAACTTTGAGTATGGAGCTTATGGGTTTGATGAAGAATTGTAAAACTAAGGTAGATCAATTTAATGTTATCACTAGTTTAGCTTTTAAGTTCCTGCCATGAACACCAATAATATTTAGTTAGTTTTATCGAATTCCCGAGGAATCCGTAATAAATTATTTGAATTTTTTGATTTCCTAAAGAGAACTAATGTTGATATTGCCTTAGTGAGTGAAACCTGGCTGAAAAATGATGTTTCTATGACTCGTGCAGACTATTGTTGTTATAGAAGTGACAGGGAAAACACCGCCGGAGGGGGTGTAGCAGTAGTAATTCGTAATAATATTAAACATTCCGTTCTACCGTATTTAAACACGGAGGTTATTGAAAATATTGGTATAAGAGTTACTCTAGGGGATAATTCATTTCTTAATATTTACAGCTGCTACTTCCCGGGAGGCTCTGCCCGCCCGTCAGACACTAAGAAATTGAAATTTAAATCAGACTTAGGGAAATTTTCGAGAATCCAAGGCAATTACATTTTAGGGGGAGATTTTAATTGCAGAAATCAGAACTGGGGCTGCATGAGAGCAAATTGCTGGGGAAATATACTCAACGATCTAGTCACCACTATAAATAAATAAATGGTTTCCCATTACATCCCATGAAGGGACCGGGGAGAACTTCTCACCATCACTGAGCTGTGCGCTTTCCAGTTTTCACTCACTGATTGGGACCTACAATTTTACACCGATTCCGAACGGTATTTTGAGAAGCTTTTTCATGGCTATATACTCGATAGTGTCGCCGTCACTATGCGAGGTGACCGCCGCCGAAAGAAATTTAAGGTGGTCAGAGCAGGGATCGAACCCCGGATCTCAAGTACAAGAGGCGCGCACACTACCCATTGCACCACCGACGGCCAGCGACTAGTCACCACTAATGCGTTCAATATTGTTTACCCTCATGAACCTACTCTAGTACCTTCGAATATTAATTCAAATCCGTCAGTAATAGACTTTTTCATTACAAACGTACCTGAGAAATTCGGATCATCTGCCAGTGTGTGCGACATATGATTCGGTGTATAACTCGCTATTAAATTTTAAATTTGATTACAAACATACCAATTGGAAAAGATTTAAACGATACATAAACGACAATATTGATAGTATCACTTTATTGATACTTTCGTAGACGAGATTACTACATTTTTGCAAGCTGCTATTGATGCATGTGTGCCAAAACAAATTAAAGCTAATTATTACGTCAAGAAACTTCCAAGGTTCATTTTAAATCTTATCACTCTTCGCAATAATTCGCGCAGAAATTGGCTTCGGTATAGAATGACTCATTTTAAAGCTGAAATGAAGTTTTTAAATAATGCTATTAAGGAACATATTTCACAATTTAGGAATAAGAATTGGAATAATACTCTCAGGAGTTTGCGTAAATCTTCGATTAAATTGTGGAATATTGCTAGAATATTAAAGAAGAAGGGCAGTTGCATACCTTGTGTTAAAGATAATGGGGTTATTTACATAACTAATATTCAAAAAGCGGAAGTTTTCGCTCGAAAATTTCTAGCAAACCATGAAATTTCATCGAATTTGGGCAGCGCGGCTATAATAAATGAAGTCGCGAACTCAATTAATATTTTGAATACCTATGAGGGAGATGATCATCCCATAATATCAGTTAGTCGCGTAAAAAATATTATTAAGTCTTTAAAGAATAAGAAGAGTCCTGGAATCGACGGCATTTCTAATAACATACTCAAAAATCTTCCGGCAAAAGGTTTTCAAATTCTGACCCTACTGTTTAACGCTTGTTTTAAATTTGGATACTATCCTAAATCCTGGAAACACTCAAAAACTGTGGCAATTCCAAAACCGGGTAAAAACAGTAATCAACCTGATTCTTACAGACCGATAAGTTTACTGAATACAATGAGTAAAATTTTGGAAAATGCTTTAAAAGAAATTATTGTTGACTTTATTGAAAACGGGGACATACTCCCTCCCCAACAGTTTGGTTTTCGGCAGGAACATAATACAGTTCAGCCTTTAGTTCGAATTAATAAATTGGTGAAGAACAACTTTATCTGCGGGAAATCTACAGCAGTGGTACTGTTGGACGTTAAAGCAGCTTTCGATACCCTATGGCACGAAGGACTAATACATAAATTAATTAAAATTGGGCTTAATATGTCAGTGGTAAAGATCATTTGAAGCTTCTTGACAGATCGTTTTGTGTTCATATTGGTAGTGACTCTTCAAATGTATATTATATTCCAGCTGGATGCCCTCAAGGATCTTGTATATCGCCGATATTATACAACTTATTTACATATGACTTTCCATACTTAAACGGTTGCGAATCTTCTATATTTGCAGACGACACTGCAATTCTCAGCTCGAATATTTACACAACGGATATTCTGTTAAACCTCCAAGCTTCTGTGGACAAAGTTATAGAGCATTTCAATAATTGGAAAATTGTGATAAATTCACTAAAGTCACAATCAATTTTCTTCACTAGGAGAAGATAATCTCAAATCTTGTTTTGTGCCTCAATCAAAAATTAAGATAGGTGGCTTAGAAGTTGAATGGGAGTCAAATGTGCGATACCTTGGAGTTGTGCTCGATAATAAGTTACTTTTTAACGCTCATATTTCGAATATTGTTAATAAAGTGGCCGTCGGTGGTGCAATGGTTAGTGTGCGCGGCTCTTGTACACGAGATCCTGGGTTCGATCCCTGCTCTGACCACCTTTCAAAAAAAATTTCTTTCGGCGGCGGTCACCTCGCATAGTGACGGCGACACTATCGAGTATATAGCCATTAAAAAGCTTCTCAAAATACCGTTCGGAATCGGTGTAAAGCTGTAGGTCCCAATCAGTGAGTGAAAACTGGAAAGCGCACAGCTCAGTGATTGTGAGAAGCTCTCCCCGGTCCCTTCATGGGATGTAATGGGAAACCATTTATTTATTTTTATGTTAATAAACAGAACATAACTAAAAAAGCTTGTATGCTTTTATCAATCGAAAGCTAAAAATGAGCATTGAAAATAAAATACTAATTTTAAAAGTTGTTTTTCATAGCATTTTGTTTTATGCTGCCCCCGCATGGCACAAAGCTTCAGACTGCCATATAAAGCGTTTACAAGTTTCCCAAAATAAAATTCTTAAGATGATGTATAATCTTCCGTATCGCTATTCAACCTTAAGGCTTCACTCACTACACAATATTCCGCTTGTTAAAGATAAACTAAATGTTATTACTAATAAATTTTTTGAGAGATGTTCATCCTCTCGTTATAATCATATAAACTCGCTTTGTTCTTAACAGTACTCTTTTACTTCTTAACTTAGGTAATTTAGTTTATTTAATTTAAATAATTTCATAAGGGTTTTTTTTTACACTTTTCTTTAACATTGTAAATAATAGTTTTTGATTAAAATGTTACAAATTGTTTATATATATTTAAGATGCTAAGTCAGTAAGACTAATCTCTTCAACATTATTTGAATCTACGTATATTATTGTACATTAAATATATATTACAATTACCAATAAAGCATTGAATTGGTACTTTTTAAAGAATTGGTACTCTTTTTAGGAAAAGGTTATTTTTTGAGAAAATCTACTTATTTTCAGCAAGCTACTAAACTCAAGAAAATGTATTATTTTATTTTTAAGAAAAGGTACTTTTAAGAAAAGGAATTTTTGTAAGAAAAGTTATTTTTTTAAGAGAAGGTTTTTTTTTGAAGAAAAGGTTTTTTTTAAGAAATGGATTTTTTTTAGAATCGGTCCTTTTTTAAGAACAAGTACATTTTTAAGAGAGATACTTATCTCAGGAAAAATTATTTTGCTTCACAAGAAAGGTACTCTTTAAAGAAAATATATTTTTTGAGAAAAGGCAATTTGTTGTAAGAAACTATACTTTTTTGAGAAAAATTAAGGGAAAAGGTAAAAATACGTTTTTTAAGAAAAGGTACTTTTTGTATGAAAATGTACTTTTTTAAGCAAAGGTACGTCTCTAAGATAAGTAATTTTTTTAAGAAAAGGTACTTTGCTTAAGAATATGAATAGGTGTTTTTTTTTTGAGAAAATTAACTTTTTAATAAAAGACACTTATTGTCTTACTTTTTATTGGGTTCAAAACTACAATATACCCTAAATATTTGTTAAAGGCTCCATCTAGAAAACTTCCCCTTAAACAAGAACTTTGCCAACATATGTTAGTTTAGACACAAACCAAATCAAAACTACTCAATATAGTTGATAATACTGGATTGTAACATAATAATGTTAAAAAAATTGTTTAATTTTTTTTCATTTAGCCCCCATCCGGCAACGTGCGATAAGGAACTTTGTTCCAAAAAACAATATTTTCCCGAAAAGTTGCCATGATTCATTTAGAATTTTCTTTCTCGAGTTTTCATGAGAGATTTGTTTGGGATTAAAAATTTTTAAATAACAAAATTTCTAAAAAACGAAATGCTTCTAAAACAACTTAAATAAATTTAATTAGCCGTGAATTGGTAATTAGTACGATACCACTAATGTGTAATCATATACTTTAAATCAAAGTTTCAAATATTTTTACAAAATTATTTATTTTAAGTCTTTTTCGTATATTCACCCAAAGTGTTAAAGACATATTACTAAATACATTTTTATAGAAGAGGAGCTTACCTTTCAAACGGTATATAATACGTTGATATACGGTATCACAACAAGTGTGGGTATCAATCGCAAACCTAATACTTTGACCTGATTTTGTCATTTCTTTATCCTGCCGAGTGCAGGCCAATCACACTATGGCACTGGCAAACACTTTATATTTATACCCGAGGTCATTATTTTATGAAACTACGTCGAACTTGCCTATTTACAAATTCTACTTGCAGTGGCACATTCTGTACCCTTGTTTCAAGTGTACCAAAGCTGTACCAAACCTTCTGTGTACTCTGTGTATAGTATTTAATTTTAAATTAAAAACAACTACTTTTTGAGATGGTTGTGATTTTTTTTATTAAATTGTAAAGAAGACATGTTTCGATTAAGTATGGAATAAAATATCCGTCAATTGACCCCCACGGCTCTGATGACAGACCACTACTCTTTTCATGTCTCACCGATGAAGCGTTGGATCTCGGATTTGAGCTTAGGAATTGTTTCCGGTTTATTCGCATAAACCCGAGATTTCACACAACCGCCAATGAGAGAAATCGCATGATCGTGATGGCCAATTGACATCAGAATTTCTTGAGATAATTTGTTCTGGAAAACTTTGGTGCAATAAATCAATTGTCTTATGCTCGGCGTGGCATGTTTTATGCTCGACTTGTTCAAACCACTTGTCTTCCAGATCCAAGCCCTCCAGTTGAGGCCACAAGAACTCCTTTTTGTCGAGCACATTATGTGAAAGACTAAAGCCAATTATTGAAAACCTGATTGGACCTTATCAGTGTGATTTTAGACCAGGTAAGTCCACAACTGACCAAATATTCACGTTACGCCAAATCCTGGAAAAGACCCACGAAATCAAATCGATACATACCACCTTTTTGTCGATTACAAAGCTGCTTTCGATAGCCCCATACGGGGAAAACTGTACGAAGCTTTGTCTGAACTTGGTATTCCGGCAAAACTGATTCGCCTCTGTAGAGTGACGTGACCAACACCAAATCAGCAGTGAAAGTGGGGAAAGACCTCACCGAACCATTCTGTACAAAGCGAGGACTTAGGCAAGGGGTCACACTTTCGTGCAATCTCTTCAACATCTTAATGGAGATAATAATGAGAAAGGCTGCAGTAAATACGAACAAGACCATTAACACGAAAAGCCATATGTTGCTGGCGTATGCTGACGACATAGACATCATTGGGCGAAATTTGCGAGAGGTTACTGCAGTATTTTCTCGAATCGCTAAAGAATCAACGAAGGTGCGTCTTGCTGTTAATGAGGGCAAGACAAAATTGATGGTGTCAACGACTAGAGAAACTTGTCGGCTTGGTCCGCACGTGAACGTTGACAACCGATTTAATTTTGTAGTGGTAGATGAATTTGTCTACCTTGGATCTACCGTCTACCGTTGCCTGGAGATAGATAGGAGAATTGTGCTTGAAAATAGGTGTATTTTGGGCTCAGCAAGCAGTTTAGGACCAAAGCCCTCTCTCGACGGACAAAAGTCCAGCTATATCGGACTCTCATTTTACCTGTGTTGACATATGGCTCCGAAACTTGGGTCATATCGCAAGCGGATGAAAAACACCTGGGAGTTTTCGAAAGAAAAATTCTCCGTAAAATATATGGTCCTGTTAGGGAAAACGGCGAGTACCGACGTCGCTGGAACGCAGAGCTATATAATCTCTATTCTGACGTGGACATAGCTAGACGAATCAAAGTGGGCCAATTGCGTTGGCTAGGCCATGTTATCAGAATGGATGAAGATGAGCCAGCGCGAAAGATTTTTGATAACGTACCCGATGGAAGCAGGAAAAGAGGACGACCAAGACTCCGCTGGAAAGACCAGGCAGAAGAATCCCTCCGTATCCTTGGTGTTACCAACTGGCGAGAAAAGGCGAAGGATAGAGCCAGTTGGAAGAATATGTTGAAATTTGTTTAATTTGTTTGTTTAATTAATATGTGTAAGACGTCTGACCTCATGAGGTTGTAATATAGTCAATAAAAGTAACGTAAGTCGAAGCTATTCATTCTTTATGGTGATCAATAATAAAAAGTTAACGTTTAGTAAGTATCAGATCTTTGATTTTGGTATTTTTGTTTTAACAGTAATTGACTTTCAAACATGATATTCATTACGAAGCGCATTCTGGACGTCCAATTTTGGGCAATTTTTTCGAGCGTTGTTGGCCCGGCCCCTTGTGGCACGTATAACTCGAACAATTGTGGCCTCCAAGGCGTCAATTGTTGCTGGTTAATCAGCATAAACCAGTGACGTTACGTATCTTCACAGGAAATAATCGAGAGGTGTCAAATCGCACGACCTTAGAGGCCAATTTCTCGAAATCAGGTTATCAGCAAATTTCGATTTCAATAAATCAATGGTTCCGATCGCCGTGTAGTACGTAGCGCCATCCTTTTGAAACCGTATCTCGCTCGGCTCAATGTCATCCATATTTGAAAGTAAAAAATCATTGATTAGGGTGCGGTAACGATCTCCATAGATCACATCGCGAGAGTTGGCTTGATTTTTTCAGAAATAGGGTCCAATGATGCCACCAGCGTGTAAACCGCAACAAACAGTGCATTTGTCTGGATGTAATTCAGCCTGTTGGGTCTGTTGCGGCCTTTAAGCCAATAATCAGCCTCATCGCTGAACACAATTTTGCGATAAAACATCGGGTCAGTTTCCAACTGCTCCAGAGCCCAAATCCTGCACCGTTCCACTTAGTGGACGGCCGGAGCCCTAATTCCTGCGACCGACGACGAATCGATAAATTTGGATCTTCTTCTATACTTTTGCTAACAGCGGCGATATTCTCTTCAGTACCCACATTTGTCCGACGTGTTGGTTTTATTGCATCATTTAGAGAGATTGTGGTATGAAATCTATTCACAGTTCGACGGATGGTTTGCTCAGATGGACGATTATGTGTGCCATCAAAATCACGAAGTCGTCTATAAGTTTCGCGAAGCGATGACAGATTTTCAAAGTAGATTTGGATAATTTGGTAGCGTTGTTCAAGCGTGAACCTGTTCACGCTGAAAAATCAGTATATTTTTGTTGTTTGGAGGGAAATATAACGTTTTTGTAGCTTGTCGCAAATGTACTATAGTTGTTTTCAAACACATTGTGTTTCCTATCCAATATTACTTGTTTTAGACACAATGATTAGTAGGCTATAATATATGTTTGTGCGACCCAATTATGGCTTTGTTTATTGAAAACCATTAAGAACATAAACGAGATAAACAAAAAAGAAACAAGAAAGCAGCAGGTCATTAATTGATGATAATAATGCTTGCAAACAAGTGCATGTGCCGTCGGTGGTGCAACGGTTAGTGTGCGCGCCTCTAATACGGCGTTCGAGCCCTGGGTTCGAGCCCTGCTCAGACGACCTAAAATTTATTTCGGCGGCCTCGCACAGTGACGGCGATACTATCGAGTATTTAGCCATTAAAAAGCTTATCAAAATACCGCTCGGAATCGGTGTAAAATCTGTAGGTCCCAAGCAGTGAGTATAAAACTAGAGAGCGCACAGCTCACTGGTGCCCAATTCCTTATGGAATGTAATGGGAAACCATATTATTTTTAAACATGTGCATGTTACCTGTAGTATGTTGCTAGGGTAATTTTTCAAGTGTGCAGGGTATACTGATCACGAATGTCTAAAAGTAAGCGCAGTATGATAATTTCTTTGGCAGCTAACCCTTCCATAAGCTCTATCTAAGCAAAAAAAAAAAAAGCCATTTACTGTAGATATGGTACCTGTTTCTCAGTCTTATTATCCAATGTTAAAACACCAAGCTATTTTGCAAGGATATTTTAACAAATTAAATAAAATTAAATAAATTAAAGACACATTTGTTTCCATAATCATATTTGTACATTATAACCTATTAATCATTGTGTCTCGAATATGTAATATTCATTAGCAAACACAATGTGTTTGGACACAAATATACTATATTATTCAGCGTGTGTCACTCTCTGTGAATGCATTGGCTTCTCGACAGGTTAATTCCATTTGTTACAGACATGACTTCAGACAACTTTCTTGACGAATTTTAAGTACTAAATATTAATGAATCTAAATGAAATTTGGTATGCTGATGTATCTATGTTACATATTTACATATTCACCTTTAACCCAAAGAAAAATAATTTGCATTTAGAAGGTATAAACACCTCGTGACAGACATGACAAAAAACGGATATGATTTTGAGTGATCCTTCATTATCATTCAATTGCTCTAAATTAAGACACATTTGAAGTTTAGAAATTTTAGCTTGCGCAAACAGGACTTTCATCTGATATGTACTATAAAAAAAAGTTAAAAATTTAAAGAAATAAGTAAATAAAAAAATATTTGAGAGCGTGACAGACAGACAGGGATTTGTGACAGACATGACATGTGTAAAAATTTGAATCATTTTTACATATTCTTTTCTTAATTTTAACTTTATTTTTCATTAATGATATTTATTATATTATTCATAGAAAGTCTCAAAATTTATAAAATCCTCGAGAATTGGCCAATGTTGGAGCTGGAGCAGTTAATTTATTTTTTTCTCTTTGATACCAAACAACGTGCCCATCAGATTCAAATTTAAACATTCATTTTATATTAGTTGGCACCAAGCACTTATGATATGAAGTTAAACAACGTACATTTTGTACAGTTAGATGTAAGACTGTAAAATACAATACCAGATGCATATGAGCGAAAGCAGTGTGCGTTTCTTGTTCCTGGCATTCCTTTTATTTCTTGACCGTTAGTGACCCACATCTCATCCAGTTTTGCTTTTACAGCTTCTATTTGCTTTTCGGATTCATACAGGATATTTGTTCCTGTGCAAATTGTCTTCGCATCATTTGCAAATTCAAGTGATGTTCTTGGATCAGCCTTTCTTGCCTTACTAACTTCTCGAACACGACGCTTTATAGTCCCACCTATACCATCAATACAACCTTTGCGATGAGATGTGGCTGAAAAATGCCAGGTTTTGGGGATATCATTCAAAGTCATAGAGAAAATCGTATATTTTTGCTTAAAATGCTGTGAGGTTCCGTCTCTCGTACTTTTAACTCTGGATGTTTTTCTGAAAACTTTTCAAGAATTAATTTATTAAACGTAATGACTGCATATTTATCGTGATGTTTATAATCAGATATCACAACATGAGGTTCGGAACCAACAACTGTCGCAGTGGCATTATCACGATAATATATCATAGTTGTATACAGTGTTGAAGATGTATTATGCCAATATGCAGACTGAATTTCGTCCTGATATGTGTGAGAATAGTTTTCACTAAAATCTACTTGAATTACAAGTTTTCCGTAAGGTAGATTTTGTTTCAAATTTGTGAAGAATCTGGACTGTGTGCGCTTAACATAAACATGCCATAGGAAATATACAAGTTGGTTCTCTAATAAATTGAGAGCATCATTCAAAGTAGCATGATTTTTATTTCGTACTACGGTTCCACCTGCAGATTTTGTCCATTGCTTATTTGAAACTTGAGACTCGAGTTCAACTTCATCGAGATCTTCTATAAAATTTCTGTAGAGCTTGAGATTTTTATAATCATGGCATGTTTGAAGCATGCAACTCTCATCATTATCATTGCAAACAATTGTTGTCACAAATTCTGTTGCACTATTAGGAAAAACTGGCGAGGATTCTAACAGTAGCCTTATATTTTCATGATAAATACAGAGGCACATATTGGTAGGTGTTTCATTTCGTAAGCATATGTGTTTGGGTCTTAAACTTGCAAATTTACTGAATCCAATTTTGTGTGATGGATGTTCTTCAATGAAAAGGCTGTATACTTCTCCAATTGTTAATTGAAGATATCGCTTTTGAATCTTTGATTTACCCATATCATTTCTCAAAATACAAAAATCTCTTAAACCTGGAGCTTGACTTGATATGTTATCAATGACCTTGGACCTTGAAATTACATTTTTGCGATATTTTGGTAGATGAGGGCTCTATTCCGTGCCTTTTTGAAAAAAAATGACAATGCCGAAAAAAAAAATTAAAAAAAAAAAACATTAGGGGTTGCGCACGAGCCGAGAAAAAGGTCCACTTTGCCAAAATTAAGGGGGAAATTGCCATAGGGTCAGGGGTCACCCGTAGGGGGGAAGAATGTATGGCCGACCCCCATTAACTTTTTACCGCCAACATTTTCCCCCAAGACACCCACCCCCTATCTCCTCCCCTTAGGGGGGTCACCATACAAAAATGGAGGTTGCTCAGTATTTTCGAAAAACACCATAGGTCATCAGGGGTCACCCCTAGGGGGGCAAAATATATGACCGACCCCCATTAACTTTTCATCCCCAACATCTTTTCCGAACAAACTTACCCTCTAACTCCACTCCTTGAGGGACTCCCCATACAAAAATACTGAAAATCTATGTATTTACAGTTGCACAATTTCGAGATTTTTTTGATTTTTTTTGATTTTTTTACAGAAATCCCACCAATATTCAAGAGTGGTCATTGTTTGGAAAGTCTTGAAAAATTTGAAACGCACACGTGCGGAATCAGGTACATAGGCACCCTTAGCAGATGCCCCCATTCATCAGTACCTGGCAGTAAAATATTGCAAAATACGTAGTAGTTATAAATAGCAGTTCATTCATCGATTGTTGTCATTCAACAAGTGCCGACGACCGCGAAAAGTAAATTGATTTTTCTCCCGTTTTTTAAAAGTTAAGATGACAACACGACTTAGATCGCGCGACGATATTTTTTTGATTGGTTATCCAAGCATGAATATTACGGGGAACAAATTACCGTCGAAGAAGCAAGTGCTAAGAATGCATTTCTTCAACATTCGCAAACGAAACATGTCGAAGAAAAATAGTGCGGTTATAGTCGCGGACGCAGTGATGATTTTTTGGCGCCAAGCAGCTATTCCGACGAAAGCCAGAGGAGATGTTACAAGAAAAATAGCTGCGCTGCACGATGAGTGGGATGCTTTAAGAAAGTCATCTCACAGAAAGACTGAGTCCACTAGAGAAAAAGAGAATACGTTTTCTGATAGCTTGGATAATCTTTTCGACATCGCACACGCCAACGCCCTTGAGAAAATGACAAATACCGAAGACATTGAGTTTCTGCTAAAGCAAAGAGAAGATGGCCGGCCAGGAACTATGGGAGGTGTGGACGCTACTGATACTCGAACGAGGAAAAGAAAAGCTGAGCGCGAAGAACAAGAAGAGTTGCGACGCAAACGTGCAACGGAATCTAGTAGAGATCGGTTCGCTAAAGGCGGTAAGCTATTTCGCGCTTTGTGTGTTCGTCCAATGTTTATATTCAAATGAAATTCGTTCAATTGCAGTGGTTAAATTTGCAAGCAGTGATTCAAGCGATGATAATGGGAGACAGGACGAAAACTTCCCGGCAGAAGCTGGCCCGTCAAATGTTGGTGACAGAAGAGGTTACAAACAATGTTTTACTGAACGAGTCCTATCAGCTTTCGACAAGTGCAAAGTGACTGACCGAGACGCGGTCGGCATTATGATAGCGGCGGCAGAAGCATTTGGACGCGATCCTCAACAATACACAATAAACCGTACGTCGCTTCGGAGATGTCGGCGTTCAAATCGAGAGAACATGCTGAGTTATGTGAAAGACAATCCAGAAGTAAGATCGCATAGATTTATTTGCTCTCATTCAGAATTCTTATTCTTCAACGCGTTTCATTCATCTCCAGCTTGTCGCAGCTAAATCCTTCGTAGTCCATTGGGATGGCAAAATGCTTTTGGATTTTGTGGGTACAAAGAAGGTGGACCGTCTACCGGTAATTGTCTCGTACGGAGAAAAAGAACAACTTCTTGGAGTTCCCAAAGTAGAAGATGGGAAAGGAAAAGGCCGGAGAATAGCACATGCCGTTTATCAACTGTTGGCATCTTGGCATATGACACATCGAATACAAGGACTTTCTTTCGACACGACATCAACGAACAGTGGCCCATTCTCCGGAGCCTCAGTTGCTCTTGAGCGGCTGTTGGAGAGAGAAATCTTATATTTACCTTGCAGACACCACGTATACGAACTGGTGCTAAGGGAAGTTTTTGAGACAAAAATGGGAAAGACCAGTGCACCAGGCGTTCCTTGCTTTGACCGTTTCAAACAGGAATGGGACGCTGTAAAGGTTAAACCATTCCATTCTGGCTTGATAGACGATCAAGTCGTCAGAAAAATTCCTGTGGCAATGCAAGTCGGCATAAAGAAGTTTTGCTTAGATCAATTGAAGGAGAAACACCCTCGCGATGACTACAAAGAAATGCTACAATTAATTTTTTTGTTTCTGGGTGAAAAACTTGAGAATTACCATTTCCGACCTCCAGGACCCGTTTCCCATGCTCGATGGATGGCAAAAGCCATTTACAGCCTCAAGATGTTTTTGTTTCGGAGAACTTTTCACTTATCTGTATGTGAATTGAATGGTATTCGACACGTTTGTATTTTTGTGGTGCGACTTTACGTCAAGGCATGGTTTGGTTCTTCTGGAGCAGCTGAGGCGCCGAATCAAGATTGGAAGTTTTTGAAGGACATCGTCGAGTACAAGTCCCTTGACCAGGATTTATCTCGGGTAATGATAAAGAAATTTATCGGTCACCTATGGTATCTCGCCGATGAGCACATAGCCCTTGCCTTTTTCGATGACAAGGTTTCAAATGAGTTGAAGGCCAAAATGGCCCAAGCATTGCTAGAAAATGAAAATGACGAAGGTGAAGAAGATGAAGAAGACGAAAAAGGTGAAGAAGATGAAGAAGACGAAGAAGGTGAAGAAGATGAAGAAGACGACCCGGTTCCCCCAGCTCCTCGCGTCGTAATCAAAAGCACCAGCGTTAAAAAAAATCGAGGTGAAATTCAAAGATGTGAATGAGGAATTCTTGGCTAAAGACTTGAGCAACTTCGTCTCTCATAATACCAAAAATTTATTTGTACGATTTGGAATATCGCAAGTTTTCATTCTTGCAAATCCAGCAACCTGGAAATCTCGCGCAGACTATCAAGAAGGTCGTAGAATTGTAAATAACTTGCGCGTTGTGAACGACACTGCCGAAAGAGGAGTAAAAATGATACAAGATTATAATAGAATACTGTGTCAAGGCGAAGAAGAGAAACAGTATTTACTACATGTTATCGATTCTTACCGCAAGAAATACCCATCAGCGAACAAAAATATGTTAATTTGACTATATTATATTAAGAGTGCTTAGTAGTACTACTCAATTACAGCTTCTTTTATTTTTGTATGGGGAGTCCCTCAAGGAGTGGAGATAGAGGGTAAGTTTGTTCGGAAAAGATGTTGGGGATGAAAAGCTAATGGGGGTCGGTCATATATTTTGCCCCCCTAGGGGTGACCCCTGATGACCTATGGTGTTTTTCGAAAATACTGAGCAACCTCCATTTTTGTATGGTGACCCCCCTAAGGGGAGGAGATAGGGGGTGGGTGTCTTGGGGGAAAATGTTGGCGATAAAAAGTTAATGGGGGTCGGCCATACATTCTTCCCCCCTACGGGTGACCCCTGATGACCTATGGCAATTTCCCCCCAAATTTTGGCAAAGTGGACCTTTTTCTCGGCTCGTGCGCAACCCCTAATGTTTTTTTTTTTAATTTTTTTTTCGGCATTGTCATTTTTTTTCAAAAAGGCACGGAATAGAGCCCTCATCTACCAAAATATCGACACAAGGTCCACCATAGTTATCATTAGCATAAAAACTTATAACTGCTTCTTTTGTTGTATCATCAATATTATTATTAACTAATCGTGCAGTTTCAGGAGGTAATATTGGTGAATACTGACTTGCTAGCTTTTGAATAACTGCTACTCTTTTATTTGGACTAATCGGAAGAGATTTTTTAGCACGTGAAATAGCTTTACTTAAAACTTGATTGTTTCCAAATGCTTTGCTTGGGCTACTGATGTGGTGAAGTTTCTTTTCTTTTTGTTTTAATCTATGTTTTGCATGATTAATTCTGTCATTTTCCTGACGAATATTTTTTTCTTTTTCAGTTTCTTTACTCAATTTTTTCTTACGCAAAGCTTTTTTCTGATCAGTTGCATTTTTCTTGTATTAATCATATCTATTCTCTACTTTCTCTAAGCTTTGCTCTTCTTTCTCTTTGTCTTTCTGCTGCTGTTTTAGCCATTATTTTCTAAAAAAAATTAACGTAAAATTCAATTCTGCTGTATTAACACATTTGTTATACATTGATTTGATGCATTTATTTTCTATTTTCCTAATATTAGAATTATTTATGAATTAATTAAACATTAATTAAACACTAAATTCTAATGTATTTAAGAAAATGTGTATTGTTCTTACCTCTCTGATTTCCTTGAAATATTCACTCAGTACTTGTGCAGTCCAATGCCATCCATAATGACAAAAATAAATAAAATGAAAAGAAATGAGAGAAAACAGATTGTGACAGACATGACAAATGTGACAGATATGACAAATGTGACAGACATAACAATTTTAAAAACTTTACAGTACAGTTTATTTTCTGATTTTATTTTAATTTTTCAACATAAGCCCTTCCTTGTGATACAAAAAAAGAGAAAATATACTATTAAGATAATTATGCAGGTAGATATTTTTTAAACTAGAAAAGTACATGCATTTTGTGACAGACATGACAAGTCATTAACATAAAATTAATATAATTCTAACAGAAAAATGTTTCAGTTTATAATGGTAATTTTGGTGTTTTTTTAGAAAGGAGTAAGTGAATCTTCAAAAAAAAATTTATTAAATAAAATATTTTTATTCTTTGATTGCTTTAGTAAATATCAAAATTTGGACAATCATTGTCGATATTCTGATTCAAAGCAAGTACTGAAAAGAAATTAACAGTATAAAATTACTTTTGCACATACAATGTTTACTTTCTTATTTTCAAGAGCTTTGATATGTTCTCCATAAATTAAAATTAAAAAAAATTAAATTAATTGAAAATTTAAAAATTGTCTCTATGTTAAGCTTCACGTGGAATTAACCGACAAAGATGTGAGGGTTTTCCTGGTACCAGATACGACAATTTTTTTGTAGACACAGCAGCCGAGATGAAAATGCTTGTGGTCAGAAAGAATGATATTTCGGCCAAATGCAATATCCGCTTGGAGTTTTTAATATTTTCAGTATTTCCCAACGTTGTTCAAGCGTAAAGCGAATGATTTTGGTCCACGGTGGTATGACATAAAAGGTTAATAAACGGTTATATTTTTAAGGAGAAGTACTTTCTGTAAGAAAAAGCCATAAGAGTATGATTTTTTATTTACAAAGAGGCATATATTCCCAGTACAGTCTTAGGACGTTGGGGGAGAAGACGAAAATTCTAGAATAAGATATAGAATATTGTAAACGATTATATGGACAAATAAAATTTAAATTAAAAAAATAAAAAATTTACAAAGAGGTATTTTTTTTAAGAACAGATACTTTTTTAAGAAGTGGTACTGTTTTTAAGAAACGGTTATTTTTTTAGAAAATGTACTTATTTTCAGAAAGGCTACTTGTCTCAAAAAATGAAAAGAAAAGGTATTATTTTTTTTAAGAAAATGTACTTTTAAGATAAGGAATTTTTGTGAGAAAATTTATTTTGTTTGAAGAAAAGAGTTTTTTTTTAAGAAATGGGAATTTTTGTTAGAATTGGTCCTTTTTTCAAGAAAAGTTATTTTGTTTCACAAAATGGTAAAGGTAATTTTTTAAGAAAATGCTATTTGTTGTACGAAAATCTACTTTTTTAAGAAAATCTACTTTTTAAAAAAACATACTTTTACATACATACTTTTCTTTTTTAAGCAAACTTACTTTTTGTAGGAAACATTATTTTTTTAAGCAAAGGTACTTCTTTAAGATAAGGTTTTTTTTTTTTAAAAGATACTTTGTTTTAGAATATGAATAGGTATTTTTTTGGGAAAATTTACTTTTTTAAGACAAGGCACTTATTTAAGAAAGGTTTGCTTTACTTTTTTATTTTATTATTCAAGCTCAAGACCATTTTCTATATCTCTATAAATAGAGATATAGTTGTTTCAAAAAGATGATGTTTTGCAAATGCATCCTCATGATTCCTGGTAAACCGTATAGCTATTTCAGATCTCGCCACAGATCTTCATCAGCGGATTTTTTGGAATGCTGCTTTTGAAAAATTCATCAAACTAAATGCAAACGAAAACTCATCCGAATTGAGAATTCAATATATATTTATAGAAAATGGTCTTGAGCTTGAATAATAAAATAAAAAAGTACCAATAAAAAGGCCGAATAAATATAAAATTTTTTTTTAATAAAAGTACAGGAATACCTCGCATAGTACGGTTAATCGGTTCCACTATTTTGCCGTACTATACGAAACCGGACTAATCGAGGCACTCGGGCCCTATGCGCCTATTTACAGGCTCTATTCCCCTACGAAGGAGCTTAAAGGACATGATGATAATAATCGAGAAAAAAAATCGATAATTTGTTACTTATAATTTGTTTTTCACTCAATACCGAAAATTTTATATTTTCATAATAAAGCGAAAATACCAACAATTTTATTTAAAAAATAAAAAAATATTTTATTTAGAAAATTTAATTTTTATATTTTTTATTTCAAAACCGTAGTCCGTAACCGGTATTCCTGTAGTTATTTAAGAAGCAATTTTTTTTAAAACAATTTTTTCAAATAAAAGGTAGTGAAAGGAATTGTAATAAAATGCAATATGTTTTTGCTAGTCTTGCCTTTTGGCTTTTCTAAATTTACTTTTTAATGGATTCGAAACTACACGCTGAAAAATCTGTATTTTGTTGTTGTTTGTATGCAAATATTATGTGTGTTTGGAGCGGGCACAAATATAATATACTTGTGTCCAAACACATTGTGTTTGGTTTTCAGTATAACTTGTTTGAGACACAATGCTCTTGATCAACGAAAAAAGAATAAACGAAGGATCGGACGGTTAAATGGTTTGTGATATTGCTTTGGTTTTTGTGTATGTGTTTCGCTTATATGAATGTGTGCTACCAAATTTGAAAATGATTTTGACGAACGAACGTGGAAAGGGTAACAACGTGACGCCCTAAGCCTCTCCGAGCCTTTTCTGTGAAAATCGTAACGGCGGACTATTCGAGAAATATAATAAAAAAAATTCTAGTAATTAATCCACGCTTGACTTGCATGAACTAGATTTGTATATTGTTTGTATAACAACGCATAGTGATAACCCACGCATCACTGAAAAAATCTTCAAAAACGTGAGAGATAACAAGGAAAGGAGAAGCAAAAGAACAGTGGAATCATATTTCGTGAAAAACCCCAATAATGCATTCAATGCAAGTATATGCAGAGAGTGGGGGCTTGAATATTTTGATTTTTTTTATTAATTATTTATAAATGTGGATTGATATTGATAAAATTAATTACAATAAATAATACCTATACAGGGTGATTCAGGAAGTTCCGGACAAATTTCTCCAGCATATTCGCTGGCTCATTTCATGAAGAAAAGTCCACTAGGACCATGTCCGAAAATGCAAGGGTGCGAAATGGCAGTGGGTTCAAAATTTTCGGATTGGTGGTCGGAGGGTAGTAGGGTAAAGTTGCTAACTTCTGAGCCAGTGATCGGATTTTCCAAAGTTATGACCATTTTACTGAAATGCAAATTTGTTGCTTTTGTTTTTGGAAGCGAAATAACAGCACACGTTTATTTGTTTTTGTAAATTAACACGTTTAAGATTATATTTTATTGACATTTTCAGAATCAATGAAAAAAGTAGAGAAAAGTCAAATCACTGTGATACAGAGCTTTCGGAAAAAAAATGGAAAAAAAATCACATAGCCTCAATTTGCTCAGCTAGATGGCAGGTGACTTATGTTTTTTTTGACAGATGGCCATACCTTCCCAAAATGACCTAATCGAAGTACAGAGGTCTTACTGTTCCAAAGTTATGACCAAAAATACGACCACTGGCTCAGAAGTTAGCAACTTTACCGTACTACCCCCCGACCGACAATCCGAAAATTTTGAACCGGCTGCCACTTCGCACCCATGCATTTTCGGACATGGTCCAAGTGGACTTTTCTTCATGAAATGAGCCAAGGAATACGCTGAAGAAATTTGTCCGGAACTTCCTGAATCACCCTGTATATTGAAATCAAAGAATAATTCGTTTCTAAAACGGAACTGACACTAGCCCGGTCATCAGAAAAGCTAAACCGCGAAAAAATACATCTCTGTGATATAGATTAAAATCCACCTCAAAGCACTGCAACAATGCGAGAACGCATGAGGAAAAGAAGAACATGGCGGAAAAAGCTGTCTGTTCTTGTTTTTGGAATTATAGACCTTTCAGTGTATGTTGATACTTGGGGATCTTCGATCGATACGAATTCGCTAATGTAAATTGCAGAATTGAGTTCGACATTTAAATACAATTGAGTTTGGGACTTGGAAACATATGAATGTTTGAAATGTGTTTCAAACCTATACATGGTTCCTGCAGAATATGTTTGGAAGAATAATACTAAATTAAACATGAAATTAAACAAGAAATTTCCCAACATTTGCGAGACATCTAATTAATTTATTTCTCTATGATCTAGTCTCTTAGTCTAGACACAAACCAAAGCTAGAGTAATCAATATAGTTGATAATAGTGGGAAGTAGCATAATAGTGGTAAAACAAAAGTTGTTAATTTTTTTTTCGTTTAGCCCCCATTCCTCAACGTGCGATAAGGAACTTCTGTCCAATAAACCCCTGTACTTGGAACTCCAGTTATATGGATGCCGTTTATGGAGCTACTCCTCCAGAGCAAAATGTCGCAAAGAAATTAATATTATTACCCTTGTTTATCGCAGTAGCGCGGCTGTAGGATGCATGCGGTTAAACTAATATAAACTTGTTTTTATTAACCTTGTCAACAATAGACACGAGTATAACATGAATTTAACCTTGAAGTCGAAATTTCTTAATAATGTATGAACAGCTGTTTTTCAATAAAGCTATTTCTACAAAAACATAGTACAGTGCAGCAGCAATCGAGTCTTATAAAAATGGTTGGCGAATTCGAGTCTATAGTTTATTTCGCAGAAACGAGTCCAACAAGATGTTCTTCTCCATAAGAACTTGTTTCCTAAGCATTTGCGTTATATTTATCCTGTTCACTGTGATTGGTGGTGCCGCAGCAAGGAAGCCAATACGAAAATCTCGCATTGTGGGCGGTGAGAAGACAACGATAGACAAAGTTCCATACATAGTTCAGATAAGGGATAATGACCGTGCATTCTGTGGAGGAACTTTGATAACGTCCAAATATGTTATAACAGCTGCCCACTGTGTTGATGGCATGGATATTAACACGTTGACCGTCGTTGGTGGTGCAAGTACAGTACTAGAGAAGGGTGTTCAAAGTAAAATCACCAAGGCTACCATGCATCATGCGTACAAAGATGAAGACTTTCATTCGGATATTGCAGTTATCGAACTGGCCAGTGAATTAAAGGGCGAGAATATTGCACCTGTACCACTGTGCAAACAAACATTGAAAGTGGGTGATTTTATTCAAGCCTCCGGTTGGGGTAAACTCAAATATGGTGTACCCGGAATGGCCCGCGATTTGCATACGGTTCGTTTGCCCTTTGCATCGCACAAGGATTGTGAAGAAGCGTACGGTGATGAAGTAAAAACGAATATATTCTGTGCTTCCGGTGTGGAACCGAAAGGTATTTGCAGAGGTGACTCAGGTGGACCAGCTGTATTTAAAGGTCAATTATGCGGTGTAAATGCATTCACAAATGGTTGCGGTGAAAATAAAGAAATGTCCGGATTTATTGATATCAATCGTGTACGCGACTTTATTGATAAGGTAATGGGTCCAAATGCCTTGAAAAATTAGAAATGCAAATATTTCAATAAACTAAATGTGAAATATAGAGCGTATTATTTATAACTGAGTGCTAGGAAATATTCTTAAATCAGGGTCCTTATGTTAGTATGATACATTTCTATACTTGACGGTACTTAGGAAATTTCATGTTGTAGAACTTACGTGGCATAAATTCACAAACAATAAATGTAGTTCTCGACAAACGAACTCGTCCAGAAATGTTCTGCATTTTGACTAGATAATACTACATTTTTCCCACGATGTATGATATCATTCAAGCGCAGTCCAACATGTTGTAAAACTTGGACATTGAACGAACTCGTCCAGAAATGTTCTGCATTTTGACTAGATAATTTGGTGAACATTCAATACTACATTTTTTCCCACGATGTATGATATCATTCAAGCGCAGTCCAACATGTTGTAAAACTTGGACATTGGCCATTTACTTTACGAGTTCTTGCAGGTGTAGCTTCATTCCATTTGATGCATAGTGTGGGGTTCTAAAGGGTGTCCAGAGACGCACGCAAGATTTAAATTTCATGCCATTTGCGCAATAAAGTGTTGTTGTTGAAGAGAGACAACAATACATCGCACAGTGGGACTGATTGGAAAAACACGGTAATAATATCACAAATTTTCAACCAGTTTTCTGATCAGGAGCCACCAGGCTTTCAGAATATTGCATTCAGAGGCACCCTGTGCCAACACAGTTTGCTCTACAGGGTGTTAAAGTTGACCACTTTAGTGCTGCTGTACACTTCTACACTTATCGGCCGATTACAACGGTTTTTTATTCTTGAGGGTTTACTACGCGAAGTCTTGCGGTATATCTTTTACCATTATTAAGATATTCTTCTTCATTTTTTTCATTGACCTTTTTCAGTTTTTTATTAATAACTCGGCCATTTGAGGCAAAATAATAATTCCGAAAATATCACTAAATGAGACTGACTTAACTAAATAATACACTGCAAAAAATGTTAAGTTATCTCAAGCCGTTTGGAAATGTCGACTTCTCAAAATAGGATTTTTTTTCAACCTGAAAAAAAAACACAATACATTCCCGAAAATTTACCATGATTCATTCCGTATTTTCTTTAGGGTCGTCCAAGAAACCTATATGTATTTCTACATTTCCCTGAAAGATGAGGGTTTGGCAAATATACTTTATGTAAAATTGTGATCATCCTGAAAAGTACCCTACATTCTCTGAAAATGTGTAATTTTTGGACAAATTTTTCAATTTTGCTCGAGGTTTTTTCCATTTTTTTTATTTTTATTGTAGACTAAACTGTTATTAACTACACGTCAAAAACGAAATAGATCCTACGCATAAATGAGCTCAGGAGAGCACTTTATTAAAGAATACACTGAAAAAAATGTTAAGATATCTCAAGCTGTTTGGAAACGCCGACTTCTCAAATTTCTAATATTTTTCAACCTGAAAAAAATACATCAGGTTCGAACGAAGTTCCTTTCGCTACATATTATGTACTAGTTAGTTCCAACACGGATACACACTTTCCCAACGATGACGGGAATGCTGGTCATCAGCCAGAGCAGCTAGGCGGAAACTCACCTAGCTTAGAAAAAGTTCGCTCAATAGTGGGCAGAAAGAATCTAATATCGGCCATTAGATGCTTTAAGCCGGACCTGACGGAATAATTACCGCGCAACTACAGGAGGCACTATACCAATCTTGTAGTTGGTTGGAGGCAATCTTCTAGGGCTGCCTTATGCTGGGAGTCATTCCTAGCATTTGGAAGCAAACCAAAGTGGGTTTCGCCCCGAAAGCGGGCAAATACTCTCATGTCAAACCAAAGGACTTTAGACCAATTAGTCTATCATCCTTTGTTCTTAAGACATTTGAAAGGTTACTAGACATTCACGTTCGAAGTAATCTTCCACAGAATCTACTATCGAGTTCTCAGCATGCCTATATCAAGGGCAGGTCAACTGAGACGGCTCTCCACTCTATAGTCAGCATAATAGAAAACTCTCTTGAGAATAAAGTCTTCGCTCTAGGGACCTTCCTGGACATCGAGGGAGCCTTCAATAACATTTAACCTTCGGCGATTCTTAGGTCCTTACAGAATCTAGGAGTCGACAGCTTAGTGACACGCCTCATTGGGAAGCTTCTGGTGGATAGATCCGCCAAAGCTGAATGGGGTGGTGTTACAATTGCTAGGAACGTTAACAGGGGGACACCGCAGGGAGGTGTTCTGTCTCCACTATTATGGTTAACTTCTGTCAATGAAGTGCTTCTTGAATTGGACAGGGCTGAATTCCAGGTATTTGTCTATGCCGATGACACTTAGCATTCGTGCAACCAGCCTACTTAGTCTGATTTCGAAGTGGACCGCTTCTTTCTGCTCACCGAGCTTATCTTGTTCTCTCGGAAATATAAAATACCCGCATTTCAACTGTCGTCATTTAATGGGGTGCAATTGCAGTTGACGGAAAAGGTCAAGTATCTGGGGATAATTCTCGACAGAAAACTGTCTTGGAAACCGAATGTGGAGGAGAGGGTGAAAAAGGCGTCGGTTGCTCTTTACTGCTGTAAAGGGGCGATAGGAAAGCGCTGGGGACTGTCTCCTAAGATCACCATGTGGATTTATACGGCAATAGTCATACCAATACTTCTCTATGGCATCGTAGTTTGGTGGAGGTCCCTCCAAAAGAAGTATATTCTGAATTCCTTGATGAAAATTCAAAGATCAGCACTGATTAGCGATAGTGGGGCAATGGGCACGACGTTAGGTACTGCACTTCGGCCTATCTGAACATCTGTGCTCCTAATATCATGACCGAATTGGCAGCCGCTACATCCCTGGTGAGAATCAGAGATTGTGGCGTTTTGATATCGGGGCTTTCCGGACACGCTGAATTACTACACCGGATCAACTCTATTCCCGTAAACCAGCGGCAAATCTAAGGACTTCTATTCCGAACAGGAATACCTGGGAAAAGTCACTGGAAGGGAACACCAGTAGTATCAGATTGTTCAAGGATGGATCAAAGTTGGACGAGCAAGTAGGCTATGGGGTCCGTTCAGCGGACCTAATTGTAAATATCTCCTTCAAGCTGCCTGATCAAAGACAAATTCAGGCGGAAATTACCGCCATACTTGAGGTTGCTGAACTATACTGAAAAGTACTGTCACAACCGTCGGGAGAATATGTATCTACACAGGCACCCAGGCTGCCATGAAATCGCTGGAAGCCATGTTTGCTACGTCCCTGACGGTGAAAGAATGCCACTCATCACTTAGGGTGATGGCAGAGTATTTTGACATCAGGCTCATCTGGGTACCGGGACACAGCGACATTCCAGGCAACTGCGTACCGGATGCTTTAGCTAGACAGGGCACTAAGGCACAGGATCTTCCGGCAAAAGAAGGTGTTATTATGCCAATCTCTACCTGCCGTTTGCAGATCAGGCAATGGGCCGATAATATGTTCAAGGACAAGTGGAGACTTACTTCAACTTGCAAACAAACGAGGGTCCTCTGGCCACAGGTGGACAGGAAGAGGACTATGCAACTGCTTAACTTGCCGAGAGGCAGGTTATCTACGATGATAGGAACACTTTCGGGACATTGTCTTGTAGGAAAATACTCCCTAAGATTGGGACATGGAAACTCCACTCTCTGTAGATGCTGCATGGAAGAGGACGAGGAAACGACGAAACACCTTCTCTTGGATTTCCCTGCTCTGCCAGGACTGAGAAGTAGGATATTCGGAACACATTTAGTTAGCACCGTAGCCCTACAGGATATTCCTGTAGGTCTTATAGACAAATTTAATGAAAGGGCAAATTGGCTTGACGACTAGTCAATAGTTGCTATGGAGAAACTGTAGGTATCACAATGGGCTTCTTTAGCCTAAGTGTGCTAGACAGCGTGCTGTCTTGCAGCCTTTTCAACCAACCAACCAACCAAGGCGCCCGTTGAAAAATAGGATAATTTAAATGGATCTTTAAGATACTTTTTGTACAATGATAAACTAAAATACTTGTTTAAAGAACAGGTACTTTTTATGCTGGGAGTCAGTCTCTCGGATGCCCTTGAACGCAACGCACGTATCGATCTCAAGTGACAAAATTGTTCGTTTTATGTGTTACGGTTTATTCAATCAATAACAATTGCAAAATTCTACAGAAGAAATTTCTGGTGGAGCTGTTTTACTTCACACTTCGTACTGAGGGACGGCGAAGAGTGAGTGAGTTAAATACTCATCCTTTCGAACATGAGTTCGAGTAAACGGAAGAGAATTAGCGATGATAGTGCTTCCACTTCGCGGAGGGCAAAGAATAACAATTACTTCCATCCACTGCAAACACTGATTGATGAGAAAGCAACTGTTGTGGAGATGTGGAAGATTCCACTCAAACTTCTACAGAGAAGCATATACCGCCGATCACCATACTCAAGAGTAATTTTGAAACTATTCAAAGTATTTGCAAAGAGTGTAAAATTATTAAATATTCGATAAGGAAAATATCGATTGGGCATAAGCTCTTCTGTGAGCTGCAGTATGATTATGAGAATGTTATTACAACTCTAAAGTCTAAAAATGTCGAATACTTTTCATACACAACAAAGAATAATTGACCCTCCGAGGTAATACTATCTAGTTTGGACAAAATGGAAGCTAAGGTATTAAAGGATGATCTCATGAAAATTGGTCTTTATTGTCTGGACGTTAAACCAGTTATTCGCAAGGCAAATATTAACAGATAAATTATATTGTATATAGTTTATTTGAAAAAGGGTACTATATCTCTTAAGGATTTGAAAGAGAAACATAATAGTTTAAACTATATTCGCATCAAATGGAGTCACAAAACCAGACTACCTCATCAACTCACCCAATGTTACAACTGTCAGATGTTTGGCCACGGGTCTGACAACTGTAATGTGAAAACCTTTTGTGCTAAATGTGCTGGTTCACACTCAACATCATCTTGCACAGCTATATTTACTAAATGTGCAAACTGTAATGGGACTCACAAATCGACTGATAAAGAATGCCCCAATAGATCATCTTATATTGGCTACAGATCAAGATATTCGGTAAAGACTCGTCGTTCTATTGTGCCAAATAATATAGGATATCAAAACCCAGTACCAGTAACTAATGCTTGGGCTAACGGAAACCCTTTTAATGACCGGACGCAAGGGTCATCAGGGCAAAATGATGTGTTTTCAGTGGAGGAGCTGCAAACTTTGAGTATGGAGCTTATAGGTTTGATGAAGAATTGTAAAACTAAGGTAGGTCAATTTAATGTTATCACTAGTTTAGCTTTTAAGTTCCTGCCATGAACACCAATAATATTTAGTTAGTTTTATCGAATTCCCGAGGAATCCGTAATAAATTATTTGAATTTTTTGATTTCCTAAAGAGAACTAATGTTGATATTGCCTTAGTGAGTGAAAGCTGGCTGAAAAATGATGTTTCTATGACTCGTGCAGACTATTGTTGTTATAGAAGTGACAGGGAAAACACCGCCGGAGGGGGTGTAGCAGTAGTAATTCGTAATAATATTAAACATTCCGTTCTACCGTATTTAAACACGGAGGTTATTGAAAATATTGGTATAAGAGTTACTCTAGGGGATAATTCATTTCTTAATATTTACAGCTGCTACTTCCCGGGAGGCTCTGCCGGCCCGTCAGACACTAAGAAATTGAAATTTAAATCAGACTTAGGGAAATTTTCGAGAATCCAAGGCAATTACATTTTAGGGGGAGATTTTAATTGCAGAAATCAGAACTGGGGCTGCATGAGAGCAAATTGCTGGGGAAATATACTCAACGATCTAGTCACCACTATAAATAAATAAATGGTTTCCCATTACATCCCATGAAGGGACCGGGGAGAACTTCTCACCATCACTGAGCTGTGCGCTTTCCAGTTTTCACTCACTGATTGGGACCTACAATTTTACACCGATTCCGAACGGTATTTTGAGAAGCTTTTTCATGGCTATATACTCGATAGTGTCGCCGTCACTATGCGAGGTGACCGCCGCCGAAAGAAATTTAAGGTGGTCAGAGCAGGGATCGAACCCCGGATCTCAAGTACAAGAGGCGCGCACACTACCCATTGCACCACCGACGGCCAGCGACTAGTCACCACTAATGCGTTCAATATTGTTTACCCTCATGAACCTACTCTAGTACCTTCGAATATTAATTCAAATCCGTCAGTAATAGACTTTTTCATTACAAACGTACCTGAGAAATTCGGATCATCTGCCAGTGTGTGCGACATATGATTCGGTGTATAACTCGCTATTAAATTTTAAATTTGATTACAAACATACCAATTGGAAAAGATTTAAACGATACATAAACGACAATATTGATAGTATCACTTTATTGATACTTTCGTAGACGAGATTACTACATTTTTGCAAGCTGCTATTGATGCATGTGTGCCAAAACAAATTAAAGCTAATTATTACGTCAAGAAACTTCCAAGGTTCATTTTAAATCTTATCACTCTTCGCAATAATTCGCGCAGAAATTGGCTTCGGTATAGAATGACTCATTTTAAAGCTGAAATGAAGTTTTTAAATAATGCTATTAAGGAACATATTTCACAATTTAGGAATAAGAATTGGAATAATACTCTCAGGAGTTTGCGTAAATCTTCGATTAAATTGTGGAATATTGCTAGAATATTAAAGAAGAAGGGCAGTTGCATACCTTGTGTTAAAGATAATGGGGTTATTTACATAACTAATATTCAAAAAGCGGAAGTTTTCGCTCGAAAATTTCTAGCAAACCATGAAATTTCATCGAATTTGGGCAGCGCGGCTATAATAAATGAAGTCGCGAACTCAATTAATATTTTGAATACCTATGAGGGAGATGATCATCCCATAATATCAGTTAGTCGCGTAAAAAATATTATTAAGTCTTTAAAGAATAAGAAGAGTCCTGGAATCGACGGCATTTCTAATAACATACTCAAAAATCTTCCGGCAAAAGGTTTTCAAATTCTGACCCTACTGTTTAACGCTTGTTTTAAATTTGGATACTATCCTAAATCCTGGAAACACTCAAAAACTGTGGCAATTCCAAAACCGGGTAAAAACAGTAATCAACCTGATTCTTACAGACCGATAAGTTTACTGAATACAATGAGTAAAATTTTGGAAAATGCTTTAAAAGAAATTATTGTTGACTTTATTGAAAACGGGGACATACTCCCTCCCCAACAGTTTGGTTTTCGGCAGGAACATAATACAGTTCAGCCTTTAGTTCGAATTAATAAATTGGTGAAGAACAACTTTATCTGCGGGAAATCTACAGCAGTGGTACTGTTGGACGTTAAAGCAGCTTTCGATACCCTATGGCACGAAGGACTAATACATAAATTAATTAAAATTGGGCTTAATATGTCAGTGGTAAAGATCATTTGAAGCTTCTTGACAGATCGTTTTGTGTTCATATTGGTAGTGACTCTTCAAATGTATATTATATTCCAGCTGGATGCCCTCAAGGATCTTGTATATCGCCGATATTATACAACTTATTTACATATGACTTTCCATACTTAAACGGTTGCGAATCTTCTATATTTGCAGACGACACTGCAATTCTCAGCTCGAATATTTACACAACGGATATTCTGTTAAACCTCCAAGCTTCTGTGGACAAAGTTATAGAGCATTTCAATAATTGGAAAATTGTGATAAATTCACTAAAGTCACAATCAATTTTCTTCACTAGGAGAAGATAATCTCAAATCTTGTTTTGTGCCTCAATCAAAAATTAAGATAGGTGGCTTAGAAGTTGAATGGGAGTCAAATGTGCGATACCTTGGAGTTGTGCTCGATAATAAGTTACTTTTTAACGCTCATATTTCGAATATTGTTAATAAAGTGGCCGTCGGTGGTGCAATGGTTAGTGTGCGCGGCTCTTGTACACGAGATCCTGGGTTCGATCCCTGCTCTGACCACCTTTCAAAAAAAATTTCTTTCGGCGGCGGTCACCTCGCATAGTGACGGCGACACTATCGAGTATATAGCCATTAAAAAGCTTCTCAAAATACCGTTCGGAATCGGTGTAAAGCTGTAGGTCCCAATCAGTGAGTGAAAACTGGAAAGCGCACAGCTCAGTGATTGTGAGAAGCTCTCCCCGGTCCCTTCATGGGATGTAATGGGAAACCATTTATTTATTTTTATGTTAATAAACAGAACATAACTAAAAAAGCTTGTATGCTTTTATCAATCGAAAGCTAAAAATGAGCATTGAAAATAAAATACTAATTTTAAAAGTTGTTTTTCATAGCATTTTGTTTTATGCTGCCCCCGCATGGCACAAAGCTTCAGACTGCCATATAAAGCGTTTACAAGTTTCCCAAAATAAAATTCTTAAGATTATGTATAATCTTCCGTATCGCTATTCAACCTTAAGGCTTCACTCACTACACAATATTCCGCTTGTTAAAGATAAACTAAATGTTATTACTAATAAATTTTTTGAGAGATGTTCATCCTCTCGTTATAATCATATAAACTCGCTTTGTTCTTAACAGTACTCTTTTACTTCTTAACTTAGGTAATTTAGTTTATTTAGTTTTTTTTTACACTTTTCCTTTACATTGTAAATAATAGTTTTTGATTAAAATGTTTTAAATTGTTTATATATATTTAAGATGCTAAGTCAGTAAGACTAATCTCTTCAACATTATTTAAATCTACGTATATTATTGTACATTAAATATATATTACAATTACCAATAAAGCATTGAATTGGTACTTTTTAAAGAATTGGTACTCTTTTTAGGAAAAGGTTATTTTTTGAGAAAATTTACTTATTTTCAGAAAGCTACTTATCTCAAGAAAATGTATTATTTTATTTTTAAAAAAGGTACTTTTAAGAAAAGGAATTTTTGTAAGAAAAGTTATTTTTTTAAGAGAAGGTTTTTTTTTTGAAGAAAAGGTTTTTTTTAAGAAATGGATTTTTTTTAGAATCGGTCCTTTTTTAAGAACAAGTACATTTTTAAGAGAGATACTTATCTCAGGAAAAATTATTTTGCTTCACAAGAAAGGTACTCTTTAAAGAAAATATATTTTTTGAGGAAAGGCAATTTGTTGTAAGAAACTATACTTTTTTGAGAAAAGTTAAGGGAAAAGGTAAAAATACGTTTTTTAAGAAAAGGTACTTTTTGTATGAAAATTTACTTTTTTAAGCAAAGGTACGTCTCTAAGATAAGTAATTTTTTTTAAGAAAAGGTACTTTGCTTAAGAATATGAATAGGTGTTTTTTTTTGAGAAAATTAACTTTTTAATAAAAGACACTTATTGACTTACTTTTTATTGGGTTCAAAACTACAATATACCCTAAATATTTGTTAAAGGCTCCATCTAGAAAACTTCCACTTAAACAAGAAATTTGCCAACATATGTTAGTTTAGACACAAACCAAATCAAAACTACCCAATATAGTTGATAATACTGGATTGTAACATAATAATGTTAAAAAAAAATTGTTTAATTTTTTTTCATTTAGCCCCCATCCGGCAACGTGCGATAAGGAACTTTGTTCCAAAAAACAATATTTTCCCGAAAAGTTGCCATGATTCATTTAGAATTTTCTTTCTCGAATTTTCATGAGAGATTTGTTTGGGATTAAAAATTTTTAAATAACAAAATTTCTAAAAAACGAAATGCTTCTAAAACAACTTAAATAAATTTAATTAGCCGTGAATTGGTAATTAGTACGATACCACTAATGTGTAATCATATACTTTAAATCAAAGTTTCAAATATTTTTACAAAATTATTTATTTTAAGTCTTTTTCGTATATTCACCCAAAGTGTTAAAGACATATTACTAAATACATTTTTATAGAAGAGGAGCTTACCTTTCAAACGGTATGTAATACGTTGATATACGGTATCACAACAAGTGTGGGTATCAATCGCAAACCTAATACTTTGACCTGATTTTGTCATTTCTTTATCCTGCCGAGTGCAGGACAATCACACTATGGCACTGGCAAACACTTTATATTTATACCCGAGGTCATTATTTTATGAAACTACGTCGAACTTGCCTATTTACAAATTCTACTTGCAGTGGCACATTCTGTACCCTTGTTTCAAGTGTACCAAAGCTGTACCAAACCTTCTGTGTACTCTGTGTATAGTATTTAATTTTAAATTAAAAACAACTACTTTTTGAGATGGTTGTGATTTTTTTTATTAAATTGTAAAGAAGACATGTTTCGATTAAGTATGGAATAAAATATCCGTCAATTGACCCCCACGGCTCTGATGACAGGCCACTACTCTTTTCATGTCTCACCGATGAAGCGTTGGATCTCGGATTTGAGCTTAGGAATTGTTTCCGGTTTATTCGCATAAACCCGAGATTTCACACAACCGCCAATGAGAGAAATCGCACGGCGTTAAATCGCATGATCGTGGTGGCCAATTGACATCAGAATTTCTTGAGATAATTTGTTCTGGAAAACTTTGGTGCAATAAATCAATTCTTTTATGCTCGGTGTGGCATATTTTATGCTCGACTTCCTCAAACCACTTGTCTTCCAGATCCAAGCCCTCCAGTTGATGCCACAAGAACTCCGTTATCATATTCCTCTAACGAGTGCCGTTCATAGTCCCTCCAATTTCCGCCTCATCTTCAAAGAAGTAATGCCCAATCACGCCGACTGACCAAAATATGCACCAGACAGTTGCTCGTTGTGGGTACATTTGTTTCTCATGGATTGCATCAGGATTTTCTGAGCCCCAAATTCGACAATTTTGTGTATTCACAAAACCATTCAGATGAAAACTGAAAATTATTCTTTCGTCTGAAAATTCTTCGAAACTTCTTCTTTTTGTAATAAGTTTTTACAATTATAATGCGATGTTCTTTCATAAAGCGCTCCATTTTTAATAATCGGAATAAGTATACAGGGTGATTCAGGATGTTCCGGACAAATTATTCCTTGGTTCATTTCATGGAGAAAAGTCCACTACGATCATGTCCGAAAATGCTAGGTTGCGAAATGGCAGCGGGTTCAAAATTTTCGGATTGGTGGTCGGAGGGTAGCAGGGTAAAGTTGCTAACTTCTGAGCCAGTGGTCGGATTTAGAGGCCTTTAAGAGGCCTTTCAGAATAAATAAAAAAAATTGAAAAAAGTCAAATCGCCCAGATACAGAGCTTTCGGAGAAAAAGGGAAAAAAAAATTCACATAACCTCAATTTGCTTCGCCAGATGGTAGGTAACTTATATTTTTTCTGTTGAGAGATAGCCAGACATACCTCTTACCTTTCCAAAATGACCTAAACGAAGCTCAAAGGTCTTACCGTTCCAAAGTTATGACCATTTTACTGAAATGCAAAAATGTTTGTTTTTGTTTTTGGAAGCGAAATAACAGCACACATTTATTGTTTTTGTAAATTAACACGTTTACGATTTTATTTTATTGAAATTTTTGGCTGAAGAATCAAACACATAAGGAAAAAAAACCATTTGGTGTTAAAGGAAGTTTTCAATGTGGTTCTGAGTTTCTACTAAACAGAATTGCAGCCGTTTGCGAACCACATCCACCACGTTTAGTTCACTCATCTTTTCACGAACTTTCACCGCAGCTTCCTCAATGCGTGCAAGTAACTGCTCACGATTGTGGATCTGCATAGAATACACACAATCTTTCATGTAGCCCCAAAAAAAAGAAATCAAGTAGTGTCAGATCTGGAGATCGTGGCTGCCAGGCGTTTGGTCCAGCTCGTCCAATCCAACGTCGAGGGAAATTGGTGTTAAGCCAATCCCGCACAATAAGCCCGTAATGCGCTGGAGCACCATCTTGTTGGTAGAAAACATGATTTCGTACCGCAAGAGGTATCGGGTTTTTCAATACGAGCGCTAGAAAAGTTTTTTTACATAAAACAAAATCGGTTTTAGATACCAATGAAATTCTTTATTCCTGTGAAAGTATGTTCGATGCCATTATGTATGGAACTCGATTTCTTTTGCATGGCCACCACGGGCACGCTTGCAGAAGTCCAGACGCTGAACCCAATTTTCGACGGTTTTCAAGCATAAATCGGCCGATACTGCTGCAATTTCACGTTCGATATTCGTACGAAGTTCGTCAATCGTCGCTGGCTTGTTGGCATAGACCATGGACTTGGCGTAGCCCCACAGGAAATAATCTAACGGAGTCAAATCGCACGACCGAGGCGGCCAATCGACTGGGCCATTTCGTGAGATAACACGTTCACCAAACTTGGTTTCCAATAAAATGATTGTGGCATTCGCTGTGTGGCGCCCTCCTGTTGGAACCACATTTCCTCCAAGTCCATATTATCCAATTGGGGTCAAAAATATTCGGTTATCATTGAACGGTAGTGATTCGCATTAACAGTAATGTGCCGGTCTTGATCATCATGGAAGAAGTACGGCCCAATGACGCCGCCGGGCCATAAACCGCACCAAACCGTAATTTTTTCGGGATGCAATGATAACTCATGGATTACGTGTGGATTGCTGTCTGACCAATAACGCATATTTTGCTTATTGACGAAGCCATTCAACCAGAAATGAGCCTCATCGCTGAAGATGATTTTCCGATGAAAATCCGAATCATTTTCAAGTTGTTGCTCCGGCTGTTCAACCGGCTGCAGTTCTTGCGTCAATTTGATCTTGCAAGGATGTAGGCCAAGATGTTTTCGCAAAATTCCCCACAACGACGTCACAGAGATGCCCAACGCTTGAGAACGACGTGTGAGAGACACATTTGGGCTTTCTTGAACTGAAGCCTCAGCGGCAGCAATATTCTCGACACTACGGGCAGTTCTTTGTCTCACTGGCACGGGAATATTTTGTACTGTGCCTGTGGATTCAAATTTTTCCACTAGACGCTCAATTGTTGATCTGGTAGGACGATTATGACGACCATAAATTGAACGTAGCGCTCTTAAAGTTGAGGCCACTGACTCCAAATTTCGGTACTAAATTGTAATAATTTCGACTCGTTGTTGGCTCGAATATCTTTCCATGATGAAATGGCAAACCTTAGTGAAGAGAAATGTCAATAGAGCGGGAAAATATATGGCGTCGTTTGCTGTCCCTATCGATTTACTTTTGTAGCGTCTCTGGTGAAAACCCCTTTACTTCCTCTAGGATTTCGGGCATGACTTCTTGCAAAAAAGGCAAATAATTTTGCGAATTTAACCTGGGCGGAAGTACTTTTGGCCCAATCAAGGTGTTGTCGATGATGCCAGCCCAAACGTTGACGGCAAATCGATGTTGAAATGCTGTTTCTTTCTTGTTGTAGGGATTGTCATGGGCCCATTCGTGCAAATTATGGAAATTAGTTATGCCGTCTTTCGTGAATTGCGCTTCGTCGGTCCACACAATCGATCGTAAAAATCTAAATGCGTGTACATCACGTTGCAACATCTCACGGCAAAAGTTGACGCGTAGTGGCAAATCGGCCGCCAAGAGTTCTTGAACTGGTGTGAAATGGAATAGATGTTTTTTTTTTCTTTGTGAAGGACGCGCCATACTTTTGATTGTGCCACACCAACTTGGACCGCGATTCGTCTTGTGCTTGTCGTTGGGTTCTCGTCTATCGCATCCAACATTAACTCTTCAACTGCAACGTCGTGTTGTTCATTTCCGGGACGCTCCATTTGTGTATACAACGTACCTTCACGAAATCGGCGGTGCGTCTCACTGAATGTTGTTCGGTTTGGTGGTCGTCGATTATGAAAACGTAATGCATATTCACGCGCAGCAGCTCTTGCATTACCATCGCAGAATCCATACATATAATGAATGTCTGCTAATTCTTCGTTTGAATCAGTTGCCATTTTTACTAATTCAAAACACAACGTACTCGAAACTGTTGCTGCAGCATAGATTAGCGTAAACTTTTACTTTTTTGTCGTTATTCACTTTTAAAAAACCGGACAAAAATCACTTGTACTTTTCGCGTTCGTAGACACTTTTTGAATGACAAAATTCTATCAATGAATACCTATAAATACTACTTACTTTTTTAGGCACTGATGAATGAACTGGAAAATGGACTGGAAAATAAAATCGTAAACGTGTTAATTTACAAAAACAAATAAATGTGTGCTGTTATTTCGCTTCCAAAAACAAAAACAAAAATTTTTGCATTTCAGTAAAATGGTCATAACTTTGGAACGGTAAGACCTCTGGGCTTCGTTTAGGTTATTTTGGAAAGGTAAGAGGTATGGCTATGGCAGTGGCACTGGCTCAGAAGTTAGCAACTTTACCCTACTACCATCCGACCACCAATCCGAAAATTTTGAACCCGCTGCCATTTCGCACCCATTTCGAGCCACGGAAGACGCTGGAGAAATTTGTCCGGAACTTCCTGAATCACCCTGTATGTGACAGCTGCCAAATTTCGGAGTTGCCACTTGCACACAAAAACAATGACGCTAAATTTAAAATGTGCAATCTTTCTCAGACACCCTTATTTTACAGAATTTTTTCAACTGTTTGCGATATGACCAAGTTTCGGAGCCATATGTTGGACTTTTGTTTGTCGAGAGAGGGCATAATTCTTAAACTGCTTGCAGAGACCAAAACAGTATATGTAAGTTGTTTTTTTTTTGTTTCTTAGATTAAAAATTCTATAGGGTTGGTTGTCAAACAAGCAGTCATTGGTTGTCAAACAAGCAGTCATACTGCAGATTCATGCTTGAATAATGCTGCCAAATTATCCAAATTTATTTTGAAAATCTTATAGAAAAACTTATAGACGATTTCGTGATTTTTATGACGCACAAAATCGTTCATACCATGATACTTTCTAAATGAAGCTCTACCACCATAACGTCGAGGGTTGTGGGTACTGAAGACAGTATGACCGCTGTAAACGAAAGTGTGGAAGAAGATCCAAGTTTTAGAATAGACGTCGGTCGCAGGAATTAGGGCTCCGTCGGTCCAATACGTGGAAAATTTTAGCAAGTACTTGGCCTACACCCATATAAGATCCAGCTGGTTCAGTAACGAGATCATCATATACGTCGTTCTTTTGTCGAGCTTTAGAGCAGTTTGAAACTGAGACGATTTTTTGTTAATAAACTAAATTGACCAATCCTCAACACACCCTACAAACTCCATTACATTCAGAATAATGCACCGTTTGGGGCAGTTTACACGATACTGGCATCATCGGACACTGTTCCTTCAAAAATTAAGATCGCTACCGCGCCATGATCAAAAATTTTGTGGTTGAAGAAATGGATGCCATTTGAAGAAATTGACCTGTCAATTGGCCTCCAAGATCGTGCGATTTGACACCTCTTGACTATTTTCTGTGGGGCTACATGAGTCATGAAGGCCACAATTGCTTATGTTATTCGTGGCATACGGATAACAATGCTCGAAAAAGGGACCCAAAATTGGTTGTCCAGAATGTGCTTCGTCGTAAACAGCCGCGGTTGGCATATGCGCGAAACCATTATCAACTGTCATGTATTGATCTTTGGAATTAAAAAAAATTTTAAATTAAAATTAATTTTTTGTAATATTATTTTACAATTCCAATTTCTATCGCCCTTAAAAACGCCCTTTATTTGGCAGCACAATTCTCCTATCTCCAGGCTGACGGTGTTGTTTTTGTTCAATTCGGATCCAAGGTAGATATATTCATCTACCACTTTAAAAATAAGTCGGAAGATATTTATTCCCATAAGATTGGTTATGTCCGGTATTGTACAGTCCCAGAGATACCTGTATCTGACCTGTGTGAAAGCCGGGCGTTGACATGGGAAATGCTCCATCATCTCATCATCCTGCCTGCACCCCCTGTATACATTATTTTCCACTTGGGCAATATGGTATACGTGGGCTCGTAAGCCCGAGTGTCCCATCAAGACCACCAACATCTTGCTCATTTCAAACTTTCCCAGTTTCAGCCAGCCTTTTTTCTTCAACCCATCGGGGTCTCCCCATTGGATACTTGTCTTCCTGCCCACTGTTTCCTGATTTCACGGGACTCTGTAGGCCGATTCCGCCCATTGGCTCAACCCATCCTTCGTCGCCCGAAAGGTTTAGCGCTCTCCAGGCTCACCGTATGAATTTTTATGGGGTTTCTTTGCCAGCATGTTCGCACGCTCATTACCAACAATTCCACTGTGTCCCGGTACCCAGATGATGTTAAACCTGCGTGCGTGGAATAATCACTGATCATATTTTTGCAATCAAGGACTGTTCTAGATTTGACTGTTTATTGCCTAAATTGCCATCTGGCTATCCGTGGATATATTCACGTCCGTTGGGCTCGAGCCATTTAATGCACCACCTAATCATCAGAACTTCCGCTTGATAGTTCGTATTGTGATCCAATGAAAAATCCTACACCTGGTCTTTCCCTAGCTTTGAGCGACCCGTGTAACAGCAATTTTCAAATGTCATTTGTGTCAGGGTCCCATCCGGCCAATCGTGCCTAGATGGTGTCATAGTCACGCAGTTCGCGTTAATACTTCCTTCCGATATTCAGTTTGTTTTGTAATCTTGCGTCTAATCGACCAGTGCCTCCATTATTCGTTGGAGGTTCGACTTGTGATTCATCTATCACAAGGGGAACCTCGATTTTGACCCTGATCTTACTTGGCCGGATACATTAAACAGTCTCCATAGCCCCTGGTCGGGGTTTTTCGCATTCCAATGCGGGACCGGATGGGATTTTCCCGGGTGTCTTACAACATGAGGTTGACATTATAGCAACTCAGTTAGTAGGAATTTCCAACTCGTGCTTACAATTTGCTTACTCTCCAAAGAATTTTGCAGGCAAGTTATGCGACCGCAAAGATTTACAGACCATATAGTCTTGAACGAAATCTGCGAGTGGTTACGTTGAACCAATTGCAGTGTTGCATTACTGTTTTTCTCTCAACTGCCGCCCACCATTTTACGGAATTACGATTCTGTAGAGCCAATGTGCCATTTCTGGGCTGGAGCCCCATTCTGAATAGCGACCACCATCCATAGTCCTTATATGGCTTGTCCTCCATGTGCAGCTCCCAATTCAATCTAAGTTAAATATTAACCAGTATCGTATATTTTAATCGTCTTATTCAGGAACCGAGGTTCTTTAAACTCGGAGATTTTCGTTTTCCTTGTGAATAGATATATTTCCGTTTTTTCAGCGTTCAAATTTAATCCCCTTGCCTGAGCGCCGGTATACGCTATATTCAGTGCCCTCTCGTCCTCTCTGAATAATCGAAGAGGATCCTTTCCCCTAATAAATGTTACAACATCGTCTGCATAGCAGACTGGTCTAAGTCCTTCGTGGGTTAGAATCCTTCGGAGACTGTGAAGTGTGACGACCCACAAGTGCGGTGATATAATCCCCCTTGTGGTGTTGCACGCTGCACCCTGCACCTTATATTTATGCCATGAGAATCGCAGTTTATCCATCTATTCCGTATCATATGCTTGTCTCAGTCTCTCAACGCCCGGTATACTGCAAACTGGTCTCAGGATTGGATGAGTGTTTCGGTCTGAACATTGTTGAACGCACCCTCAATATCTGTTCATCCGGATAGTGTATACAATTTAGTATTAAGATTGGGTTACCTCAGGAATTGCGGTTTCCACTGATCGAACTTTGACAAATGCGTATTGCCTGAATTTCGTCCAATATAATCTCCAAGGTCTTGAGTATAAATGAGGTGAGGCTAAATGGTCTAAAAGTCTGTGCAGTCGCATATCTTGCCTTTCCAGGTTTGCGCATGAATATAGCCCTAGCCTCCTGCCAGTTCTTTGGAGTGTAAGCAACTTGTAAGCATGAGTTGGAGATTCCCACCAAAATGGACAACAGCTTCCACGAGTTGCTTCCCGCCTTTCTCAATATCGTCTTGTATTTAATGAGACTTATTTTATAGCTTAGTCCTATCAGTATTTTGGCAGTTTGTTACGCTACGCCCTGTTATACATTCTGCGTATTTTTCCCCCAAAATGTTTTATCTCCCCAACCCATGGACTTTCTTGGGCCGATTTCCTATCTCGAAGTGAGCATCTACCTTCGAGTTATTTTACCAGTGCTCGCGTAGTCCTTGTAACTTTTTCGGCTCATTCGCCCCTTCTAGAGTAGTCGAATTGAGGAAGGTCTAATCGATTTCCAAGTAGGCTTCCGAGTTTTATCCAGTTTGTCCTGGCCTTGTTTCGAAAACTTATTGGTTTCGGCGGTGGCCCTGATATTTTGAATCATCAGAAACCCTCCATTCTTGAATCTCATCTATGACACTTTCGGAAAAAATTGTTATATCTAATAACTTTTCCCTAATTTTGTTGGAAAATGTGGGTTAATAAGACCTTACACGCCATAGATAAAAGAACTATACAACTATGGTTGTAGTATATACACGGAGCACGCTTTTTGAATTTAGGATATAGTACACTGGGACTCTAATCGTCGGACATAGATTCCCCACCCATATACTGCATATAAGTTGTTGCATGTGGGAAAACAATCCCTCGCCACCGACCTTTAAAAGCCCAGTGTATAACCCATCCGCACCTGCCGTTTTATTTTTCGGAATAAGGGAGATTGCTGTTCTAATCTCATGGCTGAGTGGGGGACAATCTACACCATCTTCCACAATCAATGTCTCCTGATATTCACTGGCAGATTCTGAATGAAGTAGTGCGGAGAGAAGTTCTCTCCACACTTTATGCAAACACTGCTGATATGTTACCAGATTCTTATTCTCGTCCTTACAGGAGGGCAGCCCAACATCCGGTCCGTTGCCCGATCTGATATGTTATTCTTCTGATATGTGATTCTCGTCCTTGCAGGAGGGCATCCCAATATTCGGTCCGTTGCCCGATCTTCTTACCCTCTGGGAAAATGTTCGAGGTTCATATTTCGGTCTTTTCACTCACTCTCTCTGGTCCCACTGCCACATTTTCTATCTAAGCAGTTGGTTTGCCTCCCTTGTCAGCCATTTGTAATGCTCATTCACAGCACGCGTTGTAGCTGGCTGTCTCGTTGCCCTACGTGCAGCCTCTTTTTCATCATTTGCAATGCGACAATCTTCTCAGCTAACACCGAGGATATGTAAACCGACGACATACATACCGTAATTTTCAAAAGAATTCAACCCTGGGAACTTTGTGGCAAAGACAGATCTCAAGTGACCCTGGAAACATCCCAACTATTCACCAGAACTAAAACTAAAGTATGGAAAGCAGACAAATCTACCATAATATAAAGTTTAGAAGACCGGCGCCTGCAATCAAGATAAAATTGAATACAAGATTGACATGGTAAAAATCTGAACATTAAGCTCCTAATCGACCACTGGAGCAGAAATTTTAACTGTACTAACTCACAAAACGCTTTAATTATCCACCTACCAGAAACAGTGTTCACTGGGTTACTTTTGGGACCCTAAATATCACTCGATACACAACATATACAAAACTATTGTCCCACAAAATATTTAAACAGCTGGTTAAAAGAAAGTGTGTGGCAGAATAGAAGTAACCATTAACTTTGCTATGCTATAAATGTGATTGGTGTGCGGTATCAAACTCTAGTTCATTTTAGAGAATTCTTTGTACAAGATGTTGATTGAATTCCAAATTATTAGTATAATTAACTTGCTGTTTCTTAAGTTTGGATCTACCGCTGATGCGATCAAACCCCGAATTGTTGGAGGATCACCAACTACAATTGTTCGACATCCCTACATTGTGCAGTTGAGAGCTGTCAATGGCAGACCATTTTGTGGTGGAACTCTAATCACACGGAAATTTGTTATATCAGCGGCACATTGTTTCACTAATAACAATTACCAGAATGTTGAAATTGTCGGTGGAACTGGTAAAGTAAATGGAAATGGTGTAACTCGTAGAATTGCAAGAGTTACCATCCACCCAGACTACAGAGCCAATGACTTTGTATCTGACTTGTCTGTTATCGAAATGAGAAGACAAATTGTGGGCAGGTATATACAACCGATCCGCCTATGTGGTGCACCACTACAAACGGGTGATGTTCTTCAAGTCTCAGGGTGGGGTACATTGTCCGAGAATGCCAGAGGAGTGCCAGTGCAATTACAGACTGTCAATTTGCGAGTTTCTCCGAAAGCAGCGTGTAAACGAGAATTTGGTCGTATAGCGAGGAAGAATGTGTTTTGCACTTCTGGTGCTCAAGCTAAAAGTCATTGCTATGGAGACTCAGGTGGTCCTGCGGTGTTCAAGAATCAATTGTGCGGCGTCGTGGCCTTTGGTCGGATATGTGGCGTGACTGGTTATCAGTCGGGATATACAAGTATTTATCCATTACGTTCTTTTATAAACAGGGTAATAGCACGCAGCAGAAACTAATGACAAGTAAAAAAATACATCATAACTTTTTGTTACATGGAATAAAAAAGATATTGCAATACTACATGCAACAAGGCTGATATTAATATGTTGAGAAAATATCACAGGTTAGCTTGAGGTATGTATGTCAATGTCCTCCGGATAATCCTGTTGAATAGTGCCAACACCTAATTTTGTTTATGTGCTGGAGTTTTAGTCGGTTAACCGACTTAAACATATCCTCACCCTAAGTCATCCATTGGGTGCGAATTCCATTAAAAAAAAGGTTTATGTATTTTTCCCAGGCTATAAACTTCAGTTGATTAGTGTTTTTGGGGTTTGCTCTGAGTTCCACGCAATTGTCTGCCCAATATTTGTTTGGTAGATACAAAAATGGACGTGGCGAATTTGTCCCAAGTACCAAAGTTCATTAAGATCGGTTGTGGTTTGCGTGTGATAACGTGTCGCATTTTCCATAGCAGAGTGACATTTGACTAACTAATTGTAAATTCTTTACAACAACTGTTTGGATTTCATATTGTGATGATTTAAGTATTTGGTTTTTGAGACTAAATTCTAAATAAACATTTAATTAAAAATGAACGACAGAGTTTTTGAAATTCAAATCAAGTAAATGCTAATAGCACTATGGAACATTTTCGGGGTTATTGTCTGGGGGGTGAGAAATTCCAAGTCAGGGTGAAGGTACTATGTCAGTATAGTAAAACCCCCAAAGGGTTTGGCGTTCTCAGGCCAAACGATTTTTTATGACCTTTTATATTTTTTCCTTATCTTGAAGTTTGTTCGCTTAGTTTTAAATTTTTGGCAACAAATCTGTTTGACATAACGCGAGAACGACTAGTTCGATTTTACTGAAACAAATTGAGAAAAATTAAGAATTAAATTTGCTTTAATCTACTCATATGCTGTTTCTCTAGAAAATCAACAAATTGGCAGTAATAAATAAATTTTTGAAGAAAAAAAATATTTTTGCCAAAAAATTAATTTTTTTTTAAAACATATAAAATCCAAAACGGAGAAAGTGTCAGGTCACATAACCTATGATCAAAATTTTTTCCCTTTTATTCACAAGTAAGTGAATGTATCTCATTTTGACAAGAATATTGATATTTGTTTTAATGAATATGGGTAAACGTACTGAATGAATTTCGAAAATTCGATAGAGGATATGTAGAAAATTCTTCTGAAAAAAGGTTGATGAGTTTTTATGGTTGTCAGATTTAAAACAAAGTAATAAACAAAAGGTTATTTGATTTTTATGAGTGCGGAAGCAAAGTAATAAACGCTCAATATGTGACTCCACTGCTGGCCCTACTGCACCTTCTCAAAATTCTTCGCCATCAGGATCATCTTTTTTTTTAACAAACCAACACTCAGGGGATGCCCCCTATAAATGCAGTGCATTGTGTTGGCGAAGGAAAATTGAGGTAGTGGAGGGTGGAAAGAGGGAGTAGTGTCTGTTGAAATTTGCCTAGAATCTCTGTATGTCACAATTGGTAGGAAATACACTAGCCGGAAGTTTATACCGCATACGGACTGTACGGCTGAAGAACGAATTTTCTTAATAGTGTGTAGTGCGGTCAACCGGCCACTCGATAAAAAACGGATGAGAGTTCCTGGAAAGGCACGTGCTTCGGCCAAATATCCTCACGTCTGGCATAAGTTGACGGATGTCCCAGAAACACATACCGAGAAACAAATATCGATAGAACAGCGACACGCAACCCACATTTCGAGGATGCTCAAGAGAGACAATAGAGTTGGATACCCTACTGTCCCCTATCAACACCACCGCTCTCCTCTGGCCAAGGTTGAGAAGCTCCAAAGACCTGCACATATATGGGAGTTATTGGTGTAGATATTGAGAAGATCAGATGGAGCGAAGTATTTCTTGCCCCGCTATAAAAAGCCCAGACACTTGAATGCATCTTTCGACACTTCAAATACATGTTTTGCCCAACGGACATCACATTGTATTTTCATGCCCAGAACATCAAGAGCGTCTGATTCATCAATATCCACACCGTCCATAGACAATTGCGACACAACTGGGGCAGCAATCCGTTTATCCGCCAACGAACAACACTGGGTCTTACCCGCATTAAAATCTACTCGATTTCTGAGGAAACTCGATATAAATCGAGTGAAGTTATTACCGACAGCAAGAGTGCATCGTGCCATACTCTGTCAAAGGCTTTGGAAATATCAAGAGCCTTACTCTCACCAAGCCGGTGGATGGATGGACTCCATTGTTCCGAAAGGAACGCCATCAGGTCTCCAGTAGATTCCATTCTACGGAAGCCATACTGCCGATCATGTATTGCGCTTTAGTTTCATATATTCAGGCATCAATGGTTTATCGGACATAGGATATCTAAAGCCCTTGATCAACGAAAAAAGAATAAACGAAGGATCGGACGGTTAAATGGTTTGTGTATGTGTTTCGTATATATGTATGTGTGCTACTAAAGTGGAAAATGATTTTGACAAAAGAAACTGGAAAGGGTAACAACGTGAAGCCCTAACTCTGTCCGAACCTTTACTGTGAAAATCGTAACGGCGGACAATTTGTGAAATATAATGAAAAGATACTAGTAGTTAATCCACACTTGGCTTGCATGAACTAGATTTGTATATTGTTTGTATAACAACGCATGGTGATAACCCACGCATAACTTAAAAAACCTTCAAAAACGAGAGAGATGACATGGAAAGGAGAAGCAAAAGAACAGCAGAATCATATTTTATGAAAAAAAAACAAATAATGGATTCAATGCAAGTAAACGCAGAGATTGGGGTTTTGAATATTTTATTGTTTTGTATTAATTATGTATAAATGTCGATTTATATGGATAAAATTAATTACAATAAATAATACCTATATATTGAAATCAAAGAATATTTTGTATTTAAATATTATTATGTTTGGGAGATAATACGCATATGGTTCCACGTAAGAATGTGTAGGTTTGGGAGAAACAGGCGGATGCTTCCACGTAAGTATATGAATGTTTGGGATGAAGAACGCATATGTTTCTACGTAAAGGTATACATGTTTGCCAGTAAACATAAAAATTCCAATTCAACTAAACGGAACTGACACTAGCCCGGTCATCAAAAAAGCTAAACCGCGAAAAAATACATCTCTGTGATATAGATTAAAATCCACCTCAAAGCACTGCAACAATGCGAGAACGCATGAGGAAAAGAAGAACATGGTGGAAAAAGCTGTCTGTTCTTGTTTTTGGAATTATAGACCTTTCAGTGTATGTTGATACTTAGGGATCTTCGATCGATACTAATTCGCACATGTAAATTGCAGAATTGAGTTTGTGTATATACGATTGATGATCAACCGATGGTATCAATTCAGGCATAGTAGTTAGGCATCTGATGATGAACTTGTCACGGAGTTCGAAACTAGTCATGCAAGTGAGTGTGTGTTGAACTGAATTGTCTATTATTTCCAACAAAACCAACCATTTTTCAATTAGAAACATGTTCCTGACTTGTAAGCTTGTAGTACGAATTTCTCACACATTAACCAAAAATGATACTGTTTACATTTAAACAATTGAGTTTGGGACTTGGAAACATATGAATGTTTGAAATGTGTTTCAGACCTATACATGATTCCTGCAGAATATGTTTGGAAGAATATATTAGACAGGCCGTTATTTTTCAGGGTGTACAATATATACTAAATATTGGTTACAGGCTCCACCTGCAAATCTTCCCATTAAACAAGAAATTTCCCAACATATGTGAGACATCTAATTATTTTATTTCTCTATGATCTAGTCTCTTAGTCTAGACACAAACCAAAGCAAGAGTAATCAATATAGTTGATAATAGTGGGTTGTAGCATAATAGTGGTAAAACAAAAGTTGTTAATTTTTTTTTCATTTAGCCCCCATTCCTCAACGTGCGATAAGGAACTTCTGTCCAAAAAACCCCTGTACTTGGAACTCCAGTTATATGGATGCCGTTTATGGAGCTACTCCTCCAGAGCAAAATGTCGCAAAGAAATTAATATTCTTACCCTTGATTATCGCAGTAGCGCGGCTGTAGGGTGCATGCGGTTAAACTAATATAAACTTGTTTTTATTAACCTTGTCAACAATAGACACGAGTATAACATGAATTTAACCTTGAAGTCGAAATTTCTTAAAAATGTATGAACAGCTGTTTTTCAATAAAGCTATTTCTACAAAAACATAGTACAGTGCAGCAGCTATCGAGTCTTATAAAAATGGTTGGCGAATTCGAGTCTATAGTTTATTTCACAGAAACGAGTCCAACAAGATGTTCTTCTCCATAAGAACTTGTTTCCTAAGCATTTGCGTTATATTTATCCTGTTCACTGTGATTGGTGGTGCCGCAGCAAGGAAGCCAATACGAAAATCTCGCATTGTGGGCGGTGAGAAGACAACGATAGACAAAGTTCCATACATAGTTCAGATAAGGGATTACAATGACCGCGCATTCTGTGGAGGAACTTTGATAACGTCCAAATATGTTATAACAGCTGCCCACTGTGTTGATGGCATGGATATTAACACGTTGACCGTCGTTGGTGGTGCAAGTACAGTACGAGAGAAGGGTGTTCAAAGTAAAATCACCAAGGCTACCATGCATCATGCGTACAAAGACGAAAACTTTCATTCGGATATTGCAGTTGTCGAACTGGCCAGTGAATTAAAGGGCGAGAATATTGCACCTGCACCACTGTGCAAACAAACATTGAAAGTGGGTGATTTTATTCAAGCCTCCGGTTGGGGTAGACTCAATCATAGTGTACCCGGAATGGCCCGCGATTTGCATACGGTTCGTTTGCCCTTTGCATCGCACAAGGATTGTGAAGAAACGTACGGTGATGAAGTAAAAACAAATATATTCTGTGCTTCCGGTGTGGAACCGAAAGGTGTTTGCAGAGGTGACTCAGGTGGACCAGCTGTATTTAAAGGTCAATTATGCGGTGTAAATGCATTCACAGTTGGTTGCGGTGAAAATAAAGAAATGTCCGGATTTATTGATATCAATCGTGTACGCGACTTTATTGATAAGGTAATGGGTCCAAATGCCTTGAAAAATTAGAAATGCAAACATTTCAATAAACTGTGTATATATCAAAATTTTTTACATTTCTTTGAAATATACTAAATATGAAATATAAAGCGTATTATTTATAACTGAGTGCAAGGAAATATTCTTAAATCAGGGTCTTTATGTTAGTATGATAAATTTCGATACTTGCCGGCACTTAGAAGTTTGATGTTGTAGAAATTACGTGGCCATAAATTCACAAACAATAAATGTAGTTCCCGACAAATCTAGCTCGTCCAGGAATGTTCTGCACGTTAACTAGATAATTTGGTGAACATTCAATACTACTTTCTTTTCTACGGCGTATGATATCATTCAAGCGAAGTCCAACATGTTGTAAAACTTTCACATTGACCATCTACTTCACGTGTGCTTGCAGGTGTAGCTTCAATACATGCATCAAAGAGTGGGGTTCTAAAGGGTGTCCAGAGATGCACGCAAGATTTAAATTTCATGCCATGTGTGCAGTAAAGTGTTGTTGTTGAAGAAAGACACCAACACATCACACAGTGGGACCGTTTGGAAAAAACACGGTAATTAAATCACAAATTTCTGATCAGGAGGCACCAGGCTTTCAGAATATTGCATTCATAGGCGCCCTGTGCCAACACAGTTGACTCTACAGAGTGTCAGAGCTATCCACTTTGGTGCTGCTGAAACCTTCAATGCCTGGTACTTCTTCTACACTTATCGGCCGATTACAACGGTTTTTTAATTTTGAGGATCTACTACTCCAAGTCTTGCGGAATATTCTTTACCATCATTAAGATGTTTTTTCATTGACTTTTATCAGTTTTTTATTAATAACTCGGCCATTCGAGGGAAAATAATTTTTCCGAAAATACCACTGAATTAAGAATACACTGTAAAAAATGTTTAGTTATCTGCAAAAAAACACAATACTTTCCCGAAAACTAACCATGATTCATTCCGTATTTTCTTTAGGTTTTTCCAAGAAACCTATAAACATTTCTACATTTTTCTGAAAGACGACGATTTGCCTAATATAAACAAACAAACATGGTGTCCCAGAACATCCCATGAAGGGATTGGAGAGAGCTTCTCATAATCAGTGAAAAGTGCGCTTTCTAGTTTTACACTCACTGATTGGGACCTACAGTTTTACAGCGGTTCCGAACGGTATTTTGGGAAGCTTTTTCATGGCTAAGTACTCGATAGTGTCGCCATCACTAAACGAGGTGACCGTCGTCGAAAGAAATGTAAGGTGGTCTGAGCAGGGATCGAACCCACGTTCTCGTGCACAAGAGCCGCTCACACTAACCATTGCAACACCGACGCCTACTTTGCCAAATATACTTAATGTAAAATTGTGATAATCCTGGAATGCACCGTACATTCTCTGAAAATATGAAATTTTTGCACAAATTTTTGACTTTGATGTAGGCAAAAATTTCGCTCGAAGTTTTTTCTATTTTTTTTTTATTTTTATTGTAGACTAAACTGTGCTTAACTACACGCAAAAATCTAAATAGATCCTACGCATAAATGAGCTCAGGAGAGCACTTAATTTAAAGAACACACAGTACAAAAATTTAAGATATCTATCAGGGGACACCCGGTTGGAACGAAGTTCCTTTCGCTATATATTATGTACTAGTTAGTTCCAACATGCCTAAGGCGCCCGTTGAAAAATACGATAATTTAAATGAATCTTTAAGAAAATATACTTTTTGGAATATGATAAACTTTTTTTAGATTATGAATTTTTTTTATAAGGAAGTACTTGTGTCAAGAAAAGGTATTATTTTATTTTTAGGGAAAGGTACTTTTAACAAAAGGAATTTTTGTCAGAAAATGTATTTTTTTAGGAGAAGGTATTTTTTTGAAGAAAACGGTGTTTTTTTTTGAATTGGTCCGTTTTTTAAGAATAAGTACATTATTTTGTTTCACAAAAAAGGTACTCTTTAAAGAAAATATATTTTTTTAAGAAAAGGCAATTTGTTGTAAGAAAATGTCATTTTTTAAGAAAATGTACTTTTTTAAAACAGAATAACTTTGTTTAAGAAAATATACTTTTTGTAAGAAAATTTAATTTTTTTAAGCAAGGGTACTTCTCTAAGATAAGTATATTTTTTAAGAGAAAGTACTTTGCTTCAGAATAGTAATAGGCATTTTTTTTTGCAAAACTTTACTTTTTTTTAATAAAAGGCACTTATTTAAAAAAATGTCTTTTTTCAAACTTATTTCACTTTTTTATATTTACTTTTTATTGGGTCCAAAACTAAATATTAAACAAGGAATTTGCCAACGTAGTTAGTTTAGACACAACTCAAATCAAAAGTATCCAATATAGTTGATAATAGTGGGTTGTAGCATAGTACTCGTAGTGTTACAAAAAAGGTGTTTAATTTTTTTTCATTTAGCCCCCATCCCGCAACGTGCGATAAGGAGCATCGTTCAAGAAAACATATTTTTTCCGAAAACTTGAAATGATTCATTCAGTATTTTCTTTAGGTTTTTCCAAGCAAATATTTATTAGTGCAATGTATCATGTTGAGTTGGAGCTTTAAAAAATAAAATTTTTTTGATTTTTATTTTATATATTAGTTTATATTTACGTGTTCTTTAAAATTATAAGAAAACATATTTTTTCACTTCTTTTTTAGAACAAAAAAAAAGTGTTTGATATATTCTTCATAGAAAATATTTATATATGCAAAAATGAAACTTAAATTTAATTCTTATTCTTATCCAATTAAAATATGTAATTAATATGATATTGAGTTGTAATTAATATGATATTGAGTTGACTTATGGCTGGCCACTCCAGTAATGGAATATTTCGGGACTTAAAAAAATCCATGGTGAGCAGAGCAATGTGGATCGGGGCGTTGTCTCGTTGAAAAGTCCATTCATTTTAATTGGGACAAAGCATATTTCTGACTTCCCTCATGCTCCAAATGCAGCCCATGTCATAAGAGATCCACGACCGTGGTTTCGCTGGTAGCACGTTTGCCGAAGATGTCGTAAATATCTCCAATATTCTAACCCCCGATTATGGCTTAAATTTTAGGACTCGATTATTTTCTATTCTTTTACAAAATATAGAGTGTAAGTGGATTCATACTTAGTAAAATAAGGGAAAACAACCAATCGACCTGGTACTAAAATATAAGCAATAAACGAGGTTGGGGTGATGTGATGTGACAAAAAGCCGACCTTTCTGTGGAAATGCCCATGTGGCTTTTAATGTTGATGATCTTGTTCATATTTTCTGCAGCCATTCTCAATATTATCTCCATTAACATGTTGAAGAGATTATACGAAAGTGTATCGCCTTGTCTAGGTCCTCGTCTGGTATAGAATGGTTCGGTGAGGTCTTTCCCTACTTTCATTTCTGGTTTGGTGTTGGTCAGCGTTATTTTACAGAGGCGACTCAATTTTGCCGGTATCCGAATTTCAGACATAGCTTCGTGCAATTTTCCCTGTAGGGAATTGTAATCGACAAAAAGTTGGTTTCTGTTTCTTTGGGGTAGCGTGAATATTTGATCAGTGACGAACTTCCCTGGTCTCAAACCACACTGATAAGGTCCAATCAGGATTTCAACATTTGTGTTTAGTCGCTCATATAAAATGCCCGATAAGACCTTAGTTTATTTAAAAAAGAGGCATAAATTTAGACATAAATTTAAGCCGCAGAGTCGTCCTATTGAGAGCTCTCAATTTGCCCTACTGAGTCATTATATCCTCATAGGATTTTACCCTCAGTCTACTAGCCGTCGGTGGTGCAACGGTTAGTGTGTGCGGCTGTTGTGCGAGAGAACGTGGGTTCGGTCCCTGCTCTTAACACCTTACATTTGTATCGACGACCGACACCTCGCTTAGTGACGACGACACCATCGAGTAACAAGCCATAAAATAGCTTGTCAAAACCCCATTCGGAACCGGTGTAAAACTGTAGCTCCCAATAAGTGAAACTGGAAAGCGCACAGCTCAGTGATTGTGAGAAGGTCTCTCCTATCCCTTCAAGGGCTGTAATGGGAAGATATTTATTCCCATAAGATTGGTTATGTCCGGTATTGTACTGTCCCAGAGATACCTGTATCTGGCCTGTGTGAAAGCCGGGCGTTGACACGGGAAATGCTTCATCAACTCATCGTCCTGCCTGCCCTCCCTGTGTACACTATTTTCCACTTGGGCAATATGGTATACGTGGGCTCGTAAGCCCGAGTGTCCCGTCAAGACTACCAACATCTTGCTCATTTCAAACTTTCCCAGTTTCAGCCAGCCTTTTTTCTTCAACCCATCGGGGTCTCCCTATTGGATACTTGTTATCCTGCCCAACTCATTTCCTGATTTCACGGGACTCTGTGGGCCGATTCTGCCCATTGGCTCAACCCATCCTTCGTCGCCCGAAAGGTTTGGCGCTCTCCAGGCTCACCGTATGAAGTTTTATGGGGTTTCGTTGCCAGAATGATCGCACGCTCATTACCGATAATTCCACTGTGTCCCGGTACCCAGATGATGTTAAGCCTGCGTGCGTGGAATAATCACTGATCATATTTTTGCAATCAAGGACTGTTCTGGATTTGACTGTTTATTGCCTAAATTGCCATCTGGCTATCCGTGGATATATTCACGTCCGTTGGGCTCGAGTCATTTAATGCACCACCTAATCATCAGAACTTCCGCTTGATAGTTCGTATTGTGATCCAATGAAAAATCCTTGACCTGTTCTTTCCCTAGCTTTGAGCGACCCGTGTAACAGCAGGTTTCAAATGTCATTTGTGTCAGGGTCCCATCCGGCCAATCGTGCCTAGATGGTGTCATAGTCACGCAGTTCGCGTTAATACTTCCTTCCGATATTCAGTTTGTTTTGTAATCTTGCGTCTAATCGACCAGTGCCTCCATTATTCGTTGGTGTTTCGACTTGTGATTCATCTATCACAAGGGGAACCTCGATATTGACCCTGATCTTACTTCGCTGGATACATTAAACAGTCTCCATAGCCCCTGGTCGGGGTTTTTCGCATTCCAATGCGGGACCGGATGGGATATTCCCGGGTGTCTTACAACATGAGGTTGACATTATAGCAACTCATTTAGTAGGAATTTCCAACTCGTGCTTACAATTTGCTTACTCTCCAAAGAATTTTGCAGCAAGTTATGCGAACGCAAAGATTTACAGACCATATAGTCTTGAACGAAATCTGCGAGTGGTTACGTTGAACCAATTGCAGTGTCGCATTATTGTTTTTCCTCCCAACTGCCGCCCACCATTTTACGGAAGCGTATGTTCGGACTGGTATAATTACGATTCTGTAGAGCCAATGTGCCATTTCTGGGCTGGAGCCCCATTCTGAATAGCGACCAACATCCATAGTCCTTATATGGCTTGTCCTCCATGTGGAGCTCCCAATTCAATCTAAGTTAACCCCTAGATATTAACCCGTATCGTATATTTATATATTATATATGTATATTATTTATTCAGCAACCGAGGTTCTTCAAACTCGGAGATTTTCGTTTTCCTTGTGAAAAGATATATTTCGGTTTTTTTCGCGTTCAAATTTAATCCCCTTGCCTGAGCGCCGGTATACGCTATATTCAGTGCCCTCTCGTCCTCTCTGCATAATCGAATATGATCCTTTCCCCTAATAAATGTTACAACATCGTCTGCATAGCAGACTGGTCTAAGTCCTTCGTCGGTTAGAATCCTTCGGAGACTGTGAATTGTGACGACCCACATGAGCGGTGATATAATCCCCCCTTGTGGTGTTGCACGCTGCACCCTGCATCTTATATTTATAATCGGAGTTTATCCATCTATTCCGTATCATATGCTTGTCTCAGTCTCTCAACGCCCGGTATACTGCAAACTGGTCTCAGGATTGGATGAGTGTTTCGGTCTGAACATTGTTGAACGCACCCTCAATATCTGTTCATCCGGATAGTGTATACAATTTAGTATTAAGATTGGGTTACCTCAGGAATTGCGGTTTCCACTGATTGAACTTTGACAAATGCGTATTGCCTGAATTTCAGCATATCACCAGGTGTTCCAATTGTCACCACTTCGTCCAATATTCTCTCCAAAGTCTTGAGTATAAATGAGGTGAGGCTAAATGGTCTAAAAGTCTTTGCAGCCGCATATCTTGCCTTTCCAGGTTTGGGCATGAATATAGCCCTAGCCTCCTGCCAGTTCTTTGGAGTGTAAGCAACTTGTAAGCATGAGTTGAAGATTCCCACCAAACGGGACAATTTCATTTTGTAGGTTAGCCGGGAAGATCCCATCCGGTTTCGCCGCTTTAAATGGAGAGAAGATCTTTATAACTCTTTTGGCCATTTGGTCCGTGAGGATTGGCACCTGATGTAGCCCATTTTCATTCTGTCGCCGCTCCCCCGTAGATTCCGGTTTCCCATTCGGAAAGTGTGTATTCATCAAGTGCCTTAGAGTATGTTCCATTGCCTTCGTCCTCTTCCCTGTGTCGCGTAATATCTTTTCCGCCTGAATGTGGTTGTTAGAGTGGAAGTTGTATCATTGACGCTATCCACCTATCCGCAGAACAGCATCCACGAGTTGCTTCCCGCCTTTCTCAATATCGTCTTGTATTTAATGAGACTTATTTTATAGTTTAGTCCTATCAGTATTTTGACAATTTGTTACGCTAAGCCCTGTTATACATTCTGCGTATTTTTTCCCCAAAATGTTTTATCTCCCCTGTAACCCATGGACTTTCTTGGGCCGATTTCCTATCTCGAAGTGGGCATCTACCTTCGAATTATTTTACCAGTGCTCGCGTAGTCCTTGTAACTTTTTCGGCTCATTCGCCCCTTCTAGAGTAGTCGAATTGAGGAAGGTCTAATCGATTTCCAATTAGGCTTCCGAGTTTTATCCAGTTTGTCCTGGCCTTGTTTCGAAAACTTATTGGTTTCGGCGGTGGTTCTGATATTTTGAACCTTATGTGTCTATGATCCGAGAATAACTGATCATCAGAAACCCTCCATTCTTGAATGTCATCTATGACACTTTCGGAAAAAATTGTTATATCTAATAACTTTTCCCTAATTTTGTTGGAAAATGTGCGTTAATAAGACCTTACACGCCATAGATAAAAGACCTATACAACTATGGTTGGAACATATACACGGAGCACGCTTTTTGAATTTAGGATATAGTTCACTGGGACTCTAATCGCCGGACATAGATTCCCCCACCCATATACTGCATATAAGTTGATGCATGTGGGAAAACAATCCCTCGCCACCGACCTTTAAAAGCTCAGTGTATAACCCATCCGCACCTGCCGTTTTATTTTTCGGAATAAGGGAGATTGCTGTTCTAATCTCATGGCTGAGTGGGGGACAATCTACACCATCTTCCACAATCAATGTCTCCTGATATTCACTGGCAGATTCTGAATGAAGTAGTGCGGAGAGAAGTTCTCTCCACACTTTATGCAAACACTGCTGATATGTTACCAGATTCTTATTCTCGTCCTTACAGGAGGGCAGCCCAACATCCGGTCCGTTGCCTGATCTGATATGTTATTCTTCTGATATGTTATTCTCGTCCTTGCAGGAGGGCATCCCAATATTCGGTCCGTTGCCCGATCTTCTTACCCTCTGGGAAAATGTTCGAGGTTCATATTTCGGTCTTTTCACTCACTCTCTCTGGTCCCACTGCCACATTTTCTATCTAAGCAGTTGGTTTGCCTCCCTTGTCAGCCATTTGTAATGCTCATTCACAGCACGCGTTGTAGCTGGCTGTCTCGTTGCCCTACGTGCAGCCTCTTTTTCATCATTTGCAATGCGACAATCTTCTCAGCTAACACCGAGGATATGTAAACCGACGACATACATACCGTAATTTTCAAAAGAATTCAACCCTGGGAACTTTGTGGCAAAGACAGATCTCAAGTGACCCTGGAAACATCCCAACTATTCACCAGAACTAAAACTAAAGTAGGGAAAGCAGTCAAATCTACGATAATATAATATTTAAGAGAACGGCGCCTGCAATCAAGATAAAATTGAATACAAGATTGACATGGTAAAAATCTGAACATTTGGCTCCTAATCGACCACTGGAGCAGAAAGTTTAACTGTACTAACTCACAAAACGCTTTAATTATCCACCTACCAGCAACAGTGTTCACTGGGTTACTTTTGGGACCCTAAATATCACTCGATACACAACATATACAAAACTATTGTCCCACAAAATATTTAAACAGCTGGTTAAAAGAAAGTGTGTGGCAGAATAGAAGTAACCATTAACTTTGCTATGCTATAAATGTGATTGGTGTGCGGTATCAAACTCTAGTTCATTTTAGAGAATTCTTTGTACAAGATGTTGATTGAATTCCAAATTATTTGTATAATTAACTTGCTGTTTCTTAAGTTTGGATCTACCGCTGATGCGATCAAACCCCGAATTGTTGGAGGATCACCAACTACAATTGTTCGACATCCCTACATTGTGCAGTTGAGAGCTGTCAATGGCAGACCATTTTGTGGTGGAACTCTAATCACACGGAAATTTGTTATATCAGCGGCACATTGTTTCACTAATAACAATTACCAGAATGTTGAAATTGTCGGTGGAACTGGTAAAGTAAATGGAAATGGTGTAACTCGTAGAATTGCAAGAGTTACCATCCACCCAGACTACAGAGCCAATGACTTTGTATCTGACTTGTCTGTTATCGAAATGAGAAGACAAATTGTGGGCAGGTATATACAACCGATCCGCCTATGTGGTGCACCACTACAAACGGGTGATGTTCTTCAAGTCTCAGGGTGGGGTACATTGTCCGAGAATGCCAGAGGAGTGCCAGTGCAATTACAGACTGTCAATTTGCGAGTTTCTCCGAAAGCAGCGTGTAAACGAGAATTTGGTCGTATAGCGAGGAAGAATGTGTTTTGCACTTCTGGTGCTCAAGCTAAAAGTCATTGCTATGGAGACTCAGGTGGTCCTGCGGTGTTCAAGAATCAATTGTGCGGCGTCGTGGCCTTTGGTCGGATATGTGGCGTGACTGGTTATCAGTCGGGATATACAAGTATTTATCCATTACGTTCTTTTATAAACAGGGTAATAGCACGCAGCAGAAACTAATGACAAGTAAAAAAATACATCATAACTTTTTGTTACATGGAATAAAAAAGATATTGCAATACTACATGCAACAAGGCTGATATTAATATGTTGAGAAAATATCACAGGTTAGCTTGAGGTATGTATGTCAATGTCCTCCGGATAATCCTGTTGAATAGTGCCAACACCTAATTTTGTTTATGTGCTGGAGTTTTAGTCGGTTAACCGACTTAAACATATCCTCACCCTAAGTCATCCATTGGGTGCGAATTCCATTAAAAAAAGGTTTATGTATTTTTCCCAGGCTATAAACTTCAGTTGATTAGTGTTTTTGGGGTTTGCTCTGAGTTCCACGCAATTGTCTGCCCAATATTTGTTTGGTAGATACAAAAATGGACGTGGCGAATTTGTCCCAAGTACCAAAGTTCATTAAGATCGGTTGTGGTTTGCGTGTGATAACGTGTCGCATTTTCCATAGCAGAGTGACATTTGACTAACTAATTGTAAATTCTTAACAACAACTGTTTGGATTTCATATTGTGATGATTTAAGTATTTGGTTTTTGAGACTAAATGCTAAATAAACATTTAATTAAAAATGAACGACAGAGTTTTTGAAATTCAAATCAAGTAAATGCTAATAGCACTATGGAACATTTTCGGGGTTATTGTCTGGGGGGTGAGAAATTCCAAGTCAGGGTGAAGGTACTATGTCAGTATAGTAAAACCCCCAAAGGGTTTGGCGTTCTCAGGCCAAACGATTTTTTTTGAGACCTTTTATATTTTTTCCTTATCTTGACGTTTGTTCGCTTAGTTTTAAATTTTTGGCAACAAATCTGTTTGACATAACGCGAGAACGACTCGTTCGATTTTGCTGAAACAAATTGAGAAAAATTAAGAATTGAAATTGCTTTAATCTACTCATATGCTGTTTCTCTAGAAAATCAACAAATTTGCAGTAATAAATACATTTATGAAGAAAAAAAATATTTTTGCCAAAAAATTAATTTTTTTTAAAACATATAAAATCCAAAACGGAAAAAGTGTCAAGTCTTATTACTTTCACGTACAGTCACATAACCTATAATCAAAATGAAACATAGGTAATAAAAATCGATGGACGCTTTTCCCTTTTATTCACAAGTAAGTGAATGTATCTCATTTTGACAAGAAAATTGATATTTGTTTTAATGAATATGGGTAAACGTACTGAATGAATTTCGAAAATTCGATAGAGGATATGTACAAAATTCTTCTGAAAAAAGGTTGATGAGTTTTTATGGTTGTCAGATTTAAAAATAAAAGTTATAAACAAAAGGTTATTTGATTTTTATGATTGCGGAAGCAAAGTAATAAACGCTCAATATGTGACTCCACTGCTGGCCCTACTGCACCTTCTCAAAATTCTTCGCCATCAGGATCATCTTTTTTTATGTATAAACATCTATACGCTGGGGGTAAAAATCTTATTCACAATACAATCACAAATTTTGAGTAAGATGTGCGATGTAATCGTTAACCAATCGTAAAGCGTTATCAAATCGGTGTGAGCTATGAATTAGTGAATTAGTGTAATTATACGCTGCATACAATATACTCAACACCATCTAGTGTGCAATAGTAGCTACTAATTTTCACTAATTGTCGTACATTATGTTATCGTAGGCAAATGAAAACAAATAAATAAAATGAATACAAAAACATTTAATTTTAATAACTTTTAAAAAGATTTTTTGCACTTTTAATAAGAAATTTACTAAAACAGAGCAAAATAAGGAAAACTAAAAACTAAACTTGTCAAACTAAAAGTGTTCTTCGTCTTTGAGATTGTCATTCACACTTAACAGCTGCATATAAGCACCATCTAGTGTGCAATAGTAGCTACTAATTTTCGAAAACCATTACTGTAAAATATCTACATGCATTACATTTCAGTAAACAGCTGATTAATAAAGCCGGAATCACAATGCAAGCAACATTTTCAAGAGGCGTTCACAATGCAAGCAACAGTTTACTTCGAATCGAGGTGTTTGTTCTAACAGGTGATACCAGTATTACGGCCAATATATCAAGGCAACAATAGAATATATTTTGTTTTCATGTCAAAGTTAACACAAATTTTTGTCAAGAATAAAAGTAAGCCAGAAAGTATAAAAACCAAATACATTTGAATTTGATTGTTCATGTAATGAACAGAAGGAAAAACAAATCATTTAAGTTGTTCTTATAACACAACCTCTATTAGTTGCATCATGATTCAAATGTCACAAATGTCACATCCAGGGTTGCATTTAGAATATTAAAAAATGTTAATGTATTTAAACATATTTGGTATTAAAAGATTCTACAGATAAAATAACGTTTTATAATGCGTCTTTTAACACAAATGGGTTCAAATTTCATTGATGTTTTTAATTTTGTAAATGAAATTCGAAGTACAACGCCATCTACCGCTTAATAGTACATTATTTATTCGAACAAATATGTTGCTGGAGTAGGAATATATCAACTTCAGCGACAAATTGGAGTTAAATTTTTGTAAAAAAAACGAAAGGCCATTATGTGAAATTCTGTGTGTGAGAACGAGATAGCATGAAAAACGAAATTGTCGCTTGCATTGTGAATGCGGCTTAAAGCCGGAATCACAATGCAAGCAACATTTTCAAAAGGCGTTCACAATGCAAGCAACAGTTTACTTCGAATCGAGATGTTTGTTCTAACAGGTGATACCAGTATTACGGCCAATATATCAAGGCAACAATAAAATATATTTTGTTTTCATGTCAATGTTAATATAAAAGTTTGTCAAGATTAAAAGTAAGCCAGAAATTATAAAAACCAAATACATTTGAATTTGATTCTTCATATAATGAACAGAAGGAAAAGCAAATCATTTAAGTTGTTCTTATAACACAACCTCTATTAGTTGCATCATGATTCAAATGTCACATTCAGGGTAGCATTTCGAATATTAAAAAATGTTAATGTATTTAAACACATTTGGTATTAAAAGATTCTACAGAAAAAATAACGTTTTATAATGCATCTTTTAACACAAATGGGTTCAATTTTCATTGATGTTTTTAAGTTTGAAAAGGAAATTCGAAGTACAGCGCCATCTACCGCTTAATAGTATATTATTTATTCGAACAAATATGTTGCTGGAGTAGGAATAGATCAACTTCAGCGACAAATTGGAGTTACATTTTTGTAAAAAAAACGAAAGACCATTATGTGAAATTCTGTGTGTGAGAACGAGATAGTATGAAAAACGAAATTGTCGCTTGCATTGTGAATGCGGCTTAACTTGTCAACCGCAACAAATACAAAATAATAAAATATTTTACAAACACCAAAAAAATTATAACTCTGAACATAAAACAACACAAAGTGTATCAAAGCTGAATGGAGGTAATGTTAATTCTAATAAAATTTCTATAAGATTCCAATATAAATTAAGACAAATTTTATATACTTATACCATTATGACAAAAAACATGATCAACAGCTGGTTTACGTAGCTTTGTCGCGAGTCACAACAATAGAGGGTATTTTTTTAGTGGCTCCAAAAAATGAACAAGTTTTCCATCATGGCAGAAGACCCTCCAAAAATTTGGACAGGAATTTGTAAGGCTTTCAACTACCAAAATGGAAACAGTACAAGACACGGCTTTACAATTCCTCCAATCGCCCAACATAACAACGTTAATGACTTTTAATTGTCAAAGTCTTTCAGCACATAGTGCTGACCTTCAAGACTAAGTAACAAAACATTGCAATATATTATTGCTAACAGAAACTTGGCTTGAAGAAGACACCACAATTACCATTCCACTGTTTCAGTGCTGCAATCAGTACAAAAGATCAGGACAACGATCTGGGGGAGTCAAAACAATGAAAATGAACCTACATACCAGCTTAATACCTTGAGATTACAAACAACTCTTCCATGCGGAAATTATACAATTGGGGATATGTGTTGCAGTGAATTCCAATTAAAATCCGGGTTGAAAGTGCATTGCATTGCCATCTACATTTCTCCTGGTCAAACAATACAGCATATTATAACATATCTTCATTACGTACTGTTGCCTTACACTGAAGCTGGTGCACGACAATTGGGTAACAATCTCCATCTCATGCCAATTATTATGGGTGGAGATTTTAATACAAATTTTGCAAACACACAGTCGCAAGTTTTATCAAAATTTTTATTTGACGTTTTCCACTTGCATATGAGCAATTCTCCACAAACCCCCACAACTAACAATTCCACTACTATAGATGCAGTTTTCCATAGATTTTTAAATACAATCGAGTCAAAAATTTATATATCTTATTTTGGTAACTAAAATAAGCCAATATTAACTATTTGTACTTAAGGCATTTACCATAGATGGGCACTTTGCAGTACTACTAAAATTTCAGTAAAAATAATTCTTTAACTAGTAAATTTGTACTGATTACTAAAATTTTTTTCAGCAATTTTTATAAAGTGCCTACATGATTATGATGAGGTGCATTGCATTTTTAGTAATCAGTAATGCCCGATTATTGATTATTATTAATACGGCCCTATGATTTTACTGGTAATGCAAATTAAATTTAATTATCAGAAAAAATTTACTGAATTTTTTTAGTAATCAGTAAATTTACTGCTTACTGTAATTTTTAATGCAGTACATATGTATATACTGCAGTGTGCCCATTTACTAACCAAATAAGTTAAATAAAGCAAACAAAAACCAGGAAATTCCTATGTATTTACAATATTGAATGTTTTGATGCTTTTAATTGATTAATTAAAAAAATATACTAAAAGCATAAGTACTTCCAACTTAAAAAAAAATTTTTTCATTACTAGATGTTTACACATCTCCCCTGTGATCGGACTCGCATTAATTTTTTTTTAACAAACCAACAAGGAAAATTGAGGTAGTGGAGGGTGGAAAGAGGGAGTAGTGTCTGTTGAAATTTGCCTAGAATCTCTGTATGTCACAATTGGTGGGAAATACACTAGCCGGAAGTTTATTCCGCATACGGACTGTACGGCTGAAGAACGAATTTTCTCTATAGTGTGTAGTGCGGTCAACCGGCCACTCGATAAAAAACGGATGAGAGTTCCTGGAAAGGCACGTGCTTCGGCCAAATATCCTCACGTCTGGCATAAGTTGACGGATGTCCGAAAAACACATACCGTGGAAATATCGATAGAACAGGGACACGCAGCCCACATTTCGACGATGCTCAAGAGAGACAATAGAGTTGGATACCCTACTGTCCCCTATCAACACCACCGCTCTCCTCTGGCCACGGTCGAGAAGCTCCAAAGACCTGCCCATATATGGGAGTTATATTCCATCTTTGGCCTGATGTAGGTGGTGTAGATATTGAGAAGATCAGATGGAGCGAAGTATTTCTTGCCCCGCTATAAAAAGCCCAGACACTTGAATGCATCTTTCGACACTTCAAATACATGTTTTGCCCAACGGACATCACATTGTATTTTCATGCCCAGAACATCAAGAGCGTGTGATTCATCAATATCCACACCGTGCATAGGCAATTGCGACACAACTGGGTCAGCAATCCGTTTATCCGCCAACGAACAACACTGGGTCTTACCCGCATTAAAATCTACTCCATTTATTCGACCCCATTCAACAATGGACACCAGATCCCGGCCGAGTGTTTCATTCATCGTCCGGCGTTTGACTTTAATCTCTTGAAGAGTTGGCCTACGGTCGAATAAATAAGAATGACGGAGATTACTGTCTGCCCAAGGAGATCGTCAATGAAAATAAGCAAAAGGGAAGGAGAAAGAACAGAGCCCTGTGGGACACCTGCAGTCAATTTATGCTCGTCGGATGAAACCCCATCTACAACAACTCGTATAGTGCGATTTCTGAGAAAACTCGATATAAATCGAGTGAAGTTATTACCGACAGCAAGAGTGCATCGTGCCATACTCTGTCAAAGGCTTTGGAAATATCAAGAGCCTTACTCTCACCAAGCCGGTGGATGGATCGACTCCATTGTTCCGAAAGGAACGCCATCAGGTCTCCAGTAGATCCCATTCTACGGAAGCCATACTGCCGATCATTAAGAAGGTTATTGGACTCAAGATATTTCACTAGATGGTGGTTAACCATGCTCTCCATAACCTTCGAGAGCGCAGAACAAACTGCAATTGGGCGGTAATTTGCAGGGTTACTTGCATCACCTCTTTTTTGGGGATTGGCTGGACATTAGCAACCTTCCAACGCGCCGGGAAGACTCCGGCACAGTATGCAAGGTTGAAAAGGTTGCGCAGTGGACACGCCAGTGTCGAAAAGCACCTACTCAAGACCAGCGCAGATATGCCATCCGGGGCCGGAAATTTATTTACGACGAGATTCCCAAGAACCTTTTTAACTCCTCGCGTTCGAAAAAATACCTTGGGCATGGAACAAGATACGTAATTGATCACGTGCAGTGGTTGACTGCTATCCGGCGAGGAAAAGTTCCTTGCAAACATTTCAGCCATGAGGTTAGCTTTATCAACCGGTTCAGTTAATGTTTTGTCATCTTTCCCACAAGGGAAAGAAAGGACTTTAGCACGAATACTCTCTTCGTGAAGAAACTTTTCGCGTCGAAGTACTTTGCCACACTTGGATCTTGCCTGTTTGCGTAGCAGTTCAGTATTAACGTTTCTATTAGAACGCCAGTCTCTGAACGCGTCCTCTTTGGATCTGACACCATTCTTGCATGTCTGGTTACACCATTTTTTTCGGAGGTTTAACCGAAATAATTTTCGTCGGAATGAATGAATTCATACCAATTAAAATAATCTTCTCGATCATTTCAGCAGCAGCGTCTATGTCATTGAACAGAAAACAAAGCTTCCAGTTAAAATGCTAATAAAAGTTGTCGAGCTCAGCCCAACGTGCCTCTTCGTATATAAAAATTTTTCGCTTCGGGACTGTGTTTGAAGCGAAACGAAGAGCTGAATACGAAAAGGACGCTGAAATGATACAGCGATCCAAATACCAAGAGGTGCAAGCGTGTTAACTTCGTACTTTTCAGGGTGCGAAGTTAAGAAGAGGTCAAGCAAATTCTGGTTGTGCCCTTGAACACACGGAATGTGCGTCGGTTCATTCATCAATTGAGTTAAGTCATTATGCGCGGCGAAGAGCTTAGCGTTTTGACCATCCGTTGTTGTATGGCTCGAATGCCTTAACCAGGAGGAATTATGGACATTGAAGTCACCAGCAACAACAATTTCACTGTCCGGATAGTTCCCCAATATCTCAGAAATAGAATCGGAAAAGGTGTCAAAGCCATTAAAGGATACCTCCCTTCCCGCATTAGGACTCCTATAAAGAAATCCGAAATGTAAGACATGTGTTCCAATCTTGAATTTTACCCAAAGAGAGTCAAATTCTGGATCTTGTGAGTCGAAATGTCGCTGACTCTGAAACACTACGCCATTTTTCATATAAACCACAAGGCCTCTGTGGGAAACAAAAAGGGACAATGCGTAAAAACGCAATGCTTAGTGTTAGAAAATACAGTCTATGCTGTACTGTAGAGGAGAGGGAGTGGGTGACAACAAATGCACCCTTCGTGTGGTTGATGTCAACAGCATTAGTTAATGTTGTTATTGGTGTTTTCTTTTTTCTATTTCGCTGTTTTCAGTTTATTATTTTTGTTTTTATTGAGTTTACGCGGATTGGTAATTAAATTTGGTCGCGGACTGGACACTAAATGTAACAGTAGACATAGAAAACAAAATGAATTGAAAACACTATGGAACGCGGAGTTAAACAGAAACACATCTGTACGCGACGGCAGACAGTCTTGGATCACATGCTTATTCCACCAGCAAATTTCCGCAAGTATTGCACTCGGCGACTTTTTCCCTCTACACCTCATTTCAAATGGCATAGCAACTTCATGATATCGTTCGCCTTGTTCATCAGATTCGGTAGCCAATTCTTTGCTGAAGTAGTCCAGATGATGGTGTAAATAAAAAAAATTTTCAACATGTGGACACTAATTCCCGAGAACGATGTTAACATCCTTGCGACAAAACCATCGTAGTTGCTAGAACGATGCTTGTCCAACAAGCCGTGTATTACTTCTTTGATTGCCTTACAATCATCAAATTCAGCGTCAATCAAAATATTGTTGAATGCGTTACTTTTAATTGGCTTTCGTATATCTGGACCATTTAGTACGCTTGATGGAAAAAAAATCAATTTGTTAAGATGGAAAATCATGGGAAATGAATGTGATATTATAACTTACCTTCTTTAATTTTACATTCGCTGGCTCTCGTTTAAATTAATTTCAAACACAGGAAAACTTCATCTCTTTTAGCGACAGTTTTGATGAAATTCTTAACAATTCCAAGTTTAATATGCAGTGGAGGCAGCAATATATTTTCCTTCGGCACCAGAGGCTCACGAATAATATTGGCCGTTTGTAACCTGCTGCGATCTCTGGGTTTCCATTCGTGGCATGCATATTGGTCACCGGTAAAAAAGCGCATATATTTTATATAGCCGCTTTGAAGACCGCAAATCATTACTACAACTTTTAAATCGCAGCATATGCGCCAGATATGTTCCGCGTAGTTAACCATTTTTAAAATATTTTCGAGTACATCATATGTTTCTGTCGCTTCTGTGCTATACGCGATTGGAACTGAAGGGTTTTTATTGGTTTTATGCATTAAACCCGCCTTCAAGCTGAGTTTTGAACTGTCCATAAATAATCTCCAGTCATCTGCTTCATATTTTACTTCCATTGCGTCCACAAATTTTCCTACAGAAGTTGTTGCAGAAGTTGTTTCGTCATTCACAACGAATAAAGTTTGGAGTGTTGCCTGACGACTTCAATAAGCTGTGACTTTCACACTGGGCGCCAAAAGATTGTTTGATTTCAAAAACGAAGCCAGCTCTTCTGATTTATGCTATGTTAATGCCAATTTGGCAACAATTGAATCAAGCTTATTTTGAGTTATTAAAATAGGCTGTGATTGGACACAGATGTTTCGGTATTATATGAGTTATCATCATTTAAACCATATGTTGGTGGAAAACTCGGAGCAGTCATAGAAGATATCGTACAATATCTGGGCTACAAGCTTTTGGCACAGGAATGTGGTCCGAATGAGGTAATGGTTTTGCGGCACGTGCAACACCAACGTAATTATACGATTTTCTTTCCATGAAAACGACATGAAAAATTTAAGTCAACAATTTTTATAATTCCACTTGGTGTAAGCCAGTTTACGTCAAATAACTCTCTATTGCACCGACCGCAACATGAATAGGGTGAAAGTAAATCTCAGATGAGAAAAAATGACAACTCTAGACGTCATTACACTATGGTAAAGACTGTACCTGTAACTCAAAGCGAGAAACAGCACCACTAATTTCGTTTGATATTGGAATCAGTGTTGCCGTTTTGGTCGGATCCGACCAAACTTTGTCGGAAAAAATTTAAAATTTTTAATTTGGTTGGATGGTCGGGTCGGACCAATTCAATTTTGGTCGGTTTTTGTCTCTAATCACAAACTATTTTTTTCTTTGCAAAATTTATTTAAAATGTGATATATTTTTTCTTAGAAATACTTTTTCCACACTGTTTACCATTTACCAATAAATTATGCACTTCGATGACGGGTAAGTAGTTATTAACGACGTTTATACTAGATCAGTGACAGTGAACTGTGCGATACGTTAACCGAATTCCGCTGTTGGCCATTAAATTATAAACGACGTTGAGCTTAATTTAGTGACAACGATTTGTGTTATGCTACTTCGCCCTATTTCTTATGAATGTCAGCATTTTGGAAAAAACACTGAATTGGGAAAACAATAAAACATTCTGCATGTGCATTAGAGGATTGAACTATGGATAAGTAAGTATAAATATTAATCAACAAAATATTTTTTTATTAATAAAAATCTATTTTAGATACATAACAAAAAAAAAATGGAAGCAGTAACCGAAAACAACAATAAGGCAGCCTGTAGGTAAAGTTGTTTAAATTAACAAATTTTGATACAATAATGAATCTTTTTGTTTGCAAATGTTTTTGCTGATAATCCGCAATGTTCTAAAAGGAAATTTAGAACAGAATGGTACTCCCTTTTGTACTGCATGCTCCAAGCCATTTGCTGCACATTTGACACATGTGAAAAATCATGAAAAGACAACAACGCATGTACAAAACTATGACACCAAAAAGAAACATTAGCATATCGACAAAATTTTTAACAACGAACAACAAAGAAAGTCGCAACAGGTAAAACATGTAACGGGTCCGCCATCTAACGTTTTTTTTCAACTAGTGCTTATTTCGTGAATAGTAACGCTTAGCTCATGTCTGATTTGACAGATAATTAGTTTTATCCTTCCGCTGAACGAATATGGTTTTGTATACGCTTGAACAACACTGGGCAATATGGGCCTGCGATCGACTTACAGAAGATGCCGATTTTGCCAAAAAAATCATCTTTTCAGATAAAGCTCATTTTGATCTTGGCGGGTATGTAAACAAGCAAAATTGTCGCATTTGGGGCACTGAAAACCCGCACGCATACATTGAAAAGCCGATGCACCCAAAACGAGTCACTGTTTGGTGCGGATTTTGGTCCAGAAGTATAATTGGGCCATTTTTCTTCGAAAATGAGCAAGGAGTGGCCGTTACAGTCAATGGCGATCGTTATCGGACCATGTTGAACGAAGTTTTGTTCACAAAAATTGAAGAGGAGGATATTGGCAATGTTTGGTTTCAACAGGACGGCGCTACGTGCCACACAGCCGAAGGCTACACTCGATGTTTTGCGCAACGTTTTTGAAGATCGCATTATCAGCCGCAGAGCTGATGTCGTTTGGCCACCTCGGAGCTGCGATTTGACACCGTTGGTCTATTATTTGTGGGGTGGCCTCAAAGATAAGTGTTACATCGACAAGCCAGAGACAATTGACGCTTTTAAGGACAATATTCGTGAAGCCATTGGAGAAATACCGCTGCACACAATCGATAATGTGCTTAAAAATTGGACCGATCGTGTAGGCTACTACATGGCCAGCCGAGGCAGCCATTTGAATGAAATTATTTTCCATTATTAATCGGATGGATTGTACTTTCAAATAAAAAAAGAAATTTGAGAAAATATTCAGAAGTTTTTTTTTTATAGAATTTTCAAAAAAAAAAGTTATTTGGCGGACCCGTTAGAATTCACGTTGGTCATGTTTTCCATTACGCACAATTGCCTTCCATATTGATGGACTATCTTCCGGCATTATTGGTTGAGTGTTGCCCGAACTCTTCAATTGCAAAACTACTGCATTGCATTGCCACAGAAATATCAGACAAAATTGGAAAGCAGGCAAGTAATGATGTAATATCCACATTACAAAAAACAAAATTTTCTTTAATTGTGGACGGAACTACCGACCTTTCTACGAAGAAATGGTTTGTTTTAATCGCGCGTTATGTAAATTCAGCGTTTGAAATCCAAGATAAGTTTCTGACAATGTTGGAGTTAACTAAGTCAGACGCGAAGTCAACATTTGATAAAATTAAAGAATTTTTTGTGTTATGTGAAATTTCTTTCAAGAACCTAATAGGATTGTTAACAGACGGAGAAAATGCTATGTCTTGTAATGTTAGAGGCCTTAAGGCGTTATTTGAAAAAGAAGTAGAATTATTTTACATTAAATGTTCCTGTCACGCTTTACATCACTGGTCCAATTACGCCACAAAAAAATTGCCATCGTCTATCGAAAAATTGTGTCGGAACAGATACACCTTTTTTTCTCGGAGTCCCAAACGCGTCAGCGTACTCAAAGAATTCAAAGAGTATTGTTCAGTTGCACCGCATAAACTTGTAGGTATATACAGCACCAGTTGGCTTTCGCTGGAAGGCGTTGTATTAAGAATTGGTGGGCCAAGGGGTAGCCTAAAATTGTATTTAATTTGCTGTGTATGTATATGAAGTTCAAGGTATTTCTGCTGGTGTTATTGCGGAGGATATGACAAGCCAAATGAGATGTTATTTTTTATTTTTGACATATTTTCTACCCATTGCCAATAATCTTAACAAAGACACCAGCATAAAATCGAATTTTCTTTTAATATTGAGCAATTTTAATAAATAATCAATATTCTTCGAGCTTGAGGTCAGATTTGCTGTTGTTATATTTATTTTCCTCGATATTTCGCTACTCCTTTGTGTATTTTTGTTTTGTTTTAATTGTTAAATATTGTTTAAATCTCCTGATGATGCTACACAAAGGAGTAGCGAAATATCGAGGAAAATAAATATAACAACAGCAAATCTGACCTCAAGCTCGAAGAATATTGATTATTTATTGATAAGGAAAAGGTCGAACAACAGAATAAAAAATTAAGCTATTTTATTAAAAAAGAACTAATAAATAATATAGAAGTTGATTACAAAAATAAGCAGTATCAGCTTGATACTTGTAAAATATTTATAGGCACTAAGGCAGAAATATATGCGGATACTTATTTAAATAAGGCTGAAATTTATGAAATAAAATCTGCTGTTTCAGAATTTTATATAGAATTTCTTGATCAGATCAACAAGCGATTAGATTTCAAAAACGATAGTATACAACTTTTAAATATGATAACTCCTGATAAGGTACTTTCAAACGACGACTTAGCAATTCTGGATCTTGTTTTAAAATTCCCTAAGTTAGTTGAGTATGATCCCGATTTAATAGTTACTGAGTGGAATTTGCTGCGGCTCAGCGATATAAAAACTTTGGCCAATTTAAACATTAATGCTTTTTGGCAAAAAATAGCTTCTATAAAAAACGGATTAAATGAGAAAAGTTTCTCAAATATTTCTTATTTTATTTTTAATTTGTTATCTCTGCCACATTGTTCCGCCGCAGCTGAACGCAAATTTTCCACACTAGCGCTAATAAAAAACTAAACTAAGGAATAAACTAGAAGTAAATACTGTCAACGGTATTATATCGTGTAAAGAAATTATCAAAATGAATAATCTGCACTATGTTTGGTCAGCCAAAAGGGACCTACACAACCAAATGTAAAATCAAGATCTTTAACTTTTTATTTTTAATGTGATGTATTTAATACAGGCCTGAATTATAACATAAGTAAATGAAAACCACATATGTTAAAAAGACTGAATAAAAATGTTTACTTATAATTTAGAATTTTAATGTATTTAATTATTAATTGCATTACATAAATATTAATTTACATGCCTGAATTCTTTAATGCAAATATGATATATCTGAAATCTTTATTTTACTTAAATATTAAATAAAATGTACATCAAAAAACACAAATATTAATTAAATTTTCAAATTTGGACGGAAGCAGGCGATTTTGGTCGGATTTTTGGAAAATTTTGGTCGGAAAAAAATTTTCAAACGGCAATGTTACAATCAGCTGTCAAAAATCTAAATAAACAAACAACACATCAAGCCACGGAGTATCTAGTACAGGTGGATGCGTTAGAGCAACTGATTTAATTTCCGCCTTATCTTTGTGGTCCGACGGAAAACCTATTTTAGCTCCCACTCGCGAAATTGCGGTAGAACACCCGATATTAAGCACAAAATATAGGGCGTTTTCGGAAATGCATCACTGCAGAGCATCTGATGCGCAACTGTGATGCGTTTGCACTGCTGATACCAATCAGCTGATGCAGATGCTTGATTGCTGCTTATTTTGATTTGCAATTCCGAGCACGAAAATATTTCAATGGAAAATTTTTTAATAAATTTAATTTGTGAATTGGATGATAAGCCAAGTGAATTGAAGTTATGTAGTTTGCAACAAAGGAAAACTTTTAAAGATTATAAAAAGGAATTTGTTATTACAATTTATGTGGGAAAAAAACGGAGAATTCCAAAAGTTTTGTCCTTATAATCAATTTGTAGGCCCTAGCACCCACCTCGACTCTAAAAAATTTTAAAAATAGTAAGTTTTATAAAAAAAACATAAATTAATATCAAATTCCGTACTTCCTCATTCATTGCATCACTCATTTTGCTACTGCGCATTTTGCGACTTATTTGCGCATCATACGCTGTGTTGATTACTTTTAGAACATGCGACTCTTGCAGTGTTGCAAAGTGTTGCTTTTTCGAACGTGATGCGCATCAGATGCTCTGCAGTGATGCATTTCCGAAAACGCCCATAAACTACCCTTATTTGGGGAAAATCCTATATTAAGAGTTATGGAGCTCCAAATTTTGGATATACGGGGGTTACTATTTATTAAAAACCGTCGAAACGGACTTGTGCGGCAGCTTTTTTGTATAATGTGATGAAAAATTGTTAACATTTGCATTGTTAACATTTCTCTAAGGTCTGGGTAGTCTGGTATTCTGATTTCCACTCCAGTTAACAACTGGAAGGGTGAAAACTGAGTACTTTTTGAAGGTGTGGAGTTCATCAACATCTGAACTCTTCGGACGTGTTTGTACCAGTTGCAGGATCTTCAAGACACAGCTTGGCTATCACTAATACAATTATCCTATGCATCCGCTCTAATTGACCGTTCTCGCGTGGTACACCTGTTGCAATAACTAAATGCTGTATATTCTCTTCCTGACAATAATTCTCGAACGCTTGCGAAGTAACTGCCGCACCTCGATTAGTAATAATTCTTAGCAGATTACCGAAAACAGGCGATTGTCTCCCTAAACACTCGATAACGCCATTCGCATCTTTTGCTTTTGTGGGATGGAGGCAGACAAATTTGGTAAATCCATCAACTGCTACTACTGTCCATCAACTCATCGGTGTTAACATGATATGTCATCAGGAGTCTATCACTTTTGTGTATGGGATTTAGGTAACCTTCTTTTTGGCCTTCGGTGGTGCAATGGTAGTGTGCGCGGCTCTTGTACATGAGATCCTGGGTTCGAACCCTGCTCTGACCAGCTTCAAAAAATTTATTTCGGCGGCGGTCACTTCGCATAGTGACGGCGACACTATCGAGAACATAGCCATGAAAAAGCTTCTCAAAATACCGTTCGGAATCGGTGTAAAACTGTAGGTCCAATCAGTGAGTGAAAACTGGAAAGCGCACAGCTCAGTGATTGTGAGAAGTTCTCCCCGATCCCTTCATGGGATGTAATGGGAAACCATTTATTTATTTTTTTTCTTTTTCACTGCTTTCGCTTCCGTTATTATGCATTCGACGCAACTTTTCACTATTTTCCGAACTTTTGACAATGTTTGTGGTATGTAATAAAGCCTTTCAACTAACTCTTGCGTTTTCAGTAACACCGTAGTGACCTTCTTTGCGGGCAATCTGAATAATCTCGTCTTCCATTTGGGCGGGCACCACTATGAGCTCCTTGTCAGGTTCCTTATACAATACGCCACATTTCATGCAACAATCGTCATACTGACAATGTTCCAAAATTGTTTTAATTGCTTTCGTTCGCTCATCAGCCTCCTGCGCGATTTCCCTTCCGTGAGTCAGGGAGGCTACTTTCAACAACTTAGCACGCTATCCTACTTAAGGCATCCACAAGTTTCATCCTTATACCGGGTCTATGCACAATTTCGTAAGAATACTGCTGCAAAAACATAGCCAATCTGGATATTCTCGCTGGTACATCATCATTGTTCATTGTCATCCTAAACGCATTGCAATCAGTTACAATTTTAAATTGTATACCTAGCAAGTAAACTTTCCATTTCTTTAGGGCTTCTAATATTGCCAGAACTTCCAACTAGTAAGAGTGGTATCTCTCTTCGCATGGTTTGGTTCGACGACTCATATACTGGACCGGGTGTAGTTGCTGGTCCTCCGAACACTTCTGTAGCAGTACTGCACCGTAACCTGCATGTACTCCGGTTATCGCATCAGGGTGATATAATTTCAATACTGGAGCATTAATAAGAGCCTCCTTAAGTTGTCGACACGCTAATAATGAAGGGTTATCCATTTTGTGGTTTCAAAAGTAAACGTAAATAAAGACATCTAAAATATTTGTTTTCATGATATTTCTTTTTTATTATAAAGTTTGAACGTTGACATTATGTGTGAAACACTACATCATTTAAATGACCACCACGCGAAGTGTTGCAAGCATTGATTCTTTTGAGGTAATTTTCGACCACTTTTTGACACATATTGGGCGTTATCTCAGCCATAACTAAACGAATGTTGTTTCTTAAGTGCTCAAGAGTTAAAGGTTTATCTGCAAAGTCCATTGGTGTCAAATCGCATGATCTTGGTGGCCAGTTGATATCGCCACGACGAGAAATTAAGCGGCCAGGAAATGTCTCTTGCAATAAAGCCATATGCGCTGGAGTTGTGTGGCATGTGGCACCGTCTTGTTGAAACCACATATTCTCCAAGTCGTATTTTTCAATAGCAGGCAAAAAAAAGTCGGATATCATATGACCATAACGCTCCGAATTGACGGTGACAGTCGTTCCATCATCGTTTTCGAAGAAGTAAGGTCCAATCACAACTTCGGACCAAAGAGCGCACCAAACAGTGACCTTTTCTGGATGTAATGGCCTCTCTTCAATTACTTGAGGATTCTCAGAACCCCAAATACGACAATTTTGTTTATTAACATACCCACCGAGTGAGAAATGTGCTTCATCGCTGAAGAAAATTTTGTTCGAAAAATCACCGTCCACCGACTGTTGTTCAAGCACCCATTCCACGTATCTACGACGTTGTGAATGGTCAGCTGGCTTCAGTTGTTGTGCGAGCTGGACTTTATATGGATGTAGGTGTAGATTCAAATGCAAAATACGCCATAATGTGCCGTAAGACAGTCCTAATTCTTGAGAACGACGGGGAATCGACACATTCGGGTCTTCGGCAACACTTTCACTTACAGCAGCGATATTTTCAGTGGAACGAGCGAAACGATGATGCACAGGCCTTACAATATCTGTAACCGCTCCAGTCTCTTCAAATTTCTTCACAATTTTGCCAATAGCTTGCGTAGTTGGACGATTATGTAAATCATAATCTCCTCTTAAAGAACGATATGTGGCTGTGCCAGAATCACCATTTTTGTAGTAGGTTTTAATAATTTTTATACGTTGTGTGATAGTTAAGCGATCCATTTTCGTCAATGTCAGACTTTAAACTGAAAAGAAACAAAATTGGTTTAACAACTTAATTTGACAACAGATGTCGAAGTCCAGCCCTATACTTTTGAAACCACGAAATGGATAACCTTTTACTTCGTCATTTATCACGAATGCAACTTTTTTTCTCAGCAATTCTGTTGAAGGTCTTGCAATTGCTGCATAGCTTTTGATGAACTTTCTTAAGTACGATATTAGACCGAGAAACCGTTGAAACATTTTACGATCTTGTGGAATTGGGTAATTCTTTACTGTTTTGATTTTTTCTTCGGTAGGGTTTATCGAACCATTTCGCCCGACATATCCGAGGAAATTTACTTCTTCTTGCAAAATTTGGCACTTCTCCTACTAGATCTGCAAAACACTTGACGCACCTCTGTTCAACACAATATTAAACTTCTTAAGGCCTTCAGTCATATCCTTAGAGGGAACCGTATCAAATCTGTCATCACTGCCGTTATGTACCGTGTAAATACCGCTGGGGACTTACTAATCCCAAATGACACAAATAAAAATTCATACTGACCGTTATGGGTCACGAAGGAACAATGTTGTATACATATTTGAATTCTGCAGCTTGTCTAACACCTCGTACAACAAAGGCATAGGGAAGTGATCTCTTACAATTTTCTGGTTCAACTTCCTTTAGTCGCAGCATAACCTTTTTGATCCATCTTCTTTCGATGCTAAAACAATTGGAGAGGCATACTCCGAAGTACTTAGCTGAATAATTTTCTCTTTTAGCCGCTCAGAAACTTGCTGCTCTACTATAAGTAACTATAGTAACGCTGGAATACTGTTATGTGGTCTGTTAATTTGATCCTCATGTCGGTAGTGCTTTTCACATTATCCTGTGGTAGATATTCAACAATTATCCTTTCTACTTTCTCCTTAATGATTTTATCCAGTTGGTTCAGATCAATTTGGATAACCGGTTTACACTCCTCTAAGTTTAAACAAATACTTCTGAATTCGTCCAGCAACAAATTATTTTCAGTCGGAATTTTAAAAACGGCTTCGCCATTCGTTATTCTCATCTCGGTTTTCCGCAGCAAACTATTGCCAAGCATCTTAGAGTGACTAATGTCACGCTCGCCCACGACATAGAATATAACGTCGAACTCTAAATCATCGATTTTAATTGGTGTTGTAAAATGATCCATGGAGACTATTTCGCTGTACCTACTTCCATACAATTTCACCTTCTCTGGAACTAAATTAACTTCTCCTATGACGAACAATATGTCAAAACGAATGAGATAGATGTCACACCCTGTATCAATTAGCGCAGATAATGGTTTATCTTTGATAATAATGTCTTTAAATATCAGTCCTGCACCTTTACGAACCATATTCGCCTGAGCATTTTCAGACTTGACTACTCTTTGTTCAGAGTTTGGCACGATGACCAAACTTTTGACATTTAAAACATTTGTCTTGTTTTTGTGGGTCTTCCTTTGCTAAATGTGTTTTATCACCACACTTATAGCATCTTCTTTGTATTTCGACAGTTTCAGCTCTAGGCAAATCTACTTTTCTCTCCAGTGTTACGAATTCTTTCCCTTTGTTTGACGACTGGGGCTTCATACGTATTAGGGTGATGCAAAATTCTACACGTTGGAATTTTTCAGCTCCCGAATGCTAAATCAATTTGTATACCTATTAGAAGTGTAATAATTAAAAAATTACTAAACAAGAGTTTTCGTCCTAAGGTCCCTAAACAGCGTTAAATTTTCGACTACAGTGTAAAAAAATTTTTATTTTTTAAAAATAAAATTAAATATAATAATTTTCATCAAACACGATATTTCAAGTCTATATAATATTTTCTGGATGTTTACAAACATTAAGTAAACATTTGACATAAAATAGCGGTTACCGCGGTTTTAAGAATATTTACAAAATTTAACAAAAAATGTAACTGTCACTTTTTTCTTTTGAACATTTTTGTAGTTCAGTGTCTTTTATTATGGAACTTTTACTTTATGTATTATTCAATCTCATAAAAACTGCTATCTACATGAAGTCCTTTTTCAAAAATGAGTGTAAATTAAAATATTGGAACATTATTAAATAATGTATTAAGGAAAATGTAAAATAAGTAATATTTTATGAAAAATTCCCAGGATAACGTTATCTTTAATGCAAATGCGTATGCTAAATTTTTAATTATATCCTAAGGAAAGATTATTTAAAATGTTTAGTGATATACAGGGTGATTCAGGAAGTTCCTGACAAATTTCTCCAGCGTACTCCTTGGCTCATTTCATGAAGAAAAGTCCACCAGGACCATTTCCGAAAATGCGAGGGTGCGAAATGGCAGCGGGTTCAAAATTTTCGGATTGGTGGTCGGAGGGTAGTAGGGTAAAGTTGATAACTTCTGAGCCAGTGGTTTTTAGGCTTGTTGGAAAGGTCTTTAAGGGACCTTTCAGAATCAATAAAAAAAGTAGAAAAAGTCAAATCGCCGAGATACAAAGCTTTCGGAAAAAATGGAAAAACAAATTTCACATAACCTCAATTTGCTCAGCCAGATGGCAGGTAACTTATGAAAGGCCTCTTAAAGACCTTTCTAACAAGCGCAAAACCAGACCACTGGCACAGAAGTTAGCAACTTTACCCTACTACCCCCCGACCGACAATCCGAAAATTTTGAACCCGCTGCCGTTTCGCACTATTGCATTTTCGGACATGGTCCTAGTGGACTTTTCTTCATGAAATGAGCCAAGGAATACGCTGGAGAAATTTGTCCGGAACTTCCTTAATCACCCTGTATATCTATTTTCATGAACAACTGCCTCTCAAAATAATAAATTCCAAAAAAAATAATAAATTCTCAAAATCATAAAAAAACCCGAATACCTTATAAACCGTCAAAAATTTCATAAAAGTTTGTTCTACATTCTTAAAGTTACACAATTCTATTTCAGAATTTGTGCAGAAGTTTTAAAGGATATATTTTTAAATCCTATTAATCTTAAATTTTTTTAATTTGTATGTAAATTTCCATAAAAAGGGTTATAAAATAATGCACTTTTTACGGACCTTAACACGTCATTCGATTTCGCTGACATTTTGCAAAGATGTTGGTGTGGTCACCACGCAACGATCCAGCCTTGAGGAGAATAAATAGGACTACGTCTAGATTTTCCATACGATTTTGAAACACCTTTATTTGCTTTTTCAAATCAAATATTATCGGCTTGATAAAGAATCTCTTTATTAAATCGTGAATCTGGAATACCCTCTATAAATTATTCCACAATACTTCTTTCGTCTAAATTGATTTGTTTACCAATCTCCATAATATTGTATAAGTATTCGATCATTCTCTCGTTCTTATTCATGCGTCGATTGTTGTACAACTTCTATTGACGATACGCTGGCACCAAATTCATCTTTAGGAGCCTTTTCCAATGTGAGCCAAACGCGTATACCATTTTGACTCTTAACAAACATTGTGGCTGCACCAACCAATAATTATTTCGCGTAGACAAATTTCTGTAGAGGCGACCATTTTACTATTGATCACATTTCTTCGAATTCGGTCAGTCACTGATTATCTTCAGGCAAGCTATTATCGGAAAACTTGGTCAAACTGTGTTCCACATCCTTGAGAGTGTACATGCTTTTCTGCACTACAGACCTTTTCGAAATATTTCCAATCTCGTCGTCACATATTTCAAGAGCACCAATAAATTGAGAACCACTTTCGAAATTATCGTATACGTCAAATATATCTAATTCATAATATTCAAAAAGTCGTTTGTGTAAATCGGCCTTAAGCCCTTGTGTACTCAAATTAAGTTCTTTTAATTTTTCAATGAAATTAAAGTCGATGTGTCCGTATTCAAAATTAAAATCAATAGAAATAAAACGCATATAATTTACTGTTATGGCCAAGAATTTAGCTTTATTAAAAAGATAAGGGTTTGCCATTATGTTTTAAAAATGATTTGGGGCCAGTGGCTGCCGCGGCTGGCGCTAATAAATTCCAGCCGAGAGGCCCAATTTTCCACCACTATTTGTAGCATTAGGGGCCGTATGTCAGAAATAACGCGCCGAATTCTCTTCCAAGGCGTCAATCATCTCGGTCTTATCTGCGTAGACAAGCGACTTCACATAACCTCACAAAAAATAGTCCAGCGGTGTTAATCTTGGAGGCCACGCCACAGGCCCACGACGCGAGATAATGCGCTCACCAAAAGTTTCCTACAATAAATTGACTGTTTCGTTGGCTGTATGGCATGTAGCGCCGTCTTGTTGGAACCAAAGGTCCTCCACATCAACATCCGTCAATGCAAGCACGAAAAAGTCATTAATCATGGCTCTATAGCGTTCCCCATTGACTCTAACGGCTTCGTTTTTGAAGAAATATGGATCCATAGAGCACACCAAACAGTGACTGTTTGAGGATGTAACTGCGGCTCAACAATGGCTTGTGGATTATCATCACTCCAAATGCAACAACTTTGTTTATAACGTACCCATTCAACCAAAAGTGAGCTCCATTGCTGAACAAAATTTTCTTGTGAAAACCGAACCATTATTTTGGTAATAAATTTGCACTATTTGCAAATATTGATTATGAAACCTCCGAAAAAGGTAATACCAAATTGAAAACCACACGTGTAAAAAACACCCTTTAGATAAAAAACCTATGTAATGAGATTCCAATCTAATTATAATTCAAATATAATTCTTCGATTATGATCCACACAACAGATTATATTATAATATTGCTTTAAATCGTTAATTCTGAAATTAATTTACTTTACAGAAGAGTTTTATTAACAACGGATAAATTTTATATTAAATTAACTTTAATTATTTAACAAATTTTCTCAAAGTTTTATTTATCTTTCTCAAAAATTAATCAAATTAATTTATTTAATTAAAATATCTTTCAATCAATACTAATACAGTGAAATCTCCCATAACGGACACCTCCATTGCGCGGAAACCCCCTTTGGACGGACACTGTTGCTTGGTCCCGGCAACGTGCCATAAGAAATGTATTGTAGTAGCTCTCCCTTGAACGGACTCTCTCTTGAGCGGACGCGGACACGCATTTGACAAAAAATGCTTTCACTGTATAATTACACTGTGTGTAATTTTTTAAGTCATGGAAATATAACCATATACGGACACCACTACGTGATAAAATACAAAAAAATAGACCCGTGTCTCCCAGTTTTACCCAAAGTCATGCACTTTTTTATGGGCCCCCAACGATTTATGGCCTCGGTGTTATTTTTGCAAAAAAGTGATCATTTTGTCAGGCTCATATCTTGCAAACTGTTCGAAATTTTGATTTACCCTCTGAGGGAAAGTTGTAGCTCTTGTCATACAGAACAAAAATTGTGAACAAATAGAATCAAAAAAACTTCATCCTCAAGGTCAAAATAATTTCACTTTTGCGGCTGCCTAAACGCTACTTAAGCGCTACCTAAACGGTGTTAAGAATCATTCCTAGGAAGTTAATATGTTCTAGAAAGTTGTTTATTGGGATCTTAGGTACATTTTCGTAGTTTACTGATTCCTTGAATTTTGAACGGTTTGCTACCTATGGACCTGAACAAGGGAAGAGAGTAAATCAAAATTCCGAACGGTTTGCAAGATATGCAAAAATGACACCGAGGCCCCAAATCTGTGTGGGGGCCATAAAAAAAGTGCATGACTGGGCAGAACTGGGAGACACCAGTCGTTTTTTTTTTGGTCTTTTATCACGTAGCGGTGTCCGTATATGGTTATATTTTTTCGTGTTGCACTGTGTTACGAGAAAGTAAGCTTGTTGGAACAGTAGATTTAACGTGGTCATTTCATATTTCTTTTTAGTTTTCAAACACTTGTATATTTTGTTTTGTATTATTTTATACACTTTTCGACAACTGAACCAAACAAATGACACAAAAACAAAATGCCTGATAATTTACGGTGATAGGATATTTTACCGGTGATATGGAAATTTTGAATTATTTTGAGCCTGAAGATGAGTGGCCATTAAACCTAATTGCCGATATGCAGAAGAAAGGACTTTCAGGGATCAGTGGACATAGATTAAATAATTTTTTTTATGTCGATGGAGATTTGACTGTAGAAAATTCAGAGCTGGATCCATTGGTCTCATTGATCGAACAAAACACCGAGGTTCAAGAAAATTCTGAAGCCTCAGCAGATGAAATTCAACCTTTAGATGTCCAAGATTTAAGAAACAACATCTCTACATATGGACAAGCTTTGAATGCGACGTACATATTAACATACTTTCAAAACTTGACTGCATTTTAAGGATGTTATTGCCAGAACTAAAACTCTCCAAACTACAATAAAAGAATAATTATTGAAATAAAATGCTCACAGAATATTTTACATTGTTATTACATATGTATATTGTACATATTTATTTATTATTAGGTAATAAACCCAATCTCTTAAGAGGACACCCCTCTTGTACGGACACATTTCAATGGTCCCTTAGGTGTCTGCTCAGGAGAGATTTCACTGTACTCTACTTCTTTTCTCTTCTCTATTAATTGGTTTGCCATTAAATTGTATCTTTGACTTATCTCAGAAATTTACTATTGTATCAAAACAAACCACAAATACATACATAACTATTTTCCAACTACTAATTACCAGATCAAACCCCGTATTCAGTTCTTGCGAAATTTTCGTAAGAAATTCTGCCATTTATCTCTAAACGGAACATTTTTTTTTGCGGAGAATTACCACCTATCTTTGATTTACCTTGCAAATATGTCAATAATAATTCCTCTTTGCACTCCATTTTATTTATAACTCACGTTGTATTACTTTAGTTTGCTAAAATGATCGAAATGTCAAAATTCCGGTGCTACCAATTATCAAACAACTGTTTTCATAGGAAATATCTTTGGCGTAACAACCCTGTAATTGATTTTGCTTACGAAATTTTCATAAGGAGCTGAGTACCAGCAAATGAAAAGTAAGCGAAATTTTCGTTATTTTTTATACACGTATTCTAATGGCAACGGAAATTTCATAAAAACTCTATACCCGGGCTTAAGCAATACTTCTCTCGTTAATCGTTTCACCTTCTCTTCTTTACGCCAACACTTTCTCGTTCACCGCAACAACTTCTCTATAGCTACAGCAACAATCACTCTTCTTCTTCAACAACGCAAACTTCCCCAGGCAGCGCACATAGCACTCTCAACTCCTTCTAGGTAATTTTTGAATACTTATTTTCCCCTTTTTCACTAACAGTCTGATTCTCCTTTTCGTATATGTATATTGCAAAGCTCTTCTATGAGTTATACAGCAACAATAACTTTATTCTTTAACGTATCAAATGTTCTGCAAGCAGCATTGAATTAAGCTCAACTTCTTAACAACACGAACAAATTGTCTCTTTCTGATTTGAGCTGAATTATTTCTCAACTTCTTTTCTGCTTTAGTGTCTATTCGCAAATGTAGGCTATGGTAAAATTATCCGTCGGTGGTGCAATGGTTAGTGTGCGCGGCTCTTGTACATGAGATCCTGGGTTCGAACCCTGCTCTGACCACCTTCAATTTTCTTTCGGCGGCGGTCACCTCGCATAGTGACGGCGACACTATCGAGTATATAGCCACGAAAAAGCTTCTCAAAATACCGTTCGGAATTGGTGTGAAACTGTAGGTCCCAATCAGTGAGTGAAAACTGGAAAGCGCACAGCTCAGTGATTGTGAGAAGTTCTCCCGGTCCCTTCATGGGATGTAATGGGAAACCATTTATTTTTTTAAAATTATCTATCGGGTAAACGCGTCAGCTCAGCTGATTTGTGATTTTTTCATATTTTCCGTGGGTACGCTGTCAAATTAGATTTTATTTCTTTTTGTTTGTTAATAAAATTCAAAGAATTTCAATCAAAATTCAATTTAATAGCATAGACTTTGTATCAAGTAAGACAAGTTTATACAATTTTTCACATCTTGTGTACATAGTCTTTTTCATTATTCACCTAATTTTGACAGCTCAACCACGGACTAGCTGATGCGACCACCTGCATAATAAAAAATTCTACCATGATGTACACGTTATCGCATCCTCTTTGTCGCATAGCGTATTATACCAACACAAAACTATCTTCGTCGCCAACTTCGATTCAGTGCGTACATATGTACTAAAATACGCAGGCTGAAATGCATGATCCCGGGCCCGGCTCAAGAAACAACAAAAAAAAGAAAATCGAGTAAAATATGACAATTTTTTTAAATGATCGGGCCCATGGGACGCCTGTGGTCGAAAAAACGGTTGCACCTAGGTACATCTACGAACATGCAATTGTGGGTACTCAAATTAAGGGTATTCTCCTCGCGAATTTGGTCTTATACATATATTTCGGCTGTGTGGCGTTTGTGGACCAAGATAAACCTATTTTAAAATATTATACCGTGTCTGGTGAAATTAAAAAAATAAAATTTCCAAATATGAAATAAAAAATAATGTAAATTTGTTCGCAAAATTTAATTTATGGAAATTATCGAAAATCATAGGAAACCCGCAATTTTGAAGCGGGGAATACGACCACAAATGTTTGTTTTGAAACCTAGACGGGGATTGTTTTTATAAAAAACAAAATGTTTTTAAAATTTAAAAAAAAATTTTTTTTAATTTTTTTCTAATTTCGCCTTTAAAAACAAGTAAAACGGATACTTTTTTATTTTTGCCCCCCATTTTAAAGTCGGAAAAATAAAATGTTTCAATTTCTTCAGGAAAATTATGTCCCCATTTATGCAAATTATGGAAAATCGTAGGAAAAACGCAATTTTGAAGCGGAAAAAACGGTCACAAATGTTTGTTTTGAAACCTAGACGGGGATTTTTTTTAAATCTAAAAAACAAACCACTTTTTTACATTTTTTCTAAATTTGACTTTAAAAACAAATAAAACAGAATCATTTTCCTTTTTTCCCCCCAGTTTAAAGTCAGAAAAATAAAATATTTAAATTTCTTCAGGAAAATCATGTCCCCATTTATGCAAATTATCGAAAATCTTAGGAAAAACACAATTTTGAAGCGGGTAAAACGACCAAACATGATTGTCCTGAAACCTCGACGGGGACTTTAAAAAAAAATTTTTTTTAATTTTATTTTAAAAAAAATATAGTTTTAAAAAATAACAGTTTTGAAAAACTTTTTTTTAAATGCGCTTTTAAGCCAACTAAAACACACTACATCTTTTTTTCCTTTTCAAGCACTATATAAAAATCATTTTCGGGCTCCTTTTTTTGAGACCCAGAGGACGGAATAAGTCCGATATCCAAAAATTTTTGTTGTTTTTTTACACTCCGGTTCACTTATTTAAAGGCACTACAAATTCCATATTCAGCAGCCTGTATCTTTTGCAGTTTGTAACCGATTACAGAATTTTAAAATGGAAATGGAAGGTAGATATCTTGGAATATAAAAAAAATCATGACAATAGTGGTTTCTTAACTAAAGAACTTTTTTTAAGCAATTTATAAAAAAAAGTCCAAAAATGTGCTATGTTTTTGGTTCACTTGAATAAAGGCACTTTAACTAATTGTAATGAAAAACTGTTTTTCTTGTTTTTTTTTAATTTATTTTACTTTATTTAAGAACTATTTCGGGTTTTCATTGAGAGATAAAGAGAATTTATGTAATCCAACGAAATTTGATTCCAAGCATCCTTAATGGCCTGAATTAGTGACTGTTTGTCATCAAATTGTCTACCTCCTTCATAGACCTTACGAGATAGCCAACCCTAGACATTTTCGTTAATGTTTAGATCTGGCGAATAGTGTGGCCAGTCAAGAATATTAACATTTTGGCTTGCAATGAACTCCTTTATTACTCTGGCGTTGTGTATAGGGGCATTATCCTGTTGCAATATCCAAGATATGGGACCGAATAGTTCACCGAACTTCGGAAAAGCCGATTACAATAACGTTTTAGAGCTTGCACCAGTCATTTTTGCACTTTGAAATTCAAGATCGCTGGTGCCATAGTACGTAATAGAAACCCCACACCATAACGCCGCCCTCTCGGCTGTGATGTCGATTCGAAAAACGCATTTCTCTACTCAGATCAGTAGCCATCAGGCCCATCCGTAAATACAATTCTTCTCTAGTCATTTACATGACCTCTTGGTTGCACATCCCATACCATGTAGTCTCTTGCGAATTGAAGCCGCTTTTCATTACGAGGAGCATTAAGTGACGGCGTTTTTTGTAATTTCAGGTATTTATTATCTTTATATACATATATGTATAATTCTACTGCACGTGTGTTTGTGACTGAACTCGTCCTAAACTTCTGGACCGACTCGAATAAATATTTTTGTATGCGTTTGGGTGGCGCCCTGGGTGGTTCAGATTTACTATTCGGTCCAATTGGACAAAGGGGCGTGGTACCTCCCATACAAACCACAAATTAAAAATCCATTATTTCTGCTTCTGCTAACGGTATTTGAACAAAATTTGCAGGACAACGTTTGCCGGGTCAGCTAGTATTTTATATTATTAGAAGCCATTCGAATGATTTTTCTTTTCTCATACGTAGATAAAGACAATGAAACCCTTCCTTTAACATTTTTTCCATACCCCTCGGGTTCCTTGATGTAATTGTCGACAACTGTTGAGCTCCGTCCAATTTTTTTAGCTATTGCGCGGTTAGAATAACCTTCAGAACGGTAAAGATCGGTTTTTGCAGATAGATTTAAAATTTGTTGTTTTGCCATTTTGACTCGTAAAATGATTAAGATGTAATAAACTGTAATAAACAAACGCTCCCTACAAAAAATCATCGCTTACTTTTAAACTAATAAAAAAATAATAAAGTGCATTTACTCAACTGAACCCAAAAAAGTCACATTTTTGAACTTTTTTATAAATTGCTTAAAAAATGTTCTTTAGTTAAGAAACCACTATTGTCATGATTTTTTTATATCTCAGTATGTCTAACTTCCGTGGCCGTCGGTGGTGCAATGGGTAGTGTGCGCGCCTCTTGTACATGAGATCCTGGGTTCGAACCCTGCTCTGACCACCTCCAAATTTCTTTCGGCGGCGGTCACCTCGCATAGTGACGGCGACACTATCCAGTATATAGCCATGAAAAAAAAGCTTCTCAAAAAATACCGTTCGGTATCGGTGTAAAACTGTAGGTCCCAATCAGTGAGTGAACACTGGAAAGCGCACAGCTCAGTGATTGTGAGAAGCTCTCCCCTGTCCCTTCATGGGATGTAATGGGAAACAATTTTTTTTTTTTTATGTCTAACTTCCATTTCCTTTTTGAAATTCTGCAATCGGTTACACTGAAAGAAAAGCGCTTCATAGAATCAACGAATGGGTTACATTAATGGGTTTATATTGATGCAATGAAAAGTTTATTTGATGCTATGAAATGTTACATTACCTCAATGAATGAAAAAAATTTCCAAAAATCAAAAAATTCCGAAATCCAAAATTTGAAACAGAGATATTGCTCTCCCTGGCCCCGTCCCAGAAAACCTAATAATCGTCGAAAAAATCCTGACACAATAAGCCCGAACTTTGGAGGCCCATAACTCCTAAAATAAGAATTCTCTATAACTTTTGCATTTTACATTTTTTGCTTAGAATCGTGTGTTCTACCCCCCCCCCCCCACCAACATTATTTTCTGACCATTTTTGGACCCCAAAGGACAAAAAATTTGTTTTTGAAATCCCCTTATTTTGCTCGATTTTTATTTTTTTTAAATGACGCGGGGTGCATTTTTCCAAATAATTTACATGATAGTGTGGCAAAAGTTAAAATTGCATTTAGTTATGGAAACTGTCTTATACCATCAATGAAACATATTCATACCATGAATGAAGCCGGTTCATACCATCAATGAAACCTGTTCATACTATCAATGAAACCTATTCATACCAACAATGAAACTTGTTCATACCATCAATTAAACGTGTTATACCATCAATGAAATATGTGCATACAATCAATGAAACATATACAGGCCTTCAATGAAACATGTTCATACCATCAATGAAACCTGTTTATACATTAATGAAACATGCTCATAGCATTAATGAAACATGTTCATCATAACATCAACGAATATATTTCATTACATCAACGGAACGGTTTATGATATAAATGTAACATTTTTCTTTAATACAATGATAATGTTCCATTCCGGTTAGAAAGTTTACATTAATTTCAGATCTATGAAACATTTTTCGGTTAATGTAACATTGTTCATAGCATTAATGAAGCCCGACATTGGCTCAAAAACAATGACACTTTTCATTGATGCAATGTAAGAATTCATTAATGGTATGAAGGTTTTTCTTTCAGTGTACAAATTGCAAAAGATACAGACTGCTGAATATGGAATTTTTAGTGCCTTTAAATAAGTGAACCGGAGTGTATTTCCCATATTTTGATCGATATTTCGATTTTTTTCGGGAGGAGTTTTCTCAACCCGTTTTCGGGACTCTTTATTCGACACCATGGGTCCGATCGTTAAAAAATTTTTTGATTTCTGAAATTGCTATATTTTACTCGATTTTCGGTTTTTTTGAGCCGGGCCCGGATTCATGCATTTTTGCCCATACACAAGCTCCTTGAATAACAACATGAAGGCTGTCGACTTTCACAACAACATAACTTTCATTTAAGGATGTTTTTTCTTTTTGCGTTCTCACTCTAACTGTATAGAAGTTTTTTCCCTTTCGCTATTTGTTCTTTTTACCTTGGGTTTTTTGTTTTTGTACGCATGCACTTATGACCTTGGCAGTTACTTTTTATTTTAGAATTTTCGTTGAATATTAATTTTTTCTCCGTCTAGTTTTTCGAGTTTGCATTTGCTCCTCAACAACTTCTTTTTTATAGTGTAAATTTAGCACAATTTTGTCTAGGTTTTTTTATTTATTGGTTCCCCATGTAGGAATGACTGTACCACTCCGTTCACTTTACCATCAATTTTCTCCAAATAAAACACTTGTTATTTATAAACAATAACAAAAGAATAGTTTATTTAAATGAATTCAGCTTTAGTTTGATTAAAATGAAAGATTAAAGTAAATGATTGAATTATTAAATTATAGAAAAGTCACTCAGTCACTTGTGCGCATACAACTTCAAAGACTTTACTCCTTGGCGTCTGTAAATCAACTCTCGGTTTTCTTTCTTGTTCATTCGTTTTCGTCTGTTTTCTTTTTACATGTCACAACCTATGACCTTCGTTTAGTTGTTTGTCATTTAGAACTTCGTTAGAGTAGGCAGTTGTCAATCTTGTTAGTTTTGGTAAGTTCAGGTCGATTGGAAGTGGCACCCTACATAAATCTCTTAGTCGACGACTGGAGCAGAAAGTTTTACTATACTAACTCAAAACACGTATTAGTCATCCACCACCCAGAAACAGTCTTTCACTGGGTTACGGTTGGGACTCAAAGTATCATTCGATACACAACATATACAAAACTATTGTCCCAAAATTTGTTTAAACAGCTGGTTCAGAAAGTCTGTAGCAGAATAGAACTAACCATTAACTTTGCTACGCTATAAATGTGATGGGTGTGCGGTACCAAACTCTAGTTCACGTTAAAGAATTCATTGTGCAAGATGTTGATTAAATTCCAAATTATCTTTGTAATTAATTTGCTGGTTCTCAAGTTTGGATCTACCGCTGACGCGATCAAACCCCGCATTGTTGGAGGATCACCAACTACAATTGATCGGCATCCCTACATTGTGCAGTTGAGAGCTGTCAATGGTGGAGCATTTTGTGGTGGAACTCTAATCACACGAAAAGTTGTTATCTCAGCGGCACATTGTGTCTATAATAAGGATTACCAGAAAATTGAAATTGTCGGCGGAACTAGTAAAGTAAATGGAATTGGTGTAACTCGTAGAATTGCAAAAGTTACCATACATCCAGAATACAAACCCGATGACTTTGTATCTGACTTGGCTGTTATCGAAATGAGAAAACAAATGGTGGGCACGAATATAAAACCGATCCCCCTATGTGGTGCACCACTACAAGCGGGAGCTGTTCTTAAAGTCTCAGGGTGGGGTACATTGTCCGAGAATGCCAGAGGAGTGCCAGTGCAATTACAGACTGTCAATTTGCGAGTTTCGCCGATGGCAACGTGTAAGCGGGAATTCGGTCGTATGGCGAGGAAGAATGTGTTTTGTACTTCTGGTGCTCAAGCTAAAGGTCATTGCTATGGAGATTCAGGTGGTCCTGCGGTGTTCAATAACCAACTGTGCGGCGTCGTGTCCTTTGGTCGGAAATGTGGAATGATTGGTTATCAGTCGGCATATGCAAGTATTTATCCATTACGTTCTTTTATAACCAGGGTAATACCACGCAGCAGAAACTATTGAAAATTAAGTAAATACGTCATAACTCTTTGTTATATGGAATAAATAATATATGTTTTGAAATACTACATGCAACAAGGACAACAATTATTTTTAATCCGATAGAAGAATCGATTGTAGAATCGATTCCAGTGAATCGAGTGCAGATATTAATTTGTTCCGAATATATTACAGGTTAGCTCGAGGTACGTATGTCAATCTCCTTTCGATAATTATGGTGAATTGTGCCACCACAACTACTACTGAAATTTTAGTCGTATAAACCGACTTAAAAATATCCTCACCCTAAGACATTCATTAGGTCCGAGTTGCATTAAAAAACAATTTTATGTATTTTTTCCAGGCGATCATAATGTAGTGGCCAAGTGTGTTTGGGGTTTATCCTGACTTCCATACAATTATCTGCCCAATATTTGCATGGTAATTTTTCTTCGGCGGCGGTCACCTCGCATAGTGACGGCGACACTATCGAGTATATAGCCATGAAAAAGCTTCTCGAAATACCGTTCGGAATCGGTGTAAAACTGTAGGTCCAATCAGTGAGTGAAAACTGGAAAGCGCACAGCTCAGTGATTGTGAGAAGTTCTCCCCAGTCCCTTCATGGGATGTAATGGGAAACCATTTATTTTTTATTTCAGGTACAAAAATAGACGATGCGGATTTGTCCATTTGCAAATGCTCAGCAGCTTTTGGCAAAATATTGCCCAGTACCAAAGATCTTTAAGACCGTTTGTGGTTTGCGTGAGATAACATGTCGATCAACCGGAAAGCCGCCCAAATTTGGGCAATAACAACATTATTCATTTTCCATAGCAGAGTGACATTTGACGAAACAATTTTAAGTTCTTTAACGGTTTTAAAATGGATCTTTCCAAAACATATACACTTTTTGCCCAAGTAGACTACGCAGAAAAAAAAGATGACTGTAAAACTTTAACAAAACAAAAGGGGGTACGTGAAAAATCTCAGCACTCATTTACATTTTTCATTGATATACTGACAAATTAGTCAAATATCGACATGAAAATCGACAAATGGTACCAACAAAAAAATTCATAAGAAATACCCCAATATTTAACGAAGTAAATGCGATACGAACAACCACAAAACTTCAGTTAGAGATAACTTTGTACAGGCAGTCGGTGGCGTTACGGGCTAGACGCAGCCCGAAACGACGCTGTGTCACAAACATCGAAACGATCTTCCAGTGGTTGTGAGTTCGAATCCTACCGCGGCTGTTTCATTTTTTTTTAAATAAACTAAATTTCTAAAAATACTTTGGATCGCAGAAAACTGAGATACAATTTAGTTTGTTAATATGTCAAATTCTTCATCGATTGAAAACGAAAATATTTTTGATAAATAACGTATAAATATTTTCGTAGATGTGTGAAATTTTGCATCGATTGAAAAATCATATTTTTCCAATAAACAACCTACAAATATGGTAGCTGATGTGCGATTTTTGTTTATCACAGGATTTTCAATTAAAATTTTGTTTGAATTTTCGAATTTTTTAAATGAATTGAAAAATAATTTTTTTCTGTGTAGAGATGGACGCGAGCCACGTAATTCGTGTGAATCACGCGTGAGTGTGAGTTGGTCAAAATTTTGCTCAAATGAGCGTATGTGAATGTGAGTAGCGAAAAAATCTTTACGTTGGAGCGGGAATGAGTCCAAACTTTGCGTGAATTTAGCGTGCGTGAGCTCCGTTTTCGCGCCAGCCACGAATATCTCCGAATGATTGATTTCATTTTATTTCGACTGCCTTTCTTACTTCTTTGTTCAATAAAGTATTTTTGGAGAATTCTAATATCATTTTCCTCTACAAAGCTTCGCTAATCATCTTCTGTACTACAAGGAGCTCGGCAAACACGAGGGACTGTGTTCTACGTCTGAAAGGGTTCTAGTGGAAATAGAAGCAAACTTCTTTGAGATAAATCTGACAAATGTTGTTCCTGTATAAAAGGACTTTGTTTATTTGGTAATTTCATTAAAAACTACACCTAATTTAATTGAGGGATTTATAGTTACAGATTCACCAAACCAAACGATAAACTGCTGGTTGTGCAGAATTTCATTTTCTCAAAGTATACTTGAAGTTTATCCGGCCGCTAACGATAACAGGAGGTCTAAGCAAATCACAGACATGTCTTTTATGAGCATGGTCGATAACTTTTTATCTGATTGATTAATTTTGAAAAAGTATTACCAACAAATTTTATGAACATCTACTATCTATGAACAACTACTTCGATTACATTGTTATTTGGTATCACAAAGGGCAGATAATAAACATCAACGATAGCTGATGTTCGTGGTCATGAATGACAAGTCTGTCTTACGCTTGAGGCCGACTAATAGTTTATCGCTACGATAAATATAAACAGCTGACAACTGTTGACAACAACTGTTTGATTTTCATGTTGTTATGATTTAAGTATTTGACTTTTGAGACAAAAGTCACCACGGTTACTATTTGACAGCAATGTGACAATTGTAACAAATCGGTATTCTGACACAATTTTTTGTTGACAAAAGTAACAAAAATTGTTACCTGCCAAAGAGGAGGTAACAGCGCATGACAGCTGTTTTATTTTGCCGGAAAAATCATTTTATAAATTCTGCAAGTAAACAATAAAACTGTATACGAAAAAAATAATAATATATTTTGTACCAAAACGACAAGAGGGCATAATTAAATGAAGGAAGGACTTTTGTTACTTTGTCCTAGGAAAATGGAGCAGAAAGAAGAAAGAACTTGATTTTGAGTTAGAAAGATTGAAAAAGCGCGAAAAGTATTAAAAAATAAATGGTTTCCCATTACATCCCATGAAGGGACCGGGGAGAACTTCTCACAATCAGTGAACTGTGCGCTTTCCAGTTTTCACTCACTGATTGGGACCTACAGTTTTACACCGATTCCGAACGGTATTTTAAGAAGCTTTTTCATAGCTATATACTCGATAGTGTCGCCGTCACTAAGCGAGGTGACCGTCGTCGAAAGAAATTTTAAGGTGGTTGGAGCAGGGATCGAACCCAGGATCTCCTGTACAAGAGGCGCTCACACTACCCATTGCACCACCGACGGTAACGAAAAGTATTACAAAACTTTTAACGTAAATATCTCCGGTCTTTCAAGGGATATTGAGTAATATAAAAAAAAAAATGGTTTCCCATTACATCCCATGAAGGAATCGGGGAGAGCTTCTCACAACCAGTGAGCTGTGCGCTTTCTGGCTTTATACAGACCTACAATTTTACACCGGTTCCGAACGGTATTTTTGGGATGCATTTTCATGGCTAAAGACTCGATATTGTCGCCGTCACTATATGAGGTGACCGGCGCCGAAAGAAATTTTAAGGTGGTCAGAGCGGGGATCGAACCCAGGATTGGATTTCAAGTACAAGAGGCGCGCACACTACCGATTGCATCACCGACGGCCGCCGAACCAAATTGATCATGCGGTAATTGATGGAAGGCAGTCATTCAGTGTAATGGACGTACGAGTGATCAGATGAGGTAACATTGATTCTGATCACTACCTGGTAGCAGCAAAGGTTCGCACAAGATTAAGTAGAGCGAAAATCGTACGAAACCAGACGTAGAGGAAGCAATTACCAGAGGTAGCCACAGCCTACTCAAGAAAGCTCTCGCATCTTTTGATACAGAACCCACTACCTCCTGAACCCGACTCTATAAAAACTGCGGCAACAGCCGTACTTGGTTTTGAAAAACCGCTTCGTAACGAACCATGGTACGATGAAGAGTGTGGCATTGCAAATGAGGAAAAGAATGCTGCACGCATAGCAATGCTTCAGTCAATTGCAATGCTAGCTGCGACTAAGCGGTATTGGGAAAAAAGGTGGTAAACCGTCTCTTTAGGCGTATGAAACGGCAGTGCAGAAAGCGCGAGAGTGAGAAAATTGAGATATACTGAAGGAAGAACGAAGCCCGAAAATTCTACCAAAAAGTCAAAAACGGGACTAATTGACAAGGTTCAGTGCCCCCCTTCTGTAAAGACAAGGACGGAAATCTCATCGCACATGTGCAGAGCATGTTGGGAATATGGAGAGATCATTTCTCCTCGCTCGATTACCCACCTCCTATCCAAGACGGGGTTAGAACAGCTATTGCAGGCTGAAGAACAACAAAGCCGCAGGAGCCGATGGATTGTCGGTGGAGCTGTTTAAGGCTGGGAGAGATGAGCTGATAAGGTGCATGCATCAGCTCATTAGCAAAATTTGGCTATATAAATGCGTGCCCGGTGATTGGAGGCTTAGTGTACAATGTACCGTTTTTAAAAAAGATGACCCGAGTCTCTGTGGCAACTACCGTGGAATAAGCCTTTCATGGCCCTATAGTGCACAACGGCGATTATCGGCGACGAATGAACCATGAGCTGTATGAGCTTTATCCCGACATTGACATAGTTAAGCGGTTCAAAATAACGCGATTGCGCTGTCTAGGCTATGTCAGTAGAATGGATGAAGACGAACCTGTACGAAGGGGTTTCGGAACCGAACTCCAAGATTCCGCTGGAGGGATCAAGTTGACGAATCCCTTCGTTTATTTGGTATTACGAACTGGAGAGATAAATCAAAATATCAAACTGGTTGGCAAAATATATTATCTTCGTTTTGTGAGGTCCCTGACCCACCGGGGTTGTTCGCGACGGGATAAGTAAGTAAGTAAACTTGTTACCATAAGATTCTGTGAGCCCTACTTAATTTCTAGAAAACGAAAAAATAATATGATGTTTTTAGTCATATCGTCTGTTACTTAATTCAATTTGAAACATTTACAGTGACGAGCAAAATTGTAACAGGTTGCCCATAGTAGAGGTTTAACTTTAGAACTAGAACATGTTTTGAATTGTGGATATGTCACCTGGTCTACGGTCGGAAAATTGATTTTTGTTTTTTGGACTAATTTTATAGAACATTTAACGCTCTCTTCAATGAAACAACCTGCAGACTACTAAATTCTTTTATTTTGCTGCAAATTGCACATGACGTTTGAAAGAACGTGGCTTAACTCGTAATCTTTAACAGCATTTTTCTCGAAAAGCTGATTTCTGATCATAGGTACCTTTTCTTTGACCAGGTAACATATTATAAGTGAATTTGACGTGTGACACGGCAAATTCGTGTCACGCATGCACCTCTGCATAAAACATGTGTTTCAATGTTATTTCTTCTCTGACAAAAATTTTTCAAATAAAAATTACATGAGGTGTCAGGGGACACCCGGTTGGAACGAAGTTCATTTCGCTATATATTATGTACTAGTTAGTTCCAACACGCCTAAAACGCCAGTTGAAAAATTACTGTAATTTAAATGGAACTTTAAGAAAAGATACTTTTTGTAAAATGGTAAATTTTTTTTAAGAAATTTTATATTTATTTTTTATTTTCTCTTGCCCATCTCTAGTGTAAACTAGGGTGTATTGAAAAAAATTTTTTTACAACGGTTTGCTAAAACAATGCGAACAGAAAATCTGATTACTGGAACGTCAAATTGCTTTTTTCACTAGGGTACCTACACTCCCCTACCGGCCGTTGTACTGTCGATTCCTATCTGATGCTTTTTTTCTTAGTTTTGTCTGTAAATTTTCAGTTTTCAGCCGTGTTCAACAACCGAAGCCAAATTTTGGTTACGGAAACATATGTATTATATTAATCTATTAATCATTGTGTCATATACATACATGTACTATTGGATAGCAAACACAATGTGTTTGGACCCAAGTACACTATATTTGCGACAAACTACAAACACGTTATATTTGTATCCAAACACAAAAAGCAGGTGCTTCAGAGTGTAGTGCATTTTGGAAAAAAAAACAATATTTTATGGGCCCATACTTCGGGTCATGATAAGCATAAAAAAGAGAATATATTTTCAACATTTTGACAGAATATGGTTGATCAAGACTTACAAATATTGCGTGAATTAAAATAACACTGTGACACAAATGAAAGGAATTTATTTCGGGCCTCAACCAAACTAAAAAATTGAGAAAGTACTTGCACGTGGCATCACAAAACCCCGCTCGGTTTTGCCCCTATACGTAACAATATTTTTTTACAGTCCGAAGAAAATTTTGGAGGTGGGTCAGGGTCCTATTTCAATTTTACTTCAATAAATCCTAAACGGCTTGAAATATTGCATTACAACCTTTGACAATATTGTAGCCATTTTCCCATTCTACAATTCCCTTTAATATATTTCTAAGCAAAAGTAGGCTGTTAATCGATTATTTCACGAAACGTCAAAAACAAATTTCACATATTGTACGGTAAATAAATTGGGGTAGCTGTCTTCAAAAGAATTGTAGCTTACTCACCGACGAATTAGTAGTTTTGTAAAATGATACTGCTTAAGATGCGATGTAAAGGGCTTTTCAATAAGAGCGCTACAAAGGTTTTTTTAAATAAAACAAAACCGGTTTTAGATGCCAATGAAATTCTTTATTCCTGTGAAAGTACGTTCGATGCTATTATGTATGGAACTCGAATTCTTTTGCATGGCCACCACGGGCACGCTTGCAGAAGTCCAGACGCTGAACCCAATTTTCGACGGTTTACAAGCATAAATCGGCCGATACTGCTGCAATTTCACGTTCGATATTCGTACGAAGTTCATCAATCGTCGCTGGATTGTTGGCATAGACCATAGACTTGACCTAGCACCACAGGAAATAATCTAAAGGCGTCAAATCGAACGATCGAGGTGGCCATTGGACTGGGCCATTTCGTGAGATAGCACGTTCACCAAACTTGATTTCCAATAAATTGATTGTGGCATTCGCTGTGTGGCTTTTGGCGCGGTCCTGTTGGAACCACATATCCTGCAAGTCCATATTATTCAATTGGGGCCAAAAATAGCCGGTTATCATTAAACGGTAGCGATTCGCATTCACAGTAATGTGCCGGTCTAGATCATCACGGAATAAGTACGTCCCAATGACGCCGCGGCCCATAAACCGCACCAAACCCTAATTTTTTCGGGATGCAATGATGACTTATGGATTACGTGTGGATTGCTGTCTGACCAATAACGCATATTTTGCTTATTGACGAAGCCATTCAGCCAGAAATAAGCCTCATCGCTGAGGATGATTTTCCGATGAATTCCGCTCTTAAAGTTGAGGCCACTGACTCCAAATTTCGGTAGTAAATTTTAATAATTTCGGCTCCTTGTTGGCTTCCATGATGAAATAGCAAACCTTACTGAAGAGAAATGTCAAAAGAGCGGGAAAAAATATGGCGTCGTTTGCTGTCCCTATCGATTTACTTTTGTAGCGTCTCTGTTGAAAAACCCGTTACATATGTATATTTACATATGTCAATACTAACTTTATTTAAAGTACACTGTATATAGGACTGTAATTTGAGCATCTTATAGGGTGACTCGATTGTTGTTTTGGTTACTTGAAAAAGCTCTTAAAGATGTGACAATTACGAACAAAAATGCTAAAAACAGCCATATTTTTGTATTATGTGACCATTATTACATTTGTGTGTTAATAGAATAGAACGGGAAAATAGCTACAATATTCTTAAAGGTTGTAATCCAATATTTCAAGCTGCTTAGAATTTATTGAAGTAAAATCTGAAATAGGACCCTGACCCACCTCCAAAATTTAGTTCGGCCTGTAAAAAAAAAATGTAATTATAGGGGCAAAACCGAACGGGGTTTTGTGATACTACGTCCAAGTGCTTTCACAATGTTTTGGGTTGGTTGAGGCCCGAAACCCACTGTTGCACAGTGTAATCTATTAAATTTTTGAAAATAAATTATTCTAGTTATACTCGTCGTGATACGTTGTTTTAGCCCCATATCGGCAAAAAATTATTTTTGTTATATCCAAATACACTATGAATCGTAACTTCAATGGCCGGTAGTGGTCTATATACGCTGAAAATCCATCTGTTTTGTTGTTGTTTGGATGCAAATACATCTAACGTGTATTTGGAGGTGGTCGAAAATATTATGTACTCGTGTCCAAACACATCGTGTTTCCGATTCAATATTACATTTTAGAGACACAATTATTAATATTTTGTATTCAAAATTAAAATGTTCGAGCGGTTGGTGGATTTTTTAAATAATTTTATTCTTCGATATTTCACTGTCCTTTTGGGTAGTATCCCTAGTTAGCATTTTGTGAAATTTTTGATCATATATGAGTCTTTTATGACTCCCCTGCGCGATAAAAACGATCATAAATGCACTCATTTTCTGATCATAAAATACTGTTTTGTCCGGAGAAAATGGTACTCTACCAGCGACTCTTCTTGAAGACTCTTTTATTAGTCGCTGTTCTGGTCAGTTTCGAGTCATCATATAATCATTTATCATTTGTTCGTCGTTTTTGTAATCATTTTCGAGTCATTTCTCATTTGTACTCATATTTTCAGGCGCGTAACTATTCAATCTCATTTTGGTTTTCAACTATTGGACTCTTGCTTCAATAACAATGCAAGTTTTCCCGCTATAACATAACGAGCACTTTACCATCAGCCTGATACGCGAAATATCATTGCAAAACAACGCTCAAAACAGGCATATTTGAAACGCCCGTATGACTTATTTCTAATTGTTGTATATTTTGTTAGTGTATGTTCAATAAAACACTTAAAAGCATACAGGACTTATATTCGACTCCTTTTTCACTTGCGGAACTGATTAAGCAGCAAAATAATCAGTAAAAGTAGTCGAAGAAGACTCAGTTGGTTGATTATGATCTTCCATTGTCTTCCAAATGCTAACTGGGATCGTCAGGAAGATAAATCATCACTATATTAATGTGTTATAATATACGTGTTTGTGACCCAAGTATAGCTTTCTTTGGGATACAAATACAGCTGCAGTGGTTGTTGCATCATTTACTCTCTATTGAGAGGGAGAGAATAAAAGAGTTACAATGAGGGATTATTCACAGTCAAAGTTGTATGTGTGTAGCTGTATTTTTACATTATTTTTCAGTCAGTGATTCATTAAAATTCCTAAATGCGTGTGAAGATTGCAGATGAAGTGAGCATTTTTAAAACATTTGCTGCGTTTTAGTTTCATTACCTCAGTCGTCAATCGGACAGAGGATAGCAAATGCGCTTGGTTGACTATGTAAGCATGCTATGGAAAAAATGCGGATTACACGCTAAAAAATCAGTATATTTTGTTGTTTGGTTTTTGCGCTTTAGTGGTTGCTAATATACATATATTACATATTGGGGACACAATGATTAAAATGTTATAATATATGTGTTTGTGATCCAAATATATCTGTTTTTGTGTTTCAACTGCAGCTGTGTTTGTTGCACTGATTGTGCTCTCCAAGAGCGAAATATTTGTGATCAGTAAAAAGAATAAATAAGGGCTCGGATGGTTAAATGGTTTGTGATGTTGGTCTGGGTTTTGTATATGGCTATCGTATAGATGTGTGCTACCAAAGTGATAAATGAATTTGAGGGACGGAACTGGAAAGAGCAACAACGTGAAACTTTTTTTGTTTGTCCGAGCTTTTATCGCGAAAATCGGGACCGATTAGATAAACAAGTGTAATAATTTCACAACGTTTAAAGTATTGTTCTGATCAATTTGGGATCTTTCAGACATTTGTAGAGAAGGAGTCAGGCTTTCAGAATATTGCATTCAGAGATATCCTGTATCAATACAGTTGGTGCTACAGGGTTTCAAGGTTGTAGCCTTTGGTGTTTTGCGACCTTCAAAGCCTGCTACTTCTACACTTATGGGCCGAATACAAATATTTTTGTTTTCTTTTGAGAATTTACTATGTAAGACAAACTAAAAATGCGCGAAGTGTTCCGGAATATCTTTTACCGTTATTAAGACAGTCTCAATCAAAGTTGAAAATTTAAAATTTGTTCATTGACTTCTTTCAGTTATTTGTAAATATCGCGGTTATTTGAGGGCTCGTCGGTAGTGCAATGGTTAGTCTGCGTGCCTCTTGTTATGAGATCGCGGGTTCGATCCTTGCTCTGACCACCTTAAACCTCTTTCGGCGGTGGTCATCTCGCAAAGTGACGGCGGCACTATCGACTATTCAGCCATGAAAGAACTTCTCAATGTACCGTATGGAACCGGCGTAAAACTGCAGTTCCCAATCAGTGAGTATACAACTTGAAAGCGAACAGCTCACTGGTTGTAAGAAGCTCCCACCAATTCGTTCATGGAATGGTAATGGGAAACAATTTCATTCCAAAACATGTATTTATCATCCACCACGCAGAAACTGTGTTTCACTGGGTTACTTTTGGGACTTACAGTATCATTCGATACACAACATATACAAAACTATTGTCCCAAAAAATGTTTAAACAGTTGGTTCAGAAAGTCTGTAGCAGAAAATAAGTAACCATTAACTGAGCTCTGTTATAAATGTGACGGGTGTGCGGTACCAAACTCTAGTTCATTTTAAAGAATTCATTGTACAAGATGTTGATTGAATTCCAAATTATCTTTATAATTAACTTGCTGGTTCTTAAGTTCGGCTATACCGCTGACGCGATCAAACCCCACATTGTTGGAGGATCACAAACTACAATTGGTCGACATCCCTACATTGTGCAATTGAGAGTTATCAACGGCAGCCCATTTTGTGGTGGAACTCTAATCGCACGGAAATTTGTTATCTCAGCGGCACATTGTGTCTATAATATGGACTACCAGAATATTGAAATTGTCGGTGGAACTGGTAAAATAAATGGAAATGGTGTAATTCGTAGAATTGCAAAAGTTACCATACATCCAGAATACAAAGCCAGTGATTATATATCGGATTTGGCTGTTATCGAAATGAGAAAACAAATGGTGGGCACGAACATAAAACCAATACGCCTATGTGGTGCATCACTAAAAGCCGGAGCTGTCCTTCAAGTCTCAGGGTGGGGTGCATTGTCCGAGAATGCCAGAGGAGAGCCAGTGCAATTACAGACAGTCAGTTTGAGAGTTTCTACGAAGGCAGTGTGTAAGCGGAAATTCGGTCGTATGGCGAGGAAGAATGTGTTTTGTGCTTCTGGTGATCAAGCCAAAGGCCCTTGCTTTGGAGATTCAGGTGGTCCTGCGGTGTTCAATAATCAATTGTGCGGCGTCGTATCCTTTGGTCGTAGATGTGGTTATCAGTCGGCATATGCAAGTATTTATTCGTTACGTTCTTTTATAAAAAATGTAATAGCACGCAGCAAAAACTAATGAAAATTAAAAAAAATACTTCATAACTTTTTGTTATATGAAATAAATACATTGCAATACTACATGCCATAAGGACAAAAATTATTTTTACTCCGATTATAGAATCAACTCTAGTGCGTAATATCAGCAGAAAGAGAATATTACAGGTTAGCTTGAGGTATGTGTGTCAATGTCCTCCCGATAATCCTGTTGAATAGTGCCAAGACAAGCTAAATTCAAACTAATGCTGGAGTTTTAGTGGGATAAACCGACTTAAACATTCCCTCACCCTATGTTCTTCATTGAGTCCGACTTCCATTAAATAAAGTTTATATTTTTTCAGGCGATCAAAATTCAGTTGCCTAGGGTTTTTGGCGTTTATCCTGACTTCCAGACAATTGTCTGCCCAATATTTGTATGGCTGTCGGTGGTGCAATGGCTAGTATGCGCGCCTCTTGTACTTGAGCTCCTGGGTTCGATCCCTGCTCTGACCACCTTAAAATTTCTTTCGACGGCGGTCACCTCGCATAGTGACGGCGACATTATCGAGCATTTAGCCATGAAAATGCTTCTCAAAAATACCGTTCGCAACCGGTGTACAACTGTAGGTCCCAATCAGTGAGTATAAACCTAGAAAGCGGACAGCTCATTGGTTGTGAGAAGCTCTTCCCGATTCCTTCATGGGATGTAATGGGAAACCATTTTTTTTTATGCAAAAATAGACATGGCGAATTTGTCTATATGTAAATGTACAGAAACTGTTGCAAAACATTGCCCAGTACCAAAGTTCATTAAGAGCGGTTGTGGTTTGCGTGAGGTAACGTGTCGATCTACAATGACAACATTACTCATTTTCCATAGCAGAGTGACATTTGACTAAATAATTTTAAATTTTTTAACGGTGTTAAAATAACGGTTTTAAATCTATTTCGCACTAGTCAGCATATCTCTGAATGATTGATTTAATTTTATTTTGACTGCTTTTATTACTACAGTAGAATCCCGATTAACCGAACATCGATTATCCGAATATCCGGACTCATTCGTCTCGGTTCTGATTGTCAATTTAAAAATGTTTTGTTCATTCCCGCCTCCGACAGTGTACAACCGCTCTCCTTTGTTTTCGAGATAGTGTCTGTTATTGTTTCATTTTCTGTGATAGCGTTCACCTTTCGGTTGTCTTTTATTTTTGGTTACGTTTTGTGTTGCACATTTAAAATGTCCACGGGAAAAAGAGTAGTGTTGTCTCTTCGAGACAAAGAGAAGATAATTGAGAGTATAAAAAATGGTGAATCTGACAGTAAGTTGGCACAAATATATGGTGTAGGAACTTCTACGGTATCGGACATTAAAAAGAATTCTGATTCCATAATGAAATTCACCTGCGCGCTTGAGAAAGAAGATGGAAGGAAGCTCGCAACGTAAAGTCATGAAAAAATCTCAAAATTAAATTCTGGAGAATGCAGTTTTTACTTGGTTTTTACAAAAGAGAGCATGCGGCCAGTCCATATCAGGACCTCTGTTATGTGAAAAAGCATCCATTGAGCTGTGGATGGTTAGCAAGATTCAAATCTAGACATGGAATTCGAGATTAAAGGAGAAAAACTGTCTGCTAATGTTGCATCAGCCGACTCTTTTGTAGAGGAATTAAAAGAATTTCTAGATGAAAAAGAATACGATTTAGATTTTGAATACAATGCGGACGAAACAGGTCTTAATTGGAAAGCTCTACCAAGTAGATCATTAGCATCGCGTCGTGAAAATGCAGCACCGGGGCACAAAGTGAGTAAGGACAGAGTTACAGTTATGGTTTGCGCAAATGCTAAAGGAACACATCGATTGCCACTTATTGATAAATCAAAAAATCCACGCTGTTTCAAAAATGCTAAAATTCCCTTAACTTACGCTACCAACAAAAAGCGTGGATGAACACAGATATTTTTCTTATTTGGTACGAAAATACGTTTATTCCTTAGGTGAAGAAATTTCAAAAGGACGTGGGAAAAGAGGGCGATTTATTGTTGTTGTTAGATAATGCGCCAACGCAACCTTCCGCTGAGCAAACTCTTTGAGATAAATCTGATAAAATCTTGTTCCTGTGCAAAAGGACTTTGTTTATTTGCTAAACTCATTAAAAAAAAAATACACTTAAATTAACTTAGGGGTTTACATTTCAGAGACACGTTTCCGAAATATACTTAAAATGTTTCCGGCCGATAACGTCAACAGAAATTGAGACGCCGGTTAGTAGTTTATCGAAACCATAAATGTAAACAGCTGATAACTGTTGATAACAGCTGTTTGGTTTTCATGTTGTTATGATGTAAGTATTTGGGTTTTGAGACTGAAAAATAAACAAACATTCAATTAAAAATTAACGTTAGAGTTTTAGAAATTCAATCGATAGAAGTAATTGAGGAAACTCAACGTCAACTAAAGTCTACGAGAGTGTACCGAATTGACTTGCCAACGCATTTGACAACTTTTCTTACGTTTACATATTTTGTTTTCACGCCACGGCATCAGACTTTTTGTTTTCCATAATTGTCTTGCGTTCTTCCACCAGGTCAACAAGTAAATAGTCCTCAGCAACTGAGAAGTTCTTCCCGAAGTTTCTTTTTATTGTTTGCCACCATAATTTGAATAAATTGCTCTATACACAAAAACCATAATAATAATAAATTAAACAGCTGATATCTTACAGTGCTGATAATTACAGTCGTCCGAGTTGCCAGCTTAAAACATCTAATATCCTGGTAAATTAACCGGAGTATGTGAAAATGAAAAACCTTAACAGGTTAGTAAATAGACACTTTAACCGAACATTAATAAAATGGCCATAAGTGTAGTAGATGACATATTGCCGGTGGCGTAGTAAGGAGGGTGTACATTAGGGTGTCTCATCAATACAATTTTTTTTTCTTCAAGCTTTATTTGAAAGCTTATAGGGTAAAGTATTTTTAAGAATTATTTCTGATTTTTCGGAAGTGGTTTACAGTTCGCGGAAGTCAACTTTCCTCCAAAAATCGGGTATACCGGGCGTTTTTTAAATTTTACTTAAAACTCGGTCAATAACCATGAGTTTCTTAGTTTATAAGTCAATAATTTTGTAGCGAAACGTCCAAACTTTTATCGTTTATGCACAAACCACCAGTTTTGGCAATGATTTTCCTCAATAAGGTACCACGTATTAAATTTTTTCGTAAATTTTGTAAATAACGCTTTATATCTTTTAAAATTCCTACGAAATATTAAAAAACTAATGCTGCACTTTAAGAGACGTGTAAATTCCAAGCAATTTTGTAAAAAAAAATTTTGAATTTGCGGTTACTGTTCCAGAGTAATACAATTTTAAAACATTTTACCCATTGTATGAAACTAATAATATTATAATTTGTTTGCTATTTTTGCATCGGATGTGCTTTAAATTGAAATGTGCTTCTATGAAAATTTAAAATACTAACGATGCACTTTAAAAGATGGGTAAATTCCAAGCAATTTTGTAAAATAAAAATTTTAATTTGCAGTTACTGTTCCAGAGTTATGCCACTTTAAAACTCTTTACCTATTATATGAGCCTAATAATATTCTAAACTGTTTGTTTTTTTTTTCATCGAATTTGCTTTGAACATTGTATTATTGAAAAATCTACATGCGCTAAGTAACGACAAAGAATTGCACGTAGCAAAAAATGGCCCTGGCATCATATTGCAGGAACCATATATATGATTGCTTTCAAACATATTTATATATGTTTCCTGCAATATGTTACTGGTGCCGTTTTTTCTGCATGTAACCCCTTCGTCGTTACTTAGCGCATGTACATTTTTTCATGAATACAGTGCTTAAAGCAAATCCGATGAAAAATTGGCAAATAGTTTAAAGTATTATTAGTTTCATACAATGGGTAAAGAGTTTTAAAATGGCATAACTGTGGAACAGTAACTGCAAATTCAAAATTTTTTCTACAAAATTGCTTGACATTTATCCGTCTTTTAAATTTTCAAAGAAATTTAATGCAAATCCCATGCAAAAATTGCAAAAAGTTTATAATATTTTTAGGTTTATACAATGGGTAAAAGGCTTTAAAATGGTATAATTCCGGAACAGTAACAGCACATTAAAAATGTTGTTCTACAAACTTGCTTAGAATTTATCCGCCTTTTAGAATGCATCATTAGTTTTTTAAAATTGCATAGAAATTTTAACAGTTATAAAGCGTTACTTACAAAATTTATCCAAAATTTACGAAAAAATTTAATATTGAGGAAAATCATTGCCAAAACTGGTGGTTTGTGCATAAACAATAAAAGTTGGGACGGTTAGCTTCAAAAATGTTGACTTATAAACTAAGAAAATCATGGTTATTGACTGAGTTTTAACTAAAATTTAAAAAACGCCCGGATTACCCGATTATTTGGGGAAACTCGACTTGTGCGAACTCTAAACCTCTTCCGAAAAATCTGAAAAAAATCTCAAAAATACTTTTCCCTCTAAGCTCTGCAATCAAGCTTGACCAACCATGAAAATCGAAAAAGAAAAAATTTTTGGGACACCCTAGTGTACATTTTCGGATTTTTTGTTGTTGTTGTAATCGAATTCCCTGTTTGTCAGACATGTTACCACCAATGCATTTTTCTATATCTTCACTGGTACAGAAGTTAGCAAAAGTACCTATGTGTTTTCTTTAGAAAAATTTGGAATAAGTACCTATGCGCTTTATATCATGTCATTTTTCAAATACTTTCATATTTGGCTTAACTGTAGTTACACAGGGTGTTTCAAAAGTGACCACCCTATTGGAAGATGCTCTTATTTTTGCAAATGGCGACCAATGTCAAATCTGTTTTGACATATGTGGACTAGACAGATGTGGAATACAAGTAAACAAGCCATGGAGCGATACAGTCCCCGAGAACGCGGAATAATCGTGTCTATTTTTTTGCATAACAATTCGTTTGTGGTGTTGGCGCAGCGCGAATACCGTCGCCGATTCCCCGGCCGTCCGACACCGACTGCACAAACACTGCGCCATTTGGCCGCTATCCTTGAAGAGTATGGGACCACTCGAGACGTTGTCAGGAGTGGCCGGCCCCGTTCTGCCGAGAATATCGCCGCTGTTGCCGAGGATGTCGAGCTGTCGCCGGAAACATCGACCAGACGCCGTGCCTCGCAATTAGGCATCAGCTGGTCGTCCCTATGGCGAATTTTGGTCAGAGACCTGCGCATGTTCCCATACTAAGTCCAGTCCGTGCATAAGCTGCTGCCTGTCGACCGCCAAACGCGTGTAATCCACTCCCAAGCCATGCTCAATCTCGTGAACGAAGTGGACGATTTTTCCACCAAAATCATAATAAGCGATGAGGCTCATTTCCACCTAAGCGGGTAGTGAACAAGCAAAACTATCGCTTCTGGGGCACCGAAAATCCACGAGTGACGCACGATGAGCCATTACACCTGCTAAAAGTGACTGCATGGTCCGCTGTCATGCTGGAAGAGTCATCGGGCCATTTTTTTCGAGAACGCCGATGGTCAAACGACAATAGTGGACGGTGCCCGCTATAGGGCCATGCTAACCGAGTGTTTTCTGCCGCAGTTCGACGAATTGGGACTGGAGGACATGTGGTTCCAACCGGATGGATCAACGGCACACACTGCGCAAGCCACAACCGATATTCTGAAGACGGCATTCCAGGCTCGCCTCATCTCTCGTTTTGGCGATTTGCACTGGCCCGCAAGATCGCCCGATTTAACCGTTCCAGACTTTTTTTGTGGGGTTTTTTGAAGTTCCGTGTTTACGTAAACAAGCCCGAGACTCTGGAAGCCCTCAAGGTCAACATTCGACACGAGTGCGAGAATCTGTCGCCCGAAGTTCTCGCCGAAGTTATAAAAAATACCCTAAAATGAGCCCGTATGATAATAAATTGTGACGGCGCCCATTTAACCGATATCATCTTCTCAACTTAACCAATAAAATTCCAAAGGTTCAAATAAACATAATCAAAAAACAGAATCGAAGTTTTTCATTTAGAACAAAAATGAGAGCCAACCAACATGGGATGACTTCTTTTGAAACACCTTGTAGTAGGTATGAAAGTGAACACGCAATATTTCTTTTGTATGATATTTATTTCTCAAGATATGGGATTGTAAAACTTTGGTTTTTGAAATGTGGTTTTTTATTAAAGTATTTTTTCGAATTAAAAAAAAATAATAAAAGTTATAGTAAGGTGCACGATTGGTATAGAAAATTGTATGCTCTATTACGAAATTTAATCAAATTTGAAAAATTAAATTTCATGTGCAAAACCTGAAGTGACCATTTCAAACCAAAATTATTTTTTTTAAGTACGTCTAATTTTTTTTATGGGACATGGGACTGTCCTTGTAGGTGGAAAGTTTCTGATAGCCATTCACTTGGGAGTGGCCAGAAATGTATCCTTCAGTGGGCAGTCCAAGCAACGTACTACTTCCACACAGTACGTCCTGCCGTTACCTAGGTAAAGGGAGAAGGCGAAACGAATGAGCAGCTTGATTGGTTATGCGATCATTAATGCACCTCAGGATTATTAGGTTACCCTGTCACTGAAACTATTCGAAGTAGTGGACATATTCTTCTGTCCTTTGAAGGCGGATGAGCCAACACCCCTGGCCAACGGCGGATCAAAATTGAAGAAACCAAAACCAAAGATTCATAATGGGCGGCTGAAATATTATCATTCAGGCAGTAGGAATAATGTAAACTAAGGTGGGTTGGGTTTGCCTCCCGCCACCGATATATAGGCAATGAAAATTCACACGGAAAATAAACGAACGAACCCCTAACTGGTACGACCCCCGCAAACATTATAAGGACCACGATTTAAGGATATGTACCTGGAATGTGAGAACACTATACAGGATGGGTGCCACTTTCCAGCTGACGGATGTCCTCGAAAAATATAAAGCTGACATCATAGCTATCCAGGAAATGCGATGGACAGGATATGGTTGCTCCAGAAAGACAAACTGCGATATTTACTACAGCTGCCATAAGAGAAAGCACGAATTCGGGTGCGGATTTATAGTTGGCAAGGGACTGCGACACCTAGTTTCAAGGTTCAACCCAGTGAGTGAAGGCATATGCAGTATTCGCATACAAGCGAAATATTTCAACATCTCGTTAATTTGTGTGCACGCGCAGAGAGAGGATAAAGACGATGGGGGCAAAGAATCATTTTATGAGCGTCTGGAGGAAGTATACGAATACTGCCCTCACCACGACATTAAGATTACCCTAGGCAATTTTAATGTCAAATTGGGAAGGGAAAATGTCTTTCGACCAACCATCACGAATCACAGCCTACATACCACCTCCGATAATGGAATTAGACTGATCGACTTCGCCGCTGCAAAGAATGTGGTAGTTAGTAGCACACGATTCCGACACACGAAAATGCATAAGGCGACCTGGATATCTCCTGATCAGAGGGCAAATAACCATATTGATCACTTGGTGATGGATGAGAGACATTCTTCTAGTGTAATGGATGCACGTGTGGTTCGAGGTGCCAGTATCGACTAGGATCATCACCTGGTGGCTGCAAAATTTCGAGCAGGGCGAAAAAAGTACGAAGCCGAACAAGGGAAAGCTAGATATTGACAAACTACAAATACCGGAGATATCAATATCCTATCGACAGAAGCTCTCCTCCTGCTAGTACAGAATACCCCCCCCCCCCCTCCCGAGGACCCAAATGCGCAGTGGAAGCACATCTCCCATTCTTTGGAAACCACTGCAAGGACTGAACTTGGCTATCAAAACCGCAGACGGATAAGCCATGGTACGACGAAGAATGTCGCATTGCATCTGATGAAAAAGAAGCTGCACGTATGGCAACGAAACAGTCAGTTACAATACGTGCTACGAGTGAGCGGCAAAAGAGGCTGAGGAGGGACGACAACCAACTATTTAGGCGGAAAAATGCCAGTGGGAGCAGAGGGAGAGTGAAAAGACCAAATTGTGCAGGATGAATAATGAATCCCGAAAATTTTTCCAGATAGTAAGAAGATCGAATAACGGGCCGAAAAATAGGCTGCCCTTTTGCAAGGACGAGAATGGGTATCTGGTGATTAAGCAGCAGTGCACTCACACAAAAATTCGGTTGAGACAGGCGAATTAGCCGTAACCGAATTAAGAGGTTGTCTCAGCGGAATTAACGGTTGTCACAACCCCATTAGAGGTTGATACAACATCATTAGAAGTTAACACAACCTCATTAGAGGTTGACACAACCTCATTAGAGGTTGACACAACCTAATTAGAGGTTGACACAACCTCATTAGAGGTTCACACAACCTCGTTGGATGTTGAAACAACCTCATTAGTGGTTGACACAACCTCATTAGAGGTTGTCACAGCTGAATTGGAGGTTGGTACAACCGAATTTCACAAATTAATTATTAATCACAAATTAATTATTAAAGCCTTTTTTATAATAAAGTGGTGATTTATTTTCCTGTATTCTTATAAAAAAATTACAAAGCGAGAACATAACGTCACATACATCGGGTAATCTATAGAGTAATACATTTGTTTTACATGCCTCGTTCGTCCTTTTTTGAAGTCCCGGCGATCGTGGGATCCCGCAACAATTATGACGTGTTGCATCAGTTAATTTTGGTCCCAAACCATTTTGTATACAGACTCACATGAGCATTTTGCAGCATTCATCACATGACCAACCTTGCAAAACTTCAAAACTGTTGATATTCTTTTTAAAATAATATTTGATTATAGAATTTTAAACGTCAGTTTTGAAATACATAGAATTATGTTGTGGTAACCGAATTGAAAATGAATTCGGTTGTACCTACAGAATTCATGACAAATTCGGTTACAGCAACCTAATTGACGCCAAATTTGATCGTTGCAACCGAATTAAGGCTTGATTCGGTTATTATGACCGAATTGATACCAAATTCCATAGTTACAACCGAATTGATGCCATATTCGGTTACTACAACTGAATTGATGCCACATTCGGTTACTACAACCGAATTTTGTACCAATTTCGGTTGTTGCAGCCGAATTCATTTCAAATTCGGTTGTGTCAACCGAAATTTTATAGTATTTAGTTGACTGAACGAATATAATTGAACATTCAGTTGTCACAACCGAATCAATTATGAAACGAGGTTGCTTCAACCGAATTTCGGTTGTGGGGACTAAATTCTGTCGCAACAATCTTAATTCGGTTGCGGCAACCTATATTCGGTTGTAACAGCCGAATTTACTGTTGCTACAACCTCGTTCCAAACAATTAGTTCTCTGAGTTTGTGTGCTTAAAATGTGGAGAGACCACTTTTCTGCACAACTCTGCTCAGATTCTTCCACTGAAGATCAGGAGGTAATGATTGTTGAAGACAGGGTAGATTGTAGCCTCCCAACCAAGGCGAGACTAGAACGCCAATCGCCCGGCTTAAGTATAATAAAGCCGCTGGTGCGGATGGGCTACCCGCTGAACTTTTTAAGGCAGGTGGCGAAGTACTGCTAGCCCACATGCCTCAACTTATATGCGGCATATGGTTGGGGGAATCAAAAAGGGTGATCCGTGTGTCTGTTCCAACTATCGCGGTATCAGTCTTTTATCCATCACGTACAAGGTCTTGTCGAGCGTATTATGTGAAAGACTAAAGCCAATTATTGAAAACCTGATTGGACCTTATCAGTGTGGTTTTTGACCATGCAGGTCCACGACTGACCAAATATTCACGCTACGCCAGATCCTGGAAAAGACCCACGAAAAACAAATCAATACGTACAACGTTTTTGTCGATTACAAAGCTGCTTTCGATAGCCCCATACGGAGAAAACTGTACGAAGCTGTGTCTGAACTTGGTATTCCGTCAAAACTGATTCGCCTCTGTAGAAAGACCTCATTGAACCATTCTGTACCAAGCGAGGACTTAGACAAGGCGACACACTTTCGTGCAATCTCTTCAATATCTTAATGGAGATAATAATGAGAAAGGCTGCAGTAAATACGAACAAGACCATTCACACGAAAAGCCAAGCGACACACAAGGCGACAAGGAGACAAGGCGACACACTTTTGTGCAATCTCTTCAATATCTTAATGGATATTACAATGAGAAAAGCTGCAGTAAATTCAAACAAGACGATTAACAGGAAAAGCCATATGTTGCTGGCGTATGCTGACGACATACACATCATTGGGAGAAATTTGCGAGAAGTTACTGGAGTATTTCCAAGAATCGAAAAGTAATCAACGAAGGTGGATGTTGCTGATACGAGGGCAAGACAACATTTTTGGTATCAACGGCTAGAGAAACCTCTCGACTTGGTCCGCACTTGAACATCGACAACCGATTTAATTTTGAAGTGGTAGATGAATTTATCTACCTTGGATCCGCCGTGAACAAGGAGGACAACGTCAGCCAGGAGATAAATAGGAGAATTGTGCTTGCAAAAATCATCTCATCAAACAGTTTAAAAACAAAGCCCTCTCTCGAAGGACAAAAGTCCATCTATATCAGACTCCCATTTTACCTGTCCTAGCATATGGCTCCGAAACTTGGGTCATGTTGCAAGGGGATGAAAACACCTCGGAGTATTCGAGAGAAAAATTCTCCGTAAAATACATGGCCCTGTTAAAGAAAAGGCCGTGTACCTATAAGCTATATAATTTAAGGCAATTGCGTTGGCTAGGCCATGTTTTCAGAATAGATGAAGATGAGTAACCGCGAAGGGTTTTCGATAACGTAAACGATGGAAGCAGGAAAAGGGGACGACCAAGACTCCGCTGAAAAGACCAGGCAGAAGAATCCCTCCGCATCATTGGTATTTTCAACTGGCGAAATGAGGCGAAGGATAGAACCAGTTGGAGGAATATGTTGAAATTTGTTTAATTTGATTGTTTAATAAATATGTGTATGATATCTGACATCATGTGGCTGTAAACTATTCAATAAAAGTAAAGTTTTAGGATCCTGGTTGAGTCTTCTAATGACTATTCTGTTCTTAATTTCTTCGCATACCTATTTTTCCACCACTACATTTCCCTTGTCTGCCTTATCAAATATATACATATTTTTTGTTTAAGAAATTCTTGTTTTGTTCCAGTGTTCGCAGTGTGTATTTTTGCCCCTGTTTGCTAAATTGTGTTTGGTCATGTGGCTCTCTAGCATTGACGTCAATCACAACGTTGATTTGTTCCTAACGATCTGTTGTTGTTCTCATTCGTTTAATTTTCTAACACACTTATGTGTTCTTTTGTATTCTAGCAGTGCTAACCCAGTAAACCATTCTTACCGACGATTCGGATGTAAATTCTCTTAAATTTTATTAGATAACTAGCCGAAATGTCAGGAAGTTCTTCAGACATTTAAACGATTTTTCTGCACTTTGTCTGCCAGCCGATTTCGCAAATTCTCTGAAATTGCATTTGAGAATGGTTCGATATGTCTGAAAATTCTCTGACGGGACTTTTTGATTTTGTGTCAATACGAGAAACATGCGACTTTTCTGAACATTCTCTGAAAGGAACTTGGTTTGGCTTTCATCCAAAAACCATGCCCAAATGGCAAACTGTACATTTTCGTTGAATTTAATTGGTGTTTTTGTTTTGTCTTTCTGTCTTTTATTGACTATTATACAACCTCATGAGGTCAGATATCTTACACATATTAATTAAACAAACAAATAAATTAATTAAACTAATTTTAACATATTTCTCCAACTGGTTCTATCCTTCGCTTTTTCACGCCAGTTAGTAACACCAAGGATACGGAGGGATTATTCTGCCTGGTCTTTCCAGCAGAGTCTTGGTCGTCCTATTTTCGTGCTTCCATCGGGTATGTAATCGAAAACCTTTCGCGTTGGCTCATATTCATCCATTCTGAAAACATGGCCTAGCCACCGCAACTGGCCTAATTTGATTCGCCTGGAGATGTCCATTTCAGAATATAAATTATATAGCTCTTGGTTCCAGCGACGTCGGTAATCGCCATTTTCTCTAAAAGGACCATATATTTTACGGACAATTTTCGTCTCGAATACCACCAGGTGTTATTCTTCCGCTTGCGATATGACCCAAGTAAAATGAGAGGCTGGTATAACTGGACCTTTGTCCGTCGGGAGAGGGCTTTATTTTTAAACTGCTTGCTGAGCCCAAAAAAGCATCTATTTGCAAGTAAAATTCTCCTATTTATCTTCAGACTGACGTTGTTGTCCTTGTCAACGGCGGATCAAGGTAGATAAATTCATCTAACACTTCAAAATTAAATCGGTTGTCAACGTTCAATTGCGGGCTAAGTCGAGAGGTTTGTCTAGTCGTTGACACCATCAATTTTGTCTTGCCCTCATTAACACAAAGACCCACCTTCGCTGATTCTTTTTCGATTCTTGAAAATACTGCAGTAACCTCTCGCAAATTTCGCCCAATTATGTCTATGTCGTCAGCATACGCCAGCAACATGTGGCTTCTCGTGTTAATGGTCTTGTTCGTATTTACTGCAGCATTTCTCATAATTATCTCCACTAAGATGTTGAAGAGATTTTACGAAAGTGTGCCACTTTGTCTCAACCCTTCGCTTGGTACAGAATGGTTCAATGAGGTCTTTCCCCACTTTCACTGCTGATTTGGTGTTGGTCAGCGTCATTCTACAGAGGCGGATCAGTTTTGCCGGAATACCAAGTTCAGACATAGCTTCGTACAGTTTTCCCAGTATGGGGCTATCGAAAGCAGCTTTGTAATCGACAAAAAGGTGGTATGTATCGACTTGCTTTTCGTGGGTGTTTTCCAGGATTTGACGAAGCGTGAATATTTGGTCAGTCGTGCTCTTGCCTGGTCTAAAGCCACACTTACAAGGTCCAATCATATTTTCAACAATTGGCTTTAGTCTTTCACAAAATACGCTCGACAATTTCTTACATGCGATGAAGAAAATACTGATACCGCGATAATTGGAACATACACACGGATCACCCTTTTCGAATACAGGATATAATACACTGAGACTCGTATCGTCAGGTATAGATTCCCCCAACCATATCCTGCATATAAGTTGTTGCATGTGGGCTAGTAGTCCTTCGCAACCGACCTTAAAGAGCTCGGCGAATAGCTCATCCACACAAGGGACTTTATTATTATTAAGCCGGGAGATAGCCGATCTAATCTCGCCTTGGTGGCGGGGTGTACAATCTACACTGTCTCCTACAATCATTACCGAATGTTATTCTGGGGAACGATCTGAGCGGAGTAGTATGGAAAAGTGGTCTCTCCATATTTTTGTCTACATTCTGTTATTTTATGTAGTTCTGTCCCACTGTTTCTGTACTTTTTTGGTACATTGTGTACTTTTGCAAATTTTTTCAGATATAAAGGGTCCGCCAAATAACTTTTTTTTTTTGAAAATGCTATAAAAAAAACTACTGAATATTTTCTCAAATTTGTTTTTTATTTGAAAGTACAATCCTTCCGGTTAATAATGGAAAATAATTTCATTCAAATGGCTGCCTCGGCTGGCCATGCAGTAGACTACACGATCGGTCCAATTTTTAAGCACATTATCGATTGTGTGCAGCTGTATTTCACCAATGGCTTCACGAATATTGTCCTTTAAAACGTCAATTGTCTCTGGCTTGTTGGCGTAACACTTATCTTTGAGGGCACCCCACAAATACTAGTCCAACGGTGTCAAATCACAGCTCCGAGGTGGCCAAACGACATCAGCTCTGCGGCTGATAATGCGATCTTCAAAAACAGGGCGCAAAACATCGAGTGTAGCTTCGGCTGTGTGGCACGTAGCGCCGTCCTGTTGAACCAAATGTTGCCAATATCCTCCTCTTCAATTTTTGTGGACAAAAATTCGTTCAATATGGCCCGATAACGATCGCCATTGACTGTAACGGCCACTCCTTGCTCATTTTCGAAGAAAAATGGCCCAATTATGCCTCTGGACCAAAGTCCGCATCAAACAGTGACTCGTTTTGGGTGCATCGGCTTTTCAATGTGTGCGTGCGGGTTTTCTGTGCCCCAAATGCGTCAATTTTGCTTGTTTACATACCCGCCAAGATCAAAATGAGCTTCATCTGAAAAGATGATAAATCGGAATCTTCTGTAAGTCGATCGCAGGCCCATTTTTCCCATATTTCCCAGCGTTGTTCAAGCGTATACACAACCATATTCGTTCAGCGGAAGGATAAAACTAATTATCTGTCAAATCAGACATGAGCTAAGTGTTACCATTCACGAAATAAGCACCAGTTGAATAAAAAACGTTAGATGGCGGACCCTTTATTTCTTAAAAATAATAAATAATATTTTTTCTAAAAATAATACCTTTTCTTAAAAAAACATTATCTTTGAATAAAAGGTCTCTTTAAAAGAGGACCTTTTGGGGAAAATATAATACATATTCTTACAAAAAGGACCTAAAAATATACTTTTTTTTTTAAACTACATACATTGTAGAATAAAAAATTTCTTAAAAGAAGTTGTTTATTTTAAAAAACACATCTTAAAGATCCATTTAAATTACCGTATTTTCCAACGGGCACCTTAGACGAGATGGAAGTAACTAGTCCATAATATATAGTGAAAGGAACTTCGTTCCAACCGGGTCTCCCCTGACACCTCATGTAATTATTTTATTCTAATTTTCGCACCTGCTCTTGAGTCATATATTTTGGACTTTTCCTTACATGTCAATTGTGAGTAGGTGCGTTTTTCTATTACTCGTTTTACGACTTGTGGCGAGTGCGCGTGCGATTCTAAATCGCGGCTGGTTTCAACAACGCGGATGTAGGGTGCATACGGTTCTTCTAACAAAAACCCCTGCACATAAGTATATCTTGGCAAGAAAATACATGAGTATAGAATTAATCTAACCTTGAAATCTACATTTCTATCGAATGTATGAACAGTTGTTTTTCAATAAAGATATTTCTACAGAAACGTAGTACAGTACAACCATCGAGTCTTATAAAAATGCTGCGAGTATTCGATTCTATAGTTCATTTCGCAGTATCGACACCAACAAGATGATCTTCTCCGTGAAAACCGGTTTCCTAAGCATATGCGTTATATTTATCCTGTTTACTGTGATTGGTGGTGCCGTAGCGAAAAAGCCAATACGAAGATCTCGCATTGTGGGCGGCCAGAAGACAACGATAGACAAAGTTCCTTACATAGTTCAGATAAGAGATAAAGATGGCGACGCATTCTGTGGAGGAACCTTGATAACACCAAAATATGTTATAACAGCTGCCCATTGTGTCGATGGCATAGATAGTAAAACATTGACTGTCGTTGGTGGTGTCAGCACTATAAAAGAAAAGGGTGTTCAAAGTAAAATCACCAAGGCTACCATGCATCCAGGGTATAAAGCTGATGCAGGTCATTCGGATGTTGCTGTTATCGAACTGGCCAGTGAATTGAAGGGCAAGAATATTGCAACTATACCACTGTGCAAACAAAAATTAAAAGTGGGTGATTTTATTCAAACCTCTGGGTGGGGTAGACTAAAGGATAAAGTAGGCGGAATGGCCCACGATTTACATACGGTCCGTTTGCCCTTTATATCGCAGAAGGTATGCGAAGAAGCGTACGGTGATGATGTAAAAAAGAATATATTCTGTGCTTCCGGTGTGGAGCCGAAAGGAATTTGCGATGGTGATTCAGGAGGTCCAGCTATAGTTCAGGGTCAATTATGTGGTGTAAATGCATTTTCAGAATTTTGCGGTTCAGATCTGGATGCATCCGGCTTTATTGATATCAATCGTGTGCGCGATTTTATTGATAAGGTAATGGGTGCAAATGCCTTGAAAAAATAGAAATGCAAATATTTCTAGAAACTATGTACATAGGTATGTGCATATGGATATTATCAAAATTATGTAGATTTCTTTGAAATATAATAAATCCTAAATCGAAAGCGTATTTTTTTTAACTATTTAACAGGATTTACTCTGAGAGCACTAATGAAGTTTCATGTTGTAGAACTCAAGTATCCGTGAAATGACAATATTCGACAAATATAGCTCCTCTGGATTAAGGAATTTGGTAAACATTAAATCCTTGCAGCATTCCACGGTCACGTACAGAAAAATTCGACTATTTTTGGTGTTTATTTTATACCTAGTTCTTAATTGATTCGTCAAATATCTAATTTCTTTTCTACTATTTACAGATGATTTCCAATAACGACTTGACAACTTTTTTTTTAAAATAAAACGCAAACCATTTGAGATATTTCCAAAACTTTATGATCGACTTGAAATACAATCAAAACATTTATGAATGGAACTCGACTTCGTTCATATGGCCACCGAGGGCACGTCGGCAGCGGTCGATTCGTTGGACCCAATTTTCGATGACTCGATCACACATTTCGGCCGTAACGGCCGCTATTTCGCGTTCAATGTTGTTGTTAGCATAGGCCAATGATTTGACGTAGCCCCAAAGAAAAAAGTCTAGAGGCGTTAAATCGCACGAACGAGACGGCCAATTGACTGGTACATTTCTTGAGATAACACGCTCACCAAACTTACTCTTCAATAAATCGATTGTAACGTGTGCTGTGTGGCTTCTGGCACTGTCCTGTTGAAATCACATGTCGTCCAAGTCCATGTTTTCCAATTTGGGCCAAAAATAATCGGTTATCATGGAGCGATAACGATCGCCATTCACAGTAACGTGACGATCGTTATTGTCGACGAAAAAAATATGGCCCAATGACCGCACCACACTGATATTTTTTCTGGATGAAGTAGTGATTCATGAAGCACATGTGGATTTTCACAAAACCAATAACTCATATTTTGCTTATTGACGAACCAATTGAGCCAAATATGAAATTCATCATTTTGGCGCATCTTCTCCGGAGCCCAATCGGAGAACATACGTCGCGTCAAATGGTCCATAGGCTTCAATTCTTGAGTCAGCTTGATCTTGTATGGGTGTAAACCAAGATTTTTCGCAAAATTCCCCATAAAGTGGTCTTGGCCGCCTAAACGGCAGCGATATTTTAGTCACTTCGACCAACCCGTTGTGTTATTGGCACGGCAGCATCACACGATTAATATGTAAATTTTGCACGAAACTTGTTATTGCTTGTCTACTATTGCGAGAATAACGACCGAAAATTGGAGTTAACGAAAATTGGAGACCGAAAATTGGAGTTGCGGTCACCGACTCCGAATTTCGGTAGTTAATTTTTATAATTTGCATACGTTGTTCGTTCGAGTACCTTACCATGACGAAAATGTTGAGTTTGCTGAAAAAAAAGGAAAGTAATAGTTAGATGATCACTGTAATAGTACGTTCACAAATTAAATTCAAAGTTGGCAAGTACCTATTGGAAAACCCTTTACAATGCGGCAGAACAATAGTAAACAAACCCCGACACGTATGGGCCGGGTCGAGTCAACCAACATTGGAAATTATTGAAGTTACACATGGAGAAAAATTGTCTTAGAACTAAATTATAAATTGAAATCAGGCTTGCTGATGAGGAAAAAATATTTGCATTAAAACACATATTTATAATTAAATATAGGTTTTTATATTTTGACACGTGCAGACAAATATTTTGACACGTACAGACAAAGACATAGTTGAATTTAAATCTATATAATAAATAGTAATCAGTAGTTAAGTACAGTTTAACTAGGTATTAGCTATGGTTTCTTTAGTCCACAACCTTACAATTCCAGGTATCGCATTACCATTGTCCCATGGTGATGCAGACCTAAACAAATTCATTGAAGCAATGAAGCAACTTCATTACTGTAATGAAACCAATTCATTACAGCAATGAAATAAAAGTTTTTCAACAGAGACGCTACAAAAGTAAATCGATAGCCATATTTTTTCCGCTCTTTTGACATTTCTCTTCAGTAAGGTTTGCCATTTCATCATGGAAAGATATACGAGCCAACAACGAGTCGAAATTATTAAAATTTACTACCGAAATTTGGAGTCAGTGGCCTCAACTTTAAGAGCGCTACGTCCAATTTATGGTCGGCTCATTTCTGGCTGAATGGCTTCGTCAATAAGCAAAATATGCGTTATTGGTCAGACAGCAATCCACACGTAATCCATTAGTCATCATTGCATCCCGAAAAAATTACGGTTTGGTGCGGTTTATGGGCCGGCGGCGTCATTGGGCCGTACTTTTTCCGTGATGATCAAGACCGGCACATTACTGTGAATGCGAATCGCTACCGTTCAATGATAACCAAATATTTTTGGCCCCAATTGGATAATATGGACTCGGAGAACATGTGGTTCCAACAGGACGGCGCCACAAGCCACACAGCGAAGGCCACAATCAATTTATTATAAACCAAGTTTGGTGAACGTGTTTTCTCACGGAATGGCCCAGTCGATTGGCCGCCTCGGTCGTGCGATTTGACGCCGTTAGATTATTTCCTGTGGGGCTACGTCAAATCTATGGTCTAAGCCAACAAGCCAGCGACGATTGATGAACTTCGTACGATTATCGAACGTGAAATTGCAGCAGTATCGGCCGATTTATGCTTGAAAACCGTCGAAAATTGAGTTCAGCGTCTGGACTTCTGCAAGCGTGCCCGTGGTGGCCATGCAAAAGAAATCGAGTTCCATACATAATGGCATCGAACGTACTTTCACAGGAATAAAAAATTTCATTGGTATCTAAAACCGGTTTGTATTATTTAAAAAAACTTTCGTAGCGCTCTTATTGAAAAACCCGATAATTTCATTGCAAGAAAGATACTTATTCCTTGCAATAATGAAACAAATTCATTGCAGCAACGAAACAAATTCGTTGGAATAATGAATGAAATTCATTGCAGCAACAACCATACGATCTTCGCAGTCACGAACAGTTTGCAATTTCGTGGCGGAATGAAATTGTACGTTAGCTCAGTTTCGATGACGAAAGTTGTTATGGTGATGAACATTTTCATCCCTATGACGATGCTTTTCCGTTCAGTGTACGGGCAGCGTCTTTTTCTTCGTCGTACTATGGTTTATCCTTCTGCGTTTTTAATACCCAAGTTCAGTCCTTGCAGCGGTTTCCAAAGAATGGGAGATGTGCTTCCACTGCGCTTCTTAGTCCTCAGGAGGGGGAGTATTCTGCTCTAGCAGGAGAGTGAGATTTTGTTGATAGGAAGTTGACAACTCTGGTATTTGCAGGTTGTCAATATCTAGCTTTTCCCGTGTTTGGCTTCGTATGTTTTTAGGTTGGTCAGTCTTGTCTGAACTTTCGCAGCTACCAGGTAATGATCCGAGTCGATATTGGCGCCTCAAATCACACGTAGATCCATTACACTAGAAGAGTGCCTGCCATCTGTCTCCAAGCGATCAATCTGGTTCTTCGTTCTCTGATCAGGAGACAACCATGTCGCCTTATGTATTTTCTTATGCTAGAATCTTGTGCTACTAACTACCATGTTCTTTTCAGCGGCGAAGTCTATCAGTCTTATTACATTATCGGAGCTGGTATCATGTACTTCAGACTGTGATTACGGATGGTTGGTCGAAAGACACTTTCCTTTCCCAATTTGGCATTAAAATCGCCTAGGATAATCTTAATGTCGTGGTCAGGGCAGCGTTCATATGCTTCCTCCAGACGCGCATAAAATGTTTCTTTGACCTCATCATCTTAATCCTCTGTCGGTGCGTGCACACAAATTATCGAGACGTTGAAATATTTCGCTTTGATGCGAATTGTGGCTATGTGGTCACTCACTGGGTTGAACCTTGAAACTAGGAGTCGCAGTATCTTGCCAACTAAAAATCCGCACCCGAATTCGTGCTCTCTCTCCCATGGCAGCTGTAGTAAATATCACATTTTTTCATTCTGGTGCAACCATATCCTGTCCACCGAATTTCCTAAATAGCTGTGATGTCAGCTTTATATTTTTCGAGGACATCCGCCAGTTGGAAAGTACCACCCGTTCTGTATAGTGTTCGCACACTCCAGGTACATATCCATAAATCGTTGTGCTTATAAAGTTTGCGAGGCTCGTCAAGAGTTATGGGGTTTCTTTGTCCATTATATTTTCTGTGTATTTTCATTGCTTATATAACGGTGGCTCGAGGCAAACCCACCTCACAGTGGTTTGCATTCTAGCTACTGTCAGGATGATTGGGATTCCGCAGCCCATTACGGATCAGTGCCGATCTCAATGCTGTGGGACGAATGTGGATTTCGGTTTCTTCAATTTTGATCCGCCGTTGATCAGGGGTGTTGGTTCATCCGCCTTCAAAGTACAGAAGAATGTGCCCACTAGTTCGAAGAGCTTCAGTGACAGGGTCACCTAAAAACTCCCTAAATTCGCTGTAGATAATATTTATATGAAAGGCTATGTACATTAGGGTGTCCCAAACAATTTTTCTTTTTCGATTTTCATGGTTGCTCAACCTGGATTGGAAAGCTTATAGGGTAAAGTATTTTTGAGATTTTTTTCAGATTTTTCGGAAGAGGTTTAGAGGTCGCACAAGTCGAATTTCCCCCAAAATCGGGCATTCCGGACGTTTTTCGAATTTTATTTAAAACTCGGTCAATAGCCACGATTTTCTTAGTTTGTAAGTCGACATTTTGAAAGCATAACGTTCAAGCTTTTATTGTATATGCATAAACCACCAGTTTTGGCAATAATTTTGCTCCATTAAGGTACCGCGTATTACATTTTGTTGTAAATTTTGGATAAGTTTTGTTAGTAACGCTTTATAACTTTTAAAATTCCTATGTAAATTTAAAAAACTAATGATGCACTTTAATAGACATATAAATTCGAAGCAGTCTTGTGGAAAAACAATTTTAATTTGCTGTTACTGTTCCAGAGTTATACCATTTTAATGCCTTTTATCCATTGTATGAACCTAAAAAATTATAAAGTCTTTGCTATTTTTGCATCGGATTTGCTTTAAATTTCTACGAAAAAGACGGATAAATGCCAAGCAATTTTGTAGGAAAAATTTTGAATTTGCAGTTGCTGTTAAAGATTTCCTTTAAACACTATATTCATGAAAAAATCTACATGCGCTAAGTAACGACAAAGAGTATATATGTTTGCAAGTAATCATATATAAGGTTCCTACAATATGTTGCCGGGGACATTTTTTGCTACGTGTAATTCTTTGTCATTACTTAGTGCCTCTAGATTTTTTTCATTAATACAATGTTCAAACCAAATCCGATGGAAAGAGATAAGCAGTTTATATTATTGGAACGAAGTTTTGGAACGAAGTTCCTTATCGCACGTTGCGGGATGGGGGCTAAATGAAACATTTTTAAACAAGTTTTTTTAAACTACTTTATTACAACCCATTATTATCAACTATATTAGGTACTTTTGGTTTGGTTTGGTTTGGTTTAAAGGGAAGTTTTCTAGGTGGAGCCTGTATATTACATATTGTAGTTTTGAACCCAATAAAAAGTAAACTTAGAAAAGCCAAAGTGCAAGACTAGCAAATCCATGAAACACAACCCTCAGCATGGAATTACATTTGGCAGCCTTACACTCGTACGTTTGGTTTATGTCCAGACTAACATATTTCTTGTTTAATGTGAACCCTGTTATTTACATATTGTAGTTTGAACCGAATAAAAAGTAAATTTCGAAAAGCCAAAGTGAGAGAAGTTTACAAAAATAACATCTTAAAGAAGTACCTTTGCTTAAAAAAGTAAATTTTCTTATAAAAAGTACCTTTTCTTAAAAAAAGTAATTTTTTAAACAAGTACCTTCTCTTAAAATAGTACATTATCTTACAACAAATTGCCTTTTCTTAAAAAACTACATTTTCTTTACAGAATACCTTTTTTGTAAAACAAAATAGCTTTTCTTGAGACAAGTACCTACTCTTAAACTCTTCAAAAAAAAAAATACCTTCTACTCTTCAAAAAAAAATACATTCTCTTACAAAAAATACCTTTTCTTACAAAAATTACTTTTCTTAAAAGTACCATTTCTTAAAAATAAAGTACCACCTTTTATTTTGTTTTCTTGAGATAAGTAGCCTTCCTGAAAATAAGAAAATTTCCTTAAAAAATAACCTTACCATAAAAAGAATATTCAGCCATGAAAAAGCTTCTCAAAATACCGTTCGGAACTGGTGTAAAACTGTGGGACCCAACCAGTGAGTGTAAAACTAGAACGCGCACAGCTTACTTGTTTGTGAGAAGCTCTCCCTAATCCTTTCACGGGATGTAACGGGAAACCATGTTTTTTTATTTTAATAAAAGAAGTACCTCTCTTCAAGCAAATTTCCATCTCGGGACATTATAATACCTATTCTTACAAAATCGGCCTAAAAATATATTTTTTTTTAAAAAAATACATTCAATAAATACAAAATTTCTTAACAAAAGTTTATCGTTTTACAAGGTTCATTTAAATTGCAGTATTTTTCAACAGGCACCTTAGGTGTGTTGGAACAAACAAGTACATAATATATTGCGAAAGGAACTTCGTTCCAACCGGGTGTACCCTGACACCTCATGTAATTTTTATTATGTTCATAGAGTGGGTAAAGAGTTTTAAAGTCCCAGCAAAAAAGAGTATACCAAGAAGTAGAATTTGCACCACAACTCCATGGTAAAATGTATTGCTAATTTAGGTGCAGAAGTACTTTTTTATACCCTCCACTGTAAGTGATAGAGGGTATATATCAGTTTGTCATTCTGATTGTAACATATAGAAATATGGCCTTGCGACCCCATAAAGTAAATATATTCTTGATTCTTATAACAACCGGAGTCGATATAGCCATGTCCGTCTGTTGAAAACATTCTCACGACTTCAATCGGCGATAACGCGGTTTGGTTTTTGGCCAGAAAGTTCCACGTATTCCTGAGCAGTTTGGTATTGAAAATCAGCGAAATTGGTCCATTGGGAAAAATTTTATGATTCGAAACGTAAAAAAACTCATAAAATTTTCACATTAATTTTTGTAGTTTTATACTAAACTACTCCTTTTGTCGTGTGGTGAATTTCCATGTTGAAAATCTTTGTTGTTCTTTATAATAGGTAAGTACTTTAGAATGTTTAGATGTACTTTCATGTGTTCATACATTTACTTATATGAATTTTGTCACGCTTCATCTAAGGTCGCTATGGCCTGATGGGCAAAGGGTTGCGAGTTGGAGTCTGAGGGTTGTTGGTTCAACACTCGTCCCAGCTTTTTTTTTTTTAACAGTTCTTCAAAAAATGCTTTTTTATTTTTAAAAAATGCTTTTTCATTTTACTTGTGAACAAGTAGCTTATTTTTATTTTTTTTAAAAAAGTAAATTTTCTTAAAAGAAAGTACATTTCTTAAGTACATTTCAAAGTACATTTCAAAGTACATTAAGTAAATTTCAAAGTACATTTCTTAAGTACATTTCATTAAGTACATTTCTTACGTACATTTCTTAAGTACATTTCTTCTTAAGTACATTTCTTAAGTACATTTCTTCTTAAGTACATTTCTTCTTAAGTACTTAAGAAATGTACATTTCTTAAGTACATTTCTTAAGTACATTTCTTAAGTACATTTCTTAAGTACATTTCTTAAGTACATTTCTTAAGTACATTTCAAAGTACATTTCAAAGTACATTAAGTACATTTCAAAGTACATTTCAAAGTACAGTTTCTAAAGTACATTTTAAATGTGAGCATTTGAGCATTGTGAGCAATGCATTTGTGAGCATTGTGCGCATTTGTGAGCATCCTGCATTTGTGAACAAGTAATTGCATTTGTGAACAAGTAACTTATTTTTATTTTTTTTAAAAAAGTACATTTTCTTAAAAAATGTCCTTTTTAAAATTTAATATTTTGCTGGTTAACACTAAGGTGGAGGGTATCAAAGATTCGGCACAGCCGAATTTAACACTTTTACTTGTTTTTATATTGCGTTGTTCAATGCAGCACTACTTCTTGTTTGACTGCTACATTTCGTCCGCAAACGAGCAACCAAAACTATTATTTCAACAATTTGAAAATTTCTTGTCATTTGCAACTTGGCTATTAAAAAGTTCTGACTTTAAGCAACAACTTTAGGGTTTAACTAATTATTTTATTAATTGTCCTTTTATTAGTACTCCAAAAGCTTCTGTCAACAGGTGATAAAGAAAGGAAATGAAAATCAATTAGAAAGAAAGTAAATATAATTTAAATACAAGTAATATATTTAGGCTTTTTTGTACTTGTCCACTATCCCTTTAGCTCTTTAATAAATTTGCATCATAATACTCATAATGGATGTGATGCAAATGTAGATTTTTCGGAGTTGTTATTGATCGGCGTCATTAACTATGCACATAGTGTTGCAGAAGATGTACAAAAATAATAACATCTACTAGAACTACTTCATTTTATTTTTACTGGGGTGGCATAACTCTGGAACAGTAACTGCAAATTCAAAATTATTTTTAGAAAATTGTTTGGAATTTACCCATTTGACCCAATTTACGTGCATCATTAGTATTTTTAATTTTCATAGAAATTTAAAGCAAATCCGATGCAAAAATAGCAAACAGATTATAATCTTATTAGTTTCATACAATGGGTGAAAGGCTTTAAAATGGTATAAGTCTGGAACAATAATCGCAAATTCAATATTTTTGCTTGGAATTTATACGTCATTTAATGCGCATCATTAGTGTTTTACATTTTCATAGGAATTTTAAAAGATAGCGTTATTTACAAAATTTACCCACAATTTACGAAAAAAATTAATACGCGGTACCTTATTGAGCAAAATCATTGCTGAAACTGGTGATTTCTGCATATACACACATTGGTAGACAATGCTATAAGTTTGAGCAGGAATGTATATAGCGTCGCATATGTTTTTTGCTTTCTTTCATTTCCGTGATATTTGTTTATCTGGAGTAAGTGTCGTTTGCCGGCAGACACTCACCCAAAATAAACAGTCAGTCAAGATTAAAATACCAGTGACCGTTTAATCTTCCACCGTTTGTGACCCAGTGACCCAGTAAAAATTAGTGACCAGTAATTAATAAGAGTGTTAACTTTTTCTTTTTAGAACAAAATATCCTTGCATAGAAAACAAATATTTAAACGTTTACAATTTTTCTACAAATACAAATAAGAAATTTGTAAATTTAAAATTGAAGATAATTTAAACAAAACATTGAATTCAACATACATACATAAGCATAAAGTAACATTTCTACAACAATGGAACATTTAAATTGATAGTTGCTACACATCATGCCAACATTTGTATATCGTACATAAATAAGTACAAAATATCTGAATTCAAAGAAAACATGTAAGTCTATATAAATAAAACCGTGAATTTGAAACATTTAAAATGGTCAATTTGTTCTTGGGGGGTTAGTGCGCCAATAAACAACCACACTTATAACAAAACCAGCTGTTTGGAAATGAGGCAAAAACAAATTAACATTGCAATCGAAAACAAAACTTAGCCACATATTTTGAAAGAAAATAAAATGAAAAGATATGCAGAATTGGACTACAGCACACACATTACAACTATAATTTCCTAAGAATTGAACATAGCAACTAGAATATTAAAAACCCGGGTTTTCAAAAATGTCGGGTTTCGGTTTCTTCGAATATACCAATTCTGGAAACCCGGGTTTCGGTTAACCCGAGGGGTAAACACCAGGTAATAACCGGTTTCGGGTTTTATGACGAAATGGGAAACTTTACATAGTATTATAACATTCGTTTCTTTTTAATTAAATCTTTATGATATCTGAGATTGATTTTATTATACATAGTTAGCAATATGTAAAAAAAAGTGGTTTTTCCAATTTAAACATAAATGTACCAAATTATATGTATTGATTTGAAAATAGATTCGGCTATCTCAAATGCTCATCAGGGTGGGCCTCAATTACCTGGTATGTGAATTATAGGGTGTATGTACATCCCCTCATTGAGTTTTCAACTAATTACAAATTTATTGCTGTAATTTTTTTAATATCTCAAGAAGTGTAATGTTTTAATTTTGTACAATAAACTGGGTTAGTAGCCTTTCATTTAAGATGAATGATTCATTACACAGTACAACACATGATTTCGGGACTCAATTCTGATAATTGTTTGTGAAAGTAGCCCCAAAAAGAAGAACTTCTGCATCATTAGTTTGGTCAAGTTACCTCAAATAATAATTTAATAATTAATTTGAAGTTAGTAAGTATCGTATAGGGGAATTTGTCACGTTTTAGGCTCTTTTGTTTGTCATAACTCCAGAACCACTAGTCCGATTTAGCTGAAACAAATTTAGAAAAATTAAGAATTACAATTCCTCTAATATTTTCTTATACCGTTTTCCTATGTGTGCAACACTTTCGAAGTTAAAAATTAATGTATTTTTACGAATAAGTAAAAGCTTTTGCTTGCTGTTAATGACTTTGCTTGCTGTTAATGATTAGTGCTGCGCCTGAAAGTATGCATTGTAACAACGTATTTATTATAACTTTTTTATAACTTTATAACTACATTTATTTATAACTTCGAAACTGTTGCTTATGCAGCGAAACGTTGTATGAAGGAACTGTAATTCTTAATTAAAAAATTTGTTTCAGCTTATTCGGACTAGTGGTTCTCGAGTTATAACAAACAAACGAACCTAAAACGTGACAAATTCCCCTATACGATACTTACTAACTTCAAATTAATTATTAAATTATTATTTGAGGTAACTTGACCAAACGAATGATGCAGAAGTTCTTCTTTTTGGGGCTACTTTCACAAACAATTATCAGAATTGAGTCCCGAATCAATCGCCTGAAAAATGTTGTACTGTGTAATGTATCGTACAATAAAAAGTGCTACGTTTTATTTTGCCACCCTCTAATATTCCTATTTTTCAGTATTAAAAATATCGTTGATTTTGATATACAGTGCACTCGCGCTAACTTGAACTAATTAAAACCAGGCCAGTTCAAGATAGTGAATTTGTTCAAGTTTACGAATGATATATTTGTATATTAAAAAAGGTTTTTTTTTTGGTATGCCTAACCTAACATATCGCTCACTTACTAGAAGACTGCTATAACTCAAAATTTACTGTTTTTGGACTAAGAAAAATCTTTAAAGTTGATTTACTCGACACGTTGTTTTGAGTTATATGTTTTATTATTTTCATTAACATAGTCCATTGGCAGAAAAATATGTTCAAGCTAGCGAGTATTCAAGTTTGCGAGTAGTCAAGTTAGCGCGAGTGCACTGTATTTCACTTAAATAGGAAAAAAATTACTATAGGCAGAATTTTTCCACCATGTTCTTCTTTTTCCTCATATAGAGTTTTTAATCTATATCAACTAACCATTTTTCAATTAGAAAAATGTTCATGACTTGTAAGCTTGTAAAGGGTGTCCCAACAAGAGCGCAATTTTTTTTTTGATGCAGCAATTGAATTGTTTCTCTGACTGTATGACATGTAGCGCCGTCTTGTTGGAACCACATTCCCTCTACATTCAGTTCTTCAATTCGAGGCAAGAAAAAACTGGTTATCCTTTCACGATACCGAACACCATTGATTGTTTGCGCTTGACCTGCCTCATTTTCATAAAAAAAAGGTCCAATGATTCCTCCAGCCCAAAAACCACACCACACAGTGACACGTTGAGGAATCGGCGTGAAGAAAACAGAAGAAAAAAATCAGAAGATTTCAATCGAGCAGAATTTCATTTCCATTCCGTTCCAGACTAAATTGTAACAAAATCAAATTAGAAACAAATGAAATGACACAAAAACAGAAGATTTTTGATGGAATGAGAACAAAAAGCAGAAGATTTTACAAAATGTAAACAAACATAATTGTTATCAAAAGAAAATATTTTCTAAAATTGTTTTCATCGCTAATATAAATTAACAAATATAAAATGTGAAATGATTTGTTGATAATATGAATAAAATAAAGTATTATATTGAAATTAAATGAAAGATTGTTTTGTTAAATGAAAATTGGCAAATTTTAGTTTAATTATTTTGTTCTGCAACACGAAACAAAAGATTGTGCAGCCCTTCGGAATATCAAACTCCACTCCGGGGACACTTACAAATCGAGTGCTTTGTTGGTCATTGGCCAGAAAATAAAATTGTGTGAGCTATAGGGTGAGAAAGTGCAAAACATCTTCATAAGAGTGGCCAAAAAATGCACTTGCATTTCCGGTTACCAGCAGCGAACACCACATTGTGCGTTCACTCCGAGTATACGAATCTCCTCGGGAGACATGTACAAATCGATTGGTATATGTCTCCTTATCCAGAAATTAAATTTGCGCGAGCTACAGGCAAGACAGTTTTGGAAAAGTGTGAAATATTTTCATATGTGTGGCCAAAATACGCATTTACATTTTCGGTCACCAGAAGCAAACAAAAGATTGTGTACTAACTCCGAGTATAAGGATCTCTTCCGGAGACATATACAAATCGATTGGTATATGTTTCATTATCCAGAAATTAAATTTGCGTGACCTATAGGGTGGACAAATTTCAAAAATCTTCATGTAAAAATTTCAAAAATTTAAAAACGCATTTTGATTCACGAACACGAAACCAAATGGTGTCTGTCCAAACCCATTATACAGTCTCTTCTGAAAATATGGACGAATCGATTGCCATGTTGGTCATTTTCCCAAATATAGGATTTATGGAGCTATAGGGTGGACAAATTTCAAAAATCTTCATGTAAAAATTTCAAAACGCATTTTGATTCACGAACACGGAACCAAATGTTATCTGTCCAAACCCATTATAGGGTCTCTTCTGGAAATATGGATGAATCGATTGCCATGTTGGTCATTTTCCAAAAAATGCGTTTGTTGATTTTTGTAATTTTCATATGCAGCTTTTTGAACTTTGTCCACCCATAAATCCTACTTTTTGGAAAATGACCAATATGGCAATCGATTCGTCCATATTTCCAGAAGAGACCGTAAGAGGGGTTTGGACAGATACCATTTGGTTTCGTGTTAATGAATGAAAATGCGTTTGCTGATTTTTGTCATTTTTGATATGCAGATTTTTGAAATTTGTCCACCCTATAGCTTCGAAAATCCTATTTTTTGGAAAATGACTAACATGGCAATCGATTCGTCCATATTTTTAGAAGAGACTGTATAATGTGTTTGGACAGACACCATTTGGTTCCGTGTTCGTGAATCAAACTGCGTTTTTAAATTTTTGAAATTTTTACATGAAGATTTTTGAAATTTGTCCACCCTATAGCTTACGCAAATTTAATTTCTGGATAATGAGACATACATATACCAATCGATTTGTACATGTCTCCGGAAGAGATCCTTATACTCAGAGTTAGTACATAATCTTTTGTTTGCTTCTGGTGACCGAAAATGTAAATGCGTATTTCGGCCACACATATGAAAATATTTCACACTTTCTCAAAGCTGTTCACCCTATAGCTCGCGCAAATTTAATTTCTGGATAAAGAGACATATACCAATCGATTTGTACATGTCTCCCGAGGAGATCCTTATACTCGGAGTGAACGCACAATGTGGTGCTCGCTGTTGGTAGCCGGAAATGCAAGTGCATTTTTTGGCCACTCTTGTGAAGATGTTTTGCACTTTCTCACCCTATAGCTCACACAATTTTATTTTCTGGCCAATGACCAACAAAGCACTCGATTTGTAAGTGTCTCCGGAGTGGATTCTTATATTCCGAAGGGCTGCACAATCTTTTGTTTCGTATTGCAGAACAAAATAATTAAACTAAAATTTGCCAATATTCATTTAACAAAACAATTTTTTATTTAATTTCAATATAATACTTTATTTTCTTCATATTAGCAACAAATCATTTCACATTTTGTATTGTTAATTAACATAAATTAAATAAAATCCATTTTAGAAAATATTTTTCTTCTGCTATCAATTTTGTTTGTTTACATTTTACAAAATCTTCTGCTTTTTGTTCTCATTCCATCAAAAAATCTTCTGTTTTTGTGTCATTTCATTTGTTTCTAATTTGATTTTGTTACAATTTAGTCTGGAACGGAATGGAAATGAAATTCTGCTCGATTGAAATCTTCTGCTGTTTTTCTTCTGTTTTCTTCACATGCGTTCAAAAATCTTCTGTTTTTGTGTCATTTCATTTGTTTCTAATTTGATTTTGTTACAATTTAGTCTGGAACGGAATGGAATGAAATTCTGCTCGATTGAAATCTTCTGCTGTTTTTTTCTGTTTTCTTCACATGCGTCGTTGAGGATGCATTTGCTTCTCGTGAATCACTCGAGGATTTTCCTCACCCCAAAAGCGACAATTCTGCCTATTGACGAAGCCATCAAGATTGAAATGGGCCTCGTCACTGAAGATGATTTTAGCGGCAAAATCAGCATTTTTTTGGTAAAACAATTTCACAATGAGAATGCGTTGTTCATTCGTGTAGCGCTCCATTTTTACTAACCTCGTACCTTCTACTAGCAAATAATAACAATTGTTCAAATGTCAAACAATGACACTTCGAATGTTGCCAGATTTAAAAATTGCGTTCTTGTTGGGACACCCTTTAGTATGAATTTCCCATACATTAACCAAAAAACTAAAAAAATCGGTCAATAAAATTCAAATTTATATAAATATAACTGACACTAGCACGGTCTTCAAAAATGATATACCACGGAAAAATACAATTCTGTGATATAGATTAAAAACTCACCCCAAAGCACTGCGAGAATGCATGAGGAAAAAGAAGAACATGGTGGGAATATTCTGTCTGTTCTTGTGGTTGGAATTATAGGCCTTTCAGTGATGTTGATACTTAGGGATCTTCGATCGATACTAATTCGCACATGTGAATTGCAGAATTGAGTTGCAGAATTTCAATTCAGGCACAGTAGTTAGGCATCTGATGATGAACTTGTCACGGAGTTCGAAACTAGAAACTAGTCATGCCAGTGAGTGTGTGTTGAACTGAATTGTCTATTATTTCCAACAAAAACTAACCATTTTTCAATTAGAAAAATGTTTATGACATGTAAACTTGTAGTATGAATTTCTCATACATTAACCAAAAATCTAACAAATATCGGTCAGTAAAATTCAAATTCAAATAAACTGTAATATTGAAATACAATAATTAATTTTTAAAAAAAGGTCTGTCTACATTTAAAGACTTGAGTCTCTATATATTTCTTACTTTTCACCCGATTTTTATCACTAATACCTCTGTGGACAGGTTTTGAGCTAACCTTGTTTTATGTTTATAATTTATTAGGCAAAATGTTGCCGCATGATGGCGCTATTTACATGTTTGTTAAAAAATTATAAAAAATGGGCTGTTATTTGAAAATGTCCAAAGTTGACACATTCAACAAAAATTATGATCTAATATTTTTAGACAAATTTGCAGAACATTATTAAATGGAATTTTCAGGTTTTACGAGTCAAATAAGCGATTATCGTGAGTAACCTAAAAATGATGAATAAGCCAAATTTGAAAAACTCGTAAATATGGTTTCTGAGCCCCCAGAGAATCATATTCAACAAAAAAAGTTGTTTTTTTTTCGCAAAAAGTCGTGTTTTGACATATTGCTAATTATACTTATAAAAATCTATAACAATTATATAAAAAACTATAAAATGATAATATTTCATTGTTAAACAATTTATGTGCTTTGCTTTTAAACGACTTCTTTGTTTGTTTTAAAGAAAACTGATATTTAAAATACACTTTTGTTGAAAGTAAACGTTGGGCTAGTCATATAGATGATATTATACAGTCTATTCAACACTGGTTAGGTTAACTGACGCAGATATTGCTATAGATACACTCCATAGATACGTCATCCCGATTTTCTATGTTGTGGCTGAAGAAGAGACATACATTACTCCTTGGCGAACCAAGTATTACTCTGCAAAAAGTTATTAAGAGGACTCAGATCCGACATGAAGTAAGATCCTAGATAATGTCACTTACTTATAAAAACGACGGCAGTAGCATATGCCTTCTTCATCCCCACAACTTCTGGAGTAATCATGTGCTAAGATTCCAAGTTTAGACGCACGTTTGCCTATTAAACAGTGTCCAGTTGTCACAGCTATTAACATAGAAATGTTCTGTCTAGGAATGGATACCAAGTTTAGAGTACGATTCAGGACATAACGTGGCCATACTTGTCTTGCGATCCTACAATTTGTGCATTAGGACCATCTATCATTCGCATGTCTGAGAGTTTCGAATTTAAGCATGAGCTTGTATGCAGAAAGCGGCATAACCACATGCGCTATATCCAGTGGATCAAGTCAGGTACTCCCTAATCTCACCAGCTCAACCGCCTTATAGTTCCCCATCAGAGTGTTTGTTCATGCTTTCATGGGTTGTAATAGGAAACTCAAGTATGGGTCGTGTAAAATTTGAAAATTAATTTAGCTTTAACAAAAATACTAATATAGACACAGTACCTCATTCGATCAATTCCATTATTCAGTACATTTTCGATTGTTTGGGCCCTAATTTTGGGATTACGGATTGTTTCCGTAATACCTATCTTTGAAGGCAATCCAGAGGTAATAGTCCAACGGGTTGAAATCGCAGCTGCGAGGCGGCCAATGGACTTCCGAGTTTCAGCTGATTATGTGGTTTTCGAACACAGTGCGCAAAATATCGATTGTAACGTGGGCTGCGTGGCACATAGCGCCATCCTGTTGAAACCATACGTCATCTATGTCATCCTCTTCAACTTTTTGGAACAAAAACCGGCTAAGGGAAGATAAATGGGCCTATGATGCAGCCATGCCACAAAGCGCACCAAACAGTCACTCGTGGTGGATGCATCGGCTTCTCCTCGACGACGTTTGCACTTTCCGAGTAACAACTATAACAATTTTGTTTTTTAACGTAGCCCCCGAAATGCAAATGAGCTTCATCGGAAAAGATGGGTTTTTATTAAAAATGCTCATCTTCAGCCAAGCGACCTTCAGCCCATTCAGATGAGCGAAAACGTATCGGATGGTTCTGTAACCAATTGGACTTTATCAGCCTACATATCGAGGTCTTTATTGAAAATTGTGCGCATAGAAATGAGAGAAATGTTCAATTGCTCCGAATGGTGTCTAGTTGATGTTGATGGTTTCACTCAGGATGAGGAGAAATCACATCACCGCCTGAGGTATCAACAACATCTACTCTGACAGTCAGACAGCTGTGTAATATGTGCAATCTGTATTACTGACTTCAAAATATGAGATGTTTAAGCAATTTAATATCCAGTTACATGGATGCCTAGGTACCGGAATATTCCAGGTAACACTTAAGCTGTCGAAGGAATTACCTCACGTATTGCATTGGAAATTAAGCAATGGGTATGCCTCTTTTTACATGCCAGCTCATGCTTAAACTGAAGCTCTTCGATATGATATTACCAGATTGTTTGTAGGCACAAACTACAGGATTCCCAGGCAGGTATCACCAAATTATGACCTGAATCGTTTGCAATACTTACGGCCCGTTTCACAGTTGAAAATTCTCAATTTAAATGTACTTTAAATGCCAGATGCTTGTCATCTAAATGTCATTTAATATGAACATTTTCTGTGAGAAATGACGAGTGTGAAACTCGCCCCTAATATTTGATATATAGGGATATGACGTTTTCAATATTTCCAAACCAATTACAAATTTATGGCCGTAACTTATGAGAAATGATACAAAAATAAAAAAATAAAGTGTTCTTGGTTAATTTGGTTACAAAAACCTTCCCCGTGAAATCTATCAAATTATAATTAATTTCTTTTTCAAATTTCAGCTGCACGAATTTTGAAAAGTAAAGACTACTCCGATAATTAGCTGTAAATAAAAAAAAGCAAATAAAACTACTTCGCGGTTTAGCAGAAAAACAATTAGTATATTAAAGTGCGTTTGTACTGGATACCAAATAACACCTGATTTGACCCGGTATTTATTAACCTTTTAAAGGAAAATTTTAATACGAATAGGAGTTTTCACGACATTAACAGCCCTATTGTGCCAGGGTTACAAAAGCCACCACGGTTACTATTTGACAGCAATGTGGCATCTCTTGATGTTCCTTGAGGAAGGCAATATAGAATTCCAGTAGTGCCTTTGCGGTGCGCTCAAATTTCCTAAGTAATAATGTATTAATTTTAATTCCATGAAACATAAATATATTAAAAATTTGCTATTCCTCTTTTGCCGCATTCATTTTGTGCAGAAGAACATATATTTTTAATTTGTTTTCTCTGCTTTTGACAACCTGGATTGTGAGGTGAATTATTATTTTCGAGATGAATTTTTCGTTGTCACCGTGTTGTCAGAATACCCGATACAAACAATGGTTACAATTTTGTGGTTAGAATCAAAAACGATGTATTAAAGTAGACAGTCAAAATTTCTCTCCAGTCGAATACTAACACACAAAACGAGTGAAACGTTAATTATTCTCTGTCCTCTCTCTTACTCTTTTCATTGAATATTTCAATACACGGGCAGCTTTTGGATAGAGTTATTGTAGATATACACCTATATAAATTTCAACCATGTTGAAGTTAAATTACCTAAACTCTGCAAAAAGTATGAAATATTCAACATATGACGCGAGAGAGAAATGCTTTTGAGTGAATTCTGACTACTTTTTGGTTCTCTTTTACGAAGGTTACCAAAATGCGAATTGGGTGCTAAAGTATGATATATGTGGAAATTATTAATGCTGTAATCTGACCAAAAAAATCAATTTAATTCGTAGTCATGTTTTACCATAAACAGTTTTTGGAACGGAATTTATCTCCAGCGAAACTCAAAATTAAGGCCCTCAAGGCCTTAGACTCAAAAATCATCAAATCACGTTGTACGATGGAATGGTTCTTATTCCTAACCCAAATTCAGGCGCACGAAATCGCGCTCTGTTGGGTACCGGGACAAAGCAACATTCACTGCAACGAAATAGCAGACGAATGCTCCAGAACAGACTCTCCAGTGTGCGGGAAGACGTTGCGACCCTAGACGCTCATATTCCATTCGTGGAACTGAGGCATCAAGTCGACGAACTGGGAGTAACGTTAACTAAGTCGAGATGGGAATCGGTACAGAACCTTAGGATAGCCCGATCTCTTTGCCCGGCCAATGATGGTACACGTACCAAAGGGCTGCTCTCCCTTGGGAAGAACACACTCAGCACTCTCATAGGAGTCATATTGGACCCTGCGTGCTAGCCCAGATGGCTGCACGTATGAAACTTCCATATGAAGACTTCTGCAGAAGTTGTTTACATGAAGAAGAGGAGAAGTCAGTGCAACACTTGCTTTGTTCATGTAGAGGACTGCAAGAGTATCGTCTAGCCTTCCTGTGGGGCAGGCTCTTCGAAAACCTAAATGCCCTAGCAGACGCTCCAATTAAACCCGTGGCCAAATTCATAGAAAAATATCGCTGGTTTAGCAGAGGACAATTGAGAACAAATTTTTCCGCTAAACTTTCTCCTTTAACTTAGCCTCTCTCTCCTACATTGTTCCTCTTCTCTACAACTATTCCTTTCTCCTTTCTATTCTTTACAATGGAACCACAAGTTGTCAGTTGTCTGAAGACACTCCATAATTTTTCAAATATATGTTTGAACTTTAAAAATGTTCTCCCGAAAAATATAGAAATGCATATAAGTCGTTTCGAATAGGAACGGCATTTCTGCATAGAAATTTCGGTTAAAATATTCGATGAAATTTGCCTTCTTTGACTGTAGATATTTAAACACAACAGCAAAATAATGGTTGCAAATGTTAATCAATAAAAAAATTATTTTATTTAATTTTATCGATAAAAAAAAGTTTTTGTTTAACTAAACACAAAAGATAAAATATTAAAAAAAAAAGAAATAGAAAAGCAACAATAGGATACAAGTGTTTTGATAATATGTTGTATTTGAAGACAATTTATAAATTTTAAGAAGGAAGAGTTCTGTGGAATATTTTTAACAAAACCAAAATGGATAATGGGGCCAGGGGATAAAGGAACAAAATGTTATACAAAAAATATACTAACTTCGTAATTCCGTACAACTTGACTGAACCCAAACGGCTTTAACCCTTTGAAGACCTTACAGTTTCAGGGAAAGCAATTTTATTTTCTCTGTGGCCGTCGATGGTGCTTGTAGTATGAATTTTTTATACATTAACCAGAATCTAACAAAAATCGGTCATACAAATTCAAAATTCAAATAAACGTAACTGACACAATTCCGGCCAACAAAAATGCTATACCACGGAAAAATACAACTCTGTGATATAGATTCAAAAAGGATGTATACACTGAAAGAAACACCTTCATACCATTAATGAATTCTTACATTGCATCAATAAAAGTGTCATTGTTTTTGAGCCAATGTGGTGCTTCATTAATGCTATGAACAATGTTACATTAAACGAAAACTGTTTCATAGACCTGATATTAATGTAAACTTTCTAACCGGAATGAAACATTATCATTGTATTAAAGAAATATGTTACCTTGATATTATAAACCGTTTCATTGATGTAATGAAATATAGTCATTGATGTAATGATGATGCTATGAACATGTTTCATTGATGCTATGAGCATGTTTCATTAATGAAATTAACATGTTTCATTGATGGTATGAACAAGTTTCATTGTTGGTATGACTAGGTTTCATTGATAGTATGAACAGGTTTCATTGATGGTATGAACCGGCTTCGTTGATGGTATGAATATGTTTCATTGATGGTATAAGACAGTTTCCATAACTGAATGCAATTTTAACTTTTGCCACACAATTATGTAAATTATTTGGAATAAATGCTCCCCCCGAAGTTTTTAAAAACAAAACAAAAATCGAGCAAAATAAGAGGATTTCAAAAACCAATTTTTAGTCGGCCGGACCTATGGGGCCCATAGGGCCCAAAAATGGACAGATTGGGGCGAAAAAAAAAGTTGGGGGGGGGGGGGGGGGGGGTTAGAACACCGGATTCTAAGCAAACTATTTAACATGCAAAACTTAGAAGAAATCCCTATTTTAGGAGTTATGGGCCTCCAAAGTTCGGGCTTTTTGTGGCACGATTTTTTCGGTGATTGTTAGGTTTCTGGGACGGGGCCAGGGAGAGGAATATCTCTGTTGCAAATTTTCGATTTCGGAATTTTTTGATTTTTGGGACAGTTTTGGACCTTGTGGGTTCCCATAGGTCCGGCCGACAAAAAAATTTTGGCTTTTGAAATCCCCTTATTTTGCTCAATTTTCGGTTTTTTTTAAATGGCGCGGGATTCTGCATTTCAGCATTTTATTTTTTCTATTTTATTCCTTATCTCATACTGGCACTCATTTATTGTGTCACAACTACTGTACACATACATAAATACATACATTTATACAAAGCGTACCTACACATGTACATATTATCCTTTAACCAAATTAATGAATCGTTCTAAATTAATGAAATTGTACATTTTTAGAAAAAATATTTTAAAATTCGATAATATGTGTGTAATGTATAGGATGGATGGCCTATTTAATAGATTCAACTTTACAGTGTCGCTAAAATGTCAATTTTTTTCTATAGTTTCCAATATTTACTTCAAAAACATACTTCATTCCATCAATGTAAAAGTAATGTAACATTTCATAGAATCAAAGAAACTTTTCATTGCATCAATGTAAACCCATTAATGTCAGTGTAGGTAGAGAAGAGAAAAAACCCCGCAATTTGGCAACCCTAGTAGAAGAGAACAGAGAAAAAAGTCGACGGGATTCACTCATACGCATTGCTTTCCCGCGTCATAACTTGATTATTACAGAGAAAAAAGTCGACGGGATTCACTCATACGCATTGCTTTCCCGCGTCATAACTTGATTATTTCACACTTTTTACATGCAGTGCACTCGCGGTAACGTGAACTAATTAAAACCAAGAGAGTTCACGTTAGCGAAAATGTTCACGTTAGCGAAAATGTTCACGTTAGCGAACGTTGAATTTTAGAACAAAAACTAGCCATATTCAGGAGTTAAACACGTTCTAGCGTGATAGTCTTTTATTTTTGTTATTAGTAGTATTAAAAACTTAAATTATAAATTCAATTTCATGAACAAATTAAAAAAAAGAAAAATTCATGTCACGTTGGTCCACCATTGCCTCTCCTGCCCACTGCAAAGCCTTGTCAACGATTTCAATTGCCTCACTTGCGGTAATTTTCTTAACAGGATCAATTTCAATGATTTGGCTGGAGTTATCTTCACAATGATCGTTATTCCACTCTTGAACAATTGGCAATGTAAACTCAACCTAGAAAAGAGTTAGAAAAACAATTTGAATTCTAATTTTACAGTGTGTCCTAAAACTCCTACCTGAGGACTCAAATTCTGAAGGAGATCCATTGAAATTCTCATTAAAGAGTCTATTTCTCCATCCCATTTCACTTTCAGGGTACTTAAGGGAATGTTCCATTCAGGGTCCTCCTGAATATCCGTTAAACTTAAAACATTATTCCAGCAATTGGCAAGAGTTGTTGTGCTGACCCGATCCCATGAGACAGATAAAAGGGTTACAGCATCTTTCAATGTTACATTTCGCATTGATTCTAACAAATCAGAATTTGTTGACGATATAATAATAAACAATAAACTGTTTCTGTAATATAATTTTGTTATTTTAATGGCATTTTGGTCCATTGATTGAATGAGAGGAGTGGCATTCGGTGGCATAAACATGACAATTATATTTCCATCATCTGTTTTTAACTCTGTTTCGCTTGGATGAGAGGGAGCGTTGTCAAGAAGAAGTAATGCCTTCATTGGCAAGTTTTTCTTCTTTAGAAACAATTTTACCTGTTTAAAGTTAGAATGTTTTATAAGTTTTTTAAATCAAAGAAAACATTGTGTACCTGTTGCACAAATGAATGATGAAACCAATGCTTAAAGATTGCAGACGTCATCCAGGCTGATTTGGAGTTCTGATAATCCGCAGGACAATTGAAGTTTTTAAAACTGCGTGGATTTTTTGCCTTACCGATTACCAAAAGTTTTAGTTTAGTTTATGCTCTCCAGATGCATTTGCACAACACAGGAACGTTATTCGCGGCTTCTCTGTCTTTGCACCAGGAGCTGTTTTCTCCGGCGATGACACGTACGTCCTGCCTGGCAAAAATAACCCTGACTCATCAGAATTATATATTTGATCATTTCCTTATTTTTTTCTTTTAGTTTTCGCTTAAATGGATCTAATAATTCAGGCTGTGACGAGAGTTTTTCTCCAGTTATTTTCAGCAAGCGAACTCCGTATCTTTTCTTAAATCGCTGGAGCCAACCGTCACTAGCATTAAACCTGGTATCGCTTTCTTTTAGTTGGGAATGTAATTCCTTTGCCTTTTCTTTGATCATTAATCCACTTACAGGCCAATTCCTATTACGCATACGGATGAACCAATGATATAGACTTTTTTCCATAGCAGAAAATTCGGACGACTTAAGAGTTCGTCTCTTCCCCGGTCCTTGGTATGTGTTCTTTACTCATGTCAAAATCGATTCTTTTTTCTTTTTGATACTGCATATTGTTGACTTAGCGACATTGAATTTTTTTGCTAAGCTAGTAACACTTGTTCCTTTTTTCAAACTGTCTAAGATGTCTGCTTTGTCTTTTAACTGCAAACAAATTTGGTTTTTTAACACTCATGCCGATGAAATCACCACACTGCGCAAGAAGAAACCGTTAAATAAACTAAGTTGATGTCATAAATTAAGAATATGTAGATCATAGACACACATATTTCAATGTACGGGGACTCCCCGACCTTTTAACGCCAAATTTCATGTATTTCAGTGTTGCCTAACACTTTATGACAACAAATGCAGTGACAAAATTTGGTCATGTTATAGAGCTTTCAAGTTTGTTCACGTTACGGAGTAGTTAGTGTAAGAAAAAACGTGTTCACGTTAGGCGGTGTTCACGCTAGGCGGTGTTCACGTTACCGCGAGTGCACTGTACTTTATGTAATTTTATTTAAATATGGTTGGAATTTCTATAGATAGATAGAATAACATCATCAGAAAACTGCTCGTGTATTGAAATATTCCACGAAGAGAGTAAGAGAGCGTGCCGAGAAACCACACGCTTCACTCGTTTTCTTTGTTGGCATTCCACTTCATGAGTAAATTTTCTTCTCTATACAATAGTTGCAAAAGCGAGTGGGGTTTTGTGATACCACGTCCAAGTACTTTCATATCTTTTTGGTTTGGTTGAGGCCCAAAACCCACTGTAGCACAGTGTAATCTGTCACTTACTAAATGTCAAATTAGCCATCTGGTTCGATATAACAGGGGCTTCAAATTCCAAATTGTACATGGCCCACCGTTTATTTATTTTATTAACCTGGACGTTTTTGTACTTCTTTCTGGATTGTTAATACCTTTTATTGTTTTATGTATTTCTGCTTCTGTGTTGTCATTAGTTCCGGAACTTTCATCTAAATCGTAGTTGGCAGATATGACTTCTATAACCTTCGACAACTTATTTCCAGAAACTATCGGCGAAATAATTCGTTGGCAAAGTCTTTTGTGTCTGTCGGATGGGGCCAGTAACCCTAGTGAGCTATGAATATGGATTTAGATTTATAATTCTGCGTTATTATATCAGTTGTATAAAAACCGAAAAACCTGGTTAATTGACTTGAAATAACTGGCGAAACCGGTTCGTCGAAAATATTTTACTTACTTACTTACTTACTTACTTATCCGGTTACGAACAACCCCGAAGGGTCACGGACCTTACAAAACGAAGATAACATATTTCGCCAACCAGTTCGATCTTTTGCCTTATCTCTCCAGTTGGCAATACCAAGTGTACGCAGGGATTTGTCAAACTGATCCCTCCAGCGGAGTCTTGGTCTTCCTATTTTTCGTCTTCGAAAATATCAATTTTTAAAATACCGACATACGGTTTCGGTACCCTTCGATTTTGAAAGGTAAAAGATGAATGCGAAACTACGTGCGCATTTGTTTTCGACCTGTATCATTCTCTTTTATTGTCCCGACGGTTTGACCCAATTTGAGCGCTCATTGGGGGAAGTCGCGACAGATATTGAGTTACCGGTTATGACACTATTGTCGTACTATGTGTCTACATGGAGAATTATCGGGGCCTTTACCCCTTGGGGAAATATACTTCCCGTGGTCGTCAAGGGGTTAACTAGCTTTACTGCACTATTCCAATGTATTGATCCAGAGCAAAAATTATAACCCCCCACCCCACTCACCCCCTTCAACCAGACGCGTGTTGCACTGTGTCACTTTTGTGGACTTTAAAATCGCTTGTCCCAAAAAATATTTAAACAGTTGGTTTCGTAGTTCAATTGAATGATACAACTTAATTCTAACTGCGTTTTATTATAAAAGTGGCATGTGCACCGTTCCAAGAACCAGTTACGTTTAAAAAAATCGTTGTGAAAGATGTTGATTGTATTCCAAATTAACTTTATAATCATCTTGCTGGTTCTCAACATTGAATTTGCCCTAGGTATTGCTGGAGGATCGCCAACTACGGTTGTCCGACAGCCCTACATGGTGCAAATTAGAGACACCCATGGTAGCACATTGTGTGGTGGAACTCTAGTCAGACCGAGATACGTTGTAACAGCGGCTAGTTGTGTTTATGAAGCCGATCCCAGCCTAACTGTAGTTGTTGGTGGAACTGGTAAAATAAATGGAAACGGTGTAAAACGGATGGCTGCAAAAATTACCACACATCCAGATTACAATAACGAGACTTTAATACCAGACTTGGCTGTTATAGAATTGAGACAACCATTGGTGGGATCGAATATAAGACCGATAGCCTTGTGTGGGGGACCATTACGAACGGGGGATGTTCTTACAGTTTCAGGATGGGGTAGAATGAGGGAGAACGCAAGAGGAATGCCAGTGCAGTTACAGACCGTCCAAGTGCCAATTTCTGTAAAGGCCGCGTGCCAGGATGAATTCGGAGATATTAGGGGTATGTTTTGCACTTCTGCTGCTGGCAATAAAGGTCACTGCTATGGAGATACAGGCGGTCCTGCTGTCTTCAGACAAGAATTGTGTGGCGTTCAGGTGTTTTCGTACAGATGTGGCACAGTTGGTTATAAGTCGATATACACAAGTATTTATCAATTTCTTTCATTTATAAGAGATGCAATTGCCGGAACCACAACCCGATGAAGATATAAAAAAAACACTTCAGAAACAGGGGTTAAAACTAACAAAAAACAAAACAACAACAAATAACTCACAAAATGTTTGAGTTTGCCACGACTACTACTTCGGAGAGCACACAAGTCGTAGCTGGCAGCAATATTCATTCGGAAGAAAAATGACTAATAAGTGCGACTTTCAAAGCACATTTTTGATAGTAAAATCAACAGTCAACGCAACGACTGAAAGGGCGACTGAAAGCACAAGTTGACTATCAAAAATTGTAAATAATAACAATGTCGTACAATTGAACACATTAGTATGGAACATAATGTTTCTTGGATGATTCTTGTTGGATTTTGTTAGCAGATTGCGAATATTGAATCAAGATTGGTCCATGAAGTTAATTTGAACCCACAAAACGCTGTGAAAGAGGAGGGGAAATATCGGTGTTGAACTTCTTTATTAATGTTGACTCCATATCAACTCAACATACATACAGACATACTTGATTCGTCTAGCGGAAATGACTGAAACAGCCAAAGCAAACAACTAACACATTTTCTTTTACTTACATTTCTGTTACAACACAATTGCATTGACTATCATCGCAGTCATTAGTAATTTTCTACGAAATGCGTATTGCTGTCGCCTTCGACTTGTACTTTTGCCGTAGTCGTTGTCGTGGCAGACGAAAACATTTTGTGTGTACGAGTATCAGTTTCAGTTATTTTTTTCTTTTCGGTGAAACAACGGCAGTCAGTAGTCGTTTGACAAAAATTGATTATGCGTTCGTTAGGCTTAGGCAATTTTTGTCTACCGTTGCTTGTTTTTATTTTGTCAGCAATTTAATCACTGTTTATAAACATTTGTTACATGGAATAAATATATTGTAATGTTTCAAGCATTAAGGATAACCATTTTATTATTTTAAGAAAATATTGCTGTTTAGCTCGTGGTAAAAAATAAAAAAATAAATGGTTTCCCATTACATCCCATGAAGGGATTAGGGAGAGCTTCTCACAAATCAGTGAGCTGTGCGCGTTCTAATTTTACACTCACTGATCGGGACCTAGATTTTTACACCGGTTCCGAACGGTATTTTTGAGAAGCTTTTTCATGGCTAAATACTCGATAGTGTCGCCGTCACTATGCGAGGTGACCGCCGTCGAAATAAATTTTAAGGTGGTCAGAGCAGGGATCGAACCCACGTTCTCATGCACAAGAGCCGCGCACACTACCATTGCACCACCGACGGCCACAAGGTATGTATGCTTTTATCCTTGCAATATTACTGTTAAATATCGCCAAATAAACTGTCATAAAACCAATACACAAATTTCGGGCGGGTGAACGGACTTACTTATATATCCCTCACCCTAAGTTATTCAATGGGTCCGACTTCGTAAAGTATTATGTTATATTTCGTGCTACCCGGGTGGGTAGCCAATTTATTTGTGATCCTATGTGTCCTTGGGGACAGGGTTCGTATTTCGAGGGCAATGGGTTACCCTGGGTCATTGCCGTGGGGAATGGATAGCGATGGTTTACCCATTACCCACAGGGTATGGGGAAAATAATGGGATGCTACCCACGACCATGGGGAATTACCCATTACCCTCAGGGTAATGGGGAAAATAATTTGTAGTTACTAGAGATGGGCACGTGAGTAAGTTTTGACTCACGATCACGCACGCTCACGAAAGGAACACAGCCACTCACGCACGAAGACTTTGTCGGTACTCACGCTCACGTGAGCAGAATTTATCCTACTCACATTCACACGTGAATTACGCGTGATTCATGTGATTCATGACAATCACGCAAAAATTACTCACAAAAATAAAACAGGGTTTTGACATGAACCACTTGCTTTATATTCAAACCAATATTAAAAAGAATTAGAATTAGACACTACTACACTTAAATGTAAATGCCTGAGTTAAATTAAGTGTCGTTTTTAATAAATTTAGCAAATAAACTAAGCCCTTTTATACAAGAACAACATTTTATCACCTTTATCTTAAAGAAGTTTTCCTCTTGTTTCCATTAGTATTCTTCCAACCGGACAATGGGACCAATTGCAAAACAAAGTGGTAATAATGTCAGAAATTCTAAATTATTGGTCAGATTATTTTAGAATGTACTAGGTATTTATAGGGAATATTGTGTTCAGAATATTGTGTTGCAAAGCGCGGTTTGCTACGGAGTACCTGTTACCAAATTTTTTTGTTTTTGAGAATCTACTATGCAGCACAAACAAAAAACACTCTGAGTCTAACCGTTACAGTGATAGTTGAGATCAAAAGTTTAACATGTCAATTTTTGCACTGACATTGTTTAGTCTTTTGGCAATAACTTGGTAATTTTGAATCAAAATGCTACATTGACTAAACTTCAAACAGTAGTAAGTCTGTCAAATCGGAGGGTAACAACAATCTCTCAAAGTTCTAATTTTTTTAAACCTAAAAGAAAAGGAATGTGTTAGAAAAGGTACCAATAAGTACCTAAATAAGTTTGTGTTTTATTTGAAAACCAAGTAAATAAAATAAATAGTTTCTGCTCGAACAAATTTTTATAGGTGGAAATTCTAATCTTTGAGTCAGAGCCGTGCAAATTTTTACGACACAAACCCCGAAAAAAAAAATTAGAAAAAATATATTTTTTTTAAATTCTGTGCAAATTCGATTTGAAGTATATAAATAACAACGTAATAACGCAATTTTGTATTATAGCCTAGTATATGCTTAATATAATGAAATTATTATTACTTGAGAAATAGGGACACAAGTGTGGGACCTTTACTCCCAAAAAAGTCTGTTATGAAAATTCAAGTTTTTTTTTTAAAAATTCAGCTTTGCTGATCAAGATTATGCGTGCGATCAAAAATTTTTACTGCCTTGTAATTAACCTCATTTTAGTCTACAATTTGGTGTAAAAAATTATGAAAATCAACAAACGAGACTTATCCCAAACTCAAAAATTTAAAATTTTGTTCAAAAATCATTAATTTTCTGCCAAGGCTGGCTGTAAGGTGAATGCCCAACAAATTCTTAATTACGTTTAACACATTTGGCAAAGCCCTTGCTTTAAAAAAATACAACATTTTATGTCTTTCCTCCAAAAAGTTTGAGAAACTATTGAAAGAATGATGGTACCTTTCCTAACAAATTTCATTTTTTCAGTTTGAAAACATTTTAAATTTGTTACCAATTGTCGTTACCAACCGGTTTTAAATAATTTAAAAAGGTTTTTAACTTACGTTTGGTTGCAGTCTTTCTAATGTAGCTAGCTGGTTTTTAGAACTACATTTTGGCTCAAAATATCCAAGTTATTACCAAAAGACTAAAGAAAGTCAGTGTGAATGTTTACATTTTAAACTTATAATTCCAAATATTTTTGTAACGGTTAGATAGACGACACACGACTCTAAATGTTTTTGGTTTGTGCGGCTCAGTAGATCATTTAAATCAGACCACAAGTTAGAAACTTACAAGCCATGAAAGTTTTATCTGCCTGCAGTGAAACGTACGTTGAAACGAGGTGCGTCTAAATACCAGATTCTGAAAGCCTGACTTCTGCCCTACAAATCCTTAGTGTTTTCTCAAACAATCGGACCTATAGTTTAGAAGTTCTGATATTATTACCCTTTTTTGCAAACGGTCCTACTGTAAAATTTATAAAAACTGCTCCGCTTGTAGCAGAGTTCCTTGAAATACAGAATATGATTAAGGACGCTTTCTTAGAGAGAAATGTTATTAGAAGACTTCCATAATTACTTTGTGTAACAAAGTAGTACGAAAATGGAATTTAAATGATATCAACCATCCGGCAATATGCGTGACTCACGCGAAAATAGTGCTCACGCTCACGCACGCTCACGTGAGCAAAATTTTGGCCGCTCACTTTCTCGCGTGAATCGTGTGTGATTCACGTGAATCACGTCAATCACATGACTCGTGCCCATCTCTAGTAGTTACCCACGACGATGGGGAATTTTACACCACGATAACTCATTACCCACAGTCCAATGGGGAAAATAACGGATAGATACCCACGACAATGGGGGAATTATTCATCACGTTTACCCATTACCCTCAGGGTAATGGGGAAAATAATGGGTAGATACCCACGATAATGGGGAATTACTCATCACGATTACCCATTACTCTCAGGTGGTTAATGGGTTACCCAGGGTAACCCTTCCCCATTTTTGATCGAAAATATGAGAAAGTTAGAAAAAATTTCTTCATCTCGGAAACGGAGCGTCCAATCGAAGAAATAACAAATTTTTTGCGGGTTTCTAAGGTTTTTTCGAAAAATCGCCAAAATAAGAAAATCGCTAAAGTAAAGAAGTGGCTATAACTCGGAAACGTTGCGTCCAATCGGAACAATAGTACAAATTTTAACTCCACAGGAAGCTTTAATCAATGGTTGTCTTCAATATGTCATCACATTTTTTTAAAAAAAATCGGTAAAACGCCCACATGTTTATATCTCGGAAACGTAGCGTCCAATCGAAAAATATCATATTTTCTCAGATTGCTAAGGTATTTCCTTAAAGTTGTCCAATTCGTATGCAAGGATTTGTTTGTTTAATACCATATTGAAGACAGCCACTGATTAATGCCTCAAGAGAAGGCAACAATTTTATTATTTTTCGATTAGACGCATCGTTTCCGAGTTAAAGCCACTTTTTTATTTTAGCGGTTTTCTTATTTTGGCGATTTTTTGAAGAAAAGTTCTTCCATACGAATTGGACTAGTTTATAAAAAACCCTTAAAAACCGGGAAAATTGCATATTTTTCCGATTGGACGCTCCGTTTCCGAGATAAAAACATGAGGGCGTTTTAGCGATTTTTGGTTTGAAAAATTTTAGTTTTGGCGATTTTTTTTTTTAAAGTTATGCCATATTGAAGATACTCATTGGTTAACGCCTTCTACGGAGGTATAATTTTTATTATTTTTACGATTAGACGCACCGTTTCCGAGTTATAGCCACTTTTTTATTTTAGCGATTGTCTTATTTACCGTTTTTTTGAAAAAAAAATCTTGCACCCGAATAGGACCACTTTATGAAAAAACCTTAGAAACCGCAAAAATTGGTTATTTTTCGATTGGACGCTCCGTTTCCGAGATATAGGAATTTTTTCTAACCTTTTCTTATTTTTGATCAAAAATGGGGATGGGTTACCCTGGTAATCCATTACCCATCATCGTGGGTAGCTATGCATTGTGTTCCCCATTTCCCTGAGGGCAATGGACAATCGTGATGAGTAATTCCCCATCGTCGTGGGTAGCTACCCATTATTTTCCCCATTAATGGATGGGATTACCCAGTAATGGGTAATCGTGACGGGTTTTCCCCATACCCTGTGGGTAATGGGTAATCGTTCCTTAAATATTCCCCACGACGATGTGTATGGGTTACACATGGGTAAATACGAACTCTGCTTGGGGATTTGTATTGATTAACAGCCAGTATTCTGGTCAACTTTTGTCTGGGACTTACAAAACTGGGCATGGCAAAGTTTTTCATTTGTAAATAGACTTATACAGTAGCTATTCACAAAAGATTACCCAGCACCAAATTTTATTAAGGGTAGTATTCTATAAGTCGTGAATCAGTCAATTCGTGTTACTGTCGCCGTTTTTTTGTAGTTTATAAAACGTTACAGCTGTTCGGTGACTACCTGCGTTGAGTTGCGTTATTTAATGGGTAGTTTATAAAACGGAGCGCAACGTTTTTGATCACTTCAGCTGTCAAATTGAACACGCCACAGTTCCTCGCGTTAGTGGAAGGAATTACAAACTTAAAGAAAAATGTCGATTGCGGATGGGCAGATGGAAGTATTTTGAATTTCATTGCTCATAAGTTGTTGCCAATTTTGTCTCAAATGCAATCGACGGACAGAGCTCAAATTTTTTTTGAAAAAATAATTCAAAATTATATTGTTTACTCACTGAAATTCATATTTACACTAACAAAATTAGAAACAGATAGTTATAATAAATAATGCGTTGCAAAATTATTATAACTATTTATTTAACAAATTATACACATCACTTAATTTTGACAATAATAAACAAAAGAGTCAATACTTAACTGTCAATACAAATGCCAGTGACAGCTTTCGTAAGCAAACGCAAACGCAAGCGCAAAGTGATATATAAACTAGAATTTATTTACTTTGGCGTTCGCGTTGGCTTTTGCGTTTACGTTCACTTTCGGGACTTTTAGAATACTACCCTAATAATGGCTGTGTATTCTGGGAGATATCATGTCAATCATCTGGTAAACAACGAATTGAATATTCTGGAAATAGAGAATTTAACATCTTGCCTCAACATATAAGGATAATTGAAAGATTTGCACTTTTCAAATCATCGTTAAGAAATCATTTGTTGCAACATGTTGATGAGCTTCTGATATAACTTTTGATGTATGAGTATATACGATATAAAATATGAATTACTTATATTATTTTTAATTCATTTAATATTTATACAAGAATAATTAGGATATTGTAATTTTTTTTGCCAACTTACCTCTATAATGCCAATTGGCGCTATATTATGAATTTCTGTATAATAAGGAATAAAATAAATTTAAAACAAAAAAAATCAGTCAAAGTTGTAAATCTTTAATTACAAAGTAATTTTTGACAAAACACTGTCCAATACCAAATTTCTAAACAGAGCTATGCTGTCGATCAACCGTACAACCCCCAAACTTTTCTAGGCAGATTGGCCTTTGATTAAATATTATCTAACACCAAATTTCATAAACATTGGTTCGGTTTCACATTAATAATCAAAAGAATTTGGACCAAAGATACATTAGGTTCAATTTGACTCATTCTACAATCTGAACAATCTGTCATTTTTTGTTGTTTGGATGCAAATATAACGTATGTTTGGAGCTTGTCGCAAATATAATATACTTGTGTCCAAAGAAATTGTGTTTCCTATTCAATATTACATGTTTGAGACACAATAATTAATATGTTATGACCCAAATATATCTATTTTTGTGATACAAACACAGCTATATTTTCTGCAGTATTTATGCTCTCTCGAGAGCAAGAGATTAAAAGAGGGATAACGAGAGAGTCTATTTTATCAGTGTTTATCTATATTTTTGAGTCATTCTCTCAGTCAGTAGTTCATAAATATTCCAGAATGTGCTTGCAAATTGCAGATGAAGTCCGTGTTACTTATTTTGGCCGATGTATTGCGTAATAAGTTTCGTGTATTCAGTCGTCAATAAAATAAAATAAATGGTTTCCCATTACATCCCATGAAGGGACCGGGGATAACTTCTCACACCCACTGAGCTGTGCGCTTTCCAGTTTTCACTCACTGATTGGGACCTACAGTTTTACACCGATTCCGAACGGTATTTTGAGATGCTTTTTCATGGCTATATACTCGATAGTGTCGCCGTCACTATGCGAGGTGACCGTCGCCGAAAGAAATTTTTTTTGAAGGTGGTCAGAGCATGGTTCGAACCCAGGATCTCATGTACAAGAGCCGCGCACACTAACCATTGCACCACAGTCGTCAATGGATCATCTAATAAAGGTTATTAACGGTTAAATGGTCTGTGGTATTGATTTGGGTTTTGTGTATGTGTTTCGTATAGAATCTGAAAAGAGCAACAACGAGAACCCCTTTGTCTGTCCGAGCCTTTACTGAGAAAATCGGAACGGCGGACCATTCGTGAAATATAATACACAAAAACACAAATAATTAATCCAGGTTTGGCTTGTGTGAGCTAGATTTGGCTTGCATGAACTAGATTTGTTTGTGTACCAACGCATAGTGATAACCCACTCATAGTAGAAACCTTCTGCAATCTAAAACGTGAGAGATAAGAAAGAAGCACAAGACAGGACAAGAATAAACGAGCATCAGATTCTCATTTCATGAAACAAAAACAAATAATGCATTCAATCTTTTCATTTTCTGTATTAATTATATACAAATGTGGATTTATATTGATTAAATAAATTATAATAAATATTGAAGTCGAAGAATAATTCGATTTTAAATATTATAATGTTTTGGAAGGAAATAAAATACGTAAGTATGTGGAGGTTTGGGGAAACACACGAATGCTTCTAAATAAGAATATGGATGTTTGGGGTGAAGAACGCATGTGTTCACGTAAAAACATACATATTTACCACTACACATGCTACTGTTTGCATTTATGAGTAAATACAAGTGAGTTTGGGAATTGCAAACATATGAATGTTTGAAGTGTGTTCCAAACACGTACATGGTTACTGCGGAATATGTTTGGAAGAATATGTTACAGAGGCCGTTTATTTCAGCGTGTATGCCTCACCCATGATAATGGGGGCATATAACTTAAGTCATACAAGGACTTTTTTTGTTACCTTTTAAGACTTTTAAACCATGTCCGTCTGCCTGGCTGGTCAACACGATATCTGCCGTAAATCTTTACCGATCACACTTACATTTTGTCCGTAACCATTATTATGGGTGTTTTGACTACGCCCCTGCCGGTACCTCCTAAGCAGGGGATAATTATATTTCAAGTAAAACATTTATATGGTGCATGTGATTAGTTCAACTCAGATGTTGGATAATTATCTATATATTTTTAGTTAACTGGAGACAATTGGAGAGATTGTTACACCCATTCTGGTACCTAATATACAAAATCCTGGCGGCCGTCCGATTTATCTTTGAAATATTGCGCATTTCTAATTTTAACAAAATTTGGCATTATAATTAATTTCGTCAAGCAACGGTTCTAATTGCTGCCGGTGGTGCAATGGTTAGTGTGCCCGGCTCTTGTAGTTGAGGCGTGGGTTCAGTTGCTGCTCTGATCACCTAACATTTCTTTTGACGACACGGTCACCTCGCTTAGTGATGGCGACACGATTACTTAGCCATGAAAAAGCTTCTTAAACTACCGTTCGGAGCCGGTGTAAAATTGTAGGTCGGTGGGTGAAAAACTAGAAAGCGCACATATCACTGGTTGTGGGAAACTCTCCCCAATCCCTTCATGGGACGTAATGGAAAACAATTTATGTATTGTTGTTGCCAGTCCTCTTCTAACAAAAGGGGCAATTTTATCACACCCATTTTGGTGCCACCCATACAAAAATCTTGTGGTCGACAAGATAATTCCCTTAACCTACAATCACACTTTACGAAATTTGATGTTAGAAAATAATTAGCGATACTCCAGTCTATAGAGGAAAATGCGTGATTTTGCCACTCCCGTTCTGGTAACTGTCATACAAAAAAAAAAGATTAGACTGTCCGGATGAAAGTAGCTTCAGTTTTTTGCCAGAAGCTACTTTGTATATAGTTACAATTTAACATATTTTCCACTCTCACTTTTGTGCCTCCCGTGCAAATTTGGTAATCGAATTTGGTACTAGACATTGTTTTGACAAAAGTTACAGTGTAATTAAAAATTTCATGTTCATCACCCCAACAACTTTTGTCATCGAAAGTAAGCTGACGTATAGTTTCATTCCCGCTACGAAAATGTGTTCATCAACTGCAAATTGTTCGTATGGTTGTTGATGCCTTGAATTTGAGTCATTATTCCATTCGTTGTTGTTTCGTTACTGCAATGAATTTGTTTCGTTGCTGCAGTGAATTTTTGTCATTGTTGCAATGAGTCAGTATTGTTTTTGCAATGATTTTATTTCATTACAGCAATGAAGTTGCTTCAGATAAACCAAATATCAGTAGTTTAAATTTCATTCACTCACTTTTTTAATGTATAACCCAGTTTTCTACAAAATTTAAATTAAATAAAATTATTGCAGGAACAAAAATTAAATTGTTGCAGCAACGAAACGGAAAATTGTCAAAGAAATAATGTATGAAATTTTTCATTGCAGCGACTACCAAACTGTACGATATACGAGACTTTGCATTGTACCAACGTAAAAACATTAACAAAAATATTTCATCTATGCGACGAAGCGTTATTCGTTCAGCGCACGATAAATCCCCTAGTTCAATTGGGGATTGGATAATATTTTGCACTAAGTCGCACTGCTGTTGAATATTGGCGAATTTACCACGGCCTTTTCGGGTGGTTAAATGTTGGTCGACTGAAAACAATAAACCTTTCTTAATGAAACTCGAATGGATAACAAAGGGCGATGGGTATGTTTTATTCTACTCACCTGTCTGAAATTTCTGTACTGGTTTCTGTATCAAAAGATATATGCCCGCATGAGGGTATAAAAATACAACTCTGGCAGTTGCTTGGGCCTGAAATAATGCTCACAAAATTTTAAACAGAACTAGCATGGACTTCATTACCAAATAACACGACCAGGCGCTAATGTGGAAGCAGCTTAAGTTATATTCGACCAAAGCTGACTATTTAATGCAATTTATAATGGACCGACATTGTTTAAAATAATTGCCGTTAACATTAACCTAAGCAACCTAAAGTAACGCTTTAGCAAAGCGTGGACCGAAGTGGTAATTTTTCAAACACTATGATCGTTGGCGTAAGACGATAACCAAAATCTCATTGAAATCAGTAATTCTGTGAATCCTCTGGGGTTGACATATTATGACCACATCTGAATTAACTGTGACTGTATCAAAAATGGAACCGATAGGGGTTTGTTCGAGGCGGTTAATGTTTCTAACCTCTGGAACAGATAATAATTTGGGTGCTACTAGAAAATGTGAACTGAAATCGCCCATGTTTAAACGTCACTACCAGTAAGATACAATAAGCTTATGAACCAAATTTTGTTTACAGCGGTTAGTATTTCTTGAGGCTATTTAACAGGCTTTCTTGGTACAATTTTTTTGGGCAGTATATCAAAGGTGGGGAAAGACCTCACTGAACCATTCTGAACCAAGCGAGGACTGAGACAAGGCGACATACTTTCGTGCAGTCGCTTCAACATTTTAATGGAGATAATAATGAAAAAAGCTGCAGTAAATACGAACAAGACCAGTAATACGAAAAGCCATATATTGCTGGCGTATGCTGACGACATAGACATCATTGGGCGAAATTTGCGAGAGGTTACTGCAGTATTTTCAAGAATCGAAAAAATCTACGAAGGTAGGTCTTACTGTTACTGAGAGCAAGACAAAAGTGATGGTGTTAACGGCTGGGGTTCATGACTTGGTCCGCACTTGAACGTTGACAACCGCTTTAAGTTTGAAGTGGTAGATGAATTTGTCTACCTTGAATCCATCTACCTAGGACAACAACGTCAGCCTGGATATAAATAGGAGAATTGTGCTTGCAAATTGATGCTTTTTTGGGTTCAGCATGCAGTTTGTGAACAAGGCCCTCTCTCGACAGACAGCAAAAAAAGAGTATACCAAGTATACTACTTGGTAAGATGTAGTGCTAATTTAGGTGCAGAAGTACTTATTTTAATATGGCGTTGTCCAACGCAGCACTACTTCTTATTTGACTGTTTGGAAGAGCAGTTTATGCCAACATTTTTATGCTACATTTCGTCCGCAAACGAGCAACCAAAACTATTATTTCAACAATTTTTAAATTTCTTGTCATTTGAAACTTTGCAATAAGTTATGACTTTAAGCTATAACTTTAGGTCTTAACTTATGAACCTTTTATATACCTAATTATTTTATTAATTGACCTTTTATTAGTACTCTAAATGCTTCTGTCAACAGGTGAAAAAGAAAGGAATTGAAAATCGATTTGAAAGAAAGTAAATATAATTTAAATACAAGTAATATATTTAGGCATCTTTGCACTTGTCCACTATCCCTTTAGCTCTTTAATAAATTTGCATCATAATGGATGTGATGCAAATGTAGATTTTTCGGAGTTGTTTTTGATCAGAATCAAAATTGCATTAAAAATGCGCATAATGTTGCAGAAGATGAAAAAAAATAATAACTTCTACTAGACCTACTTCATTTTATTTTTGCTGCGTATTTTAATATTTGTTTCCTCTGAGGCCGATAACATCTTGTTTGGTGGAACCATATTTGAACCATTGTGATCTGATTTTTTCAACTTAGTTTAAATACATAAGCCTGTTGGTAAATGCCCAGAGAATGGCAATAGTGTGTATTACATAAGGCCTTCACACAACCCCTACTGAGGGTTTGGGGGTTATCCTTTACCTATTACCACTAAATTTGCTGGACAATAACTGCAATGTCGGCAAACCATATTTTGCGGTGGTTCCCGAAACCATATTGTCGTTGGACGATATTAAGGGATCTGCAGCAACGCGCAATAGAAGTGGAGTACATGACACCCACTTTTATGTTTGAGAGAAATTTTTTCACTGATATCACGCCAGTTGCTGTTGTTGTCGGAGTAGTGACTGCTGATACACAGTGATCGTTACAATTCGCATATGCAAATTTCATTCGGAGTTTGTCATACATGCATATATTGTACGAATTTCCTTCCGATTCGTTTTAAATTACGATGAGTACAACAGTTTTACTTCTTTATACCACCGAGCATTCACAATAGTCTGTGTTCGATCTTTTTACTATTACTTCGCGTTGCTTTCTTTTCAGTATTTAATAACAGCCTAACTCCAAATGCCAAGGACCTTAGCTGTTTATAAAATAAATATACCAGTTCCTGTTTCTCAATCTTTTTGTTATATCGTGGTTGTTATTTTGCGAATATATAGAAAGCCCGAGACGGTACTACCACCATTTTCTCAAATAGATGAGATGTCCATTTTCTCAAATAGAGGAGATGTCAACCGGATGTAGTCGGTATTGCAGATTTAACATAAACTGTTTTGGCGAGCTGGTATGCTTCTGCAACAGCATACCTTCAGGCGCAATATTAATAGCTTCATGCTATTTAGGTATTTGAAGTAAATAAAAGCTTTTAGCTAATCGCAACAATATACACTACCTATCGGGATGGGTGATCTACCACTGGTACAAGTTCAGGTAGAAGTTGGGTATCTGGTGAAAAAGTTGAAAAGAAGTGCGTGTTAATGAGTGTGTTTTCCTGTTTTGCCTTTATTTCATCAAAATAATCAATAATTTTTCGCTAAGAAAACTGTCTACGCCCTGTTTGCTAGTGTAATCCCCATTAGCATTAGTAGCACCCATTAATAGCACCCATGGCGGTAACCCATTATTATAGTCATTGGGAATGGGATTACGCAGTACCCACAGGATAATGGGAGAAATAATGGGTAGTTTCCTACGATGATAGGGAATTACCCATCACGATTACCCACTACACATCGGGTGTGGGTAGGCAGCCTTTACTCATTACCCACGGCGATGGGTCACCCATTCCAATTTTTGATAGAAAATAAGAATACATTAGAAAAAATACCTATATCTCGGAAACGGAGCGTCGAATCGAAAAAAATAACTAATTTTTGATGGCTTTTAAGTAATTTTCACAGTGGTCCAATTCGTATGGAATAACTTTTTCTCAAAAAACTACTAATAGCCTGTTTTTGAAACTTAATTTTTGATCATTCGTATGCCAAATGACTAGCGTAGATAACTTTTGGTTTTTGTACGATTTGTTTTGATGAAACGAAAAGAGCTTTCGTTTTCCTTAAAAAATTTGGTTCAGCGAAATCAAACACGAACGAAACAAAACGTCAGATTAGACAATCAGAAAATGTCAATCGTTTAGTTTGTTTACAAATGTGTTTCTTTACGCATTAACAAGAAACTGAATTAAAATTATTGTTTAATATGGGAATTCCCCCCCCCCCCCCCCCAAATGCAACGGATGCAATCATTTCAAAAACACTTTAATTATCTCACTTCACTAACTTTAATTTTTCCCACTTCTTTTCTTGCAATTTGCTGTTTATTTTATTTTGTCTGCAATCAGCTGCTACCAATTAAACAGGTGATAGAACAGTGTTGCCTGCAGTTTGCTAAATTTTGGTATTTTCTAATAGAAAGAGCTTTTAAAATCAACAAGAATAACACATTGGCAACAATGTACTTTGACATAAGGGCAGCTAGTAAAATGAGCTTTCACTCCCGGACAAAAAAGGAATAAAAACCAAAATATAAACTTGATCGCCTGGATAGCAATCGCACGTGTTCTTAAACAAAAAAGTTCGCTGAACAGGCTATAAACCTAAAAAAATGGCTGTAACTAGGAAACAGTGTGCCCAATCCCAAAAATAATACATTTGTTACCTCCATAAGTGGCTTTAACCAATGTTAACCAAAATGTTAACCACGTGGACGTGGGTTCGATAAAAAAAAAATAAATGGTTTCCCATTACATCCCATGAAGGGACTGGGGAGAACTTCTCACAATCACTGAGCTGTGCGCTTTCCAGTTTTCTCTCACTGATTGGGACCTACAGTTTTACACCGATTCCGAACGGTAATTTGAGAAGCTTTTTCATGGCTAGATACTCGATAGTGTCGCCGTCACTATGCGAGGTGACCGCCGCCGAAAGAAAATTTGAAGGTGGTCAGTGCCGGGTTCGAACCCAGGATCTCATGTACAAGAGCCGCGCACACTAACCATTGCACCACCGACGGCCACACGTGGGTTCGATCCCTACTTAAATTTCTTTCGCCGACGGTCACCTCGCTTAGTGATGGCGACACTATGAAAAAGCTTCTCAAATTACCGTTCGGAATCGATGTAAAACTGTAGGTCCCAATCAGTGAGTGTAAAACTGGAACGCGCACAGCTCACAGGTTGTAAGAAGCCGCTCCTAATCCCTTCATGGGATGTAACGGGAAACCCTTTATTTATTTATTAAACGTGTGCTGTGTGGCTTGAGGCACCGTCCTGTTGAAACCACATGCCATCCAAGTCCATGTTTTCCAATTCGAGCGAAAAATAATCGGTAATCATGTCGCGATTGTCGTTATTGTCGACGGCATTCATACCGCACCAAACAGTTATTTTTTTGTGGATGAAGTGGTGATTCATGAAGCACATATGGATTTTCACCAAACCAATAACGCATATTTTGCTTATTGACGAACCCGTTGAGCCAACAATTAGTTTCGTCTCTGAAGATGATTTTGCGATGAAATTCATCATCTGGGCGCATCTTCTCCAGAGCCCAATCGGAGAACGGAGGTCGCGTCAAATGGTCCATCGGCTTCAATTCTTGAGTCAGCTTGATCTAGTATGGTTGTAAACCAAGATCTTTATGCAAAATTCGACACGAAGTGGTTTTGGCAATGCCCAGTTCTTGACTGATTTGGATCTTGACTGATTTGGATCTTTTGCTACGGACGCCTGAACGGCAGCGATATTTTCGTCACTTCGACCAACCTGTTGTCTCACTGGTACAGCAGCATCACACAATGAATATGTAGACTCACATTTAGCACTAAATTTGTTATTGCATGTCTACTAGGGCGAGAATAACGACCGAAAACTAGAGTTAACGCTCTTAAAATTGCGGTCACCGACTCTGAATTTAGGTAGTACATTTTTATAATTGGAACACGTTGTTCGTTCGTGTACGATGATGAAAATGTTGAATTTACCGAAAAAAAGGAAAGTAACAGTTAGATGATCAGTGAAATAGTGCGTTCACAAATTAAATTCAAAGTTCTCCAGTACTTATTGGAAAACCCTTTATTTGTGTTCTTTTTTCTAATTTCGAACGGGAGTAAAAGCTCATTTTACTCGCTGCCCTTCTGTCACAGTACATTGTTGCCAAAGTGTTATTTTTGGTGATTTCAAAAGCTTTTTCTTTAGAAAACTACCAAATTTTTGCAAAACGAATACAACTCTGTCTTATAAACTTTTCTAGTGAATACAAATGAATGCAGCAGATACAGACAAATAAACTAACAAAACTTCAAGGTGGTAAAGATGTATTAATTTTTTTATATTTGCACATCAAGTGTTTCTAAAATAATTGCGTTGGTAACATTTCAATTTTCCGTTTTAAATAATAATGCGGAAAACAAGAAAAATGTTGCATGATTCCACAAATGTTTTCAAATTGCAATGATAATTAAATGTTCATAATGCAAGAACTTACATATTTTTGGTAGAAATATCCATTTTTGAACACAATGTTTTATTTTCTGTGAAATGTTAAAACCCAACGATGATCATCGAATCAAAACTTTTCAACATAAAAAGCTTTTTTTGTTTGTACTCAAAATAAAGTGTAATAAGAAAATAGTTTTATGCGATTTTTGTTTTGAGTGATGCCGTATGTAGCCCATCCATTGCACTATGAGCAAAAATAGGATATTGTTGGCATTAATTGTAGACACATTCAATTTTGCACGAATATAACTAATATCAAATTGGATTTTTTTCTTTAATTAGTTGACGCCTTCTTCCGCCACCCCCTTAAAATAACGGGTCCACCTTCTAACGTTTTTTTTTTCAACTAGTGCATATTTCGTGAATGGTAAACACTTAGCTCATGTATGATTTGACAGATAATTAGTTTTATCCTTCCGCTGAACGAATATGGTTGTGTATACGCTTGAACAACGCTGGGAAATATGGGAAAAATGGGCCTGCGATCGACTTACAGACCTTGGCGGGTATGTAAACAAGCAAAATTGTCGCATTTGGGTCACAGAAAACCCGCACGCATACATTGAAAAGCCGATGCACCCAAAACGAGTCACTGTTTGGTGCGGACTTTGGTCCAGAGGCATAATTGGGCCATTTTTCTTCGAAAATGAGCAAGGAGTGGCCGTTACAGTCAATGGCGATCGTTAGCGGGCTATATTGAACGAATTTTTGTTCACAAAAATTGAAGAGGAGGATATTGGCAACATTTGGTTCAACAGGACGGCGCTACGTGCCACACAGCCTAAGCTACACTCGATGTTTTGCGCCCTGTTTTTGAAGATCGCATTATCAGCCGCAGAGCTGATGTCGTTTGGCCACCTCGGAGCTGCGATTTGACACCGTTGGACTATTATTTGTGGGGTGCCCTCAAAGATAACTGTTACGCCGACAAGCCAGAGACAATTGACGCTTTAAAGGACAATATTCGTGAAGCCATTGGTGAAATACAGCTGCACACAATCGATAATGTGCTTAAAAATTGGACCGATCGTGTAGGCTACTGCATGGCCAGCCGAGGCAGCCATTTGAATGAAATTACTTTCCATTATTAACCGGAAGGATTGTACTTTCAAATAAAGAAAGAAATTTGAGAAAATATTCAGTAGTTTTTTTTTTATAGAAAGTTATTTGGCGGACCCTTTATATACTAATGATACTACATATGGATAATTGTATGTAAATAAATATCAGTACCTCGGAGGTAAACAACACTATGTCGTTTTCGTTAACTTTTCAGTAGAGCAGTTTTAATGTTGTCGTACACCTAGTGAGCTCCATAATTACGTATGGTACTTATGTTGTTTCGACCAGAAATGCAGTTGGAACCAATTATTGTCACAATATTTCGTAATTATGGAGCTCAAAAGGTGTACGACAACATTAAAACTGCTCTACTGAAAAGTTAACGAAAACGACATAGTGTAGTTTACCTCCGAGGTACTGATATGTACGGAGTATATTAGGTCATAATGAAAATTCAAACTAAGTATAAAGGAATCGGCGAGTATGAACAGGTAAGTACCCTTTATGGTTTGTTATCTGGCGAATGATTCAAAACGTATTACTCTCTTTTTGTCATAATTGGTCGATTAATAATTTTGATGTGAAACGTTGATGCCTTTTAAAACATTTATGCTTTTTGTATTTTTTTTTTTTGTTACAACATTGTTGAAATGGTGCATTTATACTGAAATCTTCTATAAAGAGAATAAGGCTCGTTTATGCTCTTTTGCTTAGACGCTATACATGAGACTGGAAAAAGAGTGCAATAAAATGTCTATATTATTAAATACTTTTTGTCATCGCTCTGTTTGCGACAAAATGAAAACAATTATTTCAGTGAGCTAAATTTTGCTTCCTTTATTTTGACAATATTACAACTAATGTTAAAGCAGATGTAAGAAAAAAGAAAGTGCAATAGTAAAAGAGCCTTCAGCACAAAAAAAAAATTACCAATGTGTTCATAGAAATCGCACAGGTACCGTGTAACAAAAAGGTGTTAACACATCACGCGTGAGTTCAAACACTCATTGATTTTTTTTTCTTTAATTAGTTCACGCCTTCTTCCGCCTCCCCTTAAAATATTAGATCAGTTTTTTTTTGAATTCAAATTATAAGTAATCCTATATGGGTTAAATTATGTTTACATTTTATTTGTCCAGAAACTTTTTAAAGCTTTTATTATTAATTTATTAGATAAGTTGAATAAAGTTAGGGATTTCATCTATGGCTCAACAAGATCCGTCAAAAAAATCCAATGAGTGTTCGAACTCACGGTTCGATTCTATGAATTTCTGTGAACACATTAGTAAATGTTACATTGGAAAATAAAAAACAGCGTTCAATCATATGAATCATATATTTCAGTTTAAGTTTATATTATTCGATTTTTTGAGTTGTTATGTTTTTAATAATTGTTCGGTTCAAGATCAATATCTATTAAAAAGTAAATTTTTTTGAAACAACAACATCTATGCAATGACGTTCGATGAAAGCATGCATAGAAAAGAAATGTGTTGAATATTGATGGTTATGGCAAAGTATTGTTGTGGATGTTTTCGTACAAGTAGGAGTTTAGACAATTCTCGCTTAGTTGAGATTTGTTTATCCCTATAATGTGTGATGATATACCTAAATACTTGTAGAGAAGGGAGCTGATGATATACTTTGGTGGGCATTGAAATAGCTATATTCCCAACCATCCACCACATTAACATTTCCTGTTAATATTTGATCTTGAACCGAACAATTATTAAAAACATAACAACTCAAAAGATCAAATAATATAAACTCAAACGGAAATAAAATTGAAGACGGTACACTCTAAACGCCAATCTCATGGCAATCGTTGTTTCTTGTTTGAAACAAAAACAGCTATGCAATGGCTTTCGATGAAAGCATGTATAGGAAAGAAATGTTTTGAATATTGATGGTTATGGCAAAGTATTGTTGTGGATGTTTTCGCACAAGTAGGAGTTTAGACAATTCTCGCTTACTTGAGATTTGTTTATCTCTATAATGTGTGATGATATACCTAAATACTTGTGGAGAAGGGAGCTGATGATATGCCTTGGTGGGCTGGTTGGGAATTATGGTGGATGGTTGGGAATATAGCTATTTCAATGCTATTGATCTTGAACCGAACAATTATTAAAAATATAATAATATTACTACTTAAAATTGTTTAAAGACATGTGTCATTATTTTCTTGCTTAATACTTTTTGTTTTATTCCCACAAAAAAACAAACAGAATGCAAAGCAACAGATACATGAACATACATGTATACATTGTAATGTTCGTACGTACGCTACACAAGTTCACACAATTTTCGTTGCTGTCTTGCTATCTCATTTTGATGTTTCTCTAACCACGTCATTATACCCTTTTCTCTGAGAGTGCTCCGCACCCACACAATACAACTATTTGCTGCCGCTACATCAGTGTGTGTTTCGCAGTCGGACAAATCTGTGTTCTATATAGGGGTGGGTCACCCTTATCATTTAGGGGTATGAAAAATAGATGCTGGCCGATTCTGAGATATACCCGATATGCACACAAAATTTGATACAAATCGGTCCAGCCATTTCGGAGGACTTTAACGCCAAACAATCTGTGATCGCAGTCGGACAAACTGTGTTTGGATGTGTTCACTTTGTGAGTTAAGTCCCTACCCGCGCCTATAGATGTTAACACATCAAAAATGTTGAATTTTTTGTCAAAAACGAAATCGCCATAAGTTTAAATAGTGTTTGATTGATACCAATGACAGCGAAATTATGTTTTATGTTGATTGGTACGCATTCCCTTCTATTGTTGACCGTTTTATGTCCAACCAAAGAGTCAAATACAGAAGCAACTGTTTGTTTTTATAACATTTAGTAGAAACGTTTACCCATATCACATGGTGCCGTAATCCAGTAGACTATTTAAATATTTAATTTAAAAGCAGTTGGTAAATGTTTACTCTTAGTTTTCCAAGGTCATTTAAAAGCTGCGGAATTAAGTTTTTTAATTCCTTTTTATGTTACCAAGTTACCAAGATCTTTTCAGCAGGTTTGGTGGTTGACAACACAAATAAATAGTTTTAGAACTGCAAAATAAATACTCAAACTCTGTATAGTTTCTAAAACTTTCCGATACCGACGATGGTAGTACAGTGAACACCACTTATTGCCTAGTTGAAGACAGAACTAAACATGACGTGAACAATTCGTTACAGGTAAATGAGGGTATAAATATTGGAACCAAAATCAAAAACTACTTCAACTTTGCTACTTCTAAATGTTGCGATTAGTTTCGCGACTACTTTCTGCAGGCGTTTAATGTGTTCGGACACAGTGACCACCTACCGATAGTTGACATAAGTTGGCAATTTCTCAAGAAGAGGTTGCAATTTGCCAGAGGCCTGCATACATGTTCCAGTGGCCCTGCAGCATGTAAGGTGGTCCCCAGTGTAGCAAGCTTATCTGTTTTGCTGAACCATGGTATGTCCCAAATAAGGTAAATGTAAACTGTTCAGTCATCTCATTAATAGATCTGCTACAGTCGAGGGCAGTTCTCGAATTCAGGAAGACAGTTTCCAGGGACTTGATAGGGGCTTGACTATCAGAGAAAATATTGATGCCGAATTTAGTCTGCACATTACTTCTCACCCGTTCCGCTACGTCGTAAGATTTGTGCCTGGTAGACTGATCTGTGATAGGGCAATCTTTGGCAATGGATAGCCCCATTTCCTTAGAAAAAAACAGAGCCTACTTTACCAATAAGTTTCACGAGATCACGAATCTGTGATATGACCATTTCATTATGATACAGGTATAAGAGTGTGCTAGTTCTTGTCAAAGAGTGGTTCGGCCAAAGTATAATCGTACATAACTACTAGACATCTGCACCAGACGATTTGAATGGACGTTCAATAAACTAGCATTTTTTCAAGACATCGTCACGACGCACAGTGGCGCCATTTGAGTTTTTTCGTTGCAAAAATCATATTTTTTGAACCAAATAAGATAATTGATTAATTTGAATGGCATACGATAGATAAGTGTTCAGTCTATGAAATGAGTGTTTGGAAAGGGTGCTGCGCCTTCTAGGTGCTTACTTATGGGTTACCAAAGTTAAAATTTGTAGAAAAATCAATTTTACGGTAAATAAAAAAAATATTTTTACCAATTTTGGATTGTTTTTCGTTTTAAAATTATTGGCCAACAAATTAAAAAAAAAATATTTTTTTTGTAAATTTATTTTTTAAATTTTCTGTAAAATATTCATCACAATTCGTAAGAGAAGGTATATCTAAAAGACTAATCATTTCTAAACTACAATTACGGTCTAACTCTAATCGTGACTTCACATGCCGCAGGAAAGAAATAAGTGAATCGGAAGATGATGCCAAAATGTTGAAGGGACTCATTTTGCGCGCCCTTGATGCCGCATCCCGCACTTCTGCGCTTCTTCAGAAAGGTCTCCAATTGATAAAGACAGGTATTCAATTATATCTTTGCAATGCGCCAATATTTTATGGACTGTCGGAGTCAACTTATTCTGTGGATAAATTTCCGCTATTCTCCATACTTTGTAGAATTTACGTTTTCTTTGCAGTTTAAAGTATGCAAGATTGTTCCCAATCATTTCCCGATTTGATTGTCAATTTCAGTTTTCAAAAAACCTCCTAGAAATGTTTTCATCGTTTGAGTTTCCGTATCCGTACTTGGGACAGTCTACTTTTAGTCCAACTTGTTTAAAAAAAGAATCCTGTATTTGCCTCTTTCTTTTCCTTATCTTTAATCGATGTATTTTCATCGAAGATAATAATAAATAATTCAAAATTCAAATGCAAAAACAATTGTGTTTGTTTTCACAGATACATTGGAAAAATAACGACATAAAAAACTTATAAAAACACAACAAAACATTTGCATTTTTGGCTCTATTTTGTTTCCGTTTCCGACTGTTTATTATTGCAAGGTTACCACACTTTTATTGTAATAACATGTAAATGGGCAATGACATGTAGCCAACTTTAATTGAATATCCTAGAGTAATGAGTAGTTAATCACCCTAAACTAATAACTTCCGAAACTAATCGAAACCTTTTTACTTCTATTCTACCAAAGTTGGAAAACGATCCAAAAATACAGTTTTCTTATAACCGTGATATTTTGATAATTACACCCTGGAAAATAAAAATAAATAATTTCTTGTTTTAAATCTAACGTACCTTTCCATCAACGCATAAAACATAATGATTGGTTTTATAGTTTGGCTGTAACTCAATTGTGAAACTTGTAATTTCCTTCCCTTTGTGTTTTTTCTTGTACACTGAAAAAAATAAACAACTTTGAACGGCCATATAAGTCGTACTATTTATCCGATCTTGAAACGGTTTTCGGATTCTTGATAAATAGTAAGTTCTCTATCCATTGTTATTATTCATTTTACCAAAAACCTTTATCAAATTTTTGATTTTCGCCACAGATTCTGGACAAGGCCCCACAGTGCGACGTCAAGGCAACCAAATACTTCAGTGTTCTGAAAAAACATAACATTTGTGTATGTTGTAGAGCACAAGGAGACATTACTACTAAAGAGTGTCTCAGTAAGGTTGCACTTTTTAAATTTAATGTAATTTTTTGGTACAAGTGGTAACTCTGAAATTTGGCGGCTGACACATATGTTTATTCCGATTATAAAAAAATGAAGCGGTTTATGAAAGAATTGTGAAAAAATCGTTCAGTGGGTAATGGAGCAAAGTGAAGTCAATGCCAATTTTTCAAAAAAAAAAATCAACTTCTCCGATGAAGGGCATTTCCATCTGAATGGCTTCGTGAATACACAAAATAGTTTAATTTGGGGCTCAGAACATCCGCATGCAACTTATGAGAAAAAATGCACTCACAACGAGCAACTGTCTGGTGCGGATTTTGGTCAGACGGCGTGAGTGGACGTTACTTTTTTCAAAATGAGGCCGAAATTGCACTAACTGTGAGTGGCATTCGTTACAGGAACATGACAACGGAGTTCATGTCACCTCAACTAGACCGCATGGATCTGGACTATATATAAGATATGTTCCGGTTAAGTATGGAATACAACATCCGTCCAATGTCCCCCACGGCTCTGATGACGGGCTATTACTCGTTTCATGAACCATGACTTTTTCACAGAGATGTGGCTGTATCTCACCATTGACGCGTTGCACCTCGAATTTGAGCTCAGGAATTGTTTGTGGTGTATTCGGATCCGAGATTTCACAAAACCCCAGAAAAAAAGAAATCGCACGGCGTTAAATCGCATGATCTTGTTGGCCAGTTGACATCAGAATTTGTAAAGGTAACTAGTTCTAGAATTCATTGCTGCAGTAAATCAATAGTTTCATGTGCGGTGACCTGCCACACCGCCGTCTTGCTGAAACTACATATCGTCCAGAACCATGCGGTCCAGTTGAGGACACAAGAACTCCGTTGTCATGTTCCTGTAACGAATGTCATTCACAGTCACTGCAATCTCGGCCTCAACTTCAACAAAGTAAGGCCAATCACGCCGCCTGATCAAAATCCGCACCAGAGAGTTAAACGTTGTGGGTGCATTTGTTTCTCATAGATTGCATGAGGATTTACTTGGCCCCAAATTCGACAATTTTGTGTATTCATGAAGCCATTCAGATGGAAATGCCCGTCATTGGAAAAGATGATTTTTTTTTAATAATTTGCATTGACTTCACTTTGCTCCATTACCCATTGAACGAATTGCTGGCGCTTGTCATGGTCTGCTGGTTTGAGCTCCTGAGTTAGCTGAATTTTGTACGCATGAAGGTGGAGGTCTTTTGTCACAATTCGCTTCGTAGTGCTTCGTGAAATTTGAATTAGTTGAGAACGATGTCGAATTGATGTTTTCTGGTTTTCGGCGACACTCTCGTTTACAGCTGCAATGTTTTCAATAGACCGACCTGTACATTGACGGACATGAGTTTTACTGTCCATAACCGAATCAGTTTCTTAAAATTGTTGGACCACTCTTGGAATGGTTGATACATTTGGTGCACTTTGTCGACTGAGAATTCTTCGAAGTTTACGAAGAGTCTCAACATAACTTTCCAAATTTTTGTAACAAGTTTTCACAATTTTTAATAATCGAAATAAACATATGACAGATGCCAAATTTCACAGTTGTCACTTAGACAAAAAAAAAACATTACACTAAATTTAAAAAGTGCAATCTTACTGAGACACTCTTTATTTCAAATATATACAAACCATTGTCTTTTGTTGATCGACCCGTTTCTTATTATTCCAGCTTGAGGTAAGATTGATTTTTAATTTTCAATATTTCGCTACAAACAACCTGACCTCAAGCTCGAATAATTTGGATTATTAAAAATATATTCGAACTTCATAATCCCGTAAAATCGTATTGAACCCGCACAACTTTAAATAATTCGAAGGTTTTACTGTACTAACCCGCATGTATTGATCCAGACAAGGAAATGCGCCCCCTTCCCCTGTTGCACTATGTTAGTTTTGTGATACAATATATTATTATAAACTATAAACATTATAAACTTTTATCCCAAAACTATTTAAACAGTTGATTTAGCAATTCTATAGAAATATATAACTTAATTCTAACTGCGATTTAGTATAAAAGTGGCAGGTGGATTGTTCCAAAAATCAGTTGACTTTCAAAAATTCAGTGTGAAAGATGTTGATTGTATTGCAAATGTCCTTAATAAGTAGCTTGCTGTTGCTCTACATTGGATCAGCGTCTGCCATTGCTGGAGGAACGTCAACTACAGTTGTTGAACAGCCCTACATGGTGCAAGTGAGAGACACCCATGGTAGTACATTGTGCGGTGGAACTCTGGTCGCACCGAAATTTGTTATAACAGCGGCCAGTTGTGTTTTTGAAAGCGATGCCAACCAAACTGTAATTGTTGGAGGAACTGGTAAAATAAATGGAAATGGTGTACAAATGGGAGTTGCAAACATAACAACACATCCAGATTACACTGAAGAGACTTTAATGCCAGACTTGGCTGTTATAGAATTGCTCGAACCACTGGAGGGACCCTATATTACACCGATACCACTATGTGACGCACCACTACGAACGGAAGATGTTCTTCAAGTCTCAGGATGGGGTAGAATGTCGGACGACGCAACAGCAATGCCAGTGCAGTTACAAACCGTCAGAGTGCCAATTTCTACGAAGGCAGCGTGTCAGAAGGAATTCGGAGTTAAACCGGGTATGTTTTGCACTACAGCGTCTGGAGGTAAAGGTCATTGCTATGGAGATACAGGCGGTGCTGCGGTGTATAGGAAACAATTGTGCGGAGTACAGGCTTTTTCGAACAAATGTGGCGTGGTTGGTTATAAGTCGGCATATACAAGTATTTATCAATTCCTTTCTTTTATAGAGAGTGTAATTGAAGCGGGCTCAGACTGATCGAAATTTAATAAAAACCAGTGCAGAAAAAGGGTTTAAAATTACACACAAAATATTTGAGTTTGCTACGACTACTACTTCGGTGAGCACCCAAGTCATAGCTGGCAGCAATATTCATTCGAAGGAAAATGATTTACGTCTGCGACATTTGAAGCAAAGTTTTTGATACCAAATCAGCAGTCAATGCAACGACTGAAAGGACTACTGACAGCAGAAGTTGACTGTCAAGAATTTGAAATAATAACACTGTCATACAAATGTACGCATTAGTATGGGACACATAGTTTCTTTGTAGATTCTTATTGGAGTTTGTTCGCAGATTGCGAATATTTAACCAAGATTGGTCCATGAAGTCCATGAAGGAAAACAATTTGCGTTTACGACATCTTAATTAACGTTGACTCCATATCCAACCGAACACTTTTTTCATTTCAACATACATACATGCCTATATATACTTGATTCGTCTACTGGAAATAACTGAAACAGCAAATGCAAACGACTAACAAATTTTCTATCGCTGAAAATATTAACACAATTGCATTGACTATCACAGTCGTGAATATTGCCGAATGAATGCTGCTGCTGCCTTCGACTTGTGCTTTTGCAGCAGTCGTTGTCGTAGTAGATTAAAACATTTTGTGTGTACGGGTATTAGTTAGTTTAACTTATTTTTTCCCCTGGGTGAAACAATGACAGTCAGTAGTCATTTGACAAAAACTGACAATTCGTTCTTTAAGCATTAGTCAATTTTTGTGTGCTGTTTTTTAGTCAGCAATTTAATCACTGTTTATAAATATTTGTTACATGGAATAAATTTATTGTAATATTTCAAGCACTAAGTAGAACCATTTTATTATTTTAAGAAAATATTTCTAATTAGCTCGGGGTATGTATGTCTATATCCTTGCGAAAATCCTGATGAACAGTGCCAAAACAAACTAAATTAAGACCACAACATAGATATCCGGTGGGTGACCCGACTTAAACATAACCTCACCATAACTCATCCTCATTTGGTCCGACTTCCATTAAAATCGTATTATATTTCTTTTCGGGCCACCAACCTTCATTTACCTGGGTGGGTAAACAATTTAATTAGGATACTAACAGTCCTATTCTGGCAGGGTTGCAAATGTCACAAATCGGCATTCGTTGCAAAAGTATCAGCAAGTTATACCTCAACGAATCAGCAAGTTATACCTGCCAAAGAGGTGGTAATAGGGCGTGACAGGTGTTTTATTTGGCCGGAATGTTGATACAAAACATTTTATAAATTCTACAAGTAAACAATAAAATTGTAGACGGGAAAAATAAATAATATAGTTTGTACCAAAAGGTCATAATTATATGGAGGAAGGGTTTTCGGTACTTCCGGCTATGGAAATGGAGAAGAAAGAAGAAATGACTTGTTTTTGTGTTAGAAAGATTGGAAAAGCGCCAAAAGTATATCAATATTTTGAACCTAAATATGTTCGGTGTTTGAAGGCATATTGGTGGATATTGTACATTAAACATTAGTTACGGTCTTGTCTATTATTGGAGCCCTTGGAAAAAATATTTTTTTATCAGAAAAGTTGGGTCATAAAATAGTTTTTTAATTAGCTTCTCAACGGGTTAATCAAAATAAATTTATTTATACATTGATTTATAAAATTTAGGAAGACCTTTCTGATAATACCCATCTCAACTACATACAGAGAAAAGATTCGTTGTCAACTCCATATTTACAACCAACTAGAAATTGGCGGTTTCTTGGGCCAATAATTGTGTTCCGTATCACCAAATGTTGTGCATATCAAGTGATTTGTAATTCAGTTTTGCTTGCAAAAACAGAAATATTTAGTAGAAGCAACAAGAAATAAATGTGATCTGTCAATCGAGTTTTAGTTCTAGCAATGAAATTATCCTGTAGCGGTGATTATTATATTCGTTGGATCAACGAAAACTATATAAACTAATTCGGTTGTACCAAATAATATATTGGTATGTCAACAAATTATGTACCTGAAATTGATGGCTGTCACAACCATTTGGTGATGCTTTAACCCATTATGAATGTTAAAGAAAAAAAGTATAAAGAAATTATTTTTTATTAAAATTGTGTATTTTATATTTAAATATAAACGACATTATTATTATTTATAACCAGGGTAATATGGTTATAATATATATATTAGGGTGATGACTTTTTAATTTTTTTTCTCAAAAATTATTTACTGTTGCGCGAATGAATGAACTTTTGCCTATTAATTACTAAAATAACGTTTATTCCATTTAAGTATTGAAAAAGGTTACGCACAAACCACTTTGAAATGATATTTTTGTCCAAAACGGAAAAAAGTGTCAAGTCTTATAACTTTCACGAAAAGCCACATAACCTATGAACAAAATGAGACATTGATCATAGAAATCAATGAACATCTTTCGTTTTTATTTACAATTACCTTGATCTCATTTTGAATCGAATGTATCTCTTTGGAAAAAACGTTGACGACGTTTTTATGACTCTCAGAGTTAAAGAAAATTAGTGAGAAACAAAAGGTTATGTAATTTTTAAGATTGAGGTAGGAAACTAATAAACTCCCATAAATTTATGCTGAATTGCTCTTCGGGTTCTTTGTTGGTAGCTATTCCGTTTACATTCAATTTAAGGGGGAAAAAGGAAAATGAGTTTTTTTATTGATGTGTGTTTTTGCGTTGGCTAACTGTTAGGTATGATCTTTTTTACTGAAACCACATTTATGAGCGGTCATTATTTTTAAAGTTTTGAAAAATTTACATCGCACACGTGCTGAATCAGGTATATAGCCACCGTAAAAAAGGATGCGCCCATTCATGAGTACCTGTCAGTAAAATATTGAAAAATACGTAGTATAAATAGGCGTTCATTGTTCGCTTTGTGTCATTCAACAAGTGGCGACGAACACGAAGAGTACAAGTAGTTTAATTTTTTAAAAGTGAATAGTGAATTATAATTAAGGTCTTTAATAACGGCAAGGCTTTTCCATTTAAGTTGTTGAGTAAAGTACAACATGTCATTTAAGAAGAGCTCTTCTAAAACGGAGAAGAACAAGGAAACCTGGACAAAGAACCTAGTCCAGTTTCAAGCGCCATCAAGAAGAGGCAACGTGGCAATTGTTGAAGCACCATAGAGTGAACGGAGTCGCATGCCCCTGAAAAACCACGTCATTGGACGCTTCAAATTTCTTGAGTCCACTGCCAAAGGACGGAGAGAGAGGATCGGTCTAATTGCTATAGAACTTAAAGCCCTATGGAGCAAAACATTGGACTTTTCTCATATAAAGGGATTTGCTATAAGAGCGCTACAAAAGTTTTTTAAATAAAACAAAACCGGTTTTAGATACCAATGAAATTCTTTATTCCTGTGAAAGTACGTTCGATGCCATTATGTATGGAACTCGATTTCTTTTGCATGGCCACCACGGGCACGCTTGAAGATGTCCAGACGCTGAACCCAATTTTCGACGGGTTTCAAGCATAAATCGGCCGATACTGCTGCAATTTCACGTTCGATATTTGTACGAAGTTCATCAATCGTCGCTAGCTTGTTGGCATAGACCATAGACTTGACGTAGCCCCACCGGAAATAATCTAATAATCTAACGGCAATTTCGTGAGATCACACGTTCACCAAACTTGATTTCCAATAAATTGATTGTGGCATTCGCTGTGTGGTCCTGTTGGAACCACATGTCCTCCAAGTCCATATTATCCAATTGGGGCCAAAAATATTCGGTTATCATTGAACGGTAGCGATTCGCATTCACAGTAATGTGCCGGTCTTGATCATCACGGAAGAAGTACGGCCCAATGACGCCGCCGGCCCATGAACCGCACCAAACGTAATTTTTTCGGGATGCAATGATGACTCATGGATTACGTGTGGATTGCTGTCTGACCAATAACGCGTATTTTGTTTATTGACGAAGCCATTCAGCCAGAAATGAGTCTCATCGCTGAAGATGATTTTCCGATGAAAATCCGAATCATTTTCAAGTTGTTGCTCAGCCCAATTCACGAACATACGACGCTTATGGTGGTCAGTTCTTGCGTCAATTTGATCTTGTAAGGATTTAGGCCAAGTTCTTTTCGCAAAATTCGCCACAACGTCGTCACAGAGATGCCCAACGCTTGAGAACGACGTTTGAGAGACACTACGGGCACTTCTTTGTCTCACTGGCACGGGAACATTTTGTACTGTGCCTGTGGATTCAAATTTTTCCACTAGACGCTCAATTGTTGATCTGGTAGGACGATTATGACGACCATAAATTGGACTCGCTCTTAAAGTTGAGGCCACTGACTCCAAATTTCGGTAGTAAATTTTAATAATTCCGACTCGTTGTTGGCTCGTATATCTTTCCATGATGAAATGGCAAACCTTACTGAAGAGAAATGTCAAAAGAGCGGGAAGAAATATGGCGTCGTTTGCTGTCCCTATCGATTAACTTTTGTAGTGTCTCTGTTTAAAAACCCTGTACAAGGTGTTTCAAAAGAAGTCATCTATGTTGTCTGGCTCTCATTTTTTGATGTGTTAACATCTATACGCGCGCCTCTAGGGCAGTAAACTATAAATTTAATACATACGCAAGTGTTAGGTTTGTAAGAGTAAATCATCGTTTGTTTGTTCGTTGCTTGGCAGTCGGTATTGAAAGTGATTATTGGGCGATTTTCATATAATTTTCCCACGCGATTTTCTCCGGAAATTCATAGCCGATTTTATTAATTTTTGGATTAAAAAGCTAGTGCGGGTTTCGACGAAGAGTTTAGGCCAAAAATTAAGGCGATCCGATATCGGCGAGCCGAGATTTAAGTGTTTTAATTTGGAGTAATATTAAAAAAGTGTTTTATGTTGATCTTCGGTTTTGTCTTATCATCGTTTGTTTGTTCGTTGCTTGGCAGTCGGTATTGAAAGTGATTATTGGGCGATTTTCATATAATTTTCCCACGCGATTTTCTCCGGAAATTCATAGCCGATTTTATTAATTTTTGGATTAAAAAGCTAGTGCGGGTTTCGACGAAGAGTTTAGGCCAAAAATTAAGGCGATCCGATATCGGCGAGCCGAGATTTAAGTGTTTTAATTTGGAGTAATATTAAAAAAGTGTTTTATGTTGATCTTCGGTTTTGTCTTATCATCGTTTGTTTGTTCGTTGCTTGGCAGTCGGTATTGAAAGTGATTATTGGGCGATTTTCATATAATTTTCCCACGCGATTTTCTCCGGAAATTCATAGCCGATTTTATTAATTTTTGGATTAAAAAGCTAGTGCGGGTTTCGACGAAGAGTTTAGGCCAAAAATTAAGGCGATCCGATATCGGCGAGCCGAGATTTAAGTGTTTTAATTTGGAGTAATATTAAAAAAGTATTTTATGTTGATCTTCGGTTATATCGTACGAATATAACAATGTATGTATGTATGTACAAGCGTCTGTTGCTTTGCATTCTTTGACTTTTGTGGGAATAAAACAAAAAGTATTGAGCAAGAAAATAATGACACATGTGCTTGCACTGGGTCTTTAAATAATTTTAAGTATTAATATTATTTAACTGTAACGTCATCATATGATTGAACGCTGTTTTCTATTTTCCAATGTAACATTTACGAATGTGTTCATAGAAATCGAACAGGTACCGTGTAGCAAAAAGGTGTTAACACATCGCCCGTGAGTTCGAACACTCATTGGATTTTTTTTTCTAAAGGAAAAACTTCGATTCTGTTTTTTGATTATGTTTATTTGAACCTTTAGAATTTTATTGGTTAAGTTGAGAAAATGATACTCTCTTCATGACGACGAGGTAGTAGGCCACTTCATAGAGTTTTATTTGCTGCTGTATTTTATCAATTTTACACTTTCGTTGGACAGAAACGGACAGAAATCAAAGGACAGGAGTATTTTCGTTAAATGCAAACAGCGTAAAACATAATTTAGCTGTCATTAGTATCAATAAACACTATTTAAAATTAGTTCCTGTCTTCTTTGCTCTCTCATTCTCCATCATTGGGCTAGTACCTTTTCGATCAGCTGTGCCATAGAATCCCCCTGCAACAAAGCACCGAAACGAAATCAAAAAAACTTTATGATTCTCCCACTCTATGAGCAAAGAAAAACTTGTAACTTTTGTTTTTCATTATTGCTCTCCCCCCTCCACGAAAAGAAGAACACAATTTCAATTTCTCTTTAATTTTACAAACGCAAATGAATAGCAAGACTAGAATATAAACATTCATAAATACAAAACACACAGGAAAACAGCGCCGATCCTGCATTCACTCTGCCATTCACATTGCATGAAATAAGCTCGAACAATCTCGGACAAATTATGCTGACCGTAGGCATAAATTTACTCCTGATCAGGATCACCTCGTCATCCGCATATGCTATGATCTTGATGCCCGTTTTGCCAAACTCCTTAAGGATTGTGTTCATCACTAGATTCCTCTTGTTACTCGTTTTATTGCTGAACCATTGCCCATATATGAGTTTATGAATCTGATTTTAAGCATATTTCCTGTCCACTGCGCAATGCCAGGGTGTGAGCCTATGCCTTCAAGTGCGTTTAGTATGGATGCTATATTCACATTGTTGAAGGCTCCCTCCATGTCTAGGAAGGCTGCCATGGTGTAATCCTTATAACGAATGGAGTCCCCGATAACACCTACCACTTCATGCGAGGCCGTTTCCACTGATTTGACTTTCAGGTAGGCGTGTTGTTCCGCGCTAAAGTTGTCTCACGTCAATTTCCCCCTTACATGTGAGGCATCTAGTCTTTCCATAGTTTTCAGTAGAAACGATGAGAGATTGATTGGTCTATACTGTTTTACTGTGGTTTATTTTTCCCGCTTTGGGGATAAAGACCACTTTGGCGTCTCTCCATGCCTTGGGTGTATGTGCCCACCGAAGGCTCGCAGAAAAAATCGCGCCTAGCCATGGTAGAATGAGTTCCAAGGATTCTTGTAAATGAGCTGGGATGCTGCCATCAGGGCCTGCCGATTTGAAAGGCCTGAATAACTTCACCGCCCAACTAAGTTTCTCGTCATCGACAGTAGATTTGAAGAGTTCTTCTGTGTTGGGTGTAGGAGTGTCCGCATATATACCAGGAGTGCTATAGTCTCTTGGATGCTCTCTGTGAGCAATCCATCCGGTCCCCTGAGGAAATCAGGTGTGCTGGGATCATTGGACAGGAGTTTGGGAAGACTAGAGGCTTCGCTGATATCTTCCATTTCCTCACAGAAATTCGTCCAGAACTTCCTTTTCAACTTTATTTACTATCTTTTGAAAGTCTTCGCAGCCAAAGTCAAAGCTGGGAAAGATATAGGCGGGAAAGAAAAGGCTTTTCTACAAAGCCAGAAAGCTTTCTACTTTCCTTTCAGAGCTGTTTCAACTCCGGCGTCCACAATGTTTGGTTGGCTTTCCAGGGTGGTGAGCGTTCCGGACAGGATTAATGGAAAGACACTGCGTGTTTCAGGCAACATATTCCGAAAATAACACAATATCTTCAAGTAGTGTTGCAGTTTTTTAACAAACGTACACACATAGGCGGGTTTAGAGCAAAGGGCAGAAAAAATGTCTTGTCAGAAACGAAATCGCCATAAGTTTAAATAGTATTTGATACTAATGACACCTAAATTATGTTTTATGTTGGTTGCATCGAACGTAAATTCGCATTTCCTTTTATTGCTGTCCATTTCATGTCCAACCAAAGAGTCAAATACAACAGCAACTCGAACTCGACGAAATAGCCTACTACCTCGTCGTCGTCGAGAGTACGTAAAGAAAGGGATATAGACTCTTCTCTATTGCTCTGTTATTTAAACGAGGTTTCACTTGCTATTGGTTTATAACATATAGTGGAAACTATTACCCATATCACATTGTGCCCTAATTCAGTAGACTATTTAACTATTTAGTTTAAAAGCAGTTGGTAAATGTTTACTCTTAGTTTTCCAAGGCCATTTTAGAAAGAGTAGAATTAAGTTTTTGTATTTCTTTTCGTGTTACCAAGTTACCAAGATCTTTTCAGCAGGTTTGGTGGTTGACAACACAAATAGTTTTAGAACTGCAAAATAAATATTCAAACTCTGTGTAGTTTCTAAAACCTCCCGCTACCGAGGATGGTAGTACAGTAAACACCGCTTAATGACATCGTTAAAAATTCCAAGAGATTCCTAGAGACAATTAAACGGCCACTTTTAATGGCTTGTTGAAGAATAAACTAAACATAACGTGAAGAATTCGTTACAGGTAAATGAGGGTATAAATATTGGTACCAAAATCAAAAACTACTTCAATTTTGCTACTTCTAGATGTTGCGAATAGTTTCGCGACTACTCTCCGCAAGCGTTTAATGTGTGCGGACACAGTGACCACTACGGATAGTTGACATAAGTGCACAACTTCTAATGTTCTAGTGCCCCTGGAAATAATCTAACGGCGTCAAATCGCACGACCGAGGCGGCCAATCGACTGGGCCATTTCGTGAGATAACACGTTCACCAAACTTGGTTTCCAATAAATTGATTGTGGCATTCGCTGTGTGGCTTGTGGCGCCGTCCTGTTGGAACAACATGTCCTCCAAGTCCATATTATCCAACTGGGGCCAAAAATATTCGGTTATCATTGAACGGTAGCGATTCTCATTCACAGTAATGTGCCGGTCTTGATCATCACGGAAGAAGTACGGCCCAATGACGCCGCCGGCCCATAAACCTCACCAAACCGTAATTTTTTCGGGATGCAATGATTACTCGTGGATTACGTGTGGATTGCTGTCTGACCAATAACGCATATTTTGCTTATTGACGAAGCCATTCAGCCAGAAATGAGCCTCATCGCTGATTGTTGAGGCCTCTTAAAGTTGGCCTCTTAAAGTTGCGGCCACTGACTCCAAATTTCGGTAGTAAATTTTAATAATTCCGACTCGTTGTTGGCTCGTATATCTTTCCATGATGAAATGGCAAACCTTACTGAAGAGAAATGTCAAAAGAGCGGGAAAAGATATGGCGTCGTTTGCTGTCCCTATCGATTTACTTTTGTTGCGTCTCTGTTTAAAAACCCTTACTTCAGTGTTCTGAAAAAATAATATTTGCGTCTGTGTGTGAAGCTGTATAGCACAAGAAAACACATAGATTAATACTTATAGTAGATCTACTAGTTCTCCCTCCAAATTTATGACATTTGGCCTGGTGTGATATTTACGTTTGATGTTGAAAAGAATTGCTTTACTAATACCAGATAGAGGCAATGGTTCAAAACAACGAACAAAATAACGACCACGGCATTTCGTTTTGTGTGTTAAAATTATTGTGTTAAATACAACACAAATGTATTCTAACAAGAACAGTCAATAAAAAAGTTTTAAACACATTTAAATTTCACAGTTTTTCACCAAAATGGCATGAAAAATTAAAGCAAGAAGTTATTGTAATTCCACCTGGTGTGTATCACTTTTCGTCAAACATCTCTCTATCATACCGACCGCATCACGAAGAGTGTGAAAGGAAACGTCAGATGTGCCAAATATTCTCTCTGGTCTGAGATTACTCTATGAGAAAACAATACTACTACTTCTAAAGGGTATCTCAATAAGATTGCACTTTATAAATGTAGTGCAACTTTTTTCTGGGTAATTGGCAACTCTGAAATGTGGCAGCTGTCACATATATTTATTCCGATTATTTAAAATGGAGCGCTTAACGAAAGAGCAACGCTTTCTAATTGTGAAAACTTAATAAAATATACTTTCAATGGGTAGCGGAACAAAGTAAAATCAATGCCAGTTTTTCATAAAAATCAATGAGTGTTCGAACTCACGGGCGCAGGTTTAACAGCTTTTTGTTATTTTTTATTTGATTTCTATGACCACATTAGTAAATGTTACATTCGAAAATAAAAAACAGCGTTCAATCATATGATGACGTTACATTTAAATAGTATTAATACTTAAAATTATTTAAAGACCAGTGCAAGAATATGTGTCATTATTTTCTTGCTTCATACTTTTTGTTTTATTCCCACAAAAAACAAAGAGAACCCAATGTGCACAAAACGGATGCGGATCCATTTCGAACTCATAACGAGTCCGTAAAATCATAAAAAAGCGAAATGTGAGTTCTGGAATTCGTTTCGAACCCGTTACGAGTCCGTAAAATATAAAAAAGAGAAATGGAAGTGGAAAGGGGTACCCGACCTACAGACACATCCACCCTCACGCCCTCGTCCCAGCACCTTCTGGCGGCAGACATTTGTGCCGGAAATATTTAATATCTCAGTTGCTAAAACACATAAACTTAAACACATAATTCTAAAACGAGGTAATTTTAGGCGATAGCAAATGTTTTTATTCCTAAAAATTAATATATAATGTAAGTGGAAAACTTCAGTGAATTAGAGCTATATAGTTTTCATTTGAAATAATTATTAGCCACATACTGCTGCTGCTCGCCATGGAAAAACTAGTGAAATTAGAGTCATTAGTGAAAAGTTACGTGCTACTATAGGGTGGCCACATACAACACAGTCTGCCGAAATTTTTCTAATTGTCTCAATTATGTACACTTTACCATTATATCGTATATGCAAGTTATTGGGGAGTTTCAATAAAAAATAATAATTTTTGGTTTTAAGGAATTAATACAAGCCGTTCTTGAGTTCACCAACTTTGAGCTCATGTACGTGATATTTTGAATTCACATGTATTAATACTATTTAAACTTGCTTCCACCATTCCCTTCTAAATTTGCTTGCAAACAAATTTTGTTTGTTTCAATTTTATGTATGTCCAAAAAATGAATCCGAAATGGATTCGAAAATGAAGTTCGTTACGAGTTCGAGACGAATCCGAAAAAGTATAAAAAACAATTCGCGGTTTCGAGAGGAATTTCATACGACAACGAATTCGTTATGAGTTCGTAACGGTTGTCCGTTTCGGACAAAAAGTCCGCAGAAAAGAATCGGTCTCGAATCCGCAACGGATTCATATAGCACATTGGGAATGCAAAGCAATAGACACATGTACATTAGGGTGGGTAAACAAAAAATTGCTGCTGTCACCACCTAAAAATTAAGTTCAGAGTCTTTAATGACTATTTGCAAAATATTGCAATTCTCGGTTCAGCAAATTGTGAGCTAAAACTGGAAAGCGCACAGCTCAGTGATTGTGAGAAGTTCTCCCCAGTCCCTTCATGGGATGTAATGGGAAACCATTTATTTATTTTTTATTTTGCTTTAAAAACACCTCTAGTTATCAGGTTTTTTTGGTTGTAACTTTTAAGATGTTGCAGATATGTGGAAAATTTATTATGGATACGTAGACCTTTAGGAGTTCTTGCATTGCACATATTATTTTTATTTGTATTTTTGAAGTTGATTGAGTTGTAGAAGTTTAAATGCCATTTTTTAGTGGATTTTCGTGGAGTCCTAACAAAAAATCAAAATAACTCCGCCATTTTTACTCGTATATTAACACTGAAGATGTTATTGAGAAGGTTATAAACTCAGCGACGTAGCTCGGTATGATTCTTTGGAACATAACGTTAAATTATACAGCTTATTTTTATTTTTGTCGGTAGTATTTCAAAATTTTTCGAAAGTTATCATTTAAAACTACATTGATCGCAAAAAATGTTGCAAAGTTTTACCCGCAGTAAAAAGCGCCATTTAATACCTTTGAAATTATATATAAATTATGTATATCTGAAAAGAAATGGTCGTAATATTTGCATTTTTGTAAAACAACTTTGAAGCTTTCAGATCGATAAAACAGTTTAATATTGAATGTGAAGGCATTAAATGTTTCAATCACACCACGCAACCTAGTCACCTATCACCTTTTCTTCTTTGAAAGCGTCTTCTCTATTTGTTCTCCAAGTACTAACAGCTGTCTCAGCGATACCCGTTGGTACATCTGCTTCGAAATAACGGGTGGTTGAAATTCCAAATTTGGCATATTAATTTCATAAATAAAAAACTGTAGAAAAACATTTTCAGAATTTCTGCAACATTAAAAGCCAAATTAGGTGTGATTTTCGGTTCACAGCTAACCAGATTAGTACCAATAATCTTTTAAAAATTTATTATTTTGTTTGGGATCCATTGCTTTTAACAATTTGTGTCAATCTTCTTGGAATAGAATCCATTCCACTTATCCCAGAGAACAGTGATCAAATCGTCTCTACTTCGAAATTCTCTATGCCGGACATTTCTCACTTAATGAACGAGGAGGATTTGTAGTTGTATTGTGCGATTTTGATGCAAACACGTTACCGCAACAAATATTAGACGTTTTGATGTGTGGTAATGAATGCATAAGAAAAAGTGTGCCCTATTTTGTAAAGCCGACGCTTCGCCGAAAATACACTTAGATATACATATGTGTACGAACCTTAAAATATCAGATAAATTAAAGCGAGAAAATATCAATACCAAAAATTGTGGCATTTGCAAAACAATTGTGCTAAAAAATTATATCGAAATTTAAAAAATTGCAAAAATGTTGGGTAAATTGTGATAAACGGCATTTGGCATAATTTTTAAAAAAACCAGTGACAAAACCAAAAAAATTATGCCAAAACGGCACAAATTATGCCAACATGCCAACACAGGCATTTTGTTTTTGTTTTGTGTCCATAATCTGTCAAATTTTCTTCATGTGTGTATCTACTGTAAAAGTAAACAAAAAAGTACACAAACAAAGTGCATGTGAATTTGACATAAGAGTAACACCTAAGCAAGAAATATGTTGAAATCAGCTGTTCTAACGAGTTTACCTTATTCATTTTACCATGACCACGTCATTATAGTCTTTGACCAGAGAGTGCTCCGCACCCACACAAAACAATTATTCGCTGCCGCAACATCGGTGAGTGTTTTTTTTCGCAGTCTGACAATCCGTGTTTCGCAGTCGGACAAATCTGTGTTTTATATAGGAGTGGGTCACCCTTACCATTGAGGGGTATGAAAAATTTATATTGGCTGATTCTGAGACCTACATGACATGCACACAAAATTTCATATAAATCGGTCTAGCTGTTTCGGAGGAGTTTAACGCCAAACAATCTGTGTGATCGCAGTCGGACAAACTGTGTTTCGATGTGTTCACTTTGTGAGTTTAGTCGCTACCCGCGCCTATAGATGTTAACACATCAAAAACGACTAAATACAAAACATTTGAATTTCCTTACCAATTAGTGTGTGTTTTTGTTAAACGATATCAATCACTCAAAATGGAAAACCCTATATAAACAAAAAAAAATTTAAATTTTGCATAAAAAATGTTTATTTCGGAAAAACTTTCTGAATATTTCCGAAAGTGTTGAGCTAATGAAAACACAGTGTAGAGGTAAATTGGCGGGTAATTTAGCTGCAGATTTCGGGTAAATTTTTACTGAGTTATGCTAAAATATGTGGTGAAACTTTCTTAATTTTTAACATAATTTTTAAACTTTCTTAATTTTTAACATAGCGGTTTCTCGTGACAACCAGAGTCAATTCAAATGCAAGTGATAGGTAAGATCTTCATCAACATATGTACTAACGAAGAGTAACAACAAACCCCATGTCGCAGAATCAGTGTTGCCCTGTGTTGTGCCACTAGGCACCATGATCCTGTATTTAAGCAGAAGGTTTCTGACACAGATGATCGACTAAGTAGTTGGAAAATGATAGAGAAAGGATGGGTTAGAGAAGGATAAGCAACCAGAAGCAACCCATGCAGCTAAATGGTGATTTCGTGGTTGCCCTTGTATTAGGCGACATTTAAAAAATGTTTCCATTGCCCCGCAAAGGTTTGCCGTTAATGGGATGAAAAAAGAACATAAAAATTTAGCATTTTCTCGCAACTGTGTTCTACCGTTTTTTTATACCCTCCACTGTAAGTGATAGAGGTTATATATCAGTTTGTCATTCTGATTGTAACATATAGAGATAAGGCTTTGCGACCCCATAAAGTAAATATGTTCTTCATCCTTATAACAACCGGAGTCGATATAGCCATGTCCGTCTGTCCGTCTGTTGAAAACATTCTCACGAAATTGGTCCATTGGAAACAATTTTATGATTGGAAACGTAAAAAAACTCATAAAATTTTCACATTAATTTTTGTAGTTTTATACTAAACTACTCCTTTTGCCGTGTGGTGAATTTCCATGTTAAAAATCTTTGTTGTTCTTTATAATAGGTAAGTACTTTAGAATGTTTAGATGTACTTTCATGTGTTCATACATTTATATGAATTTTGTCACACTTCATCTAAGGTCGCTGTGGCTTGATGGGTAAAGGGTTGCGCGTTGGAGTCTGAGGGTTGTTGGTTCAACTCTCGTCCCAGCTTGTTTTTTTTTAACAGTTCTCCAAAAAATGCTTTTTTATTTTTAAGCTTATTTTTATTTTTTTTAAAACAGTACATTTTCTTGAAAAAGGTCCTTTTTAAAATTTAATATTTTGCTGGTTAACACTAAGGTGGCACAGCCGAATTTAACACTTTTACTTTTTTTTTTTTTATTTTGTATTTACCTCGCTTATCTAAAGTATTCGACCAATATATGTACATATATGCAGATCTAAGTGATATTATGCAATTTTAAGCGGCTCTTCATACAAACTGGTTGACAAACTAAAAATTCGATCACTTTGTTTGAGAAGGTAAGCGATTTTAACTGAATCCGCTTAAAACAGCTTAGCGCCCCACACAAAAGGCAGAAAAATGAGCTTAGCAAGGACAAAGAACAAATACAAAAAGACATATTGCCGGCCATTCTCTCGGGCAACATTAGCCTCTGTGACTTGTTGGTAGTACAGAAAATGCAACATTTTTGCACTTTTTGAGTGAAATATATTCAGAAACGAATAAAAAACCTTCAAGTAGTGTTGCACTTTTTTTTCACAAACGAACACAAAAGGACAGTTTTAGGGCAAAGGACAAACAAAATGTTGAATTTTTTGTCAGAAACGAAATCGCCATCAGTTTTAATAGTGTTTGATTGATACTAATGACACCTAAATTATGTTTTATGTTAGTTGCATCGAACGTAAATACGCATTCCCTTTTATTGCTGTCCGTTTTATGTTCAACCAAAGAGTCAACTCGAACTCGATGAAATAGCCTACTACCTCGTCGTCATCGAGAGAACGTAAAGAAAGGGATATAGACTCTTCTCTATTGCTCTGTGATTTAAACGACGTTTCAATTGCAATTGTTTTTAAAACATTTAGTAGAAACGTTTACCCATATCACATAGTGCCCTATTTCAGTAGACTATTTAACTATTTAATTTAAAACCAGTTGGTAAATGTTTACTCTTAGTTTTCCAAGGCCATTTTAGAAAAAGTAGAATTAAGTTTTTGCATTTCTTTTCGTGTTACCAAGTTACCAAGATCTTTTCAGCAGGTTTGGTGGTTGACAACACAAATAGTTTTAGAACTGCAAAATAAATATTCAAACTCTGTGTAGTTTCTAAAACCTCCCGCTACCGAGGATGGTAGCACAGTAAACACCGCCTAATGACATCGGTGAAAATTCCAAGAGATTCCCAGAGACAATTAAACGGTCACGTTTAATGGCTTCACACAGAGAAGAGATTCGTTGTCACAACTATATTTCCAGCTAACTAAAATTTGGCGGTTCCTTGGACTATCACAGTATTCAGTTGTGACTACCAATAATTGTGTTCCGTATCACCAAATGTTGTCCATATCAATTGATTTGTAATTCAGTTTTGGTTGCGAGAACTGAAATATTTAGTTGAAGCCACAGCAACCAGAAGAAAATGTTATCTGTCAATCGAGTTTTAGTTCTACCAATCAAATTATCCTGTAGTGGTGAATATTCTATTAATTGGATGAACGAAAAATGTAAAAGCTAATCCGGTTGTACCAAATAATATATTGGTACTCCCAACTAATTATTACTTGAATTTGATGGCTGTCACAACCATTTGGTGATGCTTTAACCCATTATGATTTTTATAAAAAAAAAGTGAAAACAATAATTTTTTATTAAAATTGTGTATCATATACTTAAATATAAACAAAATTATTATTTGTTATAACGAGGGTTCGAATTTCGTGACCATTTTTGACCGAAAATATGAAAACATTTGTATATCTCGAAAACGGAGCGTCCAATTGATTTGTTAAAAAAAAGTGATGCCGTAGTAAAGTCATCCATTGGCTACAGCCTCCTATGGAGGTAAACTATTTATTATTTTTGCGATTGGACGCTTCGTTTTCAAGATATAGACATTTTTTCTACATTCTTCATATTTTCGATCAAACATGGGGATGAGTTACCTGGGGTGTCATATGCATGTTTCAGTTAATTTGTGTCATCCACAATAATAGCTCTTCCAGCCAAGTGCCCACAATTCTTTGCATGTGTTTGTGAAGGCGTCAGATTCAACGATTGTGTTTAAAAGTCTCACTTCACCTTAATTTTTGATAATATGTACTTAAATTCTTCGCTGGCTGATATCTATATACTTTATTGTTTTTTTACAACTTTGTTTATCACTTTCTGTTTAAAATAATAGTTTTTCTGTAACGTCCTCGTGGAACATTCAAATATATGTAGTTTCTCTTTAACAAACAAGCCTCTTGTGAAAAATCGAATACATAACTTTGTAACAAGTGGTTTTGCAACAGAAACAAAATTATGGTTACAGTGACTAATATTTGAACACGAATTCTAATATTGTACTTTTTATTAGTTGTATCTTCCATTTCAGATGAATGAGGTTTTTGAAATACTACAAATTGGTTAATACAACTTAATTTCTGTAGTAGCAACTTGTATTTAGTAAGACATATTTTTAGTCTATCTATCTTCGGGAAATAGTTCTGATTTATGACAATTATGAACTATAATTAAAATATAGACTTTACCATGGAATTTCCAATGCCTGAATTGATTTCCAACTTATCTTCTCCCTGTGTGTTGTTGAAGAATAAACTAAACATAACGTTTAGTTTATTCTCCCTTTTTGCAGTTCCCTGGTATGTCCCTGTGGTTCGGCACCCAAATAAGGTAAATGTAAACTGTTCAGGTATCTTATTAATAGATCTGCTACAGTCGAGGGCAGTGCTTGAATTCAGGAAAACAGTTCCAGGGACTTGATAGCAGCTTGACTATCAAAGAAAATATCGATGCCGAATTTAGTCAGCACATTACTTCTCAGCCGTTTCGCAACATTGTAAGATTTGTGCCCGGTAGACAGAACTGTGATCGGGCAATCTTTGGCAATGGATAGCCCCATGGCCTTAGAAAAAAACAGAGCCTACTTTACCATTAAGTTTCACGAGAGCACGAATCTGTGATATGACCATTTCATTGTGATCTAACAGGTATAAGAGAGTGCTAGTTCTTGTCAAAGAGTGGTTCGGCCAAAGTATAATCGTATATACTAGACATCTGCACCAGACGATTTGAATGAACATTCAATTTTTTTTTTTTTTTAAATCGAGCGAACCCATCGCCGCCACTCTTACCCGCCCCTACCGACCGAGTGGGCCACGTCCCCATAACGTGAGGACAGCGTACACATTATAGACCGGTCTATAACGGGAGAGCAAGGATTATAAGTTCACACGTTACAACCAACTACAGAAATTCTTCACCAGTTGGTATTACACTAACATAAATAAGTATAAAAGCACATCACGAGATATTAACATAAGATACTTCAATATATAATAATTACGAGCAAAACGAAAACCAAATCATAAATCAGACCAGATAGTAAGGATAAAGTAAATTAAATTTACATATGTACGTCAACGAATATACAGCACTAATGCAATCGGTTCAAATGACAAATTATGCTAGACTTTGTCGTTTCCCAACTACCTGTGAAATCAATAAACTGATATAGCTCATTAAAGTCACGACACATTCTCCTAACTGGATCAAAGGACGCATAATTCGAACGCTGAAACTCGATGTTTACGAGTTTATAGTACCTCGTGGGTCTCAATGGGACATTTATGAAAATCTTAGATAACAGAAATTCAGAACATATACATCCATCAATTATCTTCAAAACTGTAATAGAGTTTATCATGGTACGTCTACTACTAAGAGTCGGCAATCTGATCAATGCTAGTCTACTGCTATACGAAGGAAGATTATGGTTCGGGTTCCATTGAAGATTTCTCAGACAAAAAATGAGAAACTGTTTCTGGACCGATTCAATCATATTAACATACAAATTGTACTGGGGGTCCCAAACAACTGATCCATATTCGAGAATAGGGCGGACTAGTGAAGTAAAAAGATTTTTCGTAACGTAGGGATCTGAAAATTCCTTTGCCCAACGTTTAATAAAGTTCAGAACGCCATAAGCCTTGTTCACCATCGTAATTATGTGGGAGTTGAAATTCAATTTTCTGTCCAAGAGAACACCAAGATCAACAAATGAATCCACCGATTCAAGAACATTGCCACCTAAAATGTATTTTGCCGAAAATAATGATGACCTAGAGAACAGCATATGCTTACATTTCGTAAAATTAAGCTCCATCAAATTGGTCTCGCACCACGTCTGGAAAGTAGACAAATCCCTCTGAAGTAAAGTATATTGACAAGGATCCTTGTAAGAAAAATAGATCTTCACGCCATCAGCGTACATTAACAATTTAGAGTGCATTATGGAGGCGGGTAAGTCGTTAATGAATAACAAAAATAGAACCGGCCCAAGATGACTGCCCTGAGGCACCCCAGATGACACAAAAATAGATCTTGAGAATGATCGACCAAATGATACCATCTGTTCTCTGTTCATTAAATAAGAACTAATCCAATTCAGCATTAAATAAGAACTAATCCAAACTAACTTTTTTTCAAGACATCGTCACGACGTCAAGGCAACCAAATACTTCAGTGTTCTGAAAAATCATAACATTTGTGTATGTTGTAGAGCACAAGGAGACATTACTACTAAAGAGTGTCTCAGTAAGGTTGCACTTTTTAAATTTAATGTAATTTTTTGGTACAAGTGGTAACTCTGAAATTTGGTGGCTGACACATATGTTTATTCCGATTATAAAAAAATTAAGCGGTTTATGAAAGAATTGTGAAAAAATCGTTCAGTGGGTAATGGAGCAAAGTGAAGTCAATGCCAATTTTTCAAAAAAAAAAAATCATCTTCTCCGATGAAGGGCATTTCCATCTGAATGGCTTCGTGAATACACAAAATTGATGAATTTGGGGCTCAGAACATCCGCATGCAACCTATGAGAAAAAATGCACTCACAACGAGCAACTGTCTGGTGCGGATTTTTGTCAGGCGGCGTGAGTGGACGTTACTATTTTGAAAATGAGGCCGAAATTGCACTAACTGTGAGTGGCATTCGTTACAGGAACATGACAACGGAGTTCATGTCACCTCAACTAGACCGCATGGATCTGGACTATATATAAGATGTGTTCCGGTTAAGTATGGAATACAACATCCGTCAAATGGCCCCCACGGCTCTGATGACGGGCCATTACTCGTTTCATGAACCATGACTTTTTCACAGAGATGTGGCTGTATCTCACCATTGACGCGTTGCACCTCGAATTTGAGCTCAGGAATTGTTTGTGGTGTATTCGGATCCGAGATTTCACAAAACCCCAGAAAAAAAGAAATCGGACGGCGTTAAATCGCATGATCTTGTTGGCCAGTTGACATCAGAATTTGTAAAGGTAACTAGTTCTAGAATTCATTGCTGCAGTAAATCAATAGTTTCATGTGCGGTGACCTGCCACACCGCCGTCTTGCTGAAACTACATATCGTCCAGAACCATGCGGTCCAGTTGAGGACACAAGAACTCCGTTCTCATGTTCCTGTAACGAATGCCATTCACAGTCACTGCAATCTCGGCCTCAACTTCAATAAAGTAAGGCCAATCACGCCGCCTGATCAAAATCCGCACCAGAGAGTTAAACGTTGTGGGTGCATTTGTTTCTCATAGATTGCATGAGGATTTACTTGGCCCCAAATTCGACAATTTTGTGTATTCATGAAGCCATTCAGATGGAAATGCCCGTCATTGGAAAAGATGATTTTTTTTAATAATTTGCATTGACTTCACTTTGCTCCATTACCCATTGAACGAATTGCTGGCGCTTGTCATGGTCTGCTGGTTTGAGCTCCTGAGTTAGCTGAATTTTGTACGCATGAAGGTGGAGGTCTTTTGTCACAATTCGCTTCGTAGTGCTTCGTGAAATTTGAATTAGTTGAGAACGATGTCGAATTGATGTTTTCTGGTTTTCGGCGACACTCTCGTTTACAGCTGCAATGTTTTAAATAGACCGACCTGTACATTGACGGACATGAGTTTTACTGTCCATAACCGAATCAGTTTCTTAAAATTGTTGGACCACTCTTGGAATGGTTTATACATTTGGTGCACTTTGTCGACTGAGAATTCTTCGAAGTTTACGAAGAGTCTCAACATAACTTTCCAAATTTTTGTAACAAGTTTTCACAATTTTTAATAATCGAAATAAACATATGACAGATGCCAAATTTCACAGTTGTCACTTAGACAAAAAAAAAAACATTACACTAAATTTAAAAAGTGCAATCTTACTGAGACACTCTTTATTTCAAATATATACAAACCATTGTCTTTTGTTGATCGACCCGTTTCTTATTATTCCAGCTTGAGGTAAGATTGATTTTTAATTTTCAATATTTCGCTACAAACAACCTGACCTCAAGCTCGAATAATTTGGATTATTAAAAATATATTCGAACTTCATAATCCCGTAAAATCGTATTGAACCCGCACAACTTTAAATAATTCGAAGGTTTTACTGTACTAACCCGCATGTATTGATCCAGACAAGGAAATGCGCCCCCTTCCCCTGTTGCACTATGTTAGTTTTGTGATACAATATATTATTATAAACTATAAACATTATAAACTTTTATCCCAAAACTATTTAAACAGTTGATTTAGCAATTCTATAGAAATATATAACTTAATTCTAACTGCGATTTAGTATAAAAGTGGCAGGTGGATTGTTCCAAAAATCAGTTGACTTTCAAAAATTCAGTGTGAAAGATGTTGATTGTATTGCAAATGTCCTTAATAAGTAGCTTGCTTTTGCTCTACATTGGATCAGCGTCTGCCATTGCTGGAGGAACGTCAACTACAGTTGTTGAACAGCCCTACATGGTGCAAGTGAGAGACACCCATGGTAGTACATTGTGCGGTGGAACTCTGGTCGCACCGAAATTTGTTATAACAGCGGCCAGTTGTGTTTTTGAAAGCGATGCCAACCAAACTGTAATTGTTGGAGGAACTGGTAAAATAAATGGAAATGGTGTACAAATGGGAGTTGCAAACATAACAACACATCCAGATTACACTGAAGACACTTTAATGCCAGACTTGGCTGTTATAGAATTGCTCGAACCACTGGAGGGACCCTATATTACACCGATACCACTATGTGACGCACCACTACGAACGGAAGATGTTCTTCAAGTCTCAGGATGGGGTAGAATGTCGGACGACGCAACAGCAATGCCAGTGCAGTTACAAACCGTCAGAGTGCCAATTTCTACGAAGGCAGCGTGTCAGAAGGAATTCGGAGTTAAACCGGGTATGTTTTGCACTACAGCGTCTGGAGGTAAAGGTCATTGCTATGGAGATACAGGCGGTGCTGCGGTGTATAGGAAACAATTGTGCGGAGTACAGGCTTTTTCGAACAAATGTGGCGTGGTTGGTTATAAGTCGGCATATACAAGTATTTATCAATTCCTTTCTTTTATAGAGAGTGTAATTGAAGCGGGCTCAGACTGATCGAAATTTAATAAAAACCAGTGCAGAAAAAGGGTTTAAAATTACACACAAAATATTTGAGTTTGCTACGACTACTACTTCGGTGAGCACCCAAGTCATAGCTGGCAGCAATATTCATTCGAAGGAAAATGATTTACGTCTGCGACATTTGAAGCAAAGTTTTTGATACCAAATCAGCAGTCAATGCAACGACTGAAAGGACTACTGACAGCAGAAGTTGACTGTCAAGAATTTGAAATAATAACACTGTCATACAAATGTACGCATTAGTATGGGACACATAGTTTCTTTGTAGATTCTTATTGGAGTTTGTTCGCAGATTGCGAATATTTAACCAAGATTGGTCCATGAAGTCCATGAAGGAAAACAATTTGCGTTTACGACATCTTAATTAACGTTGACTCCATATCCAACCGAACACTTTTTTCATTTCAACATACATACATGCCTATATATACTTGATTCGTCTACTGGAAATAACTGAAACAGCAAATGCAAACGACTAACAAATTTTCTATCGCTGAAAATATTAACACAATTGCATTGACTATCACAGTCGTGAATATTGCCGAATGAATGCTGCTGCTGCCTTCGACTTGTGCTTTTGCAGCAGTCGTTGTCGTAGTAGATTAAAACATTTTGTGTGTACGGGTATTAGTTAGTTTAACTTATTTTTTCCCCTGGGTGAAACAATGACAGTCAGTAGTCATTTGACAAAAACTGACAATTCGTTCTTTAAGCATTAGTCAATTTTTGTGTGCTGTTTTTTAGTCAGCAATTTAATCACTGTTTATAAATATTTGTTACATGGAATAAATTTATTGTAATATTTCAAGCACTAAGTAGAACCATTTTATTATTTTAAGAAAATATTTCTAATTAGCTCGGGGTATGTATGTCTATATCCTTGCGAAAATCCTGATGAACAGTGCCAAAACAAACTAAATTAAGACCACAACATAGATATCCGGTGGGTGACCCGACTTAAACATAACCTCACCATAACTCATCCTCATTTGGTCCGACTTCCATTAAAATCGTATTATATTTCTTTTCGGGCCACCAACCTTCATTTACCTGGGTGGGTAAACAATTTAATTAGGATACTAACAGTCCTATTCTGGCAGGGTTGCAAATGTCACAAATCGGCATTCGTTGCAAAAGTATCAGCAAGTTATACCTCAACGAATCAGCAAGTTATACCTGCCAAAGAGGTGGTAATAGGGCGTGACAGGTGTTTTATTTGGCCGGAATGTTGATACAAAAACATTTTATAAATTCTACAAGTAAACAATAAAATTGTAGACGGGAAAAATAAATAATATAGTTTGTACCAAAAGGTCATAATTATATGGAGGAAGGGTTTTCGGTACTTCCGGCTATGGAAATGGAGAAGAAAGAAGAAATGACTTGTTTTTGTGTTAGAAAGATTGGAAAAGCGCCAAAAGTATATCAATATTTTGAACCTAAATATGTTCGGTGTTTGAAGGCATATTGGTGGATATTGTACATTAAACATTAGTTACGGTCTTGTCTATTATTGGAGCCCTTGGAAAAAATATTTTTTTATCAGAAAAGTTGGGTCATAAAATAGTTTTTTAATTAGCTTCTCAACGGGTTAATCAAAATAAATTTATTTATACATTGATTTATAAAATTTAGGAAGACCTTTCTGATAATACCCATCTCAACTACATACAGAGAAAAGATTCGTTGTCAACTCCATATTTACAACCAACTAGAAATTGGCGGTTTCTTGGGCCAATAATTGTGTTCCGTATCACCAAATGTTGTGCATATCAAGTGATTTGTAATTCAGTTTTGCTTGCAAAAACAGAAATATTTAGTAGAAGCAACAAGAAATAAATGTGATCTGTCAATCGAGTTTTAGTTCTAGCAATGAAATTATCCTGTAGCGGTGATTATTATATTCGTTGGATCAACGAAAACTATATAAACTAATTCGGTTGTACCAAATAATATATTGGTATGTCAACAAATTATGTACCTGAAATTGATGGCTGTCACAACCATTTGGTGATGCTTTAACCCATTATGAATGTTAAAGAAAAAAAGTATAAAGAAATTATTTTTTATTAAAATTGTGTATTTTATATTTAAATATAAACGACATTATTATTATTTATAACCAGGGTAATATGGTTATAATATACATATATATTAGGGTGATGACTTTTTAATTTTTTTTCTCAAAAATTATTTACTGTTGCGCGAATGAATGAACTTTTGCCTATTAATTACTAAAATAACGTTAATTCCATTTAAGTATTGAAAAAGGTTACGCACAAACCACTTTGAAATGATATTTTTGTGAAAAAATTAAAATTTTTTATTTTTTTTAAATCATATAAATCCAAAACGGAAAAAAGTGTCAAGTCTTATAACTTTCACGAAAAGCCACATAACCTATGAACAAAATGAGACATTGATCATAGAAATCAATGAACATCTTTCGTTTTTATTTACAATTACCTTGATCTCATTTTGAATCGAATGTATCTCTTTGGAAAAAACGTTGACGACGTTTTTATGACTCTCAGAGTTAAAGAAAATTAGTGAGAAACAAAAGGTTATGTAATTTTTAAGATTGAGGTAGGAAACTAATAAACTCCCATAAATTTATGCTGAATTGCTCTTCGGGTTCTTTGTTGGTAGCTATTCCGTTTACATTCAATTTAAGGGGGAAAAAGGAAAATGAGTTTTTTTATTGATGTGTGTTTTTGCGTTGGCTAACTGTTAGGTATGATCTTTTTTACTGAAACCACATTTATGAGCGGTCATTATTTTTAAAGTTTTGAAAAATTTACATCGCACACGTGCTGAATCAGGTATATAGCCACCGTAAAAAAGGATGCGCCCATTCATGAGTACCTGTCAGTAAAATATTGAAAAATACGTAGTATAAATAGGCGTTCATTGTTCGCTTTGTGTCATTCAACAAGTGGCGACGAACACGAAGAGTACAAGTAGTTTAATTTTTTAAAAGTGAATAGTGAATTATAATTAAGGTCTTTAATAACGGCAAGGCTTTTCCATTTAAGTTGTTGAGTAAAGTACAACATGTCATTTAAGAAGAGCTCTTCTAAAACGGAGAAGAACAAGGAAACCTGGACAAAGAACCTAGTCCAGTTTCAAGCGCCATCAAGAAGAGGCAACGTGGCAATTGTTGAAGCACCATAGAGTGAACGGAGTCGCATGCCCCTGAAAAACCACGTCATTGGACGCTTCAAATTTCTTGAGTCCACTGCCAAAGGACGGAGAGAGAGGATCGGTCTAATTGCTATAGAACTTAAAGCCCTATGGAGCAAAACATTGGACTTTTCTCATATAAAGGGATTTGCTATAAGAGCGCTACAAAAGTTTTTTAAATAAAACAAAACCGGTTTTAGATACCAATGAAATTCTTTATTCCTGTGAAAGTACGTTCGATGCCATTATGTATGGAACTCGATTTCTTTTGCATGGCCACCACGGGCACGCTTGAAGATGTCCAGACGCTGAACCCAATTTTCGACGGGTTTCAAGCATAAATCGGCCGATACTGCTGCAATTTCACGTTCGATATTCGTACGAAGTTCATCAATCGTCGCTAGCTTGTTGGCATAGACCATAGACTTGACGTAGCCCCACCGGAAATAATCTAATAATCTAACGGCAATTTCGTGAGATCACACGTTCACCAAACTTGATTTCCAATAAATTGATTGTGGCATTCGCTGTGTGGTCCTGTTGGAACCACATGTCCTCCAAGTCCATATTATCCAATTGGGGCCAAAAATATTCGGTTATCATTGAACGGTAGCGATTCGCATTCACAGTAATGTGCCGGTCTTGATCATCACGGAAGAAGTACGGCCCAATGACGCCGCCGGCCCATGAACCGCACCAAACGTAATTTTTTCGGGATGCAATGATGACTCATGGATTACGTGTGGATTGCTGTCTGACCAATAACGCGTATTTTGTTTATTGACGAAGCCATTCAGCCAGAAATGAGTCTCATCGCTGAAGATGATTTTCCGATGAAAATCCGAATCATTTTCAAGTTGTTGCTCAGCCCAATTCACGAACATACGACGCTTATGGTGGTCAGTTCTTGCGTCAATTTGATCTTGTAAGGATTTAGGCCAAGTTCTTTTCGCAAAATTCGCCACAACGTCGTCACAGAGATGCCCAACGCTTGAGAACGACGTTTGAGAGACACTACGGGCACTTCTTTGTCTCACTGGCACGGGAACATTTTGTACTGTGCCTGTGGATTCAAATTTTTCCACTAGACGCTCAATTGTTGATCTGGAAGGACGATTATGACGACCATAAATTGGACTCGCTCTTAAAGTTGAGGCCACTGACTCCAAATTTCGGTAGTAAATTTTAATAATTCCGACTCGTTGTTGGCTCGTATATCTTTCCATGATGAAATGGCAAACCTTACTGAAGAGAAATGTCAAAAGAGCGGGAAGAAATATGGCGTCGTTTGCTGTCCCTATCGATTAACTTTTGTAGTGTCTCTGTTTAAAAACCCTGTACAAGGTGTTTCAAAAGAAGTCATCTATGTTGTTTGGCTCTCATTTTTTGATGTGTTAACATCTATACGCGCGCCTCTAGGGCAGTAAACTATAAATTTAATACATACGCAAGTGTTAGGTTTGTAAGAGTAAATCATCGTTTGTTTGTTCGTTGCTTGGCAGTCGGTATTGAAAGTGATTATTGGGCGATTTTCATATAATTTTCCCACGCGATTTTCTCCGGAAATTCATAGCCGATTTTATTAATTTTTGGATTAAAAAGCTAGTGCGGGTTTCGACGAAGAGTTTAGGGCAAAAATTAAGGCGATCCGATATCGGCGAGCCGAGATTTAAGTGTTTTAATTTGGAGTAATATTAAAAAAGTGTTTTATGTTGATCTTCGGTTTTGTCTTATCATCGTTTGTTTGTTCGTTGCTTGGCAGTCGGTATTGAAAGTGATTATTGGGCGATTTTCATATAATTTTCCCACGCGATTTTCTCCGGAAATTCATAGCCGATTTTATTAATTTTTGGATTAAAAAGCTAGTGCGGGTTTCGACGAAGAGTTTAGGCCAAAAATTAAGGCGATCCGATATCGGCGAGCCGAGATTTAAGTGTTTTAATTTGGAGTAATATTAAAAAAGTGTTTTATGTTGATCTTCGGTTTTGTCTTATCATCGTTTGTTTGTTCGTTGCTTGGCAGTCGGTATTGAAAGTGATTATTGGGCGATTTTCATATAATTTTCCCACGCGATTTTCTCCGGAAATTCATAGCCGATTTTATTAATTTTTGGATTAAAAAGCTAGTGCGGGTTTCGACGAAGAGTTTAAGCCAAAAATTAAGGCGATCCGATATCGGCGAGCCGAGATTTAAGTGTTTTAATTTGGAGTAATATTAAAAAAGTATTTTATGTTGATCTTCGGTTATATCGTACGAATATAACAATGTATGTATGTATGTACAAGCGTCTGTTGCTTTGCATTCTTTGACTTTTGTGGGAATAAAACAAAAAGTATTGAGCAAGAAAATAATGACACATGTGCTTGCACTGGGTCTTTAAATAATTTTAAGTATTAATATTATTTAACTGTAACGTCATCATTGATTGAACGCTGTTTTCTATTTTCCAATGTAACATTTACGAATGTGTTCATAGAAATCGAACAGGTACCGTGTAGCAAAAAGGTGTTAACACATCGCCCGTGAGTTCGAACACTCATTGGATTTTTTTTTCTAAAGGAAAAACTTCGATTCTGTTTTTTGATTATGTTTATTTGAACCTTTAGAATTTTATTGGTTAAGTTGAGAAAATGATACTCTCTTCATGACGACGAGGTAGTAGGCCACTTCATAGAGTTTTATTTGCTGCTGTATTTTATCAATTTTACACTTTCGTTGGACAGAAACGGACAGAAATCAAAGGACAGGAGTATTTTCGTTAAATGCAAACAGCGTAAAACATAATTTAGCTGTCATTAGTATCAATAAACACTATTTAAAAATAGTTCCTGTCTTCTTTGCTCTCTCATTCTCCATCATTGGGCTAGTACCTTTTCGATCAGCTGTGCCATAGAATCCCCCTGCAACAAAGCACCGAAACGAAATCAAAAAAACTTTATGATTCTCCCACTCTATGAGCAAAGAAAAACTTGTAACTTTTGTTTTTCATTATTGCTCTCCCCCCTCCACGAAAAGAAGCACACAATTTCAATTTCTCTTTAATTTTACAAACGCAAATGAATAGCAAGACTAGAATATAAACATTCATAAATACAAAACACACAGGAAAACAGCGCCGATCCTGCATTCACTCTGCCATTCACATTGCATGAAATAAGCTCGAACAATCTCGGACAAATTATGCTGACCGTAGGCATAAATTTACTCCTGATCAGGATCACCTCGTCATCCGCATATGCTATGATCTTGATGCCCGTTTTGCCAAACTCCTTAAGGATTGTGTTCATCACTAGATTCCTCTTGTTACTCGTTTTATTGCTGAACCATTGCCCATATATGAGTTTATGAATCTGATTTTAAGCATATTTCCTGTCCACTGCGCAATGCCAGGGTGTGAGCCTATGCCTTCAAGTGCATTTAGTATGGATGCTATATTCACATTGTTGAAGGCTCCCTCCATGTCTAGGAAGGCTGCCATGGTGTAATCCTTATAACGAATGGAGTCCCCGATAACACCTACCACTTCATGCGAGGCCGTTTCCACTGATTTGACTTTCAGGTAGGCGTGTTGTTCCGCGCTAAAGTTGTCTCACGTCAATTTCCCCCTTACATGTGAGGCATCTAGTCTTTCCATAGTTTTCAGTAGAAACGATGAGAGATTGATTGGTCTATACTGTTTTACTGTGGTTTATTTTTCCCGCTTTGGGGATAAAGACCACTTTGGCGTCTCCCAATGCCTTGGGTGTATGTGCCCACCGAAGGCTCGCAGAAAAAATCGCGCCTAGCCATGGTAGAATGAGTTCCAAGGATTCTTGTAAATGAGCTGGGATGCCGCCATCAGGGCCTGCCGATTTGAAAGGCCTGAATAACTTCACCGCCCAACTAAGTTTCTCGTCATCGACAGTAGATTTGAAGAGTTCTTCTGTGTTGGGTGCAGGAGTGTCCGCATATATACCAGGAGTGCTATAGTCTCTTGGATGCTCTCTGTGAGCAATCCATCCGGTCCCCTGAGGAAATCAGGTGTGCTGGGATCATTGGACAGGAGTTTGGGAAGACTAGAGGCTTCGCTGATATCTTCCATTTCCTCACAGAAATTCGTCCAGAACTTCCTTTTCAACTTTATTTACTATCTTTTGAAAGTCTTCGCAGCCAAAGTCAAAGCTGGGAAAGATATAGGCGGGAAAGAAAAGGCTTTTCAACAAAGCCAGAAAGCCTTCTACTTTCCTTTCAGAGCTGTTTCAACTCCGGCGTCCACAATGTTTGGTTGGCTTTCCAGGGTGGTGAGTGTTCCGGACAGGATTAATGGAAAGACACTGCGTGTTTCAGGCAACATATTCAGAAAATAACACAATATCTTCAAGTAGTGTTGCAGTTTTTTAACAAACGTACACACATAGGCGGGTTTAGAGCAAAGGGCAGAAAAAATGTCTTGTCAGAAACGAAATCGCCATAAGTTTAAATAGTATTTGATACTAATGACACCTAAACTATGTTTTATGTTGGTTGCATCGAACGTAAATTCGCATTTCCTTTTATTGCTGTCCATTTCATGTCCAACCAAAGAGTCAAATACAACAGCAACTCGAACTCGACGTAATAGCCTACTACCTCGTCGTCGTCGAGAGTACGTAAAGAAAGGGATATAGACTCTTCTCTATTGCTCTGTTATTTAAACGAGGTTTCACTTGCTATTGGTTTATAACATATAGTGGAAACTATTACCCATATCACATTGTGCCCTAATTCAGTAGACTATTTAACTATTTAGTTTAAAAGCAGTTGGTAAATGTTTACTCTTAGTTTTCCAAGGCCATTTTAGAAAGAGTAGAATTAAGTTTTTGTATTTCTTTTCGTGTTACCAAGTTACCAAGATCTTTTCAGCAGGTTTGGTGGTTGACAACACAAATAGTTTTAGAACTGCAAAATAAATATTCAAACTCTGTGTAGTTTCTAAAACCTCCCGCTACCGAGGATGGTAGTACAGTAAACACCGCTTAATGACATCGTTAAAAATTCCAAGAGATTCCTAGAGACAATTAAACGGCCACTTTTAATGGCTTGTTGAAGAATAAACTAAACATAACGTGAAGAATTCGTTACAGGTAAATGAGGGTATAAATATTGGTACCAAAATCAAAAACTACTTCAATTTTGCTACTTCTAGATGTTGCGAATAGTTTCGCGACTACTCTCCGCAAGCGTTTAATGTGTGCGGACACAGTGACCACTACGGATAGTTGACATAAGTGCACAACTTCTAATGTTCTAGTGCCCCTGGAAATAATCTAACGGCGTCAAATCGCACGACCGAGGCGGCCAATCGACTGGGCCATTTCGTGAGATAACACGTTCACCAAACTTGGTTTCCAATAAATTGATTGTGGCATTCGCTGTGTGGCTTGTGGCGCCGTCCTGTTGGAACAACATGTCCTCCAAGTCCATATTATCCAACTGGGGCCAAAAATATTCGGTTATCATTGAACGGTAGCGATTCTCATTCACAGTAATGTGCCGGTCTTGATCATCACGGAAGAAGTACGGCCCAATGACGCCGCCGGCCCATAAACCTCACCAAACCGTAATTTTTTCGGGATGCAATGATTACTCGTGGATTACGTGTGGATTGCTGTCTGACCAATAACGCATATTTTGCTTATTGACGAAGCCATTCAGCCAGAAATGAGCCTCATCGCTGATTGTTGAGGCCTCTTAAAGTTGGCCTCTTAAAGTTGCGGCCACTGACTCCAAATTTCGGTAGTAAATTTTAATAATTCCGACTCGTTGTTGGCTCGTATATCTTTCCATGATGAAATGGCAAACCTTACTGAAGAGAAATGTCAAAAGAGCGGGAAAAGATATGGCGTCGTTTGCTGTCCCTATCGATTTACTTTTGTTGCGTCTCTGTTTAAAAACCCTTACTTCAGTGTTCTGAAAAAATAATATTTGCGTCTGTGTGTGAAGCTGTATAGCACAAGAAAACACATAGATTAATACTTATAGTAGATCTACTAGTTCTCCATCCAAATTTATGACATTTGGCCTGGTGTGATATTTACGTTTGATGTTGAAAAGAATTGCTTTACTAATACCAGATAGAGGCAATGGTTCAAAACAACGAACAAAATAACGACCACGGCATTTCGTTTTGTGTGTTAAAATTATTGTGTTAAATACAACAGAAATGTATGCTAACAATAACAGTCAATAAAAAAGTTTTAAACACATTTAAATTTCACAGTTTTTCACCAAAATGGCATGAAAAATTAAAGCAAGAAGTTATTGTAATTCCACCTGGTGTATATCACTTTTCGTCAAACATCTCTCTATCATACCGACCGCATCACGAAGAGTGTGAAAGGAAACGTCAGATGAGCCAAATATTCTCTCTGGTCTGAGATTACTCTATGAGAAAACAATACTACTACTTCTAAAGGGTATCTCAATAAGATTGCACTTTATAAATGTAGTGCAACTTTTTTCTGGGTAATTGGCAACTCTGAAATGTGGCAGCTGTCACATATATTTATTCCGATTATTTAAAATGGAGCGCTTAACGAAAGAGCAACGCTTTCTAATTGTGAAAACTTAATAAAATATACTTTCAATGGGTAGCGGAACAAAGTAAAATCAATGCCAGTTTTTCATAAAAATCAATGAGTGTTCGAACTCACGGGCGCAGGTTTAACAGCTTTTTGTTATTTTTTATTTGATTTCTATGACCACATTAGTAAATGTTACATTCGAAAATAAAAAACAGCGTTCAATCATATGATGACGTTACATTTAAATAGTATTAATACTTAAAATTATTTAAAGACCAGTGCAAGAATATGTGTCATTATTTTCTTGCTTCATACTTTTTGTTTTATTCCCACAAAAAACAAAGAGAACCCAATGTGCACAAAACGGATGCGGATCCATTTCGAACTCGTAACGAGTCCGTAAAATCATAAAAAAGCGAAAGGTGAGTTCTGGAATTCGTTTCGAACCCGTTACGAGTCCGTAAAATATAAAAAAGAGAAATGGTAGTACAAAGCGACTTGCTCAAAAGTGGAAAGTTTTCGAGGCAAATTTGCTGCGCAAACGTGGGATGGAGAAACGTGTAAACTTTTGACACTTCGTTGTCATCTGACTAGGATGGATAAATAAGGTGATAGCACTAGAACAGTGGAAAATAATAATACATGCAATTGCTACTGCCACCACCTTATGTATCCATCTTGGTCAGCTGATATGGTTTTGAGCACAACTATGTTGAGCAACTTTACTTGGTGCCTCATGCAACGGTGCGAGGGAAACTTGCGCTGAGCAAAAGTTCTCGGCTTTCACGTTTGCATGAATGCCGCTACTATTTAAACTTGCTTCCACCATTCCCTTCTAAATTTGCTTGCAAACAAATTTTTTTTGTTTCAATTTTATGTATGTCCAAAAAATTAATCCGAAATGGATTCGAAAATGAAGTTCGTTACGAGTTCGAGACGAATCCGAAAAAGTATAAAAAACGATTAGCGGTTTCGAGAGGAATTTCATACGACTACGAATTCGTTATGAGTTCGTAACGGTTGTCCGTTTCGGACAAAAAGTCCGCAGAAAAGAATCGGTCTCGAATCCGCAACGGATTCATATAGCACATTGGGAATGCAAAGCAATAGACACATGTACATTAGGTTGGGTAAAAAAAAAATTGCTGCTGTCACCACCTAAAAATTAAGTTCAGAGTCTTTAATGACTATTTCCAAAATATTGCAATTCTCGGTTCAGCAAATTGTGAGCTATTTTGCTTTAAAAACACCTCTAGTTATCAGGTTTTTTTGGTTGTAACTTTTAAGATGTTGCAGATATGTGGAAAATTTATTATGGATACGTAGACCTTTAGGAGTTCTTGCATTGCACATATTATTTTTATTTATATTTTTGAAGTTGATTGAGTTGTAGAAGTTTAAATGCCATTTTTTAGTGGATTTTCGTGGAGTCCTAAGAAAAAATCAAAATAACTCCGCCATTTTTACTCGTATATTAACACTGAAGATGTCATTGAGAAGGTTATAAACTCAGCGACGTAGCTCGGTATGATTCTTTGGAACATAACGTTAAATTATACAGCTTATTTTTATTTTTGTCGGTAGTATTTCAAAATTTTTCGAAAGTTATCATTTAAAACTACATTGATCGCAAAAAATGTTGCAAAGTTTTACCCGCAGTAAAAAGCGCCATTTAATACCTTTGAAATTATATATAAATTATGTATATCTGAAAAGAAATGGTCGTAATATTTGCATTTTTGTAAAACAACTTTGAAGCTTTCAGATCGATAAAACAGTTTAATATTGAATGTGAAGGCATTAAATGTTTCAATCACACCACGCAACCTAGTCACCTATCACCTTTTCTTCTTTGAAAGCGTCTTCTCTATTTGTTCTCCAAGTACTAACAGCTGTCTCAGCGATACCCGTTGGTACATCTGCTTCGAAATAACGGGTGGTTGAAATTCCAAATTTGGCATATTAATTTCATAAATAAAAAACTGTAGAAAAACATTTTCAGAATTTCTGCAACATTAAAAGCCAAATTAGGTGTGATTTTCGGTTCACAGCTAACCAGATTAGTACCAATAATCTTTTAAAAATTTATTATTTTGTTTGGGATCCATTGCTTTTAACAATTTGTGTCAATCTTCTTGGAATAGAATCCATTCCACTTTCCTAGAGAACAGTGATCAAATCGTCTCCACTACGAAATTCTCTATGCCGGACGTTTCTCACTTAATGAACGAAGAGGATTTGTAGTTGTATTGTGCGATTTTGATGCAAACACGTTACCGCAACAAATATTAGACGTTTTGATGTGTGGTAATGAATGCATAAGAAAAAGTGTGCCCTATTTTGTAAAGCCGACGCTTCGCCGAAAATACACTTAGATATACATATGTGTACGAACCTTAAAATATCAGATAAATTAAAGCGAGAAAATATCAATACCAAATATTGTGGCATTTGCAAAACAATTGTGCTAAAAAATTATATCGAAATAAAAAAAAATTGCAAAAATGTTGGGTAAATTGTGATAAACGGCATTTGGCATAATTTTTCAAAACACCAGTGCCAAAACCAAAATAATTATGCCAAAACGGCACAGATTATGCCAACATGGTAACACTGGTTCACACAATTTTCGTTGCTCTCTTGTTATCTCATTTTTATATACGTATAACCACGTCCATGGTAAAATAAGTAAGGTAAACGCACTAGGAATTGTTACAACAAACAAAGGCATTTTGTTTTTGTTTGGTGTCCATAATCTGTCAAATTTTCTTTTGTCAAATTTTTTCAAATTTTTAAACTTTCTTAATTTTTAACATAGCGGTTTCTCGTGACAACCAGAGTCAATTCAAATGCAAGTGATAGGTAAGATCTTCATCAACATATGTACTAACGAAGAGTAACAACAAACCCCATGTCGCAAAATCAGTGTTGCCCTGTGTTGTGCCACTAGGCACCATGATCCTGTATTTAAGCAGAAGGTATCTGACACAGATGATCGACTAAGTAGTTGGAAAATGATAGAGAAAGGATGGGTTAGAGAAGGATACTCAACCAGAAGCAACCCATGCAGCTAAATGGTGATTTCGTTGTTGCCCTTGTATGAGGCGACATTTAAAAAATGTTTCCATTGCCCCGCAAAGGTTTGCCGTGAATGGGATGAAAAAAGAACATAAAAATTTAGCATTTTCTCGCAACTGTGTTCTACCGTTTTTTTATACCCTCCACTGTAAGTGATAGAGGGTATATAGCAGTTTGTCATTCTGATTGTAACATATAGAGATAAGACTTTGCGACCCCATAAAGTAAATATATTCTTGATCCTTATAACAACCGGAGTCGATATAGCCATGTCCGTCTGTCCGTCTGTTGAAAACATTCTCACGACTTCAATCGGCGATAACGCGGTTTGGTTTTTGGCCAGAATGTTCCACGTATTCCTGAGCAGTTTGGTATTGAAAATCAGCGAAATTGGTCTATTGGAAAAAATTTTATGGTTGGAAATGTAAAAAAACTCATAAAATGTTCACATTAATTTTTGTAGTTTTATACTAAACTACTCCTTTTGCCGTGTGGTGAATTTCCATGTTGAAAATCTTTGTTGTTCTTTATAATAGGTAAGTACTTTAGAATGTTTAGATGTACTTTCATGTGTTCATACATTTATATGAATTTTGTCACACTTCATCTAAGGTCGCTGTGGCCTGATGGGTAAAGGGTTGCGCGTTGGAGTCTGAGGGTTGTTGGTTCAACTCTCGTCCCAGCTTGTGTTTTTTTTAACAGTTCTCCAAAAAATCCTTTTTTATTTTTAAGCTTATTTTTATTTTTTTTAAAAAAGTACATTTTCTTAAAAAAGGTCCTTTTTAAAATTTAATATTTTGCTGGTTAACACTAAGGTGGCACAGCCGAATTTAACACTTTTACTTGTTTTTTTTTAATTTTGTATTTACCTCGCTTATCTAAAGTATTCGACTAATATATGTATATGCAGATCTAGGTGATCACTTTGTTTGAGAAGGTAAGCGATTTTAACTCAATCCGCTTAAAGCAGCTTACCGCCCCACACAAAAGGCAGAAAAATTAACTTAGCAAGGACAAAGAACACATACAAAAGACATATTGCCAGCCATATTCTCGGGCAACATTATCCTCTCTGCCTCGTTGGTAGTACAGAAAATGCAACATTTTTGCACTTTTTAAGTGAAATATACTCAGAAACGAATAAAAAACCTTCAAGTAGTGTTGCACTTTTTTCCACAAACGAACACAAAAGGACAGTTTTAGGGCAAAGGACAAACAAAATGTTGAATTTTGTTTGTCAGAAACGAAATCGCCATCAGTTTTAATAGTGTTTGATTGATACTAATGACACCAAAATTTTGAATTTTGTTTGTCAGAAACGAAATCGCCATCAGTTTTAATAGTGTTTGATTGATACTAATGACACCTAAATTATGTTTTATGTTAGTTGCATCGAACGTAAATACGCATTCCCTTTTATTGCTGTCCGTTTTATGTTCAACCAAAGAGTCAACTCGAACTCGATGAAATAGCCTACTACCTCGTCGTCATCGAGAGAACGTAAAGAAAGGGATATAGACTCTTCTCTATTGCTCTGTGATTTAAACGACGTTTCAATTGCAATTGTTTTTAAAACATTTAGTAGAAACGTTTACCCATATCACATAGTGCCCTAATTCAATAGACTATCTAACTATTTAATTTAAAAGCAGTTGGTAAATGTTTACTCTTAGTTTTCCAAGGCCATTTTAGAAAAAGTAGAATTAAGTTTTTGCATTTCTTTTCGTGTTACCAAGTTACCAAGATCTTTTCAGCAGGTTTGGTGGTTGACAACACAAATAGTTTTAGAACTGCAAAATAAATATTGAAACTCTGTGTAGTTTCTAAAACCTCCCGCTACCGAGGATGGTAGCACAGTAAACACCGCCTAATGACATCGGTGAAAATTCCAAGAGATTCCCAGAGACAATTAAACGGTCACGTTTAATGGCTTCACACAGAGAAGAGATTCGTTGTCACAACTATATTTCCAGCTAACTAAAATTTGGCGGTTCCTTGGACTATCACAGTATTCAGTTGTGACTACCAATAATTGTGTTCCGTATCACCAAATGTTGTCCATATCAATTGATTTGTAATTCAGTTTTGGTTGCGAGAACTGAAATATTTAGTTGAAGCCACAGCAACCAGAAGAAAATGTTATCTGTCAATCGAGTTTTAGTTCTACCAATTAAATTATCCTGTAGTGGTGAATATTCTATTAGTTGGATGAACGAAAAATGTAAAAGCTAATCCGGTTGTACCAAATAATATATTGGTACTCCCAACTAATTATTACTTGAATTTGATGGCTGTCACAACCATTTGGTGATGCTTTAACCCATTATGAATTTTATAGAAAAAAAAAATGAAAACAATAATTTTTAATTAAAATTGTGTATCATATACTTAAATATAAACAAAATTATTATTTGTTATAACGAGGGTTCGAATTTCGTGACCATTTTTGACCGAAAATATGAAAAAATATATATATCTCGAAAACGGAGCGTCCAATTGATTTGTTAAAAAAAAGTGATGCCGTAGTAAAGTCATCCATTGGTTACAGCCTCCTATGGAGGTAAAATATTTATTATTTTTGCGATTGGACGCTTCGTTTTCATGATATAGACATTTTTTCTAAATTCTTCATATTTTCGATCAAACATGGGGATGGGTTACCTTGGGTATCATATGCATGTTTCAGTTAATTTGTGTCATCCACAATAATAGCTCCTCCAGACAAGTGCCCACAATTCTTTGCACGTGTTTGTGAATGCGTCAGATTCAACGATTGTGTTTAAAAGTCTCATTTCACCTTAATTTATGATAATATGTACTTAAATTCTTCGCTGGCTGATATCTATATCCTTTATTGTTTTTTTACAACTTTGTTTATCACTTTCTATTTAAAATAATAGTTTTTCTGTAACGACCTCGTGGAACATTCAAATATATGTAGTTTCACTTTAACAAAAAAAAAATCGAAAAAATGTGAAAAATCGAATACATAACTTTGTAACAAGTAGTTTTGCAACAGAATCAAAATTATGGTTACAGTGACTAATATTTGACTTTTTATTAGTTGTATCTTCCATTTCAGATGAATGAGGTTTTGAAATACTACAAATTGGTTAATACAACTTAATTTCTGTAGTAGCAAATTGTATTTAGTAAGACATATTTTTAGTCTATCAGTATCTTCGGGAAATAATTCTGATTAATGACACTTATGAACTATAATTAAAATATAGACTTTACAATGGAATTTCCAATGGCTGAATTAATTTCCAACTAATCTTTTCCCTGTGTGTTGTTGAACAATAAACTAAATATAACGTGAACAATTCGTTACAGGTAAATAAGGGTATATATGTATATTGGAACCAAAATCAACAACTACTTCAACTTTGCTGCTTCTAGAGCTAGTTCATCTTTTTTAAGTAATAAATCTGCTACAGTCGAGGCAGTGCTTGAATTCAGGAAGACAGTTCCAGGGACTTGATAGCAGCTTGACTATCAAAGAAAATATCGATGCCGAATTTAGTCAGCACATTACTTCTCAGCCGTTTCGCAACGTTGTAAGATTTGTGCCCGGTAGACAGAACTGTGATCGGGCAATCTTTGGCAATGGATAGCCCCATGTCCTTAGAAAAAAACAGATCCTACCTTACCATCAAGTTTCACGAGTTTTTCAAGATCACGAATCTCTTCTGTCCAGTGATATGACCATTTCAATATGATCTATTAGGAATAAGGATGTGCTAGTTCTTTTCAAAGAGTGGTTCGACCAAAGTATTTTTCTTGGTTATACCCGAGGTTCAACAAAACCCCAAAGAAAGAAGTCGCACTGTGTCAAATCGCATGCTCTAGGTAGCCAGTTGACATCCGAATTTCTTGAGATAGTTTGTTCTGGAAATCGTTGCTGCAATAAATCGACTGTTTCATGCGCGATGTTGCAGGTGGCGCCGCACAGAGGGATTTTGCCGGCAAAAATACCCTTTTTCGAGTGTCAAATATCACAAATGTAATGATGCAGTTTTGTAGAGAATTGCTTAATTAAGAGAAATAAATCATTAGTTTTTTTCAACAAATTTTGTTTTTGTACAAAAAAAAAGGCGGCAAAGTCAACAAAATGAAACTCTGCAGTAACCTGCCTCAGATTTTCATGCATTTCAATGGGCTGGAAACATAACTTCTTTTTGTCGTATCTATTTGGAATATGTATATTTGAAAAATACGGTATTTCTACATTAAGGTTTAAGAAAAAATAATTGAATAACAATAACACATTAAAATATATTCATGCTTTTATGATGACACTCAAAACACTAAGTGTTTTTAGTTTTTCTTGGACTAAAAAAAGGTGGTCGTTATCGATCGTTGTGGTCTGGTTGCTAAAATGTGAAAGGTGGGAGTGTATTCTTTTGATTTCATAAATACGAAATTTCATTACAAAAATGGATGAAAACACCATATAAAATGGTGTATACTTGTAAGCATATGTGTTTTAATGCTGTCGATAATAGAAACGTTAGTTAAAGTTTGTTTTACAGCGGTTGTGTTTTATATATCATATCCCTAAAAGTATGCACTGAGAAATGCTGAAAAATTACTAAATTTCGATAATTTTATAGTACAAATTTGACTTTTATTTGGAATGATTGGTTAATTAAAAAAAAAACGGTAAACTATGGCCCCCTAATTTTTTTGCAAATATTCAGCTAACATATTAGGCTTTAGTTATTTATATAGATGTAAGTGCTGATTTACATCTATCACAAACTACAAAGAATTATATCTGTGTTTTCGAAAATTTTGAAAAATGAAAATTTGTATATGGGCGTTGGGCGTGGCACTTAAATTTTTAGTATAATTGAGGACTCAAATGGAAGCACTGGCAGTAATTTTTATTGGCATAGATATGAAAATGAGGGAAATACAACGTTTTTTTATTTTACGTTATATGGGAGGTAGACGTGGTTGTGGGCGAATTTGAACAAAAACTTGTTTTTTTTCTAATTTTGCAATATGAGAGATGTGTGCGAAATTTCAAAGCCCTAGCTCGATTCCTTCTAATTTTTGCCGCGGCTTGTATGAAGAAATCCCACTGTGCGCCGTCTTGCTGAAACCACATGTCATCTAGATCCATGCCGTTCAGTTGAGGCCACAATAACTCCGTTGTCATGTTCCTGTATCGACTGCCGTTCACAGCCTCTGCAATTTCGGCGTCATCTTCAAAAAATCACGCCGCCTGACCAAAATCCGCACCAGATAGTTCCACGTAGTGCGTGTATATTTTCTCACGAATTTAATGAGGATTTTCTGAGCCCCAAATTCGAAAATTTTGTTTATTCACGAAGCCATTCACATGGAAATGCGCTTCATCGGAGAAGACGATTTTTTTTGAAAAATTGGTATTGACTTCACTTTGCTCCATTACCCACTGAACGAATTTTTTTTTAATAAGTTTTCACAATTCTTTCGTCATAACCGGAATAAACATATGAGACAGCCGCGAAATTTCAGAGTTACCACTTACACAAAAAAAAATACACTAAATTTAAAAAGTGCAATGTTACTGAGACACTCTTTATTTCAAATACTATTCAAATACTATTTCAAATCTGTTATTGATCGACCTGTCTGCTATTATTCCCGCTTCAGGCTGATTTTTTATTTTCAATATTTCGCTACAAACAACCTGACCTCAAGCTCGAATAATTTGGATTATTAAAAATATATTCGAACTTCATAATCCCGTAAAATCGTATTGAACCCGCACAGCTTTAAATCATTCCAAGGTTTTACTGTACTAACCCGCATGTATTGATCCAGACGAGGAAATACGCCCCCTTCCCCTGTTGCACTATGTTAGTTTTGTTATACAATATATTATTATAAACTATAAACATTATAAACCTTTATCCCAAAACTATTTAAACAGTTGATTTAGCAATTCTATAGAAATATATAACTTAATTCTAACTGCGATTTAGTATAAAAGTGGCAGGTGCATTGTTCCAAAAATCAGTTGACTTTCAAAAATTCAGTGTGAAAGATGTTGATTGTATTGCAAATGTCCTTAATAAGTAGCTTGCTGTTGCTCTACATTGGATCAGCGTCTGCCATTGCTGGAGGAACGTCAACTACAGTTGTTGAACAGCCCTACATGGTGCAAGTGAGAGACACCCATGGTAGTACATTGTGCGGTGGAACTCTGGTCGCACCGAAATTTGTTATAACAGCGGCCAGTTGTGTTTTTGAAAGCGATGCCAACCAAACTGTAATTGTTGGAGGAACTGGTAAAATAAATGGAAATGGTGTACAAATGGGAGTTGCAAACATAACAACACATCCAGATTACACTGAAGACACTTTAATGCCAGACTTGGCTGTTATAGAATTGCTCGAACCACTGGAGGGACCCTATATTACACCGATACCCCTATGTGACGCACCACTACGAACGGAAGATGTTCTTCAAGTCTCAGGATGGGGTAGAATGTCGGACGACGCAACAGCAATGCCAGTGCAGTTACAAACCGTCAGAGTGCCAATTTCTACGAAGGCAGCGTGTCAGAAGGAATTCGGAGTTAAACCGGGTATGTTTTGCACTACAGCGTCTGGAGGTAAAGGTCATTGCTATGGAGATACAGGCGGTGCGGCGGTGTATAGGAAACAATTGTGCGGAGTACAGGCTTTTTCGAACAAATGTGGCGTGGTTGGTTATAAGTCGGCATATACAAGTATTTATCAATTCCTTTCTTTTATAGAGAGTGTAATTGAAGCGGGCTCAGACTGATCGAAATTTAATAAAAACCAGTGCAGAAAAAGGGTTTAAAATTACACACAAAATATTTGAGTTTGCTACGACTACTACTTCGGTGAGCACCCAAGTCATAGCTGGCAGCAATATTCATTCGAAGGAAAATGATTTACGTCTGCGACATTTGAAGCAAAGTTTTTGATACCAAATCAGCAGTCAATGCAACGACTGAAAGGACTACTGACAGCAGAAGTTGACTGTCAAGAATTTGAAATAATAACACTGTCATACAAATGTACGCATTAGTATGGGACACATAGTTTCTTTGTAGATTCTTATTGGAGTTTGTTCGCAGATTGCGAATATTTAACCAAGATTGGTCCATGAAGTCCATGAAGGAAAACAATTTGCGTTTACGACATCTTAATTAACGTTGACTCCATATCCAACCGAACACTTTTTTCATTTCAACATACATACATGCCTATATATACTTGATTCGTCTACTGGAAATAACTGAAACAGCAAATGCAAACGACTAACAAATTTTCTATCGCTGAAAATATTAACACAATTGCATTGACTATCACAGTCGTGAATATTGCCGAATGAATGCTGCTGCTGCCTTCGACTTGTGCTTTTGCAGCAGTCGTTGTCGTAGTAGATTAAAACATTTTGTGTGTACGGGTATTAGTTAGTTTAACTTATTTTTTCCCCTGGGTGAAACAATGACAGTCAGTAGTCATTTGACAAAAACTGACAATTCGTTCTTTAAGCATTAGTCAATTTTTGTGTGCTGTTTTTTAGTCAGCAATTTAATCACTGTTTATAAATATTTGTTACATGGAATAAATTTATTGTAATATTTCAAGCACTAAGTAGAACCATTTTATTATTTTAAGAAAATATTTCTAATTAGCTCGGGGTATGTATGTCTATATCCTTGCGAAAATCCTGATGAACAGTGCCAAAACAAACTAAATTAAGACCACAACATAGATATCCGGTGGGTGACCCGACTTAAACATAACCTCACCATAACTCATCCTCATTTGGTCCGACTTCCATTAAAATCGTATTATATTTCTTTTCGGGCCACCAACCTTCAGTTACCTGGGTGGGTAAACAATTTAATTAGGATACTAACAGTCCTATTCTGGCAGGGTTGCAAATGTCACAAATCGGCATTCGTTGCAAAGGTCACAAATCGGCATTCGACACATTTTTTTGGTGACAAAAGTATCAGCAAGTTATACCTGCCAAAGAGGTGGTAATAGGGCGTGACAGGTGTTTTATTTGGCCGGAATGTTGATACAAAAACATTTTATAAATTCTACAAGTAAACAATAAAATTGTAGACGGGAAAAATAAATAATATAGTTTGTACCAAAAGGTCATAATTATATGGAGGAAGGGTTTTCGGTACTTCCGGCTATGGAAATGGAGAAGAAAGAAGAAATGACTTGTTTTTGTGTTAGAAAGATTGGAAAAGCGCCAAAAGCATATCAATATTTTGAACCTAAATATGTTCGGTGTTTGAAGGCATATTGGTGGATATTGTACATTAAACATTAGTTACGGTCTTGTCTATTATTGGAGCCCTTGGAAAAAATATTTTTTTATCAGAAAAGTGGGGTCATAAAATAGTTTTTAATTAGCTTCTCAACGGGTTAATCAAAATAAATTTATTTATACATTGATTTATAAAATTTAGGAAGACCTTTCTGATAATACCCATCTCAACTACATACAGAGAAAAGATTCGTTGTCAACTCCATATTTACAACCAACTAGAAATTGGCGGTTTCTTGGGCCAATAATTGTGTTCCGTATCACCAAATGTTGTGCATATCAAGTGATTTGTAATTCAGTTTTGCTTGCAAAACATAAATATTTAGTAGAAGCAACAAGAAATAAATGTGATCTGTCAATCGAGTTTTAGTTCTAGCAATGAAATTATCCTGTAGCGGTGATTATTATATTCGTTGGATCAACGAAAACTATATAAACTAATTCGGTTGTACCAAATAATATATTGGTATGTCAACAAATTATGTACCTGAAATTGATGGCTGTCACAACCATTTGCTGATGCTTTAACCCATTATGAATGTTAAAGAAAAAAAGTATAAAGAAATTATTTTTTATTAAAATTGTGTATTTTATATTTAAATATAAACAACATTATTATTATTTATAACCAGCGTAATTTGGTTATAATATATATATTAGGGTGATGACTTTTTAATTTTTTTTCTCAAAAATTATTTACTGTTGCGCGAATGAATGAACTTTTGCCTATTAATTACTAAAATAACGTTAATTCCATTTAAGTATTGAAAAAGGTTACGCACAAACCACTTTGAAATGATATTTTTGTGAAAAAATTAAAATTTTTTATTTTTTTTAAATCATATAAATCCAAAACGGAAAAAAGTGTCAAGTCTTATAACTTTCACGAAAAGCCACATAACCTATGAACAAAATGAGACATTGATCATAGAAATCAATGAACATCTTTCGTTTTTATTTACAATTACCTTCATCTCATTTTGAGTCGAATGTATCTCTTTGGAAAAAAAGTTGACGACTTTTTTATGACTCTCAGAGTTAAAGAAAATTAGTGAGAAACAAAAGGTTATGTAATTTTTAAGATTGTGGTAGGAAACTAATAAACTCCCATAAATTTATGCTGAATTGCTCTTCGGGTTCTTTGTTGGTAGCTATTCCGTTTACATTCAATTTAAGGGGGAAAAAGGAAAATGAATTTTTTTATTGATGTGTGTTTTTGCGTTGGCTAACTGTTAGGTATGATTTTTTTTACTGAAACCACATTTATGAGCGGTCATTATTTTTAAAGTTTTGAAAAATTTACAACGCACACGTCCTTAATCAGGTATATAGCCACCGTAAAAAAAGATGCGCCCATTCATGAGTACCTGTCAGTAAAATATTGAAAAATACGTAGTATAAATAGGCGTTCATTGTTCGCTTTGTGTCATTCAACAAGTGGCGACGAACACGAAGAGTACAAGTAGTTTAATTTTTTAAAAGTGAATAGTGAATTATAATTAAGGTCTTTAATAACGGCAAGGCCTTTTCCATTTAAGTTGTTGAGTAAAGTACAACATGTCATTCAAGAAGAGCTCTTCTAAAACGGAGAAGAACAAGGAAACCTGGACAAAGAACCTAGTCCAGTTTCAAGCGCCATCAAGAAGAGGCAACGTGGCAATTGTTGAAGCACCATAGAGTGAACGGAGTCGCATGCCCCTGAAAAACCACGTCATTGGACGCTTCAAATTTCTTGAGTCCACTGCCAAAGGACGGAGAGAGAGGATCGGTCTAATTGCTATAGAACTTAAAGCCCTATGGAGCAAAACATTGGACTTCCCTCATATAAAGGGATTTTCTATAAGAGCGCTACAAAAGTTTTTTAAATAAAACAAAACCGGTTTTAGATACCAATGAAATTCTTTATTCCTGTGAAAGTACGTTCGATGCCATTATGTATGTAACTCGATTTCTTTTGCATGGCCACCACGGGCACGCTTGCAGATGTCCAGACGCTGAACCCAATTTTCGACGGGTTTCAAGCATAAATCGGCCGATACTGCTGCAATTTCACGTTCGATATTCGTACGAAGTTCATCAATCGTCGCTAGCTTGTTGGCATAGACCATAGACTTGACGTAGCCCCACCGGAAATAATCTAATAATCTAACGGCAATTTCGTGAGATCACACGTTCACCAAACTTGATTTCCAATAAATTGATTGTGGCATTCGCTGTGTGGTCCTGTTGGAACCACATGTCCTCCAAGTCCATATTATCCAATTGGGGCCAAAAATATTCGGTTATCATTGAACGGTAGCGATTCGCATTCACAGTAATGTGCCGGTCTTGATCATCACGGAAGAAGTACGGCCCAATGACGCCGCCGGCCCATGAACCGCACCAAACGTAATTTTTTCGGGATGCAATGATGACTCATGGATTACGTGTGGATTGCTGTCTGACCAATAACGCGTATTTTGTTTATTGACGAAATGAGTCTCATCGCTGAAGATGATTTTCCGATGAAAATCCGAATCATTTTCAAGTTGTTGCTCAGCCCAATTCACGAACATACGACGCTTATGGTGGTCAGTTCTTGCGTCAATTTGATCTTGTAAGGATTTAGGCCAAGTTCTTTTCGCAAAATTCGCCACAACGTCGTCACAGAGATGCCCAACGCTTGAGAACGACGTTTGAGAGACACTACGGGCACTTCTTTGTCTCACTGGCACGGGAACATTTTGTACTGTGCCTGTGGATTCAAATTTTTCCACTAGACGCTCAATTGTTGATCTGGTAGGACGATTATGACGACCATAAATTGGACTCGCTCTTAAAGTTGAGGCCACTGACTCCAAATTTCGGTAGTAAATTTTAATAATTCCGACTCGTTGTTGGCTCGTATATCTTTCCATGATGAAATGTCAAATCTTACTGAAGATAAATGTCAAAAGAGCGGGAAGAAATATGGCGTCGTTTGCTGTCCCTATCGATTAACTTTTGTAGTGTCTCTGTTTAAAAACCCTGTACAAGGTGTTTCAAAAGAAGTCATCCTATGTTGTTTGGCTCTCATTTTTTTTCTAAAGGAAAAACTTCGATTCTGTTTTTTGATTATGTTTATTTGAACCTTTAGAATTTTATTGGTTAAGTTGAGAAAATGATACTCTCTTCATGACGACGAGGTAGTAGGCCACTTCATAGAGTTTTATTTGCTGCTGTATTTTATCAATTTTACACTTTCGTTGGACAGAAACGGACAGAAATCAAAGGACAGGAGTATTTTCGTTAAATGCAAACAGCGTAAAACATAATTTAGCTGTCATTAGTATCAATAAACACTATTTAAAATTAGTTCCTGTCTTCTTTGCTCTCTCATTCTCCATCATTGGGCTAGTACCTTTTCGATCAGCTGTGCCATAGAATCCCCCTGCAACAAAGCACCGAAACGAAATCAAAAAAACTTTATGATTCTCCCACTCTATGAGCAAAGAAAAACTTGTAACTTTTGTTTTTCATTATTGCTCTCCCCCCTCCACGAAAAGAAGCACACAATTTCAATTTCTCTTTAATTTTACAAACGCAAATGAATAGCAAGACTAGAATATAAACATTCATAAATACAAAACACACAGGAAAACAGCGCCGATCATGCATTCACTCTGCCATTCACATTGCATGAAATAAGCTCGAACAATCTCGGACAAATTATGCTGACCGTAGGCATAAATTTACTCCTGATCAGGATCACCTCGTCATCCGCATATGCTATGATCTTGATGCCCGTTTTGCCAAACTCCTTAAGGATTGTGTTCATCACTAGATTCCTCTTGTTACTCGTTTTATTGCTGAACCATTGCCCATATATGAGTTTATGAATCTGATTTTAAGCATATTTCCTGTCCACTGCGCAATGCCAGGGTGTGAGCCTATGCCTTCAAGTGCGTTTAGTATGGATGCTATATTCACATTGTTGAAGGCTCCCTCCATGTCTAGGAAGGCTGCCATGGTGTAATCCTTATAACGAATGGAGTCCCCGATAACACCTACCACTTCATGCGAGGCCGTTTCCACTGATTTGACTTTCAGGTAGGCGTGTTGTTCCGCGCTAAAGTTGTCTCACGTCAATTTCCCCCTTACATGTGAGGCATCTAGTCTTTCCATAGTTTTCAGTAGAAACGATGAGAGATTGATTGGTCTATACTGTTTTACTGTGGTTTATTTTTCCCGCTTTGGGGATAAAGACCACTTTGGCGTCTCTCCATGCCTTGGGTGTATGTGCCCACCGAAGGCTCGCAGAAAAAATCGCACCTAGCCATGGTAGAATGAGTTCCAAGGATTCTTGTAAATGAGCTGGGATGCTGCCATCAGGGCCTGCCGATTTGAAAGGGCTGAATAACTTCACCGCCCAACTAAGTTTCTCGTCATCGACAGTAGATTTGAAGAGTTCTTCTGTGTTGGGTGTAGGAGTGTCCGCATATATACCAGGAGTGCTATAGTCTCTTGGATGCTCTCTGTGAGCAATCCATCCGGTCCCCTGAGGAAATCAGGTGTGCTGGGATCATTGGACAGGAGTTTGGGAAGACTAGAGGCTTCGCTGATATCTTCCATTTCCTCACAGAAATTCGTCCAGAACTTCCTTTTCAACTTTATTTACTATATTTTGAAAGTCTTCGCAGCCAAAGTCAAAGCTGGGAAAGATATAGGCGGGAAAGAAAAGGCTTTTCTACAAAGCCAGAAAGCTTTCTACTTTCCTTTCAGAGCTGTTTCAACTCCGGCGTCCACAATGTTTGGTTGGCTTTCCAGGGTGGTGAGCGTTCCGGACAGGATTAATGGAAAGACACTGCGTGTTTCAGGCAACATATTCAGAAAATAACACAATATCTTCAAGTAGTGTTGCAGTTTTTTAACAAACGTACACACATAGGCGGGTTTAGAGCAAAGGGCAGAAAAAATGTCTTGTCAGAAACGAAATCGCCATAAGTTTAAATAGTATTTGATACTAATGACACCTAAATTATGTTTTATGTTGGTTGCATCGAACGTAAATTCGCATTTCCTTTTATTGCTGTCCATTTCATGTCCAACCAAAGAGTCAAATACAACAGCAACTCGAACTCGACGAAATAGCCTACTACCTCGTCGTCGTCGAGAGTACGTAAAGAAAGGGATATAGACTCTTCTCTATTGCTCTGTTATTTAAACGAGGTTTCACTTGCTATTGGTTTATAACATATAGTGGAAACTATTACCCATATCACATTGTGCCCTAATTCAGTAGACTATTTAACTATTTAGTTTAAAAGCAGTTGGTAAATGTTTACTCTTAGTTTTCCAAGGCCATTTTAGAAAGAGTAGAATTAAGTTTTTGTATTTCTTTTCGTGTTACCAAGTTACCAAGATCTTTTCAGCAGGTTTGGTGGTTGACAACACAAATAGTTTTAGAACTGCAAAATAAATATTCAAACTCTGTGTAGTTTCTAAAACCTCCCGCTACCGAGGATGGTAGTACAGTAAACACCGCTTAATGACATCGTTAAAAATTCCAAGAGATTCCTAGAGACAATTAAACGGCCACTTTTAATGGCTTGTTGAAGAATAAACTAAACATAACGTGAAGAATTCGTTACAGGTAAATGAGGGTATAAATATTGGTACCAAAATCAAAAACTACTTCAATTTTGCTACTTCTAGATGTTGCGAATAGTTTCGCGACTACTCTCCGCAAGCGTTTAATGTGTGCGGACACAGTGACCACTACGGATAGTTGACATAAGTGCACAACTTCTAATGTTCTAGTGCCCCTGGAAATAATCTAACGGCGTCAAATCGCACGACCGAGGCGGCCAATCGACTGGGCCATTTCGTGAGATAACACGTTCACCAAACTTGGTTTCCAATAAATTGATTGTGGCATTCGCTGTGTGGCTTGTGGCGCCGTCCTGTTGGAACAACATGTCCTCCAAGTCCATATTATCCAACTGGGGCCAAAAATATTCGGTTATCATTGAACGGTAGCGATTCTCATTCACAGTAATGTGCCGGTCTTGATCATCACGGAAGAAGTACGGCCCAATGACGCCGCCGGCCCATAAACCTCACCAAACCGTAATTTTTTCGGGATGCAATGATTACTCGTGGATTACGTGTGGATTGCTGTCTGACCAATAACGCATATTTTGCTTATTGACGAAGCCATTCAGCCAGAAATGAGCCTCATCGCTGATTGTTGAGGCCTCTTAAAGTTGGCCTCTTAAAGTTGCGGCCACTGACTCCAAATTTCGGTAGTAAATTTTAATAATTCCGACTCGTTGTTGGCTCGTATATCTTTCCATGATGAAATGGCAAACCTTACTGAAGAGAAATGTCAAAAGAGCGGGAAAAGATATGGCGTCGTTTGCTGTCCCTATCGATTTACTTTTGTTGCGTCTCTGTTTAAAAACCCTTACTTCAGTGTTCTGAAAAAATAATATTTGCGTCTGTGTGTGAAGCTGTATAGCACAAGAAAACACATAGATTAATACTTATAGTAGATCTACTAGTTCTCCCTCCAAATTTATGACATTTGGCCTGGTGTGATATTTACGTTTGATGTTGAAAAGAATTGCTTTACTAATACCAGATAGAGGCAATGGTTCAAAACAACGAACAAAATAACGACCACGGCATTTCGTTTTGTGTGTTAAAATTATTGTGTTAAATACAACACAAATGTATTCTAACAAGAACAGTCAATAAAAAAGTTTTAAACACATTTAAATTTCACAGTTTTTCACCAAAATGGCATGAAAAATTAAAGCAAGAAGTTATTGTAATTCCACCTGGTGTGTATCACTTTTCGTCAAACATCTCTCTATCATACCGACCGCATCACGAAGAGTGTGAAAGGAAACGTCAGATGTGCCAAATATTCTCTCTGGTCTGAGATTACTCTATGAGAAAACAATACTACTACTTCTAAAGGGTATCTCAATAAGATTGCACTTTATAAATGTAGTGCAACTTTTTTCTGGGTAATTGGCAACTCTGAAATGTGGCAGCTGTCACATATATTTATTCCGATTATTTAAAATGGAGCGCTTAACGAAAGAGCAACGCTTTCTAATTGTGAAAACTTAATAAAATATACTTTCAATGGGTAGCGGAACAAAGTAAAATCAATGCCAGTTTTTCATAAAAATCAATGAGTGTTCGAACTCACGGGCGCAGGTTTAACAGCTTTTTGTTATTTTTTATTTGATTTCTATGACCACATTAGTAAATGTTACATTCGAAAATAAAAAACAGCGTTCAATCATATGATGACGTTACATTTAAATAGTATTAATACTTAAAATTATTTAAAGACCAGTGCAAGAATATGTGTCATTATTTTCTTGCTTAATACTTTTTGTTTTATTCCCACAAAAAACAAAGAGAACCCAATGTGCACAAAACGGATGCGGATCCATTTCGAACTCGTAACGAGTCCGTAAAATCATAAAAAAGCGAAAGGTGAGTTCTGGATATGCAAAAGTTATTGGGGAGTTTCAATAAAAAATAATAATTTTTGGTTTTAAGGAATTAATACAAGCCGTTCTTGAGTTCACCAACTTTGAGCTCATGTACGTGATATTTTGAATTCACATGTATTAATACTAGTGGTCTTCATGAAAGCTCGAAAGAACCTCGTAAACTCGAAAACATTGTAAACTTGCACAGCAAACGTCAAAACAAACAAATTTCTCATACAAAGCGACTTGCTTAAAAGTGGAAAGTTTTCGAGGCAAATTTGCTGCGCAAACGTGGGATGGAGAAACGTGTAAACTTTTGACACTTCGTTGTCATCTGACTAGGATGGATAAATAAGGTGATAGCACTAGAACAGTGGAAAATAATAATACATGCAATTGCTACTACTACCACCTTATGTATCCATCTTGGTCAGCTGATATGGTTTTGAGCACAACTATGCTGAGCAACTTTACCTGGTGCCTCATGCAACGGTGCGAGGGAAACTTGCGCTGAGCAAAAGTTCTCGGCTTTCACGTTTGCATGAATGCCGCTACTATTTAAACTTGCTTCCACCATTTCCTTCTAAATTTGCTTGCAAACAAATTTTTTTTGTTTCAATTTTATGTATGTCCAAAAAATTAATCCGAAATGGATTCAAAAATGAAGTTCGTTACGAGTTCGAGACGAATCCGAAAAAGTATAAAAAACGATTCGCGGTTTCGAGAGGAATTTCATACGACAACGAATTCGTTATGAGTTCGTAACGGTTGTCCGTTTCGGACAAAAAGTCTGCAGAAAAGAATCGATCTCGAATCCGCAACGGATTCATATAGCACATTGGGAATGCAAAGCAGTAGACACATGTACATTAGGGTGGGTAAAAAAAAAATTGCTGCTGTCACCACCTAAAAATTAAGTTCAGAGTCTTTAATGACTATTTGCAAAATATTGCAATTCTCGGTTCAGCAAATTGTGAGCTATTTTGCTTTAAAAACACCTCTAGTTATCAGGTTTTTTTGGTTGTAACTTTTAAGATGTTGCAGATATGTGGAAAATTTATTATGGATACGTAGACCTTTAGGAGTTCTTGCATTGCACATATTATTTTTATTTATACTTTTGAAGTTGATTGAGTTGTAGAAGTTTAAATGCCATTTTTTAGTGGATTTTCGTGGAGTCCTAACAAAAAATCAAAATAACTCCGCCATTTTGACTCGTATATTAACACTGAAGATGTCATTGAGAAGGTTATAAACTCAGCTACGTAGCTCGGTATGATTCTTTGGAACATAACGTTAAATTATACAGCTTATTTTTAATTTTGTCGGTAGTATTTCAAAATTTTTCGAAAGTTATCATTTAAAACTACATTGATCGCAAAAAATGTTGCAAAGTTTTACCCGCAGTAAAAAGCGCCATTTAATACCTTTGAAATTATATATAAATTATGTATATCTGAAAAGAAATGGTCGTAATATTTGCATTTTTGTAAAACAACTTTGAAGCTTTCAGATCGATAAAACAGTTTAATATTGAATGTGAAGGCATTAAATGTTTCAATCACACCACGCAACCTAGTCACCTATCACCTTTTCTTCTTTGAAAGCGTCTTCTCTATTTGTTCTCCAAGTACTAACAGCTGTCTCAGCGATACCCGTTGGTACATCTGCTTCGAAATAACGGGTGGTTGAAATTCCAAATTTGGCATATTAATTTCATAAATAAAAAACTGTAGAAAAACATTTTCAGAATTTCTGCAACATTAAAAGCCAAATTAGGTGTGATTTTCGGTTCACAGCTAACCAGATTAGTACCAATAATCTTTTAAAAATTTATTATTTTGTTTGGGATCCATTGCTTTTAACAATTTGTGTCAATCTTCTTGGAATAGAATCCATTCCACTTATCCCAGAGAACAGTGATCAAATCGTCTCTACTTCGAAATTCTCTATGCCGGACATTTCTCACTTAATGAACGAGGAGGATTTGTAGTTGTATTGTGCGATTTTGATGCAAACACGTTACCGCAACAAATATTAGACGTTTTGATGTGTGGTAATGAATGCATAAGAAAAAGTGTGCCCTATTTTGTAAAGCCGACGCTTCGCCGAAAATACACTTAGATATACATATGTGTACGAACCTTAAAATATCAGATAAATTAAAGCGAGAAAATATCAATATCAAATATTGTGGCATTTGCAAAGCAATTGTGCTAAAAAATTATATCGAAATAAAAAAAAATTGCAAAAATGTTGGGTAAATTGTGATAAACGGCATTTGGCATAATTTTTCAAAACACCAGTGCCAAAACCAAAATAATTATGCCAAAACGGCACAGATTATGCCAACATGGTAACACTGGTTCACACAATTTTCGTTGCTCTCTTGTTATCTCATTTTTATATACGTATAACCACGTCCATGGTAAAATAAGTAAGGTAAACGCACTAGGAATTGTTACAACAAACAAAGGCATTTTGTTTTTGTTTGGTGTCCATAATCTGTCAAATTTTCTTCATGTGTGTATCTACTGTAAAAGTAAACAAAAAAGTACACAAACAAAGTGCATGTGAATTTGACATAAGAGTAACACCTAAGCAAGAAATATGTTGAAATCAGCTGTTCTAACGAGTTTACCTTATTCATTTTACCATGACCACGTCATTATAGTCTTTGAACAGAGAGTGCTCCGCACCCACACAAAACAATTATTCGCTGCCGCAACATCAGTGAGTCTGACAATCCGTGTTTCGCAGTCGGACAAATCTGTGTTTTATATAGGGGTGGGTCACCCTTACCATTGAGGGGTATGAAAAATTTATATTGGCTGATTCTGAGACCTACACGACATGCACACAAAATTTCATATAAATCGGTCTAGCTGTTTCGGAGGAGTTTAACGCCGTTTGGATGTGTTCACTTTGTGAGTTTAGTCGCTACCCGCGCCTATAGATGTTAACACATCAAAAAGTACTAAATACAAAACATTTGAATTTCCTTAACAAGATATCAATCACTCAAAATGGAAAACCCTATACAAATAAAAAAAATTTAAATTTTGCATAAAAAATGTTTTTGTCGGAGAAACTTACTGAATATTTCCGAAAGTGTTGAGCTAATGAAAACACAGTGTAGAGGTAAATTGGCGGGTAATTTAGCTGCAGATTTCGGGTAAATTTTTACTGAGTTATGCTAAAATATGTGGTGAAACTTTCTTAATTTTTAACATAATTTTTAAACTTTCTTAATTTTTAACATAGCGGTTTCTCGTGACAACCAGAGTCAATTCAAATGCAAGTGATAGGTAAGATCTTCATCAACATATGTACTAACGAAGAGTAACAACAAACCCCATGTCGCAAAATCAGTGTTGCCCTGTGTTGTGCCACTAGGCACCATGATCCTGTATTTAAGCAGAAGGTATCTGACACAGATGATCGACTAAGTAGTTGGAAAATGATAGAGAAAGGATGGGTTAGAGAAGGATACTCAACCAGAAGCAACCCATGCAGCTAAATGGTGATTTCGTTGTTGCCCTTGTATGAGGCGACATTTAAAAAATGTTTCCATTGCCCCGCAAAGGTTTGCCGTGAATGGGATGAAAAAAGAACATAAAAATTTAGCATTTTCTCGCAACTGTGTTCTACCGTTTTTTTATACCCTCCACTGTAAGTGATAGAGGGTATATAGCAGTTTGTCATTCTGATTGTAACATATAGAGATAAGACTTTGCGACCCCATAAAGTAAATATATTCTTGATCCTTATAACAACCGGAGTCGATATAGCCATGTCCGTCTGTCCGTCTGTTGAAAACATTCTCACGACTTCAATCGGCGATAACGCGGTTTGGTTTTTGGCCAGAATGTTCCACGTATTCCTGAGCAGTTTGGTATTGAAAATCAGCGACATTGGTCCATTGGAAAAAATTTTATGATTGGAAACGTAAAAAAAACTCATACAATTTTCACATTAATTTTTGTAGTTTTATACTAAACTACTCCTTTTGCCGTGTGGTGAATTTCCATGTTGAAAATCTTTGTTGTTCTTTATAATAGGTAAGTACTTTAGAATGTTTAGATGTACTTTCATGTGTTCATACATTTATATGAATTTTGTCACATATCATCTAAGGTCGCTGTGGCCTGATGGGTAAAGGGTTGCGCGTTGGAGTCTGAGGGTTGTTGGTTCAACTCTCGTCCCAGCTTGTTTTTTTTTTAACAGTTCTCCAAAAAATGTTTTTTTATTTTTAAGCTTATTTTTATTTTTTTTTAAAAAAGTACATTTTCTTAAAAAAAGTCCTTTTTAAAATTTAATATTTTGCTGGTTAACACTAAGGTGGAGGGTATCAAAGATTCGGCACAGCCGAATTTAACACTTTTACTTGATTTTTTAATTTTGTATTTACCTCGCTGATCTAAAGTATTCGACCAATATATGTATATGCAGATCTAAGTGATATTATGCAATTTTAAGCGGCTCTTCATACAAACTGGTTGACAAACTAAAAATTCGATCACTTTGTTTGAGAAGGTAAGCGATTTTAACTGAATCCGCTTAAAACAGCTTAGCGCCCCACACAAAAGGCAGAAAAATTAGCTTAGCAAGGACAAAGAACACATACAAAAAGACATATTGCCGGCCATTCTCTCGGGCAACATTATCCTCTGTGACCCGTTTGTAGTACAGAAAATGCAACATTTTTGCACTTTTTGAGTGAAATATACTCAGAAACGAATAAAAAACCTTCAAGTAGTGTTGCACTTTTTTTTCACAAACGAACACAAAAGGACAGTTTTAGGGCAAAGGACAAACAAAATGTTGAATTTTGTTTGTCAGAAACGAAATCGCCATCAGTTTTAATAGTGTTTGATTGATACTAATGACACCAAAATTTTGAATTTTGTTTGTCAGAAACGAAATCGCCATCAGTTTTAATAGTGTTTGATTGATACTAATGACACCTAAATTATGTTTTATGTTGGTTGCATCGAACGTAAATACGCATTCCCTTTTATTGCTGTACGTTTTATGTTCAACCAAAGAGTCAACTCGAACTCGATGAAATAGCCTACTACCTCGTCGTCATCGAGAGAACGTAAAGAAAGGGATATAGACTCTTCTCTATTGCTCTGTGATTTAAACGACGTTTCAATTGCAATTGTTTTTAAAACATTTAGTAGAAACGTTTACCCATATCACATAGTGCCCTAATTCAGTAGACTATTTAACTATTTAATTTAAAAGCAGTTGGTAAATGTTTACTCTTAGTTTTCCAAGGCCATTTTAGAAAAAGTAGAATTAAGTTTTTGCATTTCTTTTCGTGTTACCAAGTTACCAAGATCTTTTCAGCAGGTTTGGTGGTTGACAACACAAATAGTTTTAGAACTGCAAAATAAATATTGAAACTCTGTGTAGTTTCTAAAACCTCCCGCTACCGAGGATGCTAGTACAGTAAACACCGCCTAATGACATCGGTGAAAATTCCAAGAGATTCCCAGAGACAATTAAACGGTCACGTTTAATGGCTTCACACAGAGAAGAGATTCGTTGTCACAACTATATTTCCAGCTAACTAAAATTTGGCGGTTCCTTGGACTATCACAGTATTCAGTTGTGACTACCAATAATTGTGTTCCGTATCACCAAATGTTGTCCATATCAATTGATTTGTAATTCAGTTTTGGTTGCGAGAACTGAAATATTTAGTTGAAGCCACAGCAACCAGAAGAAAATGTTATCTGTCAATCGAGTTTTAGTTCTACCAATCAAATTATCCTGTAGTGGTGTTCTATTAGTTGGATGAACGAAAAATGTAAAAGCTAATCCGGTTGTACCAAATAATATATTGGTACTCCCAACTAATTATTGCTTGAATTTGATGGCTGTCACAACCATTTGGTGATGCTTTAACCCATTATGAATTTTATAGAAAAAAAAATGAAAACAATAATTTTTTATTAAAATTGTGTATCATATACTTAAATATAAACAAAATTATTATTTGTTATAACGAGGGTTCGAATTTCGTGACCATTTTTGACCGAAAATATGAAAAAATATATATATCTCGAAAACGGAGCGTCCAATTGATTTGTTAAAAAAAAGTGATGCCGTAGTAAAGTCATCCATTGGTTACAGCCTCCTATGGAGGTAAAATATTTATTATTTTTGCGATTGGACGCTTCGTTTTCATGATATAGACATTTTTTCTAAATTCTTCATATTTTCGATCAAACATGGGGATGGGTTACCTGGGGTGTCATATGCATGTTTCAGTTAATTTGTGTCATCCACAATAATAGCTCTTCCAGCCAAGTGCCCACAATTCTTTGCATGTGTTTGTGAAGGCGTCAGATTCAACGATTGTGTTTAAAAGTCTCACTTCACCTTAATTTTTGATAATATGTACTTAAATTCTTCGCTGGCTGATATCTATATACTTTATTGTTTTTTTACAACTTTGTTTATCACTTTCTGTTTAAAATAATAGTTTTTCTGTAACGTCCTCGTGGAACATTCAAATATATGTAGTTTCTCTTTAACAAACAAGCCTCTTGTGAAAAATCGAATACATAACTTTGTAACAAGTGGTTTTGCAAAAGAAACAAAATTATGGTTACAGTGACTAATATTTGAACACGAATTCTAATATTGTACTTTTTATTAGTTGTATCTTCCATTTCAGATGAATGAGGTTTTGAAATACTACAAATTGGTTAATACAACTTAATTTCTGTAGTAGCAACTTGTATTTAGTAAGACATATTTTTAGTCTATCTATCTTCGGGAAATAGTTCTGATTTATGACAATTATGAACTATAATTAAAATATAGACTTCACCATGGAATTTCCAATGCCTGAATTGATTTCCAACTAATCTTTTCCCTGTGTGTTGTTGAACAAAAAACTAAACATAACTTGAACAATTCGTTACAGGTAAATAAGGGTAGAAATATTGGAACCAAAATCAATAACTACTTCAACTTTGCTGCTTCTAGATCTAGTTCATCTTTTTTGCAGTTCCCTGGTATGTCCCTGTGGTTCGGCACCCAAATAAGGTAAATGTAAACTGTTCAGGTATCTTATTAATAGATCTGCTACAGTCGAGGGCAGTGCTTGAATTCAGGAAGACAGTTCCAGGGACTTGATAGCAGCTTGACTATCAAAGAAAATATCGATGTCGAATTTAGCCAGCACATTACTTCTCAGCCGTTTCGCAACGTTGTAAGATTTGTGCCCGGTAGACAGAACTGTGATCGGGCAATCTTTGGCAATGGATAGCCCCATGTCCTTAGAAAAAAACAGAGCCTACTTTACCATCAAGTTTCACGAGTTCTTCTGTCCAGTGATATGACCATTTCAATCTGATCTATTAGGAATAAGAATGTGCTAGTTCTTTTCAAAGAGTGGTTCGACCAAAGTATTTTTCCTGGTTATATCCGAGGTTCACCAAAACCCCAAAGAAAGAAGTCGCGCGGTGTCAAATAGCATGCTCTAGGTAGCCAGTTGACATCCGAATTTCTTGAGATAGTTTGTTCTGGAAATCGTTGTTGCAATAAACCGACTGTTTCATGCGCGGTGTGGCAGGTGGTGCCGTCTTGCTGAAACCACATGTCATCTAGATCCATGCCGTCCAGTTGAGGCCACTATAACTCCGTTGTCATGTTCCTGTATTGACTGCCGTTCACAGCCTCTGCAATTTCGGCGTCATCTTCAAAAAATTACGCCGCCTGATCAAAATCCGCACCAGATAGTTCCACGTAGTGCGTGTATATTTTCTCACGAATTTAATGAGGATTTTCTGAGCCCCAAATTCGAAAATTTTGTTTATTCACGAAGCCATTCACATGGAAATGCGCTTCATCGGAGAAGACGATTTTTTTTTTGAAAAATTGGCATTGACTTCACTTTGCTGGATCGAATTTTTTTTAATAAGTTTTCACAATTCTTTCGTCATAACCGGAATAAACATATGAGACAGCCGCGAAATTTCAGAGTTACCACTTACACAAAAAAAATTACACTAAATTTAAAAAGTGCAATGTTACTGAGACACTCTTTATTTCAAATACTATTTCAAATCTTTTATTGATCGACCTGTCTGCTATTATTCCCGCTTGAGGTCAGGCTGATTTTTTATTTTCAATATTTCGCTACAAACAACCTGACCTCAAGCTCGAATAATTTGGATTATTAAAAATATATTCGAACTTCATAATCCCGTAAAATCGTATTGAACCCGCACAGCTTTAAATCATTCCAAGGTTTTACTGTACTCACCCGCATGTATTGATCCAGACGAAGAAATACGCCCCCTTCCCCTGTTGCACTATGTTAGTTTTGTGATACAATATATTATTATAAACTATAAACATTATAAACTTTTATCCCAAAACTATTTAAACAGTTGATTTAGCAATTCTATAGAAATATATAACTTAATTCTAACTGCGATTTAGTATAAAAGTGGCAGGTGGATTGTTCCAAAAATCAGTTGACTTTCAAAAATTCAGTGTGAAAGATGTTGATTGTATTGCAAATGTCCTTAATAAGTAGCTTGCTGTTGCTCTACATTGGATCAGCGTCTGCCATTGCTGGAGGAACGTCAACTACAGTTGTTGAACAGCCCTACATGGTGCAAGTGAGAGACACCCATGGTAGTACATTGTGCGGTGGAACTCTGGTCGCACCGAAATTTGTTATAACAGCGGCCAGTTGTGTTTTTGAAAGCGATGCCAACCAAACTGTAATTGTTGGAGGAACTGGTAAAATAAATGGAAATGGTGTACAAATGGGAGTTGCAAACATAACAACACATCCAGATTACACTGAAGACACTTTAATGCCTGACTTGGCTGTTATAGAATTGCTCGAACCACTGGAGGGACCCTATATTACACCGATACCACTATGTGACGCACCACTACGAACGGAAGATGTTCTTCAAGTCTCAGGATGGGGTAGAATGTCGGACGACGCAACAGCAATGCCAGTGCAGTTACAAACCGTCAGAGTGCCAATTTCTACGAAGGCAGCGTGTCAGAAGGAATTCGGAGTTAAACCGGGTATGTTTTGCACTACAGCGTCTGGAGGTAAAGGTCATTGCTATGGAGATACAGGCGGTGCTGCGGTGTATAGGAAACAATTGTGCGGAGTACAGGCTTTTTCGAACAAATGTGGCGTGGTTGGTTATAAGTCGGCATATACAAGTATTTATCAATTCCTTTCTTTTATAGAGAGTGTAATTGAAGCGGGCTCAGACTGATCGAAATTTAATAAAAACCAGTGCAGAAAAAGGGTTTAAAATTACACACAAAATATTTGAGTTTGCTACGACTACTACTTCGGTGAGCACCCAAGTCATAGCTGGCAGCAATATTCATTCGAAGGAAAATGATTTACGTCTGCGACATTTGAAGCAAAGTTTTTGATACCAAATCAGCAGTCAATGCAACGACTGAAAGGACTACTGACAGCAGAAGTTGACTGTCAAGAATTTGAAATAATAACACTGTCATACAAATGTACGCATTAGTATGGGACACATAGTTTCTTTGTAGATTCTTATTGGAGTTTGTTCGCAGATTGCGAATATTTAACCAAGATTGGTCCATGAAGTGCATGAAGGAAAACAATTTGCATTTACGACATCTTAATTAACGTTGACTCCATATACAACCGAACACTTTTTTCATTTCAACATACATACATGCCTATATATACTTGATTCGTCTACTGGAAATAACTGAAACACAATTGCATTGACTATCACAGTCGTGAATATTGCCGAATGAATGCTGCTGCTGCCTTCGACTTGTGCTTTTGCAGCAGTCGTTGTCGTAGTAGATTAAAACATTTTGTGTGTATGGGTATTAGTTAGTTTAACTTATTTTTTCCCCTGGGTGAAACAATGACAGTCAGTAGTCATTTGACAAAAACTGACAATTCGTTCTTTAAGCATTAGTCAATTTTTGTGTGCTGTTTTTTAGTCAGCAATTTAATCACTGTTTATAAATATTTGTTACATGGAATAAATTTATTGTAATATTTCAAGCACTAAGTAGAACCATTTTATTATTTTAAGAAAATATTTCTAATTAGCTCGGGGTATGTATGTCTATATCCTTGCGAAAATCCTGATGAACAGTGCCAAAACAAACTAAATTAAGACCACAACATAGATATCCGGTGGGTGACCCGACTTAAACATAACCTCACCATAACTCATCCTCATTTGGTCCGACTTCCATTAAAATCGTATTATATTCCTTTTCGGGCCACCAACCTTCAGTTACCTGGGTGGGTAAACAGTTTAATTAGGATACTAACAGTCCTATTCTGGCAGAGTTGCAAAGGTCACAAATCGGCATTCGTTGCAAAGGTCACAAATCGGCATTCGCACATTTTTTTGGTGACAAAAGTATCAGCAAGTTATACCTGCCAAAGAGGTGGTAATAGGGCGTGACAGGTGTTTTATTTGCCGGAATGTTGATACAAAAACATTTTATAAATTCTACAAGTAAACAATAAAATTGTAGACGGGAAAAATAAATAATATAGTTTGTACCAAAAGGGCATAATTATATGGAGGAAGGGTTTTTGTTGCTTCGGGCTATTGAAATGGAGAAGAAAGAAGAAATGACTTGTTTTTGTGTTAGAAAGATTGAAAAAGCGCCAAAAGTATATCAATATTTTGAACCTAAATATGTCCGGTGTTTGAAGGCATATTGGTGGATATTATACATTAAACATTAGTTACGGTCTTGTCCTTTATTGGAGCCTTTGGCAAATAATATTTTTTTATCAGAACAGTGGGGTCATAAAATAGTTTTTAATTAGCTTCTCAATGGGTTAATCAAAATAAATTTATTTATACATTGATTTATAAAATTTAGGAAGACCTTTCTGATAATACCCATCTCAACTACATACAGAGAAAAGATTCGTTGTCAACTCCATATTTACAACCAACTAGAAATTGGCGGTTTCTTGGGCCAATAATTGTGTTCCGTATCACCAAATGTTGTGCATATCAAGTGATTTGTAATTCAGTTTTGCTTGCAAAACATAAATATTTAGTAGAAGCAACAAGAAATAAATGTGATCTGTCAATCGAGTTTTAGTTCTAGCAATGAAATTATCCTGTAGCGGTGATTATTATATTCGTTGGATCAACGAAAACTATATAAACTAATTCGGTTGTACCAAATAATATATTGGTATGTCAACAAATTATGTACCTGAAATTGATGGCTGTCACAACCATTTGCTGATGCTTTAACCCATTATGAATGTTAAAGAAAAAAAGTATAAAGAAATTATTTTTTATGAAAATTGTGTATTTTATATTTAAATATAAACAACATTATTATTATTTATAACCAGCGTAATTTGGTTATAATATATATATTAGGGTGATGACTTTTTAATTTTTTTTCTCAAAAATTATTTACTGTTGCGCGAATGAATGAACTTTTGCCTATTAATTACTAAAATAACGTTTATTCCATTTAAGTATTGAAAAAGGTTACGCACAAACCACTTTGAAATGATATTTTTGTGAAAAAATTAAAATTTTTTATTTTTTTAAATCATATAAATCCAAAACGGAAAAAAGTGTCAAGTCTTATAACTTTCACGAAAAGCCACATAACCTATGAACAAAATGAGACATTGATCATAGAAATCAATGAACATCTTTCGTTTTTATTTACAATTACCTTCATCTCATTTTGAATCGAATGTATCTCTTTGGAAAAAACGTTGACGACGTTTTTATGACTCTCAGAGTTCAAGAAAATTAGTGAGAAACAAAAGGTTATGTAATTTTTAAGATTGTGGTAGGAAACTAATAAACTCCCATAAATTTATGCTGAATTGCTCTTCGGGTTCTTTGTTGGTAGCTATTCCGTTTACATTCAATTTAAGGGGGAAAAAGGAAAATGATTTTTTTTATTGATGTGTGTTTTTGCGTTGGCTAACTGTTAGGTATGATCTTTTTTACTGTAACCACATTTATGAGCGGTCATTATTTTTAAAGTTTTGAAAAATTTACAACGCACACGTCCTTAATCAGGTATATAGCCACCGTAAAAAAAGATGCGCCCATACATGAGTACCTGTCAGTAAAATATTGAAAAATGCGTAGTATAAATAGGCGTTCATTGTTCGCTTTGTGTCATTCAACAAGTGGCGACGAACACGAAGAGTACAAGTAGTTTAGTTTTTTAAAAGTGAATAGTGAATTATAATTAAGGTCTTTAATAACGGCAAGGCCTTCCATTTAAGTTGTTGAGTAAAGTACAACATGTCATTTAAGAAGAGCTCTTCTAAAACTGAGAAGAACAAGGAAACCTGGACAAAGAACCTAGTCCAGTTTCAAGCGCCATCAAGAAGAGGCAACGTGGCAATTGTTGAAGCACCATAGAGTGAACGGAGTCGCATGCCCCTGAAAAACCACGTCATTGGACGCTTCAAATTTCTTGAGTCCACTGCCAAAGGACGGAGAGAGAGGATCGGTCTAATTGCTATAGAACTTAAAGCCCTATGGAGCAAAACATTGGACTTCCCTCATATAAAGGGATTTTCTATAAGAGCGCTACAAAAGTTTTTTAAATAAAACAAAACCGGTTTTAGATACCAATGAAATTCTTTATTCCTGTGAAAGTACGTTCGATGCCATTATGTATGTAACTCGATTTCTTTTGCATGGCCACCACGGGCACGCTTGCAGATGTCCAGACGCTGAACCCAATTTTCGACGGGTTTCAAGCATAAATCGGCCGATACTGCTGCAATTTCACGTTCGATATTCGTACAAAGTTCATCAATCTTCGCTAGCTTGTTGGCATAGACCATAGACTTGACGTAGCCCCACCGGAAATAATCTAACGGCAATTTCGTGAGATCACAAGTTCACCAAACTTGATTTCCAATAAATTGATTGTGGCATTCGCTGTGTGGCTTGCGGCGCCGTCCTGTTGGAACCACATGTCCTCCAAGTCCATATTATCCAATTGGGGCCAAAAATATTCGGTTATCATTGAACGATAGCGATTCGCATTCACAGTAATGTGCCGGTCTTGATCATCACGGAAGAAGTATGGCCCAATGACGGCGCCGGCCCATAAACCGCACCAAACCGTAATTTTTTCGGGATGCAATGATAACGCATATTTTGCTTATTGACGACGCCATTCAGCCAAAAATGAGCCTCATCGCTGAAGATGATTTTCCGATGAAAATCCGAATCATTTTCAAGTTGTTGCTCAGCCCAATTCACGAACATACGACGCTTATGGTGGTCAAGCGGCTTCAGTTCTTGCGTCAGTTTGATCTTGTAAGGATGTAGGCCAAGATCTTTTCGCAAAATTCGCCACAACGACGTCACAGAGATGCCCAACACTTGAGAACGACATGTGAGAGTCACATTTGGGCTTTCTTGAACTGAAGCCTCAGGGGCAGCAATATTCTCGACACGACGAGCACTTCTTTGTCTCACTGGCACGGGAACATTTTGTACTGTGCCTGTGGATTCAAATTTTTCCAATAGACACTCAATTGTTGATCTGGTAGGACGATTATGACGACCATAAATTGGACATAGCGCTCTTAAAGTTGAGGCCACTGACTCCAAATTTCGGTAGTAAATTTTAATAATTTCGACTCGTTGTTGGCTCGTATATCTTTCCATGATGAAATGGCAAACCTTACAGAAGAGAAATGTCAAAAGAGCGGGAAAAAAATATGGCGTCGTTTGCTGTCCCTATCGATTTACTTTTGTAGCGTCTCTGTTGAAAAACCCGTTATCTGATCAAGCCATTTGTGCAAAACTAACAAAACTTCTGGAAGACTACGAGCGCTGCAGAAAAAAACAAAAGTTTGATTCATTGAAGGAACTGTTTGACATGACCAATGTAAAAGGCGAATTGATGTGCAAAGAGGATGAGAACCTCTACAAACTGCAAATTGAGAGCAAAGGCCGCGTTGGTTATTCCAGCGGCAAAGCTGGTGGTGCCAATACAATCCACCGATCCAAGCGAAAGAGGACAATGGAAGCGACTGTGTCCACACTTACCAGCTCAGCGATACCTGATTGTTCCAAAAGTAGCACGGACTCATTCGACAACAGTACAGATATTCCTTGGGAGGATGACAATGCATCAGCAACGAGCAAAAGGAAGCATAACCCAACAGACATTGCAAGATGCATTGTTACAAGCTCAAAGCTGTCGTCCCACGGAGCAGCAACGGTGTGCCACCATCTTTCCGCTGAGGGCATTGAAATCCCAAACTCATGTCAGTAAGGAATCCACAAGGCTATCTACAAGGAAGCTGCTCGGGTGAAGAAGTACTTGGTAAGCACGCTTTATCTGGATAAGTGGAGCATGCCCTTTGACGGCAAACACATTGAGAGCTTTGAAAGTCAGGCCGTGGTCCTCAAGAATGAATCTAAAGAAGCTAAGTTGACTGCGCTCATATTGAAAGATGGGAAAGCTCAAACAATCGCAGAAGGACTCCATAATGTGTTACATGAATTCAACCTGTGGGGATCAATTGTGATGATTGTTGCCGATACAACAAGCGTGAATACCGGCAAAAAGACAGGCGTTGTAGTTCGACTGCAGCAAATGTTCGAAGAGAAAGGTCACCCCAAACCCAAGTTCATCATTTGCCAGCACCATGTGCTGGATCGCGTTCTTCGCGTTGTCTTGGACGATGAGCTCCTGGGATCAACTAAATCACCAAACGTCGAGTATATCTTTGTGCAGGATTTGATGAGCAATTATGATCAATCGAAAGCAGCCTTCAGTAATGGTAAAACTGAAATTAAGGAAACAGGCGACTGGAGAGACGACATGAAGTTTCTCTTCCACCTGACTCGTGTCTTTCGTCACTTCACTGAGAGGAGTGAGATTCCTTTCGTAAAGTTTAAGCAGATCGCAAACATTTGCAGTGCACGCTGGAACTCTCGTGCCAATCTATCTCTTCTTACGTTTATTCTGATGCCTGAAACCAGGAACAGGTTGCGTAAAATCTGTTCATTCATTTCTTACTCATAGGCTGATCATTGGTTTAGTAGTCAATTGTTCCGCATTGAAGATTTTGAAGAACTATATGTAGCTCTGACTGACTACCCAACAGCTCTCAAATGCTTGAAGACCCACTGGAAAATAGATGAATATCCAATCAACATTGCCCGAAGCAATCAATGCTGTGAGCGTGCGATCAAAGTTATGCTAGACTTAGACAACTCCTGCCGCAACAAGGACAACCTCACACTGAGACTCATCCTCTTCAATGACAACGTGTCTATTTAACTTCCATGTGTGTTTGATGATCCTATGTCGTGTTACATATATGTGGCTCTAAAGCTTGTGTTCAATTATATATCTGCTTACAGTGACTTAAAAAAATTGCCCAAAATGCTGAAAAAGAAAAATTTTAAAATCATTTTGTGCGTGAGTTTTTTTTTTTTTATCGAATCACCTTATATGTAAGATTTTATCTAATCTTAAATAAAAACTCATCTAAATGTGATACAGGGAAACGAGGTTGTATAAAAGTCATCACCCTAATATATATATAATATAACCAGGTAAATATCTCGAAAACGGAGCGTCCAATCGAAAAAATAACAAATTTTTCCGAGTTTCTCAGGGTTTCTCACAAAGTATTCCAATTGGCATGAAATATTTTTTTTAAAAATCGCAAAAATAAGGAATTCGCTAAAATAAAAATTTTTATACCTCCATAGGACCTCCATTTGAGAAAAAATTATTTCATTCGAATTGGAACACTTTATAAGAATCCCTGTGAAACCCGTAAAAATTTGTTATTTGTTCGATTGGATGCTTCGTTTTCAAGATATAGACATTTTTTCTAAATTTTTCATATTTTCGGCCAATAATCGGGATGGTATCATATGTATCTTTAAGGTAATTTGTGTCATCCACCATAATAGTTCCTCCAGCCAAGTGCCCATAATTGTTTGCATGTGTTTGTGAAGGCGTCAATGCCCAGTAAACAATTTGTCCCGAATTCGGTCTGAAATCTGTCAGATACTCTGCACAAGTTGCCGAGGCTGATGCCGATGTCGGTCAGACAACGTACAGAAAATCGTATGGGCGGTTGACAAGAATTCGAAAAGTTTTGTCGGAAGAAATTCGGAAAAGTGTGCAGAGATATCGGACAGATTTGTGTGAGAATTCTGATGGAAATTCGGAAGGATTTTTAGACATAGCTGAATGAAGTCGGCATAAAGTCTAATTAAACGACAGATAATGGTCCGACTTTTCCGATAATTTTCTGACTCTTTGTCCGATTTATCGTACCAATTTCGGAGAGAAATCTAAAAAATATCCGATAATGGTCCGACTTTTCCGATCGTTTTCTGACACATTGTACTATTTGTTGTGGCAATTTCGGTGAGACTATTGAACAGACATGTGAGAATCTTCCGACTTTTCGGATAATTTTCTGACCACTTGTCAGATTTTTCGTGCCAATTAGTTATACAAATTAATTGTTTTTATTTGACGACCGCGATGATTTAAGCACTGAAGACAACAAACAAAATGATGCAGACAAAACAAAAACAACAATTTAATTCACCGAAACCATACAGAAAAACATTTTCGGGGAATTATCTTACTGGCGCATGGTTACGGAATGAAAACAAAATCAAATAGAATAAAAAATTCCATTCAGAGAATGTGCAGAAACGTCGCATGATTTTAGTATGGAATTTCAGAGAATGTGCAGAACTGGTTGACAGAGAATATACAGACAACTCGTTTAAATTACCGAAGGAATTTCAGATATTTCAGCTAATTGTCTGATATAATTTAAGAGAACTTACAGACGTCCGACAAGTCGGAAACAATTGTTTACTGGGTAGTGGCGTCAAATTCATCGATTGTGTTTATGAGTCTCACTTCACCTCAATTTATGGTAATACTCGTAAAATAAAAAAACATGCGATTCAGAAACTAGTGTGGTGAGATATATATTAACTGGGTATATTCGTCGTGCCGAATACATGCACTTTAATGACTTTTTGATTTCGTATAGAAAAATATATATGTCAACCACTGTTTTTGTCCAAAAATTCTGGCTCTATGCGACGTAAAATGTGAATATGTATACTTACCATATTCTTCGGTGGATGATATCTATACACTTTACTGTTTTTTCATAACTTTGTTTATCACTTTCTGTTTAAAATAATAGTTTTTCTGTAAAGTTCTCGTGTAACATTCAAATATATGTTGTTTCTCTTTAACAGCAAAGCCTCTTGTGAAAAATCGAATACATAACTTTGTAACAAGTGTTTTTGGAACAGAAACTAAATTATGGTTACAGTGACTAATATTTGAACATGTATTCTAAGATTGTACTTTTTATTAGTTGAATCTTCCATTTCAGATGAATGAGGTTTTTGAAATACTCAAATTGGTTAATACAACTTAATTTCTGTAGTAGCAACTTGTATTTAGTAAGACCCATTTTAATCTATCAATATCATCGGCAAATAATTCTGATGTATGACAATTATGAATTCTAATTAAAATATAGAGTTTAGCAATGGAATGTATTTTTTCATAAAAAATTTAGTTCCAAGTTGTCATTCAACGTGTTGGTGCTCAGTGAACTATTTATTCTTAGTGGTTTTTGAAAAATTTAAAAATTATGAGTTCGGCTAAAAGGTAAATGATAAAAACTTATAAAGTAATTAGGTTATTCACGAAGGGCTGATTAACAGTGTAACCGCGTAAATGATTAACTCACCAACAACAAAATATATGGAAATATATTCATCAACTTCGAGCAACCCTTGCCTTTGGGAAGTGATTAATAGGGTATATGATTGTTTGTAGTGTTGGAAAATACCACAACTGACAACACTAAAAACGGGAATTTTTAGCATCTGGCATCTCAAATTTGATATTTAAATATTGGTAGCATTATTGTTTATGTTGCTTTTTTTGTGCGAAAAAATAAATATCAACATAAAATCAAAATAAATATCAATTGATTCAATTTCCAAAATACTCAAATGGGCTCTGAAGTCGATTATTTCGTCTTTTATGCTTCGCTTAGGCATTATAAAATAATTTCAATTGTAAACAAAAATTTAATTTGTCGAAAAGCTGATTGGAAACAGCTGATACAAAAAAGTAATCAAATATGCGACTAAATAACATATAAGGGTGTTCACGCAGCACAGAGATTATTTTTTATCTTTTCATCAAAATATCCTATTAATCAGCCCTTCGTGAATAACCTTAATATGTATGTGACATAAAAGTTAATAAAATTAAAAGTTTACATTGTCAGTCACGTTTTTTTTAAGCACCGCTGTACGAGTTGCGGAAAAAACTTTTGTTTTTTTTTTTGGGAATATATTTGGCTGTCATCATATGACCACACTATGATGAAACGATAGTGATTTATTTTTTTTTTGTCTTGAATTTTTTAACGTAGAATACGTTATACGGTAAGGTAGGGGTGTTGATCTGGAGCACAAAATTTTGAGAAAATGTTTGTCAACTTTCACCCACTTTTACTCAAATATTAAAACATATTTTAGCATTTTTTATATGTTACTCAGTTTTGGTAATATGTTTTGTTTCGAATTACATTAAAAAAATTATATTTCTATATATAAAAGTTTTATGTAGTTAAGGAAATAAATATTTTAGAGCATGATATTTTAGACTTTTTTTGTACATGCCGCTGTTGTTGTTGGTTTGTAAATGCCGCTGTTGTTTTTGTTGTTGTTGTGAAATCAAATTATTTTGGCTTTGCTGTGCTTTGTTTATTTATCGAGCAGCGTGTAAATGTGTGTGTGTGTACATTTCGTTTTGTGGGATCGGTCGGTTATTAGTTCGTTTGGAGGGGAACATAAAATGAAGGGAGGGGAGCGTGGACACTTGTGTGTGCTTGAAAGTTTACAGATCTTTGCTGTCGTTTGTTTACTTCTTCGAGCAGCGTTTAAATGTTTGTGTATGTACATTAATACAAAGGATTGGCGATGTATACGCTCACTATATCAATGGCGTTTTTCCTAAACACATTTCTGTGAATACATTGGGAAGTAGTTGGAAAGCAGCTAATCTATTGTGCTGCCATATCATAAAATGTATTGCTGTAGCTGTACTTCAAATGAAGATCATTTATCAAAAATTATATTTAATTCATATATTTTAATTGCAAAGTGACTAACGTATTCTACGTCTGACCTATGCGCCCGTGTTATCTAACACAGGTTTGTATTTTTTTTAGTAAGAGTCTTAGCGTCGCCGACATTTTGGATATTTTGGAGGAAGAAGGCCAGTCAAACGAGTTTTACATAGATCCTCCAGAAGTAAATGTGTTAACTGATGAAGATTTAGATGAGGAAGCCGATGGTAATATCAGTGCCCTATCTCGTAATCAATTTCTTGCACCAGCTGAAACAAAAATTGAGAGACAACTTTCTGCAGACATCGTACAACAAGACGTTAAAAGAAAAAAAGTACAAGGAAAGAAACAAAATGAAAATGAGATAAATTGGGGACTAGGAGGCAAATCGTCAAAAGTTGCTGAATTCAATGCACCTATAAATGAATATGATGAAAGTATGACGGCTGTTGATTATTTCGAGCTTTTTTTCAACGACGAATTGATAGAACTCATAACCGTCCAAAGCACTGAATATTGTTTAGCAAATAATTGACAAGATGTGAAGCTGACCAAAATGGAACTGCGAACATTTATTGGATTATTGATAGTTTCTGGATATAGTCCATTAGCTACCAAAGCAATGTACTGGAACGTTGGCGATGACGTGCGTAATTACTCAATATACAACGCAATGCGTACACTCACAGAAAAATTCGGTTGAGACAGCCGAATTAGCCGTAACCGAATTAAGAGGTTGTCTCAACCGAATTAGAGGTTGACACAACCGAATTAGAGGTTGACATAACCTCAGTAGAGGTTGGCACAACCTCATTATTGGTTGACACAACCTCATTAGAGGTTAACACAACCTCATTAGAGGTTGTCACAGCCGAATTAGAGGTTGACACAACCTCATTAGAGGTTGACTCAACCTCATTAGAGGTTGACACAATCTCATTAGAGGTTGTCACAACCTCATTATAGGTTGTCACAGCCGAATTAGAGGTTGTTACAACCGAATTTAGATAGTGTCACAAATTAATTATTAACATTTTTTATTATTAAATGATGATTTATTTTCCTGTATTCTTGTAAAAAATTCAAAAAGCGAGAAAATAAAGTCATACATATTGGGTAATCTATATAATAATAAATCTGTTTTACATGCCTCTTCCGACCTTTTTCAAGTCCGGCTATCACGGGACACCGCACTAATTCTGACATTCGGCTGATGTATCGGTTGATTTAGGTCCTAAACAATTTTGTCTACAAACGATTGCAGCACATCTCACATGACCGACCATGAAAAACTTGTAAATTTTTGATATCTGCTTCAATAATTTATGCAAAATATGACGTTTTAATACAAAACATATTTTACTGACCTTTCTTAATAACAGCAAACAATTTTGAAATTTTTTAATTCTTTTTAAAATAACATTTGATTATAGAATTTTAAACGTCATATGTTAAGTACATGGCATTAGGTCGTGGTAACTGAATTAAATATAAATTCGGTTGTACCCACAGAATTCATGAGAAATTCGGTTACGGCAACGGAATTGACGCCAAATTCGGTCGTTGCAATCGAATTAAAGCTAGATTCGGTTACTGCGACCGAATTGATACCAAATTCGATAGTTACAACCGAATTGATGCCAAATTCGGTTACAACAACCGAATTAATGCCAGATTCGGTTACTCCAACTGAATTTGGTACCAATTTCGGTTCTTGCATCCATATTTATTTCAAATTCGGTTGTTCCAACCGAAATTTTAGAAAATTTAGTTGACTGAACGAATATAATTGCAGATTCAGTTGTCACAACCGAATCAAAAAAGAAACGGGGTTGCTTCAACCGAATTTCGGTTGTGGGGACTAAATTCGGTCGTTACAACCTCCATTCGGTTGCGGCAACCTCAATTCGGTGGTAACAGCCGATTTTATGGTTGCTACAACCTCTTTTCAAACAACTAGTTCTCTGAGTGTAGAAATAGATTTGATACTATTATGAAATCGTTGCATTTTCAGTCTAATTCTAACTTAGATAAAACTGATAAATTCTGCAAATTATGTCCATTTATTTATCACCTTCAACAAGCTTTTATGACACATGTCCAGCCCACAGAGTCAGTGTCACATGATGAAGCAATGGTGGAGTATTTTGGTAAACACGGTTGTAAGCAAGCCATCAGAAATAAACCAATTCGATTTGGATACAAAATTTGGTGCCAAAATTCACCATCTGGTTATCTCCTTGCTTTTGACCAATACCAAATGGAAAAGAAGTTTGGAAAACGTGCGTCTATTCTCTTGCAGTTACACGACCAATACCCCTTGTCAAAATCACTTCTTCCATACCACGTCTATTGCGATAACTTGTTCACATTTTCTTTACTCAAAGTGATGAAAAACAGAGGTTACAATTGTACCGGGACCATATTATGTAACGGCTTAGGAAATAATTGCAGCTTGCTAGATGTTAACGAATTCAAAAAGAAAGATAGAGGTGTAACACAGATTGCAATTGCACAATTTCAAGAAGAAAATTTTTTTGTAACCTTGTGGAAAGATAACTCAGTGGTAACAGTAGCTTCCACAGTTTTTTCTGCTGATCCCGAAGGCAAACCGAAAAGATGGAACAGGGCTAACCTACAACATGTCGAGGTAAATATTCCATATTCTATACAAAATTACAACAAAAATATGGACGGCACTGATAGTATGGATCAACACGTAAATGCTGATCGGATATCTATACGAGGAAAAAAGTGGTGGTGGTCAATCTTTACGGGGATGTTGTACGTTACAGTCCAAAATGCTTGGCTTTAAGCGAGAGAACAAGATCCCAAACTAAGGCAGAAGAGTTTTCGAAGAGACTTAGCCATGTCATATCTTTTACTGGAGAATAATGCAGTAAAAGGTCCTGGAAGAACACCGAAAGTCCAACCTGGAGCTGACTCAATGAGGTACGATGGATATATGCACTATGTGCAAAGGATGAAAAACAATAAACAGAGAAGATGTGCTGGTGATAAATGCAAGTCAACTGTGAGAACTGAGTGCAAAAAATGTGACAAAGGTTTATGCATTGATTGCTTCGCTTCGTACCATCAAAAGTCATAAAAAGTATTTATATTGTTTTCTTCTTTATTATTACATGGTGCGACAAAAAAAATTCCCGGGAAGCGATACTATTTTTCTGATAGGTATTGTCGACTACAACAAGAGTCTGTATTTGAAATTTGCCAGTAACTTACTTGATTATTAACCGATTTCAGTTTTGAAAGAAGAAACTAGTACGTTTAAAATGGTATATATACCAATATATATATATATTGTTATGGTTGGCTTTTTTCCACACTTTTTTCGACATTTTTCAACTTTGGCGATATTTTTACACATTTTTTTATAAAGGAACCGTAAAATTTTTTAATTTATTAAAAAAATATATTTATTTATGATTAAAACGCAACTTTGTTTAAAAAAAATGCGTTAAAAATTGACTGTGTTTTTCAACAATTTATCAAACCTAAATTTTTGCATATTACTTTTCCTGTTTTTTTTTCTTGTTATAGAAAATTGAGACAACAGAGTTCGCCAACCTTTTTTACTTGGGGTCAGGGTTCTTATTTATAAAAATGAAAAATGAAAATGTGTCTTTAAGTATATTTTGCTGGAAATATCCTACACACAAAAAAAAAGTGTGAATGTGTGAAATGTGTTAATGGGATAGTCGTGCACCGAATCGGTATGACCGTAAAGTATGGCCATCGCGTGTGGCTCATCAAATAGGCAGGAGGAATATTTTAAAAGTCCCATTAGTTTCAGCTGAGGATGTTATTCTGCCACCACTGCATCTGAAGCTGGGATATATGAAACAATTCGTTAGAAAACTTCATGTAAACAGCGCCGCTTTTTGCTATCTTAAAGAAGTGTTCCCAAAATTAAGTGACGCCAAAATAAAAGGCCGACGGTGGTGCAATGGTTAGTGTGCGCGACTCTTGTACATGAGGACGTGGGTTCGATCCCTGCTCGGACCACCTTACATTTCATTCCACGACGGTCACCTCGCTTAGTTATGGCGACACTATCGAGTACTTAGCCATGAAAAAGCTCTCGAAATACCGTTCGGAATTGGTGTAAAACTGTAGGTCTCAATCAGTGAGTGTAAAAACTAGAAAGCGCACATCTCGCTGATTGTGAGAAGCTCTCCTCAATCCCTTAATGGGATTTTATGGGCCACCATTTCAAAATAAAAGGAGGTATTAAAGTATTTGTTTCCAATTCTAGTACTTTTTTCAATCGTTTTTATCTTTTCGATCAATTTTAGGTGTTTTCATTGCACCTCAAATTCGTAAAATTATGAGAGATGAAAATTTTATTAACAAGTTAAATTCTGTCGAAAAGCGTGCATGGAATAGTTTTGTTGCACTCTGTGATAATTTTCTTGGTAATTACAGAAGCGACGACAATGTCGCTGTTGTTAATGAATTTTTAGCTGCGTATGGTGAAATGGGCTGCAATATGTCCATAAAAATTCATTTCCTGCATTGGCACTTACTTTTCTTCCCAGACAATCTGGGTCAGTTCAGCGATGAACAAGGTGAACATTTTCACCAAGAGATGATTTCAATTGAAAATCGATTTGAAAGAAAAAATAAAATAAAACTGCTTTCAGAATATTGCTGGTCATTTCAGAGAGAAATCGATGATGCTGAATTAAAAAGAATACGGTCAAGCAAACGTTTTTGACTGAAATAGCTAAAAAATTTATTTTTGCAAAAATTTAGGTTTGATAAATAGTTGAATAACTCAGTCAATTTTTAACGAATTTTTTTAAACAAAGTTGCATTTTATTCACAAGTAAATATATTTTTTGAATAAATTAAAAAAAATTACGGTTCCTTTATAAAATAATGCGTAAAAATATCGCCAAATTTGAAAATAATCGAAAAAAGTGTTGAAAAAATGTGTTTGGTGCAGAAATACACAACCCAGCAGAAAATTTTTAGTGGTTTGGAAGCAGGTCAGGACGAAAGCATTTACGTAAGTGCTTCGAGGTAAGGTTTACCACGAAGCAGTAAAGTAAGTAAAAGACTTTAAAGAAATACGCAATACAACCTGCTTCTAGGTAAGGGGTAAAATTGAAAGTTTTTGTTTATCCCTTACGTCGAAGCAGTAAGTAATGTCTTTAAAAATGACCTTACAACCTTCTCTTTGTAAGGGATAAAGTATTTGAACTTATGTTTGTCCCTTACGCCGAAGCTCTAGGTAATGTGATAATTTTATACACGAAAAACACAAACTTTCACGAGAATTTGCCGATTGTTTACGATGCTGCAATTAAAAAAGATGGTGCAATTTTAAAAAAATGATTAGTCATTCAGTTGCTTCTGATCTACACACGTGCGTAGCTGAGTTTTTAAGTGAAAAATAATAAATACTTAATATATTTAAAACATTAATTAAATAAACTTGCAAATACAAATAGTAATTATTACGTGTTAATTTACATCACTAAATCACTAGCGAAGCGCTTCTTGTAAGCACGAGCGAAGCGCTTTCAGTAAGCACAAGCGAAGCGCTTCCAGTAAGCATTAGCGAAGCGCTTCTGTTAAGCACCAAACACACATGAATTCAACGCTATGTTAAGCCATGAAATACGTACTTCTTTTGTAAAATGGTATTGCTTCTAAGTGGGAACAGACCATATAAAACTCATACCTTCCCTAAGGGAGAGGGTAAGGGATGAAATTCGATTTTTCGATTAGCTCCGTTTTTTGCTGGGAAATAGCTTTTAAGCCAACCATAACAATATATATACCATTTTAAAGGTACTAGTTTCTTCTTTAATAATCAAGTAAGTTTCTCGCTTATAGGTGCATAGAGGTACGAAAAACCGGTTTTTTACCCATATCTCAAAATTCTGATGTGACTGGCAAATTTCAAATACGTTTTCTTGTTGTACTCCACAATACCCATCAGAAAAACAGTATCACTTCCCGGGAATTTCTACTTCATTCTTTTTTGTTTCACTGTGTTATTCAATTGAAAAAGAAATAACAAATTTAAAACTAAACCCAATCAGATAATTTTTAAAATTATTGTACCCGTATTTTCTTAGCGTCGTCATATGGCGACACCCATTTTCTCAGAATCTGGCCCCAATAAGCCAATTTTTTTTCTTAGTTTGTGTTAAGGGGATCCCAGATAAGTAGTAAACAAAGTTTGAAAACATTCGAGTGCCTATTTCGGAAACCGGGAGAATTCGGGTTAAGAAAATATACTTTATGTAAAATGATAAACTTTTATAAGAATTTTTTTTTATAGAGTGTACTTTTTTAAAGTATATTTTCTGGTCCTTTCGTAAGAATATGTATTATATTTTCCCGGAAAGGTACTTTTTTAAAGAGAGGTATTTCTTTTATTAAAAGCTAACGTATTTTTTATGAAGCAGTACTATTTTTAAGAAGAAGAACTTTCTGTAAGAAAAAGTCATCAGAGTATGATTTTTTTATAAAGAAGTACTTTTTTTCAGAACAGGTACTCTTTAGGAAAAGGTTACTCTTTTTAGGAAAAGGTTATATTTTTAAGAAAATGTACTTATTTTCAAACAGGCTACTTATCGCAAGACAATAAAAGGTATAATTTTAGTTTTTAGAAAAGGAACTTTTAAGAAAAATTAATTTTTTTAAGAGAATGTACTTTTTTGAGGAAAATAAATGTTTTTTTTTTTAATAAATGGGAATTAGTTTTTGGAGTTGTCTGTTTTCGAGAATAGGTACATTTTTAAAAGTAGATACTTATCTCAAGAAAAGTTATTTTGTTTCACAAAAAATGTGCTCTTTAAAGAAAGGTAGTTTTTTAAGAAAAGGTAATTTGTTCTAAGAAAGTGTACTTTTTTCATAAAAGGTACTTAATTAAAAACAAAATACTTTTTTAAAGAAAAGGTAGTTTTTGTAAGAAAATTTCTTCTTTTAAGCATAGGTACTTCTTTAAGGTAAGGTATTTTTTTAAGAAAAGGTACTTTGTTTAAAAATATGAATAGGTATTGTTTTGAGAAAATTTACTTTTTTAAACAAAAGGCACTTGGTTAAGAATGTTTGTTTTTAAGATGTTAGTTTTTAAACTTCAGTCACTTTGGCTTTTCTAAATTTACTATATACTAAATATTGGCTACAGGTTCCACAAAAAAAACTTCCCATTGAACAAGAAATTTCCCAACATATGTGACATATCTAGTTAATTTCTTTCTCTATGTTGCAAGCCTTTAGTCTAGACACAAACCAAAGCAAAAGTAAAACAAATATTTGACAATAGTGGGTGGTAGCTTAATAGTGTTAAAACAAAAGCTGTTTAAATTTTTTTTTCATTTAGCCCCCATCCCGCAACGTGCGATAAGGAACTTCCTTCCAAAAATACTCTAAATTTAAACAGTGCCATCTTACTGAGACACCCTTTATAACTCAAAAAAATGTGCTAACTTCCGGTAAAATATTATTGGCACCACACGCTCTAAATCGTTTGCAGGTGTTACTACTGTCTTACCTCGAAAGTATTGAACCAGACCTTGAAATATTCCACTCTCCCTGTTGCACTGTGTTAGTTCTATGACGCAAATAGTTATTCGATACACAAAAAAGTAATTTTCAGCACGTGCGCATTAAGAACTCTTTTCCCAAAAACTAGTTTATTTAAACAGATGGTTTAAAACAGTTCTATAGAAAAATTTATCTTAACTCTAACTGCGTTTTAATATAAAAGTGGCAAGTGGATAGTTCCAAAAACTAGTTAACATTAAAAAATTCATTGTGCAAGATGTTGACTGTATTCCAAGTTACCTTTGGAGTTAGCTTGGTGGTTCTCTATATTGGTTCGGCCTCTAGCATTTCTGGAGGAAGATCAACTACAGTTGTTGAACAGCCCTACATTGTGCAAGTGAGAGACAATCATGGCACCACATTGTGCGGTGGAACTTTAGTCAGACCGAAATTTGTTGTAACAGCGGGACGCTGTGTTTTTAATATGGACTACACCAAATTTGTAATTGTCGGTGGAACTGGTCTAATAAATGGAAATGGTGTAGAACGGAGAGTAGCTAATATTACCGTACATCCAGAATACGATAACAAAAATTTACTATCAGACTTGGCTGTTATCGAATTGGTGCGGCCAATGGTGGGATCGAATATAGGATCATTGGCTCTATGTCAAGCACCATTACAAACTGGAGATGTTCTTCAAGTTTCAGGATGGGGTAGAGTGGCGCAAAACGCAAGAGGAATGGCAGTGCAGTTACAGACCGTCAGAGTGCCAGTTGCTGCGAAGGCAGCGTGTAGGAGGGAATTCAGACCATATCCGAGGCAGCATTTATTTTGTACGTCTGGTCTTCAAGGTAAAGGTCATTGCTATGGTGATACTGGCGGCCCTGCGGTACGCAGGCAACAATTGTGCGGAGTGCAGACCATTGGGTATAGATGTAACGTAACTAGTTTCCAGTCGGCATATACCAGTATTTATCCGTTACGTTCTTTTATAATAAATGTAATAGAAAGGAGCAGAAACTGATGAAATTTAAAAAAAAATCAATGAGTGTTCGAACTCACGGACGATGTGTTAACACCTTTTTGTTACACGGTGCCTGTTCGATATCTATGAACACATTAGTAAATGTTACATTGGAAATTAAAAAAATAATAATTTTTGTGCTGAAGGCTCTTTTGCTATTGCAGTTTCGTTTTTCTTACATCTGCTTTAACATTAGACGTAATATTGTTAAAATAAATAAAGCAATATTTAGTTCACTGAAATAATTGTTTTTGTTTTGTCATAAAAAGAGCGACGAAAAAAAGTATTGAATAGTATAGATATCTTATTGCACTCTTTTTCCGCTCTCATGTAGAGAGTCTGAGTAAAAGACCATAAACGAGTCATATTCTCTTTATAGAATATTTCAAAATAAATGCACCATTTCGACAATGTTATTACATAAAACAATACCAAAAGCATTACCGTTTCAAAAGGCATCAATGTTTCACATCAAAATTATGAATGAATCAAGTTATGAAAAAAATCCAACGAGTGTCGAACTCACGGGCGATGTGTTAACACCTTTTTGCTACACGGTACCTGTTCGATTTCTATGACCACATTGGTAAATGTTACATTGGAAAATAAAAAACAGCGTTCAATCATATGATGACGTCTCATTTAAATAATATTAATTCTTAAAATTATTTAAACACCCAGTGCAGGCACATGTGTCATTATTTTCTTGCTCAATACTTTTTGTTTTATACCCACAAAAGTCTAAGAATGCAAAGCAACATACACTTGTATAAACATACGTACATTGTTATATTCGTACATACGCTACACAAGTTCACAAAATTGTCGTTGCTCTCTTGCTATCTTAGTTTTATATACGTATAATACGTCTTACTCTTGCTGTGAGAGTGCTCCGCACCCACATTTTATTGGACTTACCCATGGTAGAAATATAATGGTAGATGCAGTACGACAGCAAATACAACAAGCCAAAAACAACAGGCATTTTGTTTTTGCTCAGTGTCTGTGTTGTGTCAAGTCAGCTGATAGAAAAATGATGAAAATGTAAACAAATTTGCAAAAAGTGCCATTTAGAAAATGATTGAGTGGTATTTGATATACTGAAAGTATTTAAGTGTGAAAATTAAAACGTATCTATGTAATTTTTGCAGAGAAATATTTCAAAAACAGCAGTTGGTGGCGAACGGGGGTTGCAGACAAACAAATGTAAACAAATTTTGACATAAGAGAAAAACTTACTCACACTCAGTGCAGAAAAAAGTTAAAATCAGCTGGGCTAGTGCTTCTACCATTTCTTTGTACCATGACCCACAACAACTACTACTACTACTGATATGTTGGTGATTTATTTGTGCTTGTGTGTCGCGGAGTGTTTGTGTTGTTGGCGGGTGTAGAGGGGGTACATAAAATAAAAACTGTTATGGGAATGCAAAGAGTGATGAGTATGAGTGTAAATTGTCACGGGGGTGGGTATATAAGCTTCGGCCCGGCCGAACTTAACACCGTTTCTACTTGTTTTTGTATACACCGGGCAATGCTGAACGTCAAAAGACTCGCTTTGTTTGGCCATAGCAACAACAACCAAACACACAACATCACACATACTTTGTCCGAAGTAGCTGACGTATACGTGTGTCACATAACCACATGTTTGCCATATCAACAGCAACGAAACAGCCAAACAGACAACATCACACATACTTTGTACGAAGTAGCTGACGTATTAGTATGTCACCATAACGTCGACTGCGCAAGCTAGAGTTGGGTAGTTCATGAACTACCTAGTTCATTTAGGGTGACCAGATATCACCCTCATGAACATAATGCACATGTTCGATACGGAGAGTATGTTCGTTATTGTTACGACCGGGCACCTTAAATGAACGAGTTCGACACAAGTCTAGCGCAAGCCCATGCGCTTGCAAATGAAATTTTGCGTGGCTATGCTTTATATCTCCGTTCAAAAACAGCAACAGACACATGTACATACATACATTATTATGTTAATACATACGCTATAGACACAAATTCGTTTGCCTCACCCCTGCCACACCACTCTTTCATTGCTCTCTTGCTCGCTCATTTTTGTTAAACACGTCATTATTCTCTTTCGCAGTCGCAGAAAATCTGGTTTTAGCAGATTTTGACTTTGATAGATTTAGTCCCTATACGCCACTATACTTAGATGTTAACACATCAAAAAGACAGTAATTCGTTTTGAATCATTCGCCAGATGTCGCTAGTGCTTTTGAGTCGTTCCGTCAGTTCTCTATACTATTCAATATCCTTTGTTGACGACAACCTGCTTGTTTGTTTGCTGCCGCTACATCAATACCAGCATACTTATTTTCAAGCAGCGACTATTGTTGTACAACCACCAAGTATGTGATGCTAACGCTGTGTGTTGTTTGCATGTGTTCACTTTTATAGATTGGTCTACCCGACGTTAACATATCATAAACTGGCACTGACATGTAAGTAAAATAATAGGAAGCTGGAAAATGCTTCTGCGTTTGTTGTCGGAATAATTTTTGTATTTCTACTTACTTACTTCTATATTTGGCCTCAAACAAGCCAGAGGGATGAAGAGCCTTATAAAATGAGTATAACATGTTTCTCTAACCGGCTCGGTCTTCACATTTTTTCCTCCAGTTAGTAACAATAAGCACTGGCAGACATTAATCCGCTTGTTCTTTCCAGCGGAGTCTTGGTCGTCTTATTTTCCCATGTCCTTCAACTACGTCTTCGAATACCTTTCGTACTGGTTCATTCTGATCCATTCTACTGACACGGCATAGCCAGTGCAAACGCGCTATGTTGATAAACAAACCTACGTATGCAGGATACAAATCATATAGCTCGTGGTTCATATGACCATATATTTTCCGGAGCCTTTTACTCTTGAGGACTTCCAGTGATGTTTCATTAGCATGCGATGTGACCCAGGATTCTGCGTCGTAAAAAAAGACAGGTTGTATGAGAGTGATATAGTTGGGTCTTCGTTGCTCGAGAGAGGGTCTTATCTCCAAAGTGCTTGCTTAGCCAAAATAACACGTGTTTGCAAGCACAATTCTCCGTTTGAGTTCTATGCTGACTTTATTGCTTTTGTTTGCTGCAGGTAAATGAATTCGATCATTATCTCGAAATTATAGTGGTTATCAACGTTCACCCTTTTATCCAAACGAAAAGAGTCGAGAGCTGTAACATGAGCTCCATGAGAGTCAGGAGGAGAAAGAGGAGCAGAATTGGCATCTGAGACCAATCTGCCAAAACTGGCAACATGTATAGTATTACCGGCAAAAATACATTGATTTCATGGATATTTTTGGCAAAACACAAGATCGTTAAGAGGTAGCAGAACGGCAAACGGCGTATACTTGAGGAAAAGCACGATATTGAGAAAAGCTGTGAGCGGCCACCCGTCTCTGAAGATACGAAAACGTTTGTTGATATAAACTGCAATGTTAACCGGAAGATAGTTATATACCCCAGCGCAGGCAATGCTCCTGTTCAATACCTGTTATCACAATAGGTAAACCTTGGTGCATATGTGAGACCCTATCGGTTTTCCACTGCCATTATACTCTAGCTTTCCACTGCCATTATACAAGCTTGTTCTGTTTGTCGAAGCCATTAAGTTTGTCTTGTCCTCGTTTACTGCCAAACCCACTTTTGCTGATTCCTGCTCAATTCTACTGCAGTACCTTCTCGCAAATCTCGCCCAATGGTATTTAAATCATCTGCATACGCGAGCAGCATGCAACTTTTGCTGCTGATTGTTTTATTCGGAGTTTTACTCACGATTGTCTCCATTAATATGTTAAATAGAGTGTCACCCAGCCTGAGGCATCGCCTCGATCTAATTGGTTCGGTGAGATGTTTACCAATATTTACTGATGATTTTGTGTCGGTCAGTGTCATTCTACAAATGAGTGTCAACTTAGCAGGAATATCAAGCTCCTTCGTATAGTTTTTCACGTATCGGGCTATCGAAGGCAGCCTTATAATTCACCAAGTTGTGGTAGGTGTCGTTTTGTTTTTCTTGGGTTTTCTCCAGGATTTGACGAAATGTGAATATATGCTCTATAGTTGACATTCCAGGACTAAAGCCACACTGATATGCAACAAACAGCCTTAGCCTTTTGCACATTACGCCCAAGAGAATCTTGTATGGGATAGAAAAATGGCTTATTCCACGATAGTTCGTACACATAACAGAGTCGCCTTTTTTGCATTGGCGTGCATTCTTCTAGCCAGATTTTTCATATGAACTGATGCATGCATCTTTCCAATACCAGCCTTAAACAACTCAGCTGATAGTCCATCAGCTTTGTTGTCCTTAAACCGTTAAATTGCAGTACTAATTTCGCCTTCCCAAGGAAGGGAGCAGTCGATGCCATCGTCCTGTATGTGTTTAACACCCTCATTTACATTGAAGACTACTGGAATAAGTAAAGCAGAGAAGTGATCTCGCAATATTTCCAACATAATCTGCACATCTGCGAATAGATTATATTCCTTTTCTCTACAAAACCGGTCCCTGATTCATTTCCAATGGTTTGGCCTTGTACTTTTCGATAAAATGTATTGGTCTCATTCCTTCTGTTAGTTTCAATTTGCTTACTCTCGCGCTTTTGTCACAGCCGTTTCTTCCTCTTAAACAAACAGGTTCCCTCTCTACTCTTCTCCTTATACCGCTCTGTCAGGGCTCGCGTGGCAACTGACTGAAGGATTACCATATGTGCAGTGTTCTTTTAATCTCCTGTCATGCGGCACCCTTCTTCATACCATGGCTTGTCTGTAAATGGTGCTTCATAACCAATTCCGGTCTCTGCAGCAGTTTTCATAGAGTGCGGGTGCGACTGCAGCTTTTCGATGTCTAGCTATATTATGTCTGGTTTCGTACGATTTTCGCTCTGCTTATCCTTGTGCGAATCATTGCTGCAACCAGGTAGTGATTGAAATCGACATTAGGTCCTCGAATCACACGTACATCTAAATGCAGGCGACGAATAAAAGATTTAACAATTTCTATAAATTAGATGCAACTGCCAAAACAGCAATTGTGGCATCTGTTCTTTGTCCACCAATTTAGTGTCTGTGGTTAAAAGCTTTGAACCCGAATTTTGATGTTGGCACTGAGGCACACGTTTTTCAAATGTTAAAGGATGCTGTTTAACAAATATGTGATGAGGGCAGCATCAAAGACAATTCTATGCTGTAAAATAAATATTACTAAATGTTTTCCGTTGGGTGGGTTTCATAAATTATTAATTGCTTCTTGAATATTATGTTTATGTATTAATATTATGTCCAAACCAAAATATCTAATACTTGTAGAACGAAACTCCAAACACCATGTTTACTTTGATTGATTGCAAATCATTTTTCTAATTCAGTCGAATTAATTCAAAATCAATTCAATTCAAATGAATTGGCAATATCAATTGCTATTCATATTTCTAATTCATTTTAATTAATTCAAATTCAATTCAAATGAATTGGAAATGAATTGCAATTCATTTTGCCAATCCAAATTTGAATTTGAAATGAATTGCAATTCATTTGAATTGGAATTGAATTCCAATTCAGTCTTGACTAATTCATTTGAGTTGATTCAAATTCCATTCAATTCTTTTTGTGTGTGAAAAGAATTAATTCAAAATTTTGCTAATTCAGTGCATGAATGATTCGCGAATTAATTCAAAAATTAATGAATCGTTTACAGCTCTGTTACCTGGTAAGAAGCATGCCGATAAATCTAAACCAAGCGTAATTAAATCAATGTTAAATTCAATATATTTATAATTTCAATATATTCAAATTGCTAAGGCATCAGTGGGAAATGTTTTGATTCTGCACCGGGTCTGACATACATTGCATACAAAGTTTATGCAACCACAATCTCATCATCACTATTCTGACAAAAATGCTGTTTTGTAACACTGTGCCACAACTGTGCCAATTTTCAATGGTCAATATAAAAACATCACAATATGCCGTGACGTCATCAAAACTCTTAGTGTGGAAGAATGGCAAATTAGAGCCTTCTCGATCATCGACACGATTTGCCGGAATTGAAGAGAAAAGACTTCCATGTTAATTTCAAACAATATCCATGATATTAAATTACCTTCATATAAAAGGTGGCCGACAACAGAGAGAAACAAGTTGCTAATAACATTGTAATGTTAAACTTCTGCACGATTACTTATGTTAATTATAACACTGTAAGTAGGTGAAAATGACACACCAAAACGCCGAGACACGTCAACCTAATTTTGGATCGTAGAATCCAGTGGTGTACCCCGTTTTGAAAAGTTAGCTCGAAATCACGAGATATTTCGATTTTAAATTTGTAGTAGATTTAAGGCGATTTTTGATTTTATTTGAATGAAAAAAACTTTAAAAACTTATTTAAAATCAATTTGTTTATTATTCATTTGTCAAAATTTATATCTAGAAATAATGGACGTCCATTTTCAAGCGGACATGGAACTACATATATTTGCTCTTATTTTGATGATTTTATAGGGATAGCCACAAAATTCTGTTTTCCAAAATTCTGTCATACAAAAATTCTGTTTTTTTTTTCAAAAAAAAATTCTGTCTGACTAAAATTCTGTTTTACAAAATTCTGTTTTACAAAATTCTGTTTTACAAAATTCTCTTTTTAATAAAATTCTGTCTCTTAAAATTCTGGTTTTTGAAATATGTTATTCCCCTTTCATTATGAGAAAAAAAAAATAAAATGCCGTTAAATTATTTATTAAGAATTAAAGCCAGTTTATTATGAATAAGAAATGTTACATATAATAACGTATGTGTATGGTTAGATATTTCTTCGTTGGAAACAAATTATGAAATATGTAATAAATAATTAAATAGATTAATGGATTTTCAAAATCGATCTTAAAAAAATTCATATCATTGAAAAACATATTAATTTAAAAGAAAAAAAAATAACAAACATTAAATAAAAACACAAATTAGTTAAAAATCAATTAAATTAAGACAAAGTTAAAAATAATAAAAAATCATAGCAATTCAATTGAACTGATAACAATATTTAATTAATTATAAACTAAGTATTTTGCTATTCTTTTTAAATATTGTAGTTTTCTTAAACGATTAAATTTTTTTACAATACGTGAAATATTTTTTTTTTACATTCCTTTTATTTTTTTTAATTTTTCTCCATTCTCAATCTTTGAGACTTTTTTCGTCCAACTACAACACTCAAACGTCGGTGCCATGACTCGACATTGTTTGTAGTTTTCGGGTATTTTTCAGAATACTCGCAATCAAATATCGTCCAAAATTCAGGTGGGTATTTACGAGCGTTATATACATAATTGGCCTCGAACCAGGTGGACAATTTAATAATATCTTCGTCTTCAAATGTTCTTCGGAGCTTCAAATAATATTTGGCTACCTTTTCTAGACGAACATACGTAAGCGCTTTTAAGCATCTTACTTGCAGTAGGAAATTTTCGTCATTTCCCTGAAGTGATAATGTTGTACATATTACAAGTTCATTACTATAAATTATAAAAGTTATTAAAAATTCTTATCGTTCTTTTTGAATACGGCGCCACAATATCTGGGAAAAATGGAAAAAGCACCCTCGTATCTGCGAATCTGGAAAGCATTTTCTTGCTGCTGACACGAGACCAACTTCATATTCCAAAGCAATTTGAATTACGCGTTTAAAAAATGCTTCATAGAGTACTGCAGATTTTTTGGACATTAGGCAGAATAGGAGTGGGACGACCTCTCGTCCAATCCTTCCATGAACGGAAAAGAGTTGGCGCATTATTGTGGGCACAACATCAAAAGTGCCGTCAACGAGCCAACAATCGCTTTTTTGTAGAAGTTGAATTGATGATTTTGTGCCGAATATAACCATATATTCATCTCCCACTTTCGCTTCTGCGAATATAAATAATTCGTTATCCAAAACGTATAGATTTAGAGGGTAATCTATTTCATCTATTGCTTGCGGCTCTCTGAAAACTCCCATTTAATTCCGAGTGTATCCTATTTTTCGCTTTTTCGCGTACTTCGAGGGAAGGTAATCGCGACATTTTTGGTTTGTAATTACCACCGATTGTTGCACTATTTGACTTGGATTAAGGGGTTTGTTTATAGCGGCATATTTTACAAAAGTATTTGTTCTGCATATTTCCACTGCACTAGCAATAGGTTCGTGGGTATGCTTTTTTGGATATCTTATTAAAACATGCTCGTTATTTTCCATTGCTGTTATTATTCGAGAGGAACACTTATCTGGAATTCTTCTCGAGCACGTCCAATTAAAGTTTCCTTTTTGTCTTTTCATTTCCAAATAATAAAAATATCCGTTGAGACACAACATTTCTTTATTTTTATTGGTTTTTATTAATTGCACTTTATTCATTTTTATTTTTTAAAACACGACACATTAAACAACACAATTGCGACTAATTTTAAATAAAATGCTGGAACATAATTTTTGACCAAACACACTATGTATGTGATGCATTTTATTTAAATTTGCAAAATGTTTTTTTAAACAGTATTTTTTTTTAAATGTAAGGGAAAGTTAGGGCAAAGTGATTTCTTAATTGTTTTATTTTTATGTATGTGTTTGTAATTGCATTTTCAGTTAAATAAAAAATTATGTGAAAAAAGTCGCGCGATTTGTTTCAAATAATTTTCTATTTAACTGAAAATGCAATTACAAACAGAATTTTGTGAACCAGAATTTTGTGAAACGGAATTTTGAAAAACAGAATTTTGGAAACCAGAATTTTGAAAAACAGAATTTTGTAAAACAGAGTTTTGTACCCAACCCGATTTTATACATTTTTTTTTGGATTTATTAAATTTTTACTCTTTGTTTGCAATCGACCAGCAGAAATCAGCAAGCATTGAGTCTATTGAGTCTATGAAACGGTCTTCGAATGACATTTTAGTTTGATGAAATCTTTCGCCAGTTTCTGTGGACAATTGTCGTTCGTAAAAATTGAATTGTGCATGTAACATGAGGATTTTCAACGACATATTAACGCCAAGTTTTTCGAAAGACTTCATCATGTTGTCAATATAATCACGGTACTCTGGTGAGCGATTTTTGCAAAGAACGTTTTCAATTTGAATTCCATGCGTTTAGTTCAGTTTCATCTAACATTTCAGAAAAACTCGTATCCCTTAAAAGTTATATCTGGACCGTATATCTGGACCGTTAACTACACCAAAATTGATATAAAATATATTGCCGTCACACACTTTTAGTTACACAAAATTACCCTCTTTTAATTTTTCAATTGATAATTTTGGAAAAGCATTGTTTTTCAAGTATGGTAATGCATTTTCGTTAACGCGATCCAAACGCTTTAAAAAATTCTTTACAACTCCCAGCTTGATATGAAGATCCGGAAGCATTATTTTCTGAAGGGGGATCAATGGTGGATGAATTACATTAAATTCGCCAACAACTAGCGAATCGCGTTTTGGCCAATCTCGCTTTTCGTACTGGTTGCATTTTGCACGGCTGTCCCATTTACAAAAAATACACATGTACGTTGTTCAGACAGTTTGCATTCCAGCTAATAGTGAAAGAACCTTAAAATCACAATTTACACGCCAATTGTGTTCGTCATAACTGATGCATTCCGGAGTTAATTTCATGGTATCATACGAATCATGCCTTCCAAGAGCATACATCAATGGCACTGGGTTAACGCTTCTGTTTTCAAATGGCAAGACTACTTTTAAGCTTCTGGTTGAAGAGTCTATGAAAAGACGCCATAAAGATGGATTATAGTTGCAGATTTCCATTTCATTCATTAAACCGTGAATATCTTGACAATATGCATAAGATGCGTCCTCGGAAAGCATGAAATAAGGCATATATGGTTCTTGCCGGTATTTGTAAGATGTAACTTGTACACCTGGTGCTAGCACGTTGACGCTTGTTAGTTCCGAAGCCAAAGTCATTGCATTATCTTGAGATAGCTTCAGATTTCGAACGATTCTATCTAAATGTTCCTGCGAAATTAATGATGGATATTGTGTAACTAGCTGAAGGTAATCAGAATCAGCATGATGTAAAGATATTGCTGAAGTTTGTGATTGTACTTCATAGGACGCAGTATCATATTGGTAAGTCGATGTAATTCATCACTGTGTGGAACTGGTACGTGAGTATTTGGCACACCTTTGTATATAAAACCGGATCGTTCTATAAAAATAAATTAACGTGTATTCCATATATAGTCTATCTAAGTGAACTTTCTGTTTCGATTGAGACCATTTACATCGTGCTTGCACGCGTAGGAATAAAAATACAAATGGCAAATCTAATACCGCATTCAAAAGTTATTCTAACATTAACACAGATATCTCTTCACAAAAATGCTGCAGATGACCAATTTTACACACCTATAAAACATTAAGAGTGGTTCCTAAAATACACGTAAATGACCTAAAATAAACGTAATTGTAAAGGCAGCAACGACTAGAAATTTCATCGAAATTGAACAGTATCAAGTTTCAAAAGAATGGCTTTTGGGTCGATTATTTACGTTAATATGTTTAGAAATTTTCAAGTGAAAAATCGCGGGATCGGTTTTGATTTTAGAACCATGGTTTCTTGGGAACATTTTCATAAAATTTGCCGCAGATTACGTTTCTGTTATACTCTTGGCCGTCAAAAAAATTTACCCACCATACTATGTCGCAAGATTTTCGGAGAGTATAATACAAAAAAAATTATGTCCCGTAACATCCCATGAAGGGATTGGGAAGAGCTTCTCACAATCAGTGAGGTGTGCGCTTTCTAGTTTTTACACTCACTAATTGGGACCTTCAGTTTCACACCGATTCCGAACGGGTTTTTGAGAAGCTTTTTCATGGCTAATTACTCGATATTGTCGCTATTACTAAACGACGTGACCGTATGTAGGGTGGTCTTGTCTGAGCAGGGCTCGAACCCACGTTCTCATGTACAAGAGTCGTGCATACTAGACATTGCGCCACCGACGAAAACATCTGAAAACAAAAGAAAATGTTAGTTAAGCCAAAAATTTCCAAATGTATCAAATTTATCAATATTGATATCTTTAATTGATTAAAATGAGAATATTCGAATTAAAATGAAAATTATTTATTTTAAATTCAAAAATGCAGAATCATATCGATAATTTGCCTTATAATAAATTGAATAATTTGTCATTTTTCATTTCTATTTTGAAATATGTTTAGTAAAATGAAATCAAATTGAAATGAAATTGTGTTTATAGCCTCAACCTGATACTGGGCTTTGTATTGTGTAGCAAAAATATCATTATGAAATATAAAGTCTATAAATATCAACATAGAATGCTTTGTCATGAAAAAAAAAATTCTGAACAAAATGTTTTCAATTCAAAACACTAGAATTATAACTCTGTCGTGGTGATAAAAAAGTTAACACGCTCCTCTAGAAAACATTTCAAAACACTTGAATTATAATTCAGTTATATTGAAACAACCAGAGGTGATAGTATTAGATCTTGTTGCATTTGTAGGCAACAACAACAGTCATTTTGGTTTTATTTAACACCGAGATTGAGTTACACTTAACAGTGGAGCAGACTCACCACGCTGCCGCTGGTCACTGGACTAACAACAGTTTTGATACAGATTTTGTTTATGCCAAATCAAGGCTGCTCAAGAAGGTTGTGGTATAAGAACAGCTGATTTGTTTTTTTTCATATCGTGGTGCCAAAATGGTGCACACTAGTTGTCAAATGCTGTTTACCTTTGTTTTGTGTACGTTGTTCGTAGTACGTTGATATTGACATAAACTACACACCAATTGTGTAGTATTGCTTCTACCTTTTCGAGCTGCCTTGTGCCAGATTTGAACGCAATACAAATATCAATAAAAGAAAATATTTGTGTTCGTTCAAATTCGTTCTTTCGCTTAAAAGTCATACATAAGTGCCAATCAAATCAACTTGAAGGTCAGTTTATTTAGAACAGAGTAATATTAATAAGAGTTTGCAACAGCTGTTATGGTCGAAAAAAGCCCGCGTGAGACTTGAAAAACATATAAAGAATGAGAGAAATCTTTAACTTTAACAATTTGTGTGTTAATTGGGATCTACACAATTTTCTGTTTTGTTTCATTGAATATCCCTTTTTTTAATCCATTTAAGTAGCAAAATTTACTTTCAGTTGATGTGTTTTGCACTTTTGGCTTGACACGCGGCTGCAAAAGTATAAAAATCCCACAACGCAACTCTGTCACCTATCACCGCTTCTTCTTTGAAAGCATATTTTCTATAAGATTTCCAAGTACTTACTTGATCAGCTGCCCCTCGTTACCCCTAGGACTTTTCCCATGCGCCTATCGTTCGTTCTCCTTCGCATTCTATCCTGCGTCATATTGCACGTTGAAAATAATTGCTTTGATAATAGCAGGTAGAGGCATTAGAACAAAACATCCAACAATAAAATAACAACAGCATTTTGGGTTTGTGTATTAAAATAGTTTTCTTAAATTCAACACAAATGTATAAGAACGATAAAAGATAACAACAGAATAACTGTTACACCAAAATGACATGCAAAATTTAAGTCAAAAGTTCTTATAACTGCACCCGGTGTAACAACATCTCCATCACAACATCGAACATCTCTCTACAACACCGACCTCGCCACGAAGAGTGTGAAATGAAACGTCAGATGAGAGAAAATAGACAGGACCCGCTATCCCTCTCTTCACATTCTCTTGATGATGACGAGGTCGTAAGCCATTTCATAAAGTTCGAGTTGCTTTTGTAATTTACTCTTTGGTTGGGTATAATACGGACAAAAATAAAAGGGAATGCGTATTGTTGTTCGTTGCAAACAACATAAGCATTATTTGGCTGACATTAGTATCAATCAAACACTATATAAACTTAGTTTGTTGCATGCTCTATAGTCTCCATGTCTTCTTTGGTCTCACATTCTAATCATTTCCGTAGTACCTTTTCGATCAGCAGTGCCATAAACCCCCTGATTTGGATTAGATACTCTTTAGATTATGCGTTTCACCCGTGACTTTCACCCACGACTTTCGAGTTCAGTTGGTGAGAGGTGGGAAGAAGCAAGAGGGGTAAACAAACACGCACGAAACGAGAATTCGAGAGGATTTTTGATGTTTCTCTTTACTCTCTTTCGTAGTTCTGCCATGTTGTTTCACACTCTTTCTTATTTTGAAGGGAGAACATCGTTTGCGCATATTACTTTCTGATTATTTGTATAATATGAACAGAAATAAATCGAAAAATATTAAATAAAATGTGTAGATACAATAATTCGTGGAGATTTTGATTAATAAATATCAGCAACGTGAAAATCAGACACATTTGTGTGAAAAATTAATTATTACGAATGTAAGTAAGAAGCAGAACAGCCGATCATACGATAAAGAACCCATGGGTAGAACGCAGAGTGTAAATGGTCGTGATTTACGAAGGATGTTCAAAAGAGAATTTAACGATTAACGCAGGCTGAAGACCCAAAATCTAAAACACGACCTACACTAAAAAGAATCAACATGGAAATACAAGTTTGTGAATGACAACGCGCTGATCTAGTCAAGACGCGCAGTGAGCATGTAATCGAAAAGTGTGCTGAAGCTAATCGAAAATCATGCGTAAGAATGACAAGTTGTGTAGTTCGCGGCATGCGGATCGGTTTTTTTTTATCGATATAGGAGAAATCGTAATCGTAACCTTGTCTTCCAAATCTCATTTCACGTTCCTATTAAGGACCGGACGTCGTGAATTTGAAAATAATGTAAAAAGAAGCCGCCAACATGTGACGATTACAAAAGGCGCGACGCTATCGCCATCGTTGACTTAAAAGTAAGACAGCGGCAAGAGTACGATATCCATGGGCTCTCAATCCGAAAACTTATGTTTGTAGAGTATGTAGCTCCAAATTATCAAGAAATTAAAGATATCTATAACTCCCTTAATTGCTAAGAGTTCTTGCGTAGAAATTTTAAGAAATCAACAACTTTTTATTACTATTTGGTTTATAAAATTAAACTGAAACTCGCTTTATTATCGGGATTACTGGGATTAAAATTTTGAAATCTAATAAGTTTTTTAAATTATTCCTCAAAGCCCGGTATTCAGTTTTTATGACATTTTCGTTGACATAAGGAGTACGTGTATAAGAAATAATGAAAATTTCATGAACCGAAAATTCCGTTCACTTTTCATTTGCTTGGTACTCAGGATTGGTTAGGGTTGTTACTTTGCTTTATTACCTTGGGTTGTTACTTTGCTTGGTTTGGGTTGTTACGCCAAAGCTTTTTCGTAGGAAAACAATTGTTTAATATTTGTTAGAAACCGGAATTTTGACATTTCTATAATTTTAACCAAGAAACAACACGTGCGTTAAAAATGAAACGGAGAACGTAGAGGAATTATAAATGAAATATTTACAAGGTATATCGTAGATAGGTGGTAACTCTCCGCAACAAAAATTTTCCGTTTAGAGATAAATGACAAAATTTCTTACTACAGTTTCGCAAGAACTAAATACGGGGCTCACCGAGTTATATTATTAAGAGTGTGCACTAGTTGCTTTTTGTAACGAGTTCCGTGGACGACTTGGGAAACATATAGGGTACAGTGTATTAAAAGAAAATGTGGTTTGTTCACTTTTGTTTTGGGCTATGGTTCGCTTTTTTTTTGAAGATTTATTTTCAGCATTTGTGCCGTGTTTCATTTACTTCCACCGAATAACTGTATTGCATATAATTTGTTTTTTGTTAAATTGATCACGTTTTACCACTTTCTTAATACAATATTTCATAAAACTACCCGAAATTAAGAACGCGATCACGGACGAAAACATCAAAACAAAAGTGAAAACCGTTGAGAATTCCAGTCAGCTATCACCATTTCTTCTTTGAAAGCAAATTCTCTATCTGTTCTCTAAGTACTAAATTCAACAGCTGTCTCATCGATACCCCCTGACGGGGCTTAACGCAATAACGGTTAATTAGAGCTAGGGGGTAAAATTCTTGCATCACAAATTTCTGTCCACAGATAAATGACAAAATTAAAAAATAAGCAAATGGTTTCCAATTACATCCCATGAAGTCATTGGGGACAGCTTTGCACAACCAGTGAGCTGTGGGCTTTCTAGTTTGCCACACAATGACTGGTACGTACAGTTTTACACCGATTCCGAACGCTATTTTGAGAAGCTGTTATCACCACTAAATACTTGATGGAGTTGCCTCACTAAGTGCTCGCCGCCGCAAGAAATTAAAGGTGGTCAGAGCAGGATTGGGTGTTTTTTAGCTGCCTGAGAACTATCGACATCGATAACTATGGTTTCAGAGCTGAGAATGTCAAACTGTGTTGTGATTTCTGTTCAGTAAGTTTTGCCAAGTTATGATGAATCGTTTAAAGCTTCAACTACGATTCCAAATTGAGGAAATTTGGTTTGAAAAAATAAATCTGTTCGCGAAGTTCATAGTGACTCCATAAGAAAAAAACTTCGATAAATAAATGCGATAACCTTGGTAGGTGTAAATGCCGCTTTAACATCCATTCAAATTGTCTGTTTGGTGCGGTTTACACGCTGGTGGTATCATCGGACCTTATTTCGTTCGAAGTGTGCAAGCTGTTGCCGTTACGGTGAATGGCGAGCGCTATCGAGCTATGCTGACGGAATTTTTATTTCCAAAAATTAATCAGCTACGACACTTGGTTCCAACAAGACGAAGCATCTTACCATATAACGCGTTTAACAATCGATTTATTGCAAAATAAATTTGGTGACAACTTTATTTCCACAAGTGGTCTTGTTCTATAGCTCCCTCGTTGGTTTGATTTAACACCTCTGGATTACATTTTATGGGGCTTTGTTAAAGCATTGGTTTATGCCGGTAAACCAGCAGCTTCTGAAGCCAATATTCAAGCCACCATTGACACCATACGGCCAGATTTATTGGAAAAAGTTTTAAAAAATTGGTCTGATCGAATGGACCATGTAACTCGTAGCAGTGGCGGACATATGCCGGAAATCGTATTTAAAAAATAAATGTCATGAAATTTTATACTAGATTATAATATAAAAAAAATCATTCCAACAATATTTCTATCATTTTAAGTTATCTTGCAGCTAAAAAAACACTCTAACGAAAATTTCGTAAGAACTGATTGTGGGGATTTTAGCCGGCATTAACAGCACTGACTTTGAGGCATCGGTGGTTTTTTTCGTTTGGCTTCGGCATAGTGTTTTCCTTACTTCAGATCTCCAATATTATGAAAAACATAGATTGCTCTAAATTTTTTTTAGCAATTTTTTAGCAATCAAAATCTCCACGAATTATAGCATCTACACGTTTTATTTAATATTTTTCGATTTATTTCTATTCATATTTTACAAATGACCAGAAAGTGAAAGTCAAAGAGTGTGAAACAACATGGCAGAAATACGACAGAGAGTAAAGAGAACATCAAAAATCCTCTCAAATTCTCGTCTCGTGCGTGCTTGTTTATCCCCTCTTGCTTTTTCCCACCTCTCGCCCAACGAACTTGAAAGTCTTGGGTGAAAGCCACGGGTGTCTAATAACACCATCTTTACATGACGCCGTTTTTAGCTGCCATTTTTATCAATTCTCTTTTGAAATTGCAGCGTAAATCTTCGTGGCTTTACACGTTGCCATCTCATGATATTAGTGCTTGCCATTTTTCCTGACATTTCTCTTTAGTGAGTGTTCTTTTATGTGTTGTTCATTTTTGAAAGCGGTCAAATTTTGTTCTACATAATTGTAATAAATTGTTTTTTAAATAATTTTAATAATTTTTAATAAATATTTATTTATAACTTTCTTTTTCTTATCTTTTTAAACTCCGTTAAAGTATTTCACCTAACCTCTAACAATGTAACACAACACACGAACAATTAGAATGAAGGAAACAGTAATAACAAATGTCAAAATCATGACAAATACGGAAAGAGCTTCTCTACACCCCTTACCAAAACCGCAAAGTGCATGGTTACAAATTGGCATCGTGTAAAGGCTGTGTATGTAAGTAAAAGCAAGGGGTTTCTATGGCACAGCTGATCAAAACGGTACGAGGGAAATGATGTAAAATGAGAGACCAAAGAAGACATGGAGATAATACACCATGCAGCAAATTAGGTTTAAATAGTTTTTGATTGATACTAACGACAACTAAATCATATTTGATGTTATGTGCATCGAACGCACATACTTACTTTACTTTTATTGACTATATTACAACCTCATGAGGTCAGACGTCTTACACATATTAATTAAACAAATTTTAACATATTCTTCCAACTGGCTCTATCCTTCGCCTTTTCTCGCCAGTTGGTAACACCAATGATACGGAGGGATTCTTCTGCCTGGTCTTTCCAGCGGAGTCTTGGTCGTCCTCTTTTCCTGCTTCCATCGGGTACGTTATCAAAAATCTTTCGCGCTGGCACATCTTCATCCATTCTGATAACATGGCCTAGCCAACGCAATTGGCACATTTTGATTCGCTATGTCCACGTCAGAATAGAGATTATATAGCTCTGCTTTCCAGCGACGTCGGTACTCGCCGTTTCCCTAACGGGACCATATATTTTACGGAGAATTTTTCTCTCGAAAACTCCCAGGTGTTTTTCATCCGCTTGCGATATGACCCAAGTTTCAGAGCCATATGTCAAGACAGGTAAAATGAGAGTCTAATATAGCTGGACTTTTGTCCGTCGAGAGAGGGCTTTGTTCCTAAACTGCTTGCTGAGCCCATAATAACATATATTTGCAAGCACAATTCTCCTATCTATCTCCAGGCTGACGTTGTTGTCCTTGTTCACGGCGGATCCAAGGTAGACAAATTCGTCTACCACTTCAAAATTAAATCGGTTGTCAACGTTCAAGTGCGGACCAAGTCGAGAGGTTTCTCTAGTCGTTGACACCATCAATTTTGTCTTGCCCTCATTAAAAGCAAGACCCACCTTTGCTGATTCCTTTTCGATTCTTGAAAATACTGCAGTAACCTCTCGCAAATTTCGCCCAATGATGTCTATGTCGTCAGCATACGCCAGCAACATATGGCTTTTCGTGTTAATGGTCTTGTTCGTATTTACTGCAGCCTATTATTTCCATTAATATGTTGAAGAGATTGCACGAAAGTGTGTCGCCTTGTCTAAGTCCTCGCTTGGTACAGAATGGTTCAGTGACGTCTTTCCGGAATACCAAGTTCAGACATAGCTTCGTACAGTTTTCCCGGTATGGGGCTATCGAAAGCAGCTTTGTAATCGACAAAAAGGTGGTATGTATCGATTTGTTTTTCGTGGGTCTTTTCCAGGATTTGGCGTAGCGTGAATATTTGGTCAGTTGTGGACTTGCCTGGTCTAAAACCACACTGATAAGGTCCAATCAGGTTTTCAATAATTGGCTTTAGTCTTTCACATAATACGCTCGACAAGACCTTATACGCGATGGATAAAAGACTGATACCGCGATAGTTGGAACAGACACACGGATCACCCTTTTTGAATACAGGACATAATACACTGAGACTCCAGTCGTCGGGCATAGATTCCCCTAGCCATATACCGCATATCACTTGATGCATGTGGGCTATCATTCCTTCGCCACCTGCCTTAAAAAGTTCAGCGGGTAGGCCATCCGCACCAGCGGCTTTATTATTCTTCAGGCGGGAAATCGCCGTTCTAATCTCGTCTTGGTTGGGGGGGATACAATCTATACTATCTTCCACTATCATTACCTCCTGATCTTCAGTGGAAGAATCTGATTAGAGTAGTGCTGAAAAGTGGTCTCTCCACATTTTGAGCACACACTGCTTCTCAGTCACCAGATTCCCATTCTCGTCCTTGCAGGAGGGCAGCCCATTATTAGGCCCGTTGATCGATCTTCTTACCCTCTGGAAAACTTTCGCGATTCACCATTCATCCTGCACATTTCGATTCTTTCACTCTCTCTCTGCTCCCACTGCCATTTTTTCGCCTAAATAGTTGATTTTTCTCCCTTCACAGCCTCTTGCACCGCTCACTCGCAGCACGCGTTGTAACTGACTGTTTCGTTGCCATACGTGCAGCGTCTTTTTCATCAGTTGCAATGCGACATTCTTCGTCGTACCATGGCTTATCCTTCTGCGGTTTTTGACAGCCAAGTTCAGTCATTGCAGCGATTTCCAAGGAATGGGAGATGTGCTTCCACTGCGCTTCTGGGTCTTCGGGAGGGGGGGTATTCTGCTCCAGCAGGAGAGAGAGTTTCTGTCGATAGGACATTGATATCTCCGGTATTTGCAGCTTGTCAATATCCAGCTTTTCCTGTGTTCGGCTTCGTACGTTTTTCGGCCTGCTCAGTCTTGTGCGAACTTTGGCAGCCACCAGGTAATGATCCGAGTCGATATTGGCACCTCGAATCACACGTACATCCATTACACTAGAAGAGTCCCTGCCATCTATTACCAAGTGATCAATCTGGTTCTTGATCTGGAGATATCCAGGTCGCCTTATGAAGTCTATCAGTCTTATTCCATTATCGGAAGTGGTATCATGTAGATTGTGATTGCCGATGGTTGGTCGAAAGACACTTTCCTTTCCTAATTTGGCATTAAAATCGCCTAGAATAATCTTAATGCCGTGGTCAGGGCAGCGTTCATATACTTCCTGCAGGCGCTTATAAAATGTTTCTTTGACCTCATCATCTTTATCCTCTGTCGGTGCGTGCACACAAATTAACGAGATGTTGAAATATTTCGCTTTGATGCGAATCGGGGCTATGCGGTCACTCGCTGGGTTGAACCTTGAAACTAGGTGTCGCAGTCTCCTGACCACTATAAATCCGCACCCAAATTCGTGCTTACGCTCATGGCAGCTGTAGTAAATATCCAAGTTTTTCTTTCTGGTGCAACCATATCCTATCCATCGCATTTCCTGGATCACTGTGATGTCAGCTTTATATTTTCCGAGGATATCCGCCAGTTGGAAAGTACCACCCGTTCTGTATAGTGTTCGCACACTCCAGGTACATATCCATAAATCGTTGTGCTTATAACGTTTGCGAGGGTCGTCAACTGTTGGGGGGTTTCTTTGTTCATTATCTTTTCTGTGTATTTTCATTGCCAATATAACGGTGGCGGGAGGCAAACCCAGCCCACCGTGGTTTGCATTTTATCTCCTGCCAGGATGATTATGTTTCAGCCGCCCATTATGGATCAGACGCTGACCAGAATGCAGTGTGTCGAAACTGGATTTTGGTTTCTTCAATTTTGATCCGCTGTTGGCCAGGTGTGTTGGCTCATCCGCCTTCAAAGGACAGAAGAATATGTCCACTACTTCGAAGAGCTTCAGTAACAGTGTCACCTAATAATCCTGAGACGTATCAGTGATCGCATTACCACTCAGGTTGCCCATTCGTTTCGCGTTCTCACTTTATCTAGCTAACGGAGGTTTCCGATAAGCCATTGCCCAGGACATGCTGCGTGGAAGTAGTGAGCAAATACATATTCCCTTTAATTTCTGTCCGTATTATGTCTAACCAAAGAGTAAACTCCAAAATCAACTCGAACTCGATGGAATGGCCTACTACCTCGTCGTCATCAAGAGAACGTGTTGTATAGGTCATAACAGAATTATCTATCGGGTAAACGCGTCTGCCCAGCTGATTTGTAGATTTTGGAACGAAGTTCTTTATCGTACGTTCCGGGATGGCGTCTAAATGAAAAAAAAAACATGAAACAACGTCTGTTTTAACACTATTAGGCTATAAACCACTATTACCAACTATGTATATTGTTTACTTTTGCTTTAGTTTGTGTCTAGCCTAACGGCATATATTGGAATTTCTTGTTTAATGGGAAGTTTCCTTGGTGGAGCCTGTAACCAATATTTGGAATATATTGCAGTTTTGAACCCAATAAAAAGTACATTTCAAAAAGCCAAAGTGAAAGAATTTTAAAACACGAACATTTTCTTAAATAAGTGCTTTTGTTTTTTTAGTAGTAAATTTTCTTAAAAAATACCTATTCATATTCTTAAACAAAGTACATTTTCTTAAAAAAATACCTTATCTTAAAGAAGTATCTTTGCTTAAAAAAAGTAGATTTTCTTACAAAAATAAACCTTTTCTGGAAAAAGTATTTTTTCTAAATAAGTACCTTTTCTTAAAACACTACATTTTCTTTAAAGAGTACTTTTTTTGTGAAACAAAATAACTTTTCTTGAGATAAGTAACTACTCTTAAAAATGTACCTATTCTTGAAAAAAGGACCAATACGGAAAAATTCCCATTTCTTAAAATATTTTCTTACAAAAATTCTTTTTTTTAAATGTACATTTTCTTAAAAATAATATAATAACTTTTCTGCTCTTTTTTTGCGATAAGTGGCCTTTCTGAAAATAAGTAAATTTTCTTAAAAAAATAACCTTTCCCTAAAGAAGAGTACCACTTCTCTACAAAGTACCTGTTCTTAAAAAAATAACTTATTTGTAAAACAAATTCATACTCTTATGGCTTTTTCTTACAGAAATTACTTCTTCTTAAAAATAGTACATTTTCCTAAAAAAAACATTAGTTTTTTATGAAAGAAGTACCTCTCTTTAAAAAATGACCTTTTCGGGAAAATATAATACATATTCACACGAAAAGAACCTAAATATGTACTTTTTTTTAAAATAATACATTCTATAAAAAAAATTCTTTAAAAAATTTATCATTTTACAAAAAGTACATTTTCTTAAAGATCCATTTAAATGATCGTATTTTTCAATGGCGCCTTAGGCGTGTTGGAACTAACTAATACATAAAACCAGGTGTCCCCTGACACCTCATTTCTAATTTTTCATCTTTTCCGTGGGTAAGCTGTCAAATTTGATTTTGTTTCTTTTTCAATTTTGGTACGAAGACAAGCTTATTAAATATTTCACATGTTGTGTACAAAATGTTTTTCATTATTCAGCTAAATTTGACAGCTTATCCACGGAATTTCTAATGCAACTACCTTACAGATAATTCCACCATGGTATAACTATACCAACAATAAAAGTAAACAAACATGATCAAAACCAAAATACGAGTACAAATGAATTTAACAGTTTCATGATAAAAGCATTGAGTAAAACATAGTAGAGAAGTTTATTCTCTCATACTTCACAGTTCTACACAAAAGCGGCACGAAAAAGTTAAGTCAGTTAAGTTCTTGTAACTCCTCCTGGTGTACGTCAACTTTCGTCGAACATCTGTCATGTGCATAAACAAAAAACGATTTACTAAAGTAGACATTCAAAATTTCTCTTCACTCAAATGCCAAAAAACAAAACGAGTGAGGACTTATCCGCTGTCTGCTCGCTCTCTCGCTCTTCATTGAATATTTCAAAACAGGAGTAGGTTTTTGATAGTGATATTGTATATATGTAACTGTACAAATTCCAACCATGTTGAAGTAAAATTACATAAACTATGCAAAAAGTATGAAATAATCAAGATATAACGTGAGAGAGAAATGCGTTAGATTGAATTGTTACCACTTTTTGGTTATCTTTTTTAGGAGGGTTGCCAAATTGCGCACATCTTCTGGTCGTCTCATTCATTATTGTTGGTCTTTGCAAAAATCCATACTGAAGAGTCTGAAATGAAACGTTAGATGAGGGAAATGTGTTCTCTATTCTTATGTACTCTGTGTATAAAAGGGCATGGAAATACTCATGGATAAAAGGGCATGAAATACTACCAGTTTTAAATACACGTTTCTCCAAATTAAACAAATTGTGAAATATTAACAAAATTCTTAAACAAATACAATAAATGTCTTAATGTGAATACCAAATTGTTTTTTTTAAATGTTAACAAATATTTGGTTAGTATCTTTAACAATTTCAGTTGGTTGTTATTGTATTAAATAGTATAAATTCAAAACACAGTTCAGTTAGTATTTAATACGTGTCCGCTGTGACTACAACATAACAGCATCAATAATGTTTAGGATTTTCTTATCCTGTCTGGTGGCTATAAACATTTGCCTGGCTCCTGGTTGGGCGTTACAACTCAGTCCTCGGATTGTTAATGGTGCAGTGACAACGATCGACAAAGCTCCATATTTGGTACAATTACGACAATTCGGAGGATGGGTTTTTTGTGCTGGCTCTTTGATAGCACCTCAATATGTGGTAACTGCTGCTCATTGTTTCAATGAGCATTTCTATCGACAAGTGACCGTTGTTGGTGGGGTTAGTACATTATCGGAGGCAGGCGTTGAACGTAAAATCGTGAGCATTGACCTGCATCCCGAATATACCAAGGGTGATTTCCACACAGATTTGGCCATTGTGAAATTGGACAAAAATATGACTGGCGAGAACATATCCCCAGTTCCATTGTGTGAACAACCACTCAACACTGACGATTTTCTACAAATCTTCGGCTGGGGTAGAACATCCACCAAATCTGAAATGTCCAATGAGTTGCTAACTGCTAGAATACCAGTGCTATCGTTAACGGATTGTAAGCGAGATTTCGGAAAATTCGTGGCGAAGAATATGTTTTGTGGCGCAGCACCTGGAGGAACATCCATTTGTGTGGGAGATTCTGGTGGTCCTGCCATATATAAAGGACAACTGTGTGGTATTAATGCGTTTAACTACAAATGTGGCAACTCCTCTGTTTTTACTGATGTCTATGCCCTGCGGAATTATATTAAGGAAGCTTTGCAGGATCTTCATGCTCTAGACTGGGACTATTAGGAATGCGAAAAATTGTTAAGCTTATGAATAAAGTAAAGGCGTTGGATAATATGATGTAAGGATATATCCCTGAATTAAATTAAATGCACACACTTATGCCACGCTTACAATTGACTCACACGATTTTTCTTAACAGAAAAAATTATTGGTAAATATTAAAAATTAATAATAAAGAAGAACGTTACTAAGTTTTGCTTTCACATATTTGGTTCTAATTCGAAAGAGAAATTATGACAGAGCAATCTAATCATTTTTAACCAGGGCTAACAGTTTTTCCTTGAAGGGGACTCAATGGAAAAATAAGGTTTATTTTTATAAATTTCAACTAAAGCGTTAGACATTTCAACTAATTTGCACTTTCATCACGATCCCAAATAAATTTTGCTTTTAAAACTAAGATGACGTAGTTTTTTTAAATTTTCGTTGTCTTCGATCCCAGTTCTTTTTAGAAAGTTCTCATTCGTTAGAAGCTATCAGCACCGGAATTCTCTAATATTTAAACGAAAAATATTTATCGGTAGTTCACAAAAATTCATTAAAATATTTCCGAATTTTGTCAATATAACTACCGATTTTTATCGTTAAAAAGTTGCAGAATTCTGATCAGTTTTTCGCTTAGTGAAATCATTTGCTGGACGATCCTTTTGATTTTGGCTAAACATCATCTTCAGCAAAGTCTAACCCGTTATTTGTTAGGTTTGGCTACCCAGCGGCGGAAGTTATGACCTGGAAGACCTAAAATCATGACCAAACGGAAGGTCTTCCCTAACATTACGTCCTCCTTTCTTTTGAACATTACGTGAGATTGGGTGGCAAGGCCTTCCTTGCCCATTGCCTAAAGAAGGCATTCAAAGAGAAATTCATTAGAAACTGCACATCACACAGTGACTCGTTCTAGTTGTAGTTCCGTCTCATGTAGTCTTTCTGGATTAGATTCACTCAATATATGGCAATTTTGCTTGTTGAAATCAAAATGGGCCTCATCAGACATGAACAAGCTATTTATCAAGTTGTTGTGTTCTTTAATTTTTTGCCATTTCGATAATATTTTTGGCAAAATTCCAAGCGTTTAACTTGCTTGTAATTTGGAATTATTACGATAACAAGTTTAAGTCATCATGAATTCTGTGTCAAAAACGAAAAACGCCTTAAGTGCACTTAGGAAAATATTGATTAAGAGCTCTACGATAACCACTCGAGTCTCAATTACTTCCAGATCCAAATTCTGTTTAATTTGACTTATGTATCAGGAAGCCATACACCAGATATTGTTTACATATCTAATTAAATATCAGAACTTCTCATGGAAAATACTTCCTAAAGATGCTCGCCTAAAAATTTGGAAATGCACATACATATGTCGTTTTTCCTTTTCGGCACAAAATTATTCGTTGTGATAACCGTCTGGTAATTTCAACTTGAGCCGATATGTTTCGAGGCGAAACGCTTGGATTTGCCTGAAATGCATTGAACCTGGGGGATTCTATGGCACAGCCGATCGCAAAGGTACTAGGGAAATCATGTAAAATGAAGGACCAACGAAACAGAGATTATTAACCATGCAGCAAACCAAGTTTAAATAGTGTTTGATTGATACTAATGACAGCTAAATTATGTTTTATACTGATTCCCTTTGATTTCTGTCCTTATTATGACCAAGTGGCCGTCGGTGGTGCGATGGTTAGTGTGCGCGACTCTTGTACACCAGAACGTTGGTTCGATCTCTGCTCTGACCACCATAAATTTTTTTTGACGACGGTCACCTCGCTTTGTGGCGGCGACACTATCGAGTATTTAACCATGAACAAGCTTCTCAAAATTCCGTTCGGAGCCGGTGTAAAACTGTAGGTCTCAATCAGTGAGTGTATACCTCGAATGCGCACAGCTCACTGGTTGTGAGAATGTCTCCCTAATCCAGTGATCTGCAACCTATACTATTACATTTTGCGATTGTATGTTATATCCGGTGTTGCCAGTTAAAATTTCTCTCAAATACCCAATTTCAAATTGCCAATAGCAAACTCAATAGGCAATATCATTATTTGAAATCATAGCTGTATACTACAAATAAATTTCCAAAACTTATTGGGAAAAATAAAATATTTTGCTTAAGAATTTTATTTATTTTGAAAATAAAAAATAAATGTCTAAATTATAAAATAAATAAATGTTTGGCATGCGTGAAAACGCATGTTGACAAACGAAGCATTCCGGGTTGCCCATTACACATATTGGTAGGGACAAATTTCATTCTGTGGCAACGCTGTTTTTAAATAACAAGCGATAGCACAACCTACCTAGTTGAATGCTCAAGCGAGACTGATTAATAGTAGAAACAGAATACAGCGGCGACGGCACCGGTTTACGCTGCGGTAAAAGAGAATAAATTAAATGACGGTGGCAGCGGCGACGGGTTTTGTTGTCATTCCACAGATGTTTTGTTTATTTTGTATTGTGTATGTCCAAGTACGTTTTGAATTCAAAGAGCAGTTATTTTAAAATGTCTAACAATAGATAACATTGAAGTAACATTGATTGTAAATTGCACAAGCAATCATATTTTTTAACTGCATCTATGATTATTTCGTTTTGATCTCTTTTACCAACTTCACAACTTTCTTCTAGAAATACAATTGTTTTACTTCTTCTTCTTACTGAAAATATCCACAAAAAGTGATATCCCATATGTATGATTTTCTTTATCAAAAACACAAAAATGTGGCAACACAAAGGGAGTTGGATAATCAAAAATTGAGAGCGTAAAAAAACAGCTGAGAAATTAGTTTAAATAATTTTAATTGGCAGCGGTTTTTGAGAGCGGTGTGGCCTCTCAATTTTCTATACGAATTTGACAACCGCTGCCGCCGCCGCTGTATTCTGTTTCTACACTAATGTTGTTTAATTCTCTACAATGTGTGTGCACATTAGGCTGTTTCACATTTTCGCGAATTCAAAAAACACACTCGGATTTCGATTTTTGGGACTTTTCTGAGCTGAGAACCTATTTTTTCCAATTTTTTGGATTTAAAAAAAACTCGAGCCAATTTCGATTTCATGTCTGTTTCGTGGAGTTTTGAATTTAGACTTTCACTTAACAAATCATAACTTTTAAGAGGCTCAATATTTTTCAATTCCGTAAAAAACTTTAACTCAAAATTAACGTTGAAATAATCTTTAAGTATGGCTTTGACAAGGGCTTAAAAGAAATCGAGAAAATGGACCTCAAAGTCAAAAAAGTAAATGAAACATGCTGAAATTCGGACTTTCATGAGCACGAGTTAGCACATACTGGCGCAAATGAACTACTTGATATTTTTCCTGAATAGTACTATCCACTTTTAACAAATTTTTCCCCTTTACACACCCAAAAATTCGCTACATATAGTTTTCAAACAAAAATCGAATTTTCAAAACTAACTAAAAAAACTTTCTATTAAGTTTGTCACATGGTACAATTATTTCTGAGGTAAAGTCGTTTGAACAGCTGATTTTATTTTTTTCATCCCAATATTCGTTTAAGTTGTCAAACTCACACATATTTTGTTTTTATACTTTTTTGTATACTTGTGTTGTTGGTATCAATATGATAGATTAATTAATGTGATAGAGACAAAGAATGTCCAACAATATTTTGATAAGAGCTTGTTAGCTACAGACAATAAGCGAAAAAATCAAAAAGATTTTAATATCAAAAACATTATATATCAAAAACACTTTCGAACCTAGTTTTAGTTTTCCTCGGTGAAGACTCTGGAAAAAAGATTAAAACGCCAGGATACACGTCAAGATCGCGTTGGCTGCAAAAAGCAGTGTACGCTTTAGACACGTATTTATATCACAAGGAAGAGAATGTTGTTGACATAGAAAAGGTGCATCTTTTAGGTGATATTTGTTTATTTATTGTGTTTGTGTACATTCCTTATTGGTATGATTGTACCGCAGCTAATCATTGCCTTTTGAATGATATAAATTTTATCAATAATATTAAAAAAATTAAAGAAATTAATGACACCATTTCGGAAGCTGCTCTTACAGAATTTACTAAAGATCACTTGTGTTACATGGGCTACAATTTAAGCGCCCTTGCATTTTTTGAAGAAAGAATTAGTTTGCACGAGAAGAGGAGAATGAAAGCGAACTTGAATATTGAAAAGAGCACTGATGGAATATCGATCCGAAAGATGAACTACATCGAAAACTAAAAGAACGAGGGAATTGTTTCAAATCACAGATTTGAATACTTCCTTTTTGGAAATAGATCAGGCAGTATGGGATAATGACGAGACTTACAATAAAGCTAAAAAACAGATATCATATATTAAAGTCATAAACGACCCTGCCGAACGAGCATTATGTCGCATTAATGATATAAATTTTAAAGATGAGGGAAAGATTCAAAATGCCATTGTATCGACATCAAACCAGAAATTATTTTAAAATTTTCTTTTCTCAACATTTATATTGTTTTTTGATTATTATTAACATTATTATTTGATAAATAAATATCAACTTGTGAATTATTAATTTTTTAATATTTTTGAAAATTCGATTTTTGTTTGAAAAATCATTGAAAACTAGCGAATTTTAGGGTAGTGTAAAAGGCAAAAATGTTAAAAATAGATAGTACTATTCAGGAGAGATATCAACTAGTTCATTTGCACCAGTATGTGCTAACTCGTGCTCTTGAAAGTCCGAATTTCAGCATGTTTTATTTACTTTTTTGACTTTGAGGTCAATTTTCTCGATTTCTTTTAACCCTTCTGCATTCCTTGCATATGCAACCCTCCTATGATCGTTGGGTCAATTTGACCCAAAATCAGAATTTGTTAAAAAATTCGACATTTGTGGCAGAAATTTATTATTCTATTTTTATACCACAACAAAAAAATACAAATAAGCAAAAAAGAGAATCACTTGATAACTAATTCACTATGTATCACTGTATAGAAATCTAATAATTTTCGTTTCATGGAAAAAATTATAAACATGAGAATATATTAGTTATTATAGTTGCAGTTTGAAAACAAACTGATTTACATAACTGACATACAGATTTTCAGTTTTTAGGTTTCACTGTCTCATATTTGGTAGGATACTCGGCGGAACTATTCTTAGAATGTACGATTATGAATTTGCAATGTTTTACAACTTTAATGGGCGATTAACAATGTCACAACATCTATTTACGCAAAATTTGTTGTTCTACGGTATTACCTGCAGTTCCAGCAGATAAATCCTACACATGAAAGTTATATCAGGATTTCAAGATGGATTTATTTCATTCATATATCGTGCAATCAAATCAATGTTTTGCAAGCTGGTTATTTTACGAACTAGTTTTTTTATTTGGAAAGAAAAACAAATGTAGGTTTTATATCCGTGATATAATATATTTGGTAGTCCCAGGGTTGTTTGTTAAAATTTGATTTTCTTGAACATACCAGCTTGAAGCCGTAGATACTGTTGCCAAAGAGCACTATGATGTTTTCAGAAATATGAAATGGGTTTGCAGCGTTCTCTGTTGATTTGATCTTCCAGAATCACGCTTTCAATACTTTCGCTTGACGATGAGTATTGATCATTTCCATCATCATCATTTGCCAACACAATTTCGTTCTCATCACATAAAACTTCAACTAACCTGTGTCCATCGAGTGGCTACGTCGTGGACGAATCCATTCTAGTTTTTGATGACCAGCTGTCGTTTTACATCATTTTGTTGAAACAGACATGTTCATATTAGAGTTAGAGAGCAGAATCAACACTTGACTAACGAAAGACTAAGTCTAAAAAATTTGGCCGTCGGTGGTGCAATGGTTAGTGTGCGCGCCTCTTGTACATGAGGTCCTGGGTTCGATCCCTGGTCAGAGCACCTTAAGTTTCTCTCGGCGGCGGTCATCTCGCATAGTGACGGCGGCACTATCGAGGATTTAGCCATGAAAAAGCTTCTCAGAATACCTTCTCAAATATTTTATTTATAAGCCTAAGAAACACTCTAGTTAGATAGTCGTCGAGCATTATAAAAATAATAGCAAAATAAATGTAGCATATATGTATACGAGTATATATGTACATACATTCCTATTACATCCCATGAAGGGACAACCAGCGAGCATGCGCTTTATAGTTTTACACCTACAGTTATTATACAGAATTTTGAGAAGCCTTTTCATGACTAAATACTCGATAGTGTCAACGTCACTAAGCCAGGTGACGATCGTCTAAAGAAATGGAAGGTGGGCAACGCAGGGATCGAACCCACGAACTCATGTACAAGAGTCACCCACATACCGTTGCACCACCAACAGCCATAAATACCAATAATCTATAATACAGATTATGAAGAAATCCAAATGAAGCAGGTGGTTGAATATCGGTCCGGTTGCGGAAATATGTTATCCTCATTTTGTAAGGCCCTTGATGGGAGACTTTATCTGTAACAATGGTTGATACGACATTAGGCGGGGTGTTCCCAAATTATAGAATTAGCGATAAGGAGTTCAAATGTTTCCTATTTCCCGAAGGCGAATTCATTCAAATTGGTAACAAAAATATTTAAATATAGCATAAATAATCGTAGTTACCTTTGGGTCAAATCGACCTACAGGACAATGGATGTCTATATTTTACATATTTGCCTGCAGAGAAAACCCGAAAATAACTAACTACATCTTTTTCTTGCCAGACCATAGTTTACTACGCCGTTAAGGATATCATAAAGTTTCAGCTTGATAACCTGTAATTTCGAGAAAAAAATTGCATTTGAAATATAAAATTGGGTCATACTGACCCAAGGAGTGCAGAAGGGTTAAGCCCTTGTCAAAGCCATACTTAAAGATTAATTCAACGTTACTTTTGAGTAAAAGTTTTTTTTACGGAATTGAAAAATATTGAGCCTCTTAAAAGTTATGATTTTTTAAGTGAAAGTCAAAATTCAAAACAGATATGAAATCGAAAATTGGCTCCGGCGACAGTTTTTTTTTAAATCCAAAAAATTTTAAAAAATAAGATCTAAGCTCAGAAAAGTCCCAAAAATCGAAATCCGAGTGTGTTTTTAGACGTTTCTAAAAATTGCATTTTTTCCAAAATAAGACAATTTTTACAGTGCACATGTACGTAATAAAAGAGAAAACATAAAGGCGCTTCGCCTTGAATTTGCCTATCACTGCCCTAATCCCTTCATGGGATGTAACGGGAAACCACTTTATGTCCAACCAAAGAGTAAATTACAAAAGCATCTCGAACTCGATGAAATAGCCTGCTACCTAGTCGTCGTCAAGAGTACGTGATGTCTATTTCTCAATGATTGCACCCAAACACAGGGATCTCGATGGTACGATCTTCGAGCAATACTTCCAGATTCGGCAAACATGTTTACACACCTAATAATTCACAATACGCTTTGAACGGTATTCGAAGCATTCATTTTAATAAATCTAAATAGTAACCTGCAAAATAAAAAAAAATATGCAGATTACTGACACAGAAAAAAATTATTACGATTTGTTTCTGGAGCACGATTCGCGACCCAACCTGAACATTAGTTCTGGATCTAGAAGTGGTTCTTTTCCACCACGATACCTGTCACGTTACTGGTTCTGAACGAATTCAATTTACTATAGGATTAAGACAATTTTTACACTAAATTAGAAGTAATATATGATATATGTAGACAAATATTTTTCCACAATCCCAAACAGTGCAATCAAACAAGTTTGGCTATTTAATATTTACAGTTATAATCTGCACGGACAGTTGATAACAAATATATCGTCTGGGGGACTAATTACGTATGACGATATTCGTCCGAACGATATCGTTATGCCGATATGAGTACGTACATGTGTTAATAAAATTTTACTACTGAAAAAACGACACTGATATACAAAGTTACTTTTGATTCAAACAGATGTTTGAAAGTCGGCGTAATTAAACGTTGGTTCAACTCAGGCAATACGGAAAGTGCCACAACAGACATTACGTCGCCGGCCAGACGTCAAATTTCCAGATGCTAATGTAAAATGGTTATAAATTGAATACTGTCTGTTATCAGAATCATGAATGTGTGTGTACTTTTAAAACTTTTCCTAAATGGAAATACACATACTATGTATTTTATAAAAGGCCGAAGGGTAACAAATGGTAAACATTTAAAAGTTATACGAGTAGCATTTGAGATTGAATGTCAATTGATTAAGGCCTAATTTTTGAATGGAAAATCATGTTTGATCAACGATCAAACATAATTTAAACTCTGAATTCACTTTCCAAAGTTGGGCATTTAAACTATGCTCAAGTGACTATATGATTTTGACAGAAAACAACAAGAAGAACAAACACAAAGCTTCTTTAGTTGTTAATGAGGACAATTATAATCACCATCCTAGTTATTTTACTTTTATCGACTATTTTACAACCTCATGAGGTCAGACGTTTGACCGTATTAATTAAACAAACAAATTAAACAAATTTCAACATATCCTTCCAACTGGCTCTATCCTTGGCCTTTACTCGCCAGTTTGTAACACCAAGGAGACGGAGGGATTCTTCTGCCTGGTCTTTCCAGCGGATTCTTGGTCGTCCTCTTTTCTAGCTTCCATCGGGTACGTTATCGAAAACCTTTCGCGCTGGCTCATCTGCATTCATTCTGATAACATGGCCAGCCAACGCAATTGGCCTAATTTGATTCGTATTCTCTAACAGGACCACATATTTTACGGAGAATTTTTCTCTCAAAAACTCCCAGGTGTTTTTCATCCATTTGCGATATGACCCAAGTTTCGGAGCCATATGTCAAGACAGGTAAAATGAGAGTCTGAGAGAGGGCTTTGTTCCTAAACTGCTTGCTGAGCCCAAAACAACATCTATTTGCAAGCACAATTCCCCTATATATCTCCAGGCGACGTTTTCCTTGTTCACGGCGGATCCAAGGTAGACAAATTCATCTACCACTTCAAAATTAAATCGGTTGTCAACGTTCACGTGCGGACCAAGTCGAGACGTTTCTCTAGTCGTTGACACCATAAATTTTATTTTGTCGATTCTTGAAAATACTGCATTAACCTCTCGCAAATTTCGCCCAATGATGTCTATGTCGTCAGCATACGCCAGCAACAGATGGCTTTTCGTGTTAATGGTTTTAGTCGAATTTACTGCACCCTTTCTCATTATTATCTCCATTAAGATGTTGAAGAGATTGCACGAAAGTGTGTCGCTTTGTCTAAATGCTCGCTTGGTACAGAATGGTTCAGTGAGGTCTTTCCCTACTTTCACTGCTGATTTGGTGTTGGTCAGCGTCATTCTACAGAGGCGAATCAGTTTTGCCGGAATACCAAGTTCAGACATAGCTTCGTAAAGTTTTCCCCGTATGGGGCTATCGAAAGCAGCTTTGTAATCGATAAAAAGGTGGTATGTATCTATTTGCTTTTCGTTGGTCTTTTGCAGGATTTGGCGTAGCGTGAATATTTGGACAGTAGTGGACTTGCCTGGTCTAAAACCACACTGATAAGGTCCAATCAGGTTTTCAATAATTGGCTTTAGTCTTATACGCGATGGATAAAAGAATGATACCGTGATAGTTGGAACAGACACACGGATCACCCTTTTTGAATACAGGGCATAATACACTGAGACTCCAATCGTCGGGCATAGATTCCCCCAGCCATATACCGCATATCAGTTGATGCATGTGGGATATCAGTCCTTCTCCACCTGCCTTAAAAAGTTCAGCGGGAAGGCCATCCGCACCAGCGACTTTATTATTCTTCAGGCGGGAGATCGCCGTTCTAATCTCGTCTTGCCATACGTACAGCGTCCTTTTCATCAGTTGCAATGCGACATTCTTCGTCGTACCATGGCTTATCTTTCTGCGGTTTTTGATAGCCAACTTCAGTCATAGCAGCGATTTCCAAAGAATGGGAGATGTGCTTCCACTGCGCATCTGGGTCTTCGGGTGGGGGGGGGGGGGGGTATTCTGCTCTAGCAGGAGAGAGAGTTTCTGTCGATAGGACATTGATATCTCCGGTATTTGTAGCTTGTCAATATCCAGTTTTTCCTGTGTTCGACTTCGTACGTTTTTCGCCCTGCTCAATCTCGTGCGAACTTTCGCAGCCACCAGGTAATGATCCGAGTCGATATTGGCACCTCGAATCACACGTACATCCATTACACTAGAAGAGTGCCTACCATCTATTACCAAGTGATCAATCTGATTCTTCGTCCGCTGATCAGTAGATATCCAGGTCGCCTTATGAATGTCCTTATGCTGGAATCGTGTGCTACTAACTACCATGTTTTTGCAGCGGCGAAGTCTATCAGTCTTATTGCATTATCGGAGGTGGTATTATGTAGACTGTGATAATCCCACTTGATATAACAATAAAAACTTGTCATTTAACTCGTAGTGCAATTAGAACTTTATTTCTGCTCAAATATTGTTCAATTTCATTAAATATTTTGTATTTTATCACTTCACCTTTGTTCTGCAAACGGCGTGAGTTGAATGTATTGTAACGATTAGCCTATAAATGTATGAATTCATGTTATTTCTCGAAGCATTTGCCACTGTTGCCACATGGTATTAAGATTATTGGCCAAAGAACTGAAAAACTCTTTTCGTATTAAAAGCCAGATCAAACATTGCGTCGCTCGCGGGAGCGCAATATGTACATAAATCAAGATGCAACAGAAAATTTCAAATATGTAGTCTGTAAAGCTGTTGAATTATGTGCGTGTGAAGAACAATTGTAAAAGTGCAAGTTGAAACCACAACTATGGAGTCCAATGTTGGCGTTGATGTAGAGCGAGAACATATCGAAAATGCTTTCTATCGTACCTGCGTAAATATAGACCATCCAATTCGAAGGAAACATTTGTAGAAAAATTGTCTACTATATCTGTTAAAGACAACATAATGGCAGCAAAGTAGAAACTCCACACTGATCCACCATCAATATCCATTTTTAACAATGATTTCCTTTGTCAGATGATTCTGTACAGGCGGTATCGACAAAGTACGATATTGATAGAAAAAAAATAAATGAGGTGTCAGGGAACACCCGGTTGGAACTAAATTCATTTCGCTATATATTAAGCCTGTTTTTTATTCCCTGCTAAACTAATTTTTCGATGACTTTGTATGGGGAACTAAGCGATTTTAAGCGATTTTAAGCGAAACTCCATACAAATTCGTCGGAAAATTAGTTTAGCAGGGAATAAAAAAACAAGCTTATTATGTACTAGTTAGTTACAACACGCCTAAGGCGCCTGTTGCGAAGTACTATAGTTTAAATGGATCTTTAAGAAAAGATACTTTTTGTAAAATGGTAAATTTTTTTTAAGAAATTTTTTATTTATTGAATGTATTTTTTGAAAAAAAGTATATTTTTAGGTCCTTTATGTAAGAATATGTATTATATATTCTCGAAAAGGTCCCTTCTTTAATGAGAGGCACTTCTTTTATTAAAAACTAATGTTTCTTTTAAGAAGAGGTACAATTTTTAATATGAAGTACTCTCTGTACGAAAAAGCCTAAGAGTATGCATTTATTTTACAATGAAGTATTTTTTTAAGAACAGGTACTTTTTAAAGAAGTAGTAGTCTTTTTAGGAAAAGGTTATTTTGTAAGAAAATTTACTTATTTTCAGAAAGGCTACTTTCTCAAGAAAAGAATAGGTATTATTTTATTTTTAAGAAAATGTACTTTTAAGAAAAGGATTTTTTGTAAGAAAAGGTATTTTTTTAAGGGAAGATATTTTTTTCGGAAGAAAAGGTTTTTTTAAGAAATGGGAAATTTTTTTAAAATCTGTCATTTTTTCAAGAACAAGTACATACATACAATTTTAAGAGTAGGTACTTATCTCAAAAAAAGTTATTTTGTTTTAAATAAAAGGTACTCTTTAGAGAAAAGGTAGTTTTTTATTTAAAAAAATTCCTTTTTTTAAGAAAAGGTACTTTTTGTAAGAAAATTTAAATTTTTTAGCAAAGGTACTTCTTTAAGATGAGGAATTTTTTTAAGAAAAGGTACTCTCTTTAAGAATATGGCAGAGTGCCGCCTGACGACCGAACCGAACTTATTGCTGACTGAAAAAAAAACTGGTGCAATACAAATTAGTGCAAATCGGCGTCGAGATGGCAGAGTAACAGCCGAACCGAACCGATTTTATTGCTGACTGACTGGACAAAACTGTGTTAGAGACTTATTTGTGACTGATTGTGGCTGAAGTTTGATTGAATGTGTAGATATTTAAGTTGATGCTATTGAAATAATTCTTTCTGTTTTGTTTGACACATATGTATGTATGTGTGTATACTCTTGCTCATGGTATATAATGATGGTCATGGAGTAGCGGAATGAGGTTTTTTTGTATGTTTTCATTTCTTTCATTTCAACAACTTCTCCTGCAGCTATCATGTAGATTATTATACCATGCTCTTGCTATTGTCAACGCAGTGTATGATTGGTTTTGTTTAAAAAAAAATCACAAATTTCAGTTGAAATTCCCATAAGTTGAAACAAGTCAGCAATAAGTTCGGTTCGGGGCGGTTCGGTCGTCAGGCGGCACTCTGCCTGCAGCCTTAGACAACTGGGCTTAAAAAAATTTCATAGCTGTGAAGTTGAAGCAATTATTTTTGCATTTGAATTTGACAGTTTGAAAAACTTTCTTGAAGCCCTTGCCTAAAATTGTAAAAATCTTCTTTCTACCAAAAAGTTAATTAATAAGTTCAATCTTTGTTCGAAAGACATTGCACTAACGATCCCCCTACTTCTTACACCGTTGCTTCAAAATCAGAAGTCTAATTTTACTTGCGCAAGTCTTGAGTTTATAGGAGAGAGAGGAGATGAAAACGGAAGCTCTTCCCCTCTCTCTTCTATAAACTCCAGAATTGCGCAAGTAAAATTGCCGTGTGTGATCCCCGAGGATAGATTTGAGAAAGACCATCGATATCTCTTTTGAAGTTTTTTCGTTTCGTTGTTGATATATTCATGATATGAAGCATCTCCAGAGTCATTCACTCTGTAAAATATGAACATTATCCAAATCAGCTTTGTGCTGTTTTCTCGCACAGTGCGAGGTTAGTGCAGTTTTTGCGTTAAATTATTATATCTGTTCTTTAAATTTCAATTTTCTCTTCGGTTTTAAATTTTATATTTGTTGTTCCTATATAATATTTTCTACATGGTGTTGTCTGATTTCCATTGCATTGTATACGATATATTAGGTTCAACTTTTCAATGTTGTCAACTTTGGACTTTAATTTTGTAAACAAGTTCTGTAGCGTATTATTTATTGGATTTGTGTGCCATATTATATTCAATGTTGTCCATACACTTTGCCCTTTCCAGTCTTTTAGACAGAACTGGAATATAGACTACCTATCTACTATTCTCACTTTTCAATGTTCTGCTGTTTTTCATAATTAATTTTTCGATAGTTCTTATGGGGAAACTATTCTGGCATAAGATTTTCCTTATTCTATTAAAGTTCTCCTTATGAAAATTTTGATGGCTTACGTCAATGACTCTATTTATAAAATTCGCTGCAGTATTAAAAATGGTTATTTTTGGATGTCGCGAATAAAAGTTAACCAATCTGCCTGATGCCGTAGGCTCTTGATACCAGTCCAGGATGACGTTGTTATTTCTTCTGATAACCATGGTATCTAGATACGCAAGTTTGCCATCAGTCCGTTAAAAGTACCGCTAAACTATTGAGCTTCGTCAGTATAGTTTCAACCGCAGTTATCTTACATATCCCAAAGAGGTCGTCCACATATTTATTCAAGATCTTAGGCCTAGTATCACAGTCCAACAGCTCCTCCATCACAATGTCGGCCACTATTGGAGAAGATGAAGAACCCATCGGAAGGCTTTTTTTCGAAAAATTAAAATTTTGAATACATTTTTTTGAAATATCTGCTATCCTGTATACAGCAGCGTAATATTTTTAAAAACAGTTGGTAAATTTCCGTATTTCAGTCCACTTTTCCTTTATTACGTTCAATGCGAGGTCTACTGGTATACTGGGGAATAGTGATACAACGTCAAACGAAACCATTATGTCATCCTCTTCTATTGTAAGATTTGTGATCGCCTCCTTGATCTGTTTCGAATTTTTAACGTTGTAGGCCTAATTTTCGGTTAGTCTGTTTAAGATACAGGTGATGTACTTACAAAGTTCTGACGATGGTGCATTGACAGAAGAGCGAATGGGTCTGAGGGGGTAATTATCCTTTTGTATTTTAGGAAGTCCATAAATTCTGGTTGCGGTAGCCACTTCCGTTTTCATCTTCATTTTCTCCGCTTCAGTGATTATATTTCGGGCACATAATTTGTCCACAAATTCATTATTCATTCTCTGTATAGTGGTTGTTGGATCCTTGTTTATTCTCCTGTACATCATCATATCGTTCACTATAGCATTCATCTTGTAAAAATTGTACAACAAATTCAGTTCTTCAGTTACGTTCATACTTTATGCAGTTTTCAATTGTAAATTAGCTGGGCAAACGTGCGGCCGTCGGTGGTGCAATGGTTAGTGTGCGTGCCTCTTGGTCATAAGATCCTGGGTTCGATTCCTGCTCTGATCACCTTAAATTTCTTTTGGCGGCGGTCACCTCGCATACTGACGGCGACACTGTCGAGTGTTTAGCCATGGAAAAGCTTCTCAAAATACCGTTCGGAACCAATGTAAAATTGTAGGCCCCATTCAATGTGTATACAACTAGAAAGCGCACAGTTCATTGGTTGTGAGAAGCTCTCCCCAATTCCTCCATGACATGTAATGGGAAACCACTTATTTATTTATTTAAACGTGTAAAAAGGTAAGTCTTTTATTTTTTGTGTTTTTTTAAATGAAATGCTACTTAATTTTTTTGATACATCTTGATAAAAACTTTGTTTTGCGTAAACATTGATTATTTTATAACTTGGATGTGGATGAATAGCAGATTGCGGATATGCTCAATGAAATCGAATTTGATTTCTCAGGAGACGATGATTATGATGAGTACTTGCCCCCGGAAGTACTAGTAGTATAAGAAACACTGATACGTAAACACTTCAATCATCTAAGGAATGAGGCAAATACCGAAGATGGAGGTTAACAACATCTTCTTTGGCGGACCAAAGGAATGGATAAATTTGGACCAGATATTAAGGATGATATCCTAACATCTTTTACTATTTTCTAGAGCATTTGGGGCGTGATATTTTGAAATCAGTAGCAGAGCAAACCAATATATATTCGGCACATAAGCGGCAGTTAAAATTAACTAACACAATTAACTACAATTAATGTAAATTTTAAATTTTATATTACACACACATTCAAAATTGGAATACGACATATAATATTGTTTGAATTTACACTTGAAATCAAAAACAATAAACACCAAAATTCAGAAAATTCAAGGGTTTGAGTATGGCTTGTATTGAAACTTGATTTTAATCTTCGTTTTCAAACCAGTTTGAAGGTTTTTGAAAATATTTTATTTGAAATTGCCATCAATAATATTTGTCAGCTATGGGGATATTTAATAGTAATTTAATATTCGAAAATATCGGAAAATGGACTAAATCAAAAACGGTGACTCTAAGGTCAATTCAAGGAATAAGGTAAGTATTTATTTTGATTTCAATTAACAAATAAATAACATTTTGCAGCGCTTATTTATAGGACGAATAAGTGGAAGAGCTACAAACGAAACTCGTATTTATATACCATTTACACATGGACTGCAATAACCCATTTAGCGGCCCAGAATCCAGTAGATGTCTAGATATCGAGGACCTGATTATGTTAATACTAATTCTATCATTGCAGATAATCATAAAATTTGATATCTTAAATTAATATTTATTTACAAATTATCCATTCGCTCTTCCTAAATTATAGCGTTATGTATGAATCATAACAATTTATATTCCAGTTAAATATATATATTTCTAATTATGGTCAATTCCAAGCAACTGTGCTCGTTCTAAATAGGGGGTTGAAAATAAAATACACCGCTTGAATTAGAGTATATTAATACTGATTTAAAGCTGGAATTAAAATGTAATTCCTTCCTTGAATTCCATTGCACTGACTTATTTATTTTGTCTTGAATTCAACTGTAATTCGAGCCTTGAATTCAACTGTAATTACACTTTAATATTCGAATTGAATTCAATGGTTAATTTCCCTGGAGATTGCTATTGTTTTACAGTGCTATTGAGGTATAATTGAACACTTGAAATTGGAAAATGTGGCTGGAATTCAAGTTGAATTCAACTTGATTTCCAACACAAATATTTATTAGGAATTGTTTTATTTAAAATTAAAACACAATTGTCGTATTTAAATAGAGTTGTGAAATTTTGAGATTTAAACACTAATAAGTATATGAAATGATCGCTAAACAAATGTATTGTAAGTGCTACATGTGTAATTTAATTTAAAGCAAAGAACTGAAAAAACACAGGGTTTTGTCAAAATTAAAAACAATTGGTTCGGGTAACTAGTCAAACTTATATTTAACATTTGAGTAAAATACTGATTTTAAAATAAATTAACTCATATTGCAGTCTTTAAGACATAGATAGATGAAATCTATTACAGCTACATACAGTGGTGGCCACGAATTTAAAACACGCGGTATAAGAAACACTGATACGTAAATTTCCTGCAGTTTTATATATCAATCATATTTTTTCTTTCTATAATGCTACATATAGAGTGGTTATTATGCTCAGTTAATTTAATTGTGTTCTTCCTTTCCCTCTTTTTACTATTCAACTTTTTGTTCAACTAAAGGGGGAAAATACTGAACACTAATGTAGCACAAAATTAAAAATTATGTATTGTCAGCGAAAAATACATGGAAACAATAATACAAATTTTATGTATAAAACAAAACAAACTAGCAAAAATGAAACGCCAAAAACTAAACTAAATATTTAGTCGTTTATCCCTTGTTTTTAATGACAGCGGCACATCTCCTGGGTAGACTGTCTACAAGGGTAATGCATCGTTCATTTGGAATTTCGTACCAAAATCTTAATAATTTGTTTCTAATTTTTCGACCTTTATTTTATTAATTATTTTTGACTAATTATTCAAGGTTAAGGTCGCTTCAGATTTCATAAAACTTTTTGTTTTTTTTTCGATATTTCGATTTCTTTGGAAATCTTCTTCAGGAATTAATTATAACAGCCCAGCAAAAACATTGCTTCCAAGGAAGTAAAAAAAGTAATAGGAGCCCGGAACCGGAATCAGTGAAAAACTGTATCAACACTAGTGCTCATAGTCTTTAAAAAATGCAATTTTGTTTTTATCTACATTTTCATTAATGCTAGAGAAATAATGTTTTCCTATTGTTAAAGAATCCCTGATTTCAATAAATAATAATACTGTATACACCAATAAATCTTAACGCTAACCATAGCTTGTACTTACGATTGACAAATGTGTGGTCCGCTTAATAAAACAAATGGTTTCCCATTACATCCCATGAAGGAATTGGGGAGAGCTTCTCACAACCAGTGAGCTGTGCGCTTTATAGTTTTATACTCACTGATTTGGACCTACAGTTTTACACCGGTTCCGAACGTATTTTGAGAAGCTTTTTTCATGGCTAAGTACTCGATAGTGTCGCCGTCACTAAGCGAGGTGCCGTCGTCGAAAGAAATTTTAAGGTGGTCGGAGCAGGAATCGAACCCAGGTTCTCCTGTACAAGAGGCGCGCACACTAACCATTGCACCACCGCTTAATAATAGGGTTAATACGCAGAAGGCTCAAAGAATTGTTTCTAATCTTCCTAGCAAAAAAAATATTGCCATCAATGAGTTACAACATTCTCATAATTTGAGACACTATCAAACCAGTGGAATTAAACATGAGTTTTGCTTAGAAGGGAGGAAGGAGGCACTTATGTAACTGAACAAAAATATTTCCTAGATATCACCTAGTAATAAAGTTGAGATTTCTTTTACGTGGTATTGGTATAAAAAGACTTATGTATGTTTTACGAAATACAAAATTGGCGGTGGCACTTAGGTGTTCTATTTTTTAGCACTAAACATGTTTTTTAATTTTGGATCCTAATCAAATAATCAGATGAGGCAAATATTTAATAACAACTTTATTTCGTATGGCGACACCTTCGGAAGTGGAAAATATGGTTATACTGCGTCTTCGGAAAGTATAAGTTTTGCTGGAAACATTTTCATAACAACTTTTTGGAAATATGTAGTTTAAAATGCATTCTTTGGAGGTAGATAAATTGTTTATAGCGAATTTCTGGAACTAGTGCAAAACTGATTCCCATGGAAATACTTCCAATATTTTTTGCTGGGAGACAAGCATCAATACAAATTAAAATGAAATTTTTGACAAATTGTGAAATAGAAGCGTAATTGTTACCTTGCATCTAATAATTTTATTCCGTACAATTTTGAATCTGTTGATTAAATTTGTATTCCCAACGTATCTCTTTAAGTCTTTATAATTCATAGTGCTCAGCTATTATTTTAATAATTTGTTTCTAATTTTTCGATCTTTATTTTATTAATTATTCTTGACTAATTATTCAAGCTTAAGAACACTTCAGATTTTATAAAACAATTGAAAAAAAAAAATTAATTTTAATTTGTATTGATGTTTGTCTGTTATAATTAATATAAAAGCTTTCCTGAAGAAGATTTCCCAAGGAAATCGAAAAAAACAAAAAGTTTTCAGTCATTGCAGCAACAAATAAATCGTCGGAGGTACGAAACTTTACATTCCCATAATGTAAGCATACTAATCAATATGTTTCTTCCCTGCAAATAGGGTCTTTCATTCAGTATGCTGAAAGGCGATAGCAGTGGAATGACGCACAATATATACTACAATACGCCGTAGTGTGACGTTTTAGAAACGCTAACAAAGTTTCAATATTTATCTAGCATTTTGGAAACGCTTTGCCTTGTCAACCACCAAACCTGCGAGAAATTTCTAGGTAATGTCTTAACACAAAAATGGTAAACACTTAATTCCCCTGTTTCTAAAATGGCCTTGGGAAGAGAAGCGTCAGCATTTAGCAACTGCGTTTAAATTAAATATTTAAACAAATGGGTAGATTCCATGAAGCCACAATTTGATATAGGTATAGAGTTTCATTAAAAGTTGGGGATTCTACTGTGTTTAACTCATAGAGTTAAGAAAAGTTCAATGGAAATGTCGTTTAACTGCTGGATCGTTGTGTTGTGCCTAGTGGCATCATCAATCACCTCTATCGGTAGTGCCTCACTTGAAGGAGCCACTAATCGCATTGTTGGTGGTGGCGCAATATCAATCGCTAGTGCTCCCTATACGGTGCAATTCAGACATTTGGCTGATAAATATATAGCATGTACTGGAACCTTAGTGGCACCTCTATATGTGGTCACAGCAGCGCATTGTTTTAAAACTGTGAAATTTAAGGATATAGTTGTGGTTGGCGGTGTTAGTACTCTAACAGAACCCGCTGTAGAGTATAGAGTTGTCGATATGAAAACACATCCCGAATATGATCCCACAACAACAGGTTCCGACGTGGCTGTTCTAAAATTGGATAGGCCAATGCAGGGCAAGAATATAATTCCCATTCGACTATGTACACGACAATTGAATTCCACGGACTATTTGCAAGTTTCGGGTTGGGGTCTAACAACCAATAAAGGACAAATGTCCCATCAACTGAGGTCCGTCCGATTGCCCATAATACATCAAACTAAGTGCGAAAGTCTATATGGTAGAAGTGTGAAGAATTCTATGTGTGCTTTTGTACCGAACTGGCAGAGCGCATGCAACGGAGATTCCGGTGGACCTGCTGTTAATCAAGCTGAATTATGCGGCGTTGTATCCTTTGGCAGAGACTGTGGCAGCAGCAAGGATGCTAGTGTATTTACTGATGTTTATAAAGTGCTTCGATTTATTAAAAGTGTTACGGGACTTTAGAAATTGTCAACTAACAAATGGAAAAATGGAATGAAAATAACAGATTTAATTCAATATACTAGTTTTATATTTCAATAAATTTTTTGGTGATTTGATGGCACAAAGAAAAACATAATGTGAAAATTGAATTTGATTTAAAATGAGAATCATAAAATGTCCACAAATTAGCTACAAGTTACAGCATGTAGCGTGAAGTAATTTAAGCGTAACTGTAGTGCAACAATTACTCTTCAGAAATTACATTTTTTTATAAAGGGTGCCCCAAAATTCACGCAAGATTGAATTGCAATTGCATTGTTTTCGGGATATACTGTTGCTTATATTTTGGGCTATTAAACAAAAACTAATAAAAGTATATTTATTGATATGTATTGTATACATAAAGCTAAGTTACGTTCAAAATACCCGCCCTTGGCCTTCACGCACGCCTTAAGTTGCATTGGCCAATCATCAATAGCTGCACGCACCACACTTATAGGAAAAATGGCTACAGCACGAGCCAGAGCTCTCTTAAGAGATTCAATGTTGGGGTATCTTTTGTGGCAGATAATGTCCTCTAAAACGGTCCAAAATTTGAAATACAGAGGGTTCAGATCAGGGCTGCCAGAGGGCCATTCTTCAGAGCATCTAAAGGCTGGCAAATTATTTCGAAGCCAGGTTTGTGTTGATTTAGCCTTATGGGCTGGTGCTGAATCTTGCTGGAAAGTCCACGGATATTTTTGTAACAGGGAATTGTTAAGCGGCTTCAAAACTGCTTCCAAAACAGTTTCTTGGTAAACTTTGGCCGATGTTTTGACGCCTTGTTACCCCATCATACCCCATCATAAGAGACACCCCACAAAACCATGACTGCAGCTGGATGTTGACCCTTTTCGACCCGTGGGATGAGCTCAGATGCAGCTTTGGATGATCGTGCATAAACCCTATCATTGTTGCGATCACAGACTGTTTGGCATTAAACACCTCCGAAACGGCTGGACCGATTTGTATACAATTTTGTGTGCATGTCGGGTAGGTCGCTGAATCGGCCAACATCTATTGTTCATACCCCTAAATGATAAGGGTGACCCACTCCTATATAGAACAGAGATTTGTCCGACTGCGAAACACAGATTGCCAGACTGCGAAAAAAACACACACTAATGTAGCGGCCGCGAATAGTTGTCTTGTGTGGGTGCGGAGCACTCTCCGAGAAAAGTGAGGAATGACGTAGCTATATGTACGTATATAAAAATGAGATAGCAAGAGACCAACGAAAATTGTGTGAACTTGTGTAGCGTATGTACAAACATAACAATGTATGTATGGACATGTGTCTGTTGCTTGGCATTCTCTTCTTTTTGTGTGTATAAAATAAAAAGTTTTAAGCACGAAAAAATAGTGACACATGTGCTTGCACTGGTCTTTAAATAAACTTAAGTATTAATATTATTTAAATGTAACGTCATCATATGATTGAACGCTGTTTTTTATTTTCCAATGTAACATTTACCAATGTGTTCATAGAAATCGAACAGGTACCGTGTAACAAAAATGTGTTAACACATCGAACACACTCATTCGATTTTTTTTTGTCTGGCTGTACTGCAAAAATCGTGTGTGCAATTTAATAACAAAAAACGCACTGTATTCAAACCGCGCTTGGTTGCATGATCGAGCTTTCTATACACATAAATATATTGTTTATGTACCAACGCATAGTGATAATCGTGATTTATAATTTTGTAGCGTTTGGCGAAGTTGAAACCTGCTTAAAAATAATCCTGAGATGCAACAAAAAATGACAAGTAAACGAGCAGCAGATTCTTATTTCATAAAGAGAACAACTACTGCATTCAATGCAAGCAAATATAAAAAGGGACGTTTTAATTCTTATTGTTTTTTTAATTAATTGGCTATAAATGTAGATTTATATTGGTAAAAGTATTTACAATAAATAAAATATATTTTAATCAAAAAATGTTAAAAAAAATTTCATGTTTCCACGTAAGTATATAAGTATAGGATTTTCCAATAGGTACTTGACAACTTTGAATTTAATTTGTGAACGCACTATTTCACTGATCATCTAAGTGTTACTTTCCTTTTTTTCAGTAAACTCAACATTTTTATCATGGTAAAGTACACGAACGAACAACGTATTCCAAATTATATATATAATTATTAAAGTGTACTACCGAAATTCGGAGTCGGTGACCGCAACTTTAAGAGCGTTAATTCCAATTTTCGGTCGTTATTCTCGCCATAGTAGACAAGCAATCACAAGTTTAGTGCCAAAATGTGAGTCTACATATTCATTGTGTAATGCTGTCGTGCCAGTGAGACAACGGGTTGGTCGAAGTGACGAAAATATCGCTGCCGCCCAGGCGTCCGTAGCAAACGATCCAAATTAGTCGATTCCGAGGCGTTCTCAAGAACTGGGCATCACCAAGGCCACTTTATGCCGAATTTTGCGTAAAGATCTTGGTTGACACCCATACAAGATCAAGCTGACTCAAGAATTGAAGCCGATGGACCATTTGACTCGACGTACGTTTTCCGATTGGGCTCTGGAGAAGATGCGCCAAGATGATAAATTTCATCGCAAAATCATCTTCAGTGATGAATCTCATTTTTGGCTCAATGGGTTCGTCAATAAGCAAAATATGCGTTATTGGTTTTTTTGAAATCCACATGTGCTTTATGAATCACCACTTCAACCACAAAAAACTGTTTGGTGCAGTTTGCATGCCAGCGGCGTCATTGGGGCATATTTTTTCGTCGACAATATCGATCGTTACGTTACTGTGAATGGAGATTACCGATTATTTTTGGGCCGAATTGGAAAACATGGACTTGGGACGACATGTGGTTCCAACAGGACGGTGCCACAAGCCACACAGCACACGTTACAATCGATTTATTGAAGAGTAAGTTTGGTGAGCGCGTTATCTCAAGAAATGAACCAGTCAATTGGCCGCCTCGTTCCTGCGATTTAACGCCTCTAGACTTTTTTCTTTGGGGCTACGTCAAATCATTGGTCTATGCCAATAAGCCAACGAGGTTGGAAGAACTCAGAGTAAACCTTGAGCGCGGTCGTTACAACCGAAATAAGTGACCGAGTCATCGAAAATTGTGTCCAACGAATCGACCGCTGCCGGTGTGCCCGCGGAGGCCATATGAACGAAGTCGAGTTCCATTCATAAATGCTTTCTTTGTATTTCAAGTCGATCAGACAGCTTTGGAAATATCTCAAATGGTTTGCGTTTTATTTAAAAAAAAAGTTGTCAAGCCCTTATTGGTAAACCCTTTATATGGAGGTTTGAGAGGAAACTCGCGAATGCTTCCACGAAAGTATGTGGATGTTTTAAATGAAGGTCGCATATGTTTCTACATGAAAGCGTACATGTTTGCCTGTAAAAATTCTAATGTTTTCGTTTAAGTACGTATGAGTTTGGGACTTTCAAACATATTGTTACGAATTTCCTTATTCGTCCTTTTTGCGTTGTTTTATTCCCAATAATAAAACAAGGTTCGTCTTAAATTTCGATAATTACAACGGTTTCACTTCCTTTTATTTTACTTATATAGTACAACAGTTTACTTTATTTATAACACTTTAACAAGTCTTGTATTTTAGTACCAATTCGCGTTGCTTACTTAACTCGGTTTAATCACAAACTGAACTCTCCATTCCGAAGACCTCCGCTATTTATACCAACTCACCATACTCAAATGAAGGTAGATCTAGTGAATTCACGAACCTTCTAGACATTGTTGTTGTTGTTTATCTTTGTAGAACAATCTCGAATGGCGGAGAGTTATCTTTACTGAGGTGAATTCATGCTACTGGTTTAGCGAGCTGGTACGTTGTTACAATGCATACTTTCAGGCGCACCACTAACCGCCTGTTATTTATATACTGTTAGTAGAGTCATTAACAGCACGCAAACGCTTTTACTTATTCGTAACACTGCCCCCACTTAAGCCTGTTAGTCTCGAGCAGGCTCAACCCACCGTTTTCCATACAGGGCTAGTCTTTCCAAATGCACGACTTTCATTTTAGCTCTTTGGCTTTTCTGGATTCTACAAACCACGTCATTTATTCGTTTGACAACCTTGTAAGGGCCTTCCCAGTGAGTCTGAAGTTTTGGAGATAAACCCTTTTTGCGCTGTGGGTTGAAAAGTAAAACTAGCTGGCCTTCATGAAATCCTTCTGAATTTGCCGCTCAGTCGTATCTGGCTTTCATTTTGTTACTGACCATCTTTAATTTGTTGCGCACAAATTCATGGAGATCATTAAGATCCCCCTTATCATGGTAATTGACGTCACTGTTCGCAGGGTCAGACGCTGGTATGGTACCAAACTCAGCTTCAGCTCATTTCCGAAAATTGCTTTAGCGGGTGTTCGCCAAGTGGAGTCATGGGTGGCCGTCCTATATGCCAAATGGAACTTCGTTATGTGTTCATCCCAATCTCTTTGATCTGCGCTGACAACTTTTCTTAGGTATTCTTCAAGAGTTCGGTTGAATCTTTCAACCATTCCGTCAGACTTAGAATGCAATGGTGATGTTCTTGTTTTCCAAATACCGTATGACACACACATTTCTTTGAAGATGGTCGATTCAAAATTCCTACCCTGGTCCGAATGGAGCTCCGAGGTGACACCAAAACGGCATTTCCAGTTATCCACAAACACTTTAATTATAGTCTTCGCTTCCTGATTTGGAACAGGGTATACTTCGGGCCATTTACTGAAGTAATCCATAACCACTAAGACGTACTGGTTTCCAGAGCTACTGACTGGAAATCGACCAGCCACATCCATAGCTATACGCTCAAAGGGTGCACCTGAGTTGTATTGCTGCATATGGCCATGACTTCTTCGCGTTGGTCCCTTAGCTGTCATGCATTGGGTGCAATTTGCTATCCAATCGGCTACCGCTTGTTGACAGCCAACCCAGTAGAACCGTTGCTTTAGCTTTTCAATGGTCTTGGTTATTCCTAGATGTCCTCCACTCGGGCCATTATGGAATTCTGTCATTATCTCTTTTTCCTTGGAGGAAGGTACCACTATTAACTTTTTGACTATATTACCATCCAATAAGTTTAGGCTGTTAAACTGGGCCCAGTATGCTTTCATCAGGGGGTCTCTGAGGCGATGTCATTGCGTGTTGGTCGTTCACCTTTTTCTTTTGCAGAAATGATTTTTGCCAGTATAGGGTCGCTTCTTTGTGCTGTTGACCAGTCTTCGTTGGATTCTAGTCGAAACAGACGTACGTCAATGATGTTTTCTTTCACCTCTGCTTTTGAGCAGTGTTTGCATTCCAGCCTGCATGGACGACGTGACAGGGCATCAGCATTACCGTGTTTTCCTCCTTTTCTATGCTCTATGCTGAAGTCATAGCTCTGCAGTCTTTCAATCCAACGAGCAAGTTGGCCTTCGGGGTTCTTAAATTGCAGTAGCCACCTTAGCGCCGCATGATCGGTTCTTAACTGAAAAGGCTGGCCGTACAGATACTTGTGGTAGTGTTTGACACACTCTATGACTGTCAGTAGCTCTCGTCTCGTAACACAGTAATTTTTCTCTGGCTTTGAGAGTTTTCGGCTGTAGTACCCAATAACTTTTTCTTGGCCATTGATTTCCTGCGAGAGCACGCCACCTATTCCGTAACCACTCGCGTCAGTATCCAACACGAATTTCTCTCCAGCAACAGGATATGCAAGCAAAGGACCCGTGCATAAATATTACTTCAGTTGGTGGAATGACTCTTCTTGTTTTTCGCTCCAACGGTACGGCCGATTTTTCATTGTCAACTCGTGAAGGCTTGCAACCACTGTGGCGAAACCCGGCACAAACCGTCTGTAGTACATACAGAGTCCTAGAAAACTGCGTAATTCATGGAGATTCTGCGGTCGTGGCCAATCCTTCACTGTCAGGATTTTGCTTTCATCGGTGGAAATGCCATCTGCTGTCACTCGATGTCCCAAGTATTTTACTTCTTTCTGGAACAGAGAACACTTCTTCGGGCTGAGTTTCAACCCAGCCGCGGTTATACGTTGAAGGACTTCTTTAAGATTCTTCAGGTGTTCATCGAATGTTTTCCCCATTGCAATGATGTCGTCTAGGTACACCAAGCATGTTCGCCAATGAAGTCCTTTCAACACGCACTCCATTAATCGCTCGAAGGTGGCTGGAGTGTTACATAGTCCAAATGGCATTACTTTAAACTGCCACAGACCATCCCCTACGCTGAATGCAGTTTTCTCCTTGTCTTTCTCGCTGATTTCTACTTGCCAATAACCACTTTGCAAGTCCAGCGTGGAGAACCATTTTGTTCCTGACAACGTATCCAATGTGTCATCAATTCTTGGTAGTGGATAACTGTCCTTTTTGGTGACGTCGTTGAGCTTTCTATAATCCACACAAAATGGGGTACTTCCATCTTTCTTCTTAACTAGTACCACCGGCGAGCTCCATGGACTTGAAGAAGGTTCGATTACACCATCCTTCTGCATTTCAGCTACCAGTTTCTTCACCTCATCTCTTTTTGCAAGTGGAAGACTTCTGTGCGCCTGTTTTATTGGTCTCGCTTCCCCTGTATTGATGTCATGCTTTACCATTGATGTTCTACCTTGGCATTCTTTTTTCAGGGCGAGGGCAGGCGCATGCTTCCACAGTAATTGCTTTGCTTTACTACTATCAGAAGGCTTTAGTTCTCGCACCAACTCACTGAGATGCGACTCCAGTACTTTCTGCTCCTTTTCTGATAGTTTGCTGCAGTCAGAATTAACTTCACAGTTGATGACCGCCTCGGCTGGTGTACATTCTGCAATTTCTGTGCAGTCGCAGATCACCTCCTCGTTGTTGGACAAATTTAGAACTCGTACAGGCAAGTATACTTCATTATTAGTTTTTACTAGAGCTTTGGCAGTGATGATGTTATAGTTGTTTATACTTGCCGGTTCAACTACCCACAAACCGCCGATCTCACAATCTCCCTCCATTCGGGCCCATACTACGGTTTCTGAGTTTGGTGGCAATTTTACATCTTTGTGAGCGATCAGCCTTTTAATCTGTGTTGTATTGTCATATCCCACATTGAGAGGAATTTCCACATTAGCCCACGTCAAAACTTGCTGCCCCATATCTAACTTGAGGCCTTGGGAAATCATAAAATCTGCGCCAATTATCACTTGATCTACAATGTCGGCGACAATAAACACGTGTTCGATGCTCATGTTGGCAATGGTTAACTCCAATTTAACTTTACCATGTACAGTTGCTGGTTCACCGGTTGCTGTGCGGTAACTATTCCATTGGCCCATTTATCAAATCTGATCTGATGATAGATTGAGACGCGCCTGTGTCCATAGTCAATATGCGCTTCCGACTACCGATAGCTCCGTAGACAGTGAGGTTGTTGTTTTTCTGTTGTATTATTGAGATGGAGATCGTGGCGCCCTCGGTTGTGGGAGCCAGTCCATGCCCCTCTGGGCTAGCTCGTTTTAGTTTAACGGAGTTTCAAGTGCAATTCAGACATTTGGCTGATAAATATATAGCATGTACTGGAACCTTAGTGGCACCTAAATATGTAGTCACAGCAGCGCATTGTTTTAAAACTGTGAAATTTAAGGATATAGTTGTGGTTGGCGGTGTTAGTTCTCTGACAGAAGCCGCTGTAGAGTATAGAGTTGTCGATATGAAAACACATCCCGAGTATGATCCCACAACAACAGGTTCCGACGTGGCTGTTCTAAAATTGGATAGGCCAATGCAGGGCAAGAATATAATTCCCATTCGACTATGTACACGACAATTGAATTCCACGGACTATTTGCAAGTTTCGGGTTGGGGTCTAACAACCAATAAGGGACAAATGTCCCATCAACTGAGGTCCGTCCGATTCCCCATAATACATCAAACTAAGTGCGAAGGTCTATATGGTAGAAGTGTGAAGAATTCTATGTGTGCTTTTGTACCGAACTGGCAGAGCGCATGCAACGGAGATTCCGGTGGACCTGCTGTTAATCGCGGTGAATTATGCAGAGTTATATCCTTTGGCAGAGACTGTGGCAGCAGCAAGAATGCTAGTGTATTTACTGATGTTTATAAAGTGCTTCCATTTATTAAACGTTTTACGAGTCCTAAAAAATTGTCAACTAACAAACGAGACAAATAGAATGAAAATAACAGATTTAATTTAATACACTAATTTTATATTTCAATAAATGTAATTGGAATTAAAATGAGATTCATAAAATATCCACAAATTAGTTACAAGTTACAGCATGTAGCATGAAGGGGTTTAAACGTAACTGTAGCGCAACAATTACTCCTCAAAAATTATAAATAAAAATAAATGGTTTCCCATTACATCGCATGAAGGGACTGGGGAGAACTTCTCACAATCACTGAGCTGTGCGCTTTCCAATTTTCACTCACTGATTGGGACCGACTCCGAACGGTAATTTGAGAAGCTTTTTCATGGCTAGATACTTGATAGTGTCGCTGTCACTATGCGAGGTGACCGCCGCCGGAAGAAATTTTAAGGGGTTCGAACCCAGGATCTCATGTACAAGAGCCGTGCACACTAACCATTGCACCACCGACGGCCACCCTCAAAAATTATCTTTGTTTATAAAGGGTGTCCCAAAATTCATGCAAGATTGAATTGTAATTGCATTGTTCTCGGGATATATTACATGTGGCGCGTCATTTCGTTCGCATCCATATCACACAATATATTTTATGTAGGAACAACAAAACTATAAGTAGATTATCATGTCGCGGTCGAGTACCATTAACTGTGGTTGCCCGACCAGCCCAATATTCATGTCACACACTGACACGTTGTCGACACATTTGTTACTCAACAATCACTTGTGTATTTTCTGAACCCCAAATGCGACAACTTTTGGCGATTCACGATCATGAACAAATGATCCTCTCTGCTAAAAATGATTTTGTATATATCATATAATACGGAAAAATGTAACGCACCAAAGTAGCCATATTAGTATCTTTGGACGAACTTCGTTTTGGGGCCTTATAAGATGCCTGTCTGTTTGTCTGGCTGGCCGGTCAACACGATAACTGCCGTAAACCTTTATCGATCATTGCGAAATTTTGTCAGTGACTATTATTTGTCCAAGGTTAGTTTGGGATGGAAAATCCATGGACTACACCCTAAACATGGAATTACACTTGGCAGCACCCTTACTCTTCCACTCTTACTTTTGGTTTGGTTTGTGTCTATACTAACATATGGGGAGAAATTTCTTGTTTAATGGGAAATTTTCTAGGTGGAGCCTGTTTATTACATATTATAGCTTTGAACAGAAGAAAAGTAAATTTAGTAAAGCCAAAGTGAATGAAGTTTAAAAAATAACATTTTCTTAAATAAGTGCGTTTTCTTGAATTTGAATTTTATTGACCGATTTTTGTTAGTTTTTGGTTAATGTATGTGTAATTCATACTACAAGCTCACAAGTCATGAACATGTTTCTAATTGAAAAATTGTTAGTTTTTGTTGGAAATAATACACAATTCAGTTCAACACACACTCACTGGCATGACTAGTTTCGAACTCCGTGACAAGTTAATGATCAGTTGCCTAACTACTGTGCCTGAATTTATACCATTGGTTGATCATCAATCGTATATATACAAACTCAATTCTGCAATTCACATGTGCGAATTAGTATCGATCGAAGATCCCTAAGTATCAACATCACTGAAAGGCCTGTAATGCCAATAACAAGAACAGACAGAATTTTTCCACCATGTTCGTCTTTTCCTCATGCATTCTCGCATTGTTGCAGTACCTAGAGGTGAGTTTTAATCTATATCACAGAGTTGTATTTTTCCGTGGTATAGCATTTTGAAAACCGTGCTAGTGTCAGTTACATTTATTTGAATTTTAATTTTATTGACCGTTTTTTGTCAGTTTTTGGTTAGTGTATGAGAAATTCATTCTGCAGGCTCACAAGTCATTAACATGTTTCTAATTGGAAAATGGTTAGATTTCTTAAAAAAAGTAAATTTTCAAAAAAAAGAAAAATATATTAGCAATAGATTCCCGTTACTGGTTTGCGAAAATTTGTGTTCGAGTTGTGTGATTCGAACTACTTTCCACTTTTAACTTTTCTTTTCTCGATTTCTTAACAGAACCCCGTTTACTTGGTTAAGGAATATTTTGTGGGGAAAACAAAAACGACTGCGGTCGATCGAAGTCAGTCAAATGTGTAGATGACCATTCGTAGGAGAATGGTAGCACCCATGAACGTTGCCACCACGGCGTAATTATTATTTCACTAATTGTGGGGATTTAGGGGATTTTATGTTCTCTTTATATTTGTTTTAACAAATCGAAATGTATTTACTTCTTTTGATTAACAAAGCTGGAATAATCAGCTTAAATGTAATATTGCAAGTGATTACACTGCAATTTTGGCGTAAAAAACCCGATGATCGGCTTCTAAAATATTACAACTATTTTAATTGTGTTCCAGATTAGGGATTCCGGTCAGATTTTCTCAAAATTCGTAAACGTGGCACCACTCCGATGAGATTGTGGTTCCAGATTGAAATAAAAATTTTAATGAACTGTATTCTTTTGGCTGTCAAAGGAGGCTATGAAGGACCATGACGAATGTTATGATTCTGTTAATGGTATATCTTAAGAACTTAGGTTCTTTCAGATCGCGGGGAGTTGGGTAGAACAGTGGTTCAGGTGGAGATGTGGAAACCAGGGGTTCTGGAATGCCTTGTAAGGTTACTTACGGGGACAATCTAGTTAATAAATTATTCTGAGGTTAACTTACATCATAATTTTATTTTCTTTGTGCTTGAAAGCGGCTTGCGAAGTGGTCCTGGTAGCGGGTGAAGGCAGGCTAAGAACGCAGTTATTGCTCATTTCAACCACGAGACCTCCGTGCACCGCTGAGTTGCCACCTGGATATAACAAAATACTGGTACTTATGCTACTTATATACATGGTTGGTTGAATAACTATTTCATTTACAGTTCACGTACCATATTTAGACTTAAAGTAATTTTACGGTTAATGACTTAATTAAGGGTATGTTTTCGGTTTAATTCAAGCAATTAATGTCACTCATTATAAAGATTTACAAAATTCAAGAAAGGGACTTAATTAGATTTAACGATATGTGTATTTCCATTTAGGAAACCTTTTAAAAATACAAACACATTCATGATTCTGATAACAGACAGTATTCAATTTATTACCATTTTACATTAGCATCTGGAAATTTGACGTTTGGTCGGCAACGTAATGTCTGTTGTGACACTTTCCGTATTGCCTGTTTCAATCAAAAGTATCTAATCACTGGATTGACATTTGTATATCAGAGGGGCTAATTATTATGTAACAATCGATATAGAATTCATTGTCGTTTTGTCAGTAGTAAATTTTATTAAGGCATGTATGTACGTACTCATATCGGCATAACGATATCGTTCGGACGAATATCGTCATACGTAATTAGTCCCCCAGAAGTTATATTTTTTATCAGCTGTTCGCTCAGATTATTAAGTAAATATTAAATAACCAAACTTGTTTGATTGCACTGTTTGGGATTGTGGAAAATTATTTGTCTATATCATATATTGTATATATTTATTTTATTCATATATTTAGTGTAAAAATTGTCTTAACCCTACAGTAAATTGAATTCGTTCAGAACCAGTCAGGTGACAGGTACCGTCATGGGAAAGAACCAGTTCTAGATCTAGAACCAATGTACAGGTTGAGTCGCGAATCGTGCTACAGAAACAAATCCTAACAATTGTTTTCCTTCTGAGTAATCGGCTTATTTTTTTTTTTGATGTGCTAAATTTCAATTAAAAATATAATTGAATTTTTTCAAAAAATACAATTAAAAATTAATTGAATCAATTAAATTAGTAAACATATTTACAATTTAGGTTTTGAGTTTACAACAGAACTTGGAGTTGGCAAGGTGCAAATATACGGCGCTCAAAATGTTTAATTTTTGAGTGCATTATCGAATTTTTGCTGTGAATCTTTCTAAATTAATATAAATATGCATGATATGTTCTTAACAAAGCTTAATATAAACAATCAAATTGTTGTGATCAAGTATTTTACAGAAAGTTGAATTTTACAGCGCCGTTGGGAGGTAATATGTGTGGCGTCTGAGTCCCTAGTCGTCGTCGTCACTTTTCGTACGGGTCTTGTCTTTGATATACAACAATGTTGTTATTTGTAATTCGCTTATTGTTGATTGAAAGATTTATTTTGTGAACTTAAAGAATAATAGTGTTAAATTGTCTTGTTTCATGATTAAAACTGCGTTTTTTGGAATTGTGTTTCATTGGCAAGTGTTTTTGAATACATTTTATTGGAAATGAGTGTTTTGTTTGCAATGAAAAATGTGGCTGTCACCAAACATTTCTTATGAACTTGAAAAGACACAATTTGCCATCTTATGCCACATACCTGCTCTGACCACCTGAAAAAAAAAAAAAAAAAAAAAAAAATTCTTTCGGCGGCGGTCACCTCTCATAGTGACGGCGACACTATCGAGTATATAGCCATGAAAAAGCTTCTCAAAATACCGTTCGGAATCGGTGTAAAACTGTAGGTCCCAATCAGTGAGTGAAAACTGGAAAGCGCACAGCTCAGTGATTGTGAGAAGTTCTCCCCGGTCCCTTCATGGGATGTAATGGGAAACCATTTATTTATTTTATTTTTTTTATGCCACATACAATTGTTTACACGAAAATTGTTTCCAAAAATTTCACGTAAACATAAACTTTAAGACTCACCTTCTTAGACATTTTAAACGTGTAAAACAAGAGTGCCCTAAATTGTATAACAGCAATACATTTCTTCAACAAAGCAGTGAATATGCAGAAGCGATGGAATGCGACAATGGAGTGACTGTTGCTGCGGAAGGAGCAGATAAATTGAATGTTCTCCACAACCACCATATGTACCTATTTTTTTGGATTTAATAAAATCGTTTAAATATTAAATGTTTAGTATATAATAATAGTTAAAGAAAACCGGACATGAGTTCCGATTATGAATCCAAATTCTAAAAAATTAAATTTTTATAGACATAAGTATGTATTACATGTGTATCTGCGAAACCTTGAATACAATCGTTTTAAAAATAGAACATTTTGGTTTTATTAGCGTCGTCGCAGGGGGTGGGGGTTTCATGCGGAAGAAAGCAATACGGTTCAATTCAAAATTTAATCAAAAATCGCGAAAAAAACAATATTTTTTTTAATTAACTTGATTATACACTTAGTCAATATTTTTGAAAAAAATCAATAAATGATTTAATCAAATTTACAAATTGTTTAATTGAAGTTTTTTGTGACAAATTTACAAATACCGTTATTTAACATTATCATTTTCGGTGTAAAATCAATTAAAAAATTAATCAAATAAAAAATTTTTTTAATTGAAATTGATTTTTATTTTTTTCCGTGTAGGCACAAAATTCACAAAGTGAGTACATCCAACTGCGATCACACAGATTGTCCTGTCCGACTTCGATCACAGATTGTTTGGTGTTAAACTCCTCCGAAACGGTTGGACGGATTTGTATGCAATTTTGTGTGCATATCGGGTAGGTCTCAGAATCGGCAAACATCTATTTTTCATACCCCTAAATTATACAGATTTGTCCGACTGCGAAACACAGATTGTTAGACTACGAAAAAAATACACCCTGATGTAGTGGCAGCGAATAGTTGTCTTCTGTGGGTACGGAGCACTCTCAGAGCAAAGGGAATGATGACGTATATAAAAATGAGATAGCAAGAGAGCAACGAAAATTGTATGAACTTGTGTAGCGTATTTACGAACATAACAATTTATGTATTTACATGTGTCTGTTGCTTTGCATTGTCTTCTTTTTTATGGGTATAAAATAAAAATAATGACACTTTCCAGCATGCAAAATGACTCGAAAGCGTATCGAAACTACATCGATATTTCTAAATACTAAATCGATATCGAATTCTATATCATGTCGAAAAATGTATTGATTTCGTACAAACTATGCAAGACGGTATAGAGTATAAATATTGATGATTTACCGACGTCAAATTTAATCGATATATGTAATCAATTTAGACTCGAAATATAAGCGATATCGACAAACCTTCGTCTCGATATCCAGTATAAAAGCTATATAAATTTCGATTGTATACTGATTCTCAATATGTGCTTCTCATACTTTTACTATATAGCTACAATAAAAATTAAATACGAATAAGTTTTTAACCATTTATTGTAACGAATAAAAGCATAGAATTTAAAAGTGTAACAAATTATATAAAGGTTTAAGCAAAGAACTCAAATTAAATTATTACAGAACTAATTTTAACTATGAAATTTAATATCTGTATCTTTTTCCAATTTCTTTTAAATGTTTTTTCACTCCTTGGCGCTGCATTTCGCTACCTGGTAAAGGCATCTTCATCTTCGAATGCAATTTTTCTTTCTCATTCTCTTTTGGACTGTCTGACCTGGTAAAATTTGGAAACATGGCATTTGCAATGTTTTAAGTTTACTTAGACTCCTGAATGGCCTCTATAATTAGCAGCAGAAGATCTAAAATAATAAGTAACTAGTTGCTTTGTCGTAAAACTTATTTTGTATTGGCACTTTCTTACCTTCTTTTCATCTTCAGGCTTGTAAAGTTTGTATTTGAATTTCTTTTTTCATTTGATTTTAATTTTTTAATGTTGCAGAAATCAAAAATATTTATGTTTTTCTGAGGGTTTAGAAGTATATTTTGGAACGAAGTTCCTTATCGCACGTTATGGGATGGGGGCTAAATGAAAAAATTTTAAACAACTTTCGTTTAACTACTTTATTACAACCCATTATTATCAACTATATTGGGTACTTTTGGTTTGGTTTAAAGGGAAATTTTCTAGATGGAGCCTCTTTATTACATATTGTAGTTTTGAACCCAAGAAAAAGTAAATTGAGAAAAGCCACAGTACAAGACTGGGAAATACATGATGTACAACCCTTAGCATGGAATTACATTTGGCAGCACACTTACTATCATAGATAAAGGAAATACTTAGATATCCCACAGGCGTTGTCAAGTACTGCCACTAGGTGCTGTGTTGTCGTTTTGTAACTTTCATTGACGTTTCTCATAACATTCAAAAAAAAAAAAATAAATGGTTTCCCATTACATCCCATGAAGGGACCGGGGAGAACTTCTCACAATCACTGAGTTGTGCGCTTTCCAGGTTTCACTCACTGATTGGGACCTACAGTTTTACACCGATTGCGAACGGTATTTTGAGAAGCTTTTTCATGGCTATATACTCGATAGTGTCGCTGTCACTAAGCGAGGTGACCGTCGTCGAAAGAAATTTTAAGGTGATTGGAGCAGGGATCGAACCCAGGATCTCCTGTACAAGAGGCGCGCACACTACCCATTGCACCACCGACGGTCACTACATTCACTGACGTTTATTCAACAGTGTGGGACATTTTTTCTATACAAAAATAGAATCATTCATTTTCCAGGTTGTGCTATTCAAACAACTAATTTAGTTGTTTTCATTTCGTTGTGTTCCCCACTTTCTAATTCAAAGGCATTTTGGTTATGAGCTGTTTTGGTGTATTTTTATTGTTGGTATTCTTTTGTGTTGACTTGTACAAAACAAAATGCTTGTTGATTTTGCCTACAACACCTACTGCTATCACCTGTTCTAAATACATCTCGCAACGTATATTTTATTTGGGATCAAATGTAGTAATTATTGCTTTCATCTCCATCTTGAAAATATTGGCTTGGTTTGTGTCTGGACTAACATATTACATATGGGGGGTTATTTCTTGTTTCATGGGAAATTCTCTAGCTGGAGCCTGTTTATTACATATTGTAGTTTGAACCGAATAAAAAGTAAATTTAGAAAAGTCAAAGTGAAAGAAAATAACATTTTAACATAATACAATTTTCTTAAATAAGTGCGTTTTCAGATATGTCAAATTTAGTATATGAAATACCATGTGGTGGTAATGATGTTGAACAATGTGAGAAAGTATATGTAGGAACAACAGGGACTAAATTAAAAACGAGAATAGCAGGAAACAGCCATGACCAAAAGTATAGGAATTATAATTCAACAACGAAAACAGCGTTATCAACTCACTGTAGAGATTTCAATCACTATCCAAATTTCGAAAATACATCTATTCTAAACACAGAGAATTATAAAAAACGTAGATATGTATGTTTGAAATGTTACAGATTAATAATGTTCCATTTGGAAAAAGAATAAATTTTAAAGTAGACACAGATAACTTAGCTCAAAATTATAGATGTTTATTAAATAAAAATAAAAAGGTTAGTAATAGGGGAAATTAAAACAAAGGCCGCGAATTTTTGCGGTCTCGCTATTTTATTTTTAACAATTTAGGAAATTTTAGAGTTTATTATCAAGTTTGCAATTTCTTGAAATTTTGCAATGTTAGCGATTTAGTGAGCTGTATTACTCTTTAGAGCTTTGGCAATTTTTAATTAATGTTGGAGATCGTTGTCATAATGGGGTTGGAAAGGTTTTGCGGATTTTCGCGAATTTGGCGGTTTTTAACAAAGTTTTTGCTATTTCTTTTGGTTATAGTGATGATTAGGTAATTTTGTAATTTGTTTAAATTTTGGTAATTTTTCGCTAATTTTCGCAAGTTTTTATCAGTTTTCGCAATTTAATGAGAAAGTAGATACGTATAACGTCACTAAAAATGGTAGAATCTTAATTAATAAAAACAAATAGGTTATAATAGAATAGATTAACACAAATGTCTTAAAATATTTTAAAATTTTGCTCAATTTAATTTTTCTACTTTCTGTAAACATTACTGTATTATAATATGTATAAATAGTATTACTTTTCACAATTTGTCAAAAATTTTCATTTTAATTTGTATTGATGTTTGTTTGTTATAATTAATATAAAAATTTCCTGAAGAAGATTTCCAAAATACTTTATCTTAAAGAAGTACATTTACTTAAAAAAGTAAATGTTCTTACTAAACGTACCTTTTCTTAAAAAAAGTAATTTTTTTAAATAAGTACCGTTTTTAAAGAAGTACATTATCTTGCAACAAATTGCCTTTTCTTATAAAACTATATTTTCTTTAAAGAGACACTTATATGTAAAACAAAATAACTATTCTTGACTGAAGTACCTACTCTTAAAATTGTATCTGTTCTTGAAAAAAGGATAAATTCTAAACAGAATTCCAATTTCTAAAAAAACAATGTTTTGTTCAAAACAAAATACCTTCTCTTAAAAAATACATTTTCTTACAAAAAACTCTTTTCTTAATATTACTTTTCTTAAAATAAAATAATAGCTTTGCTTGAGATAAGTAACATTTTGTAAATACGTAAATTTTCTTACAAAAATAACCTTTTCCTTAAAAGGGTACAACTTCTTTAAAAAGTACCTGTTCTTAAAAAAAGTACTTCTTTCTAATAAACATTCACACTCTTAGGCTTTTTCTTACAGAACGTACTTCTTAATAAAAATTGTACCTTTTCTTAAAAAAAATATTAGCTTTAAATAAAAGAAGTACCTCTCATTAAAGAAATTACATTTTCGGGAAAATATAATACATATTCTTACAAAAAGGACCTAAAAATATACTTTTTCAAAAAAATACATTCAAAAAAAAAATTTTTTTTAAAAAAAGTTGATTATTTTACAAAAGGTATCTTTTCTTAAAGATCCATTTAAATTATAGTATTTTTCAACAGGCGTCTTCTTAGGCGTGTTGGAACTAAGTAGTACATGATATATAGCGAAATGAACTTCCTTCCAACAGGGTGTCCCCTGACACCTCATGTAATTTCTAGTCGGTCTGGTTTTTTAAACTTACAATTATTTAAATTTATTCAAGCTCCAGACCTTTTTAATATAATGCCTATTTATTAGGTTTACATTATTTTCAAAAAAGTCGAGCACCAAAGGTGTTCCAATGTTACCAGGCCTGTTATATAGCTATTTCGGATCTTACCAAAACCTTCATCAGCAGTCGTTTTTCGTATTCTTAAAATTAACACTTTTTAAATCAGCAACATTTACGAGAGTATTTGTATTTAATAACAAACAAATAACACCGTACGACAATTTAAAAAAAATGTCCTTGACAAATTAAAGCCTTAAAAATCCTTTGAAAATCTCTAACAATTTATTCGAATAAAATATATGTTAATAGCCTGTATATAGTGTAATACTCCCCAAAATTTCAACATTCTAGCTTTATTAGTTAATTTTCAATAAAAGTTTACATAAAACTCTCCCAGCAAAAAAAGTACTTTATTATATGCAACAGAGTATAATTTTTTCAAAGGAGTTACACTTGAACTAGATGATATAAGAGTGAAACTATTAGCTAATCGGACTAAAATGGCATTTTCAGTTTTTCATTTCGTCATCCTGTTGCCCCTTAAAAGGACTACAAATCTTCAAAGGATAACATTAAAAACAAAATTTAAATATTTGTTCTCACTCTCCAATAAATACATTGTTGAAAAATTCAGAGGCTCAAATTTTCGCTTATTCGTAAAACAACAAAGTGATTAAAAGCGAGTAAACGTGAGTATGGAGTGCCCAAATCGGAACAATTTTGTATTCTACGTGTTTTCTTTATGCCACTTGTTCCATCATCTAAAATAATCTTCCCTCCACTTCGGGCACTTGACTCTCAAAGTGCAGCTATGACGCATCTGAAGACAGTTTTTCGAAAACTTAGTGATGCCAAGATTGAGTCTGGTATGTATTGGTTTATTGATTCTTGATGTTGAAAGGTTTATTAATTAGAAAAGGAAGCTTAGAATGGTTTGGATGCTGTAATCAATAAGTTTTTGGGCAGCACCAAATCTGAAAACTACAAAAGTATAGTTCAGAACCTTGTCGAATGTTTTGGAAAATTGGGAGTTAATATGTCCCTGAAAATGCATTTTCTGGACAGACATCTGGACTTTTTCCCTGAAAATTTAGGAGATTTTAGTGATGAACACGATGAAAGATTTTATCAAGATCCCGCCGTTATGGGGAACCAATTCCGGGGAAAAAATTCAGCCCACGTGTTGGCAGATCACTGTTGGTCAATTTGTCGTGACACTGCTGGTATATACAAACGACAAAGCAAATGCCTACACTTTCCTTAAGTACCACTCATTTTAAATATCTATGAATAATGTTATCCTTGAAGTTTTATACTCCCTTTAAGGGGCACCAGGATGACGAAATAAAAAACTGAAAATGCCATTTTAGTCCGATTAGCATATAGTTTTACTCTTATATCATCTAGTTCAAGTGTAACTCCTTAAAAAAAAATTACACTCTGTTCCATATAATAAAGTAATTTTTTTGCTGGAAGAGTTTTATGTAAACTTTTATTAAAAATTAACTAATAAAGCTAGAAAGTTGAAATTTTGGAGAGTATTACACAATATACAGACTATTAACATATATTTTTTCCGAATAAATTGTTAGAGATTTTCAAAGGATTTTAAAGGACTTAATTGTTCAAGGACATTTCTTAAGTCTCTTTATCCTGGGACGGTATAAATAAAATAATAATAAAAATAACCATAATTCTCTTCTTTAAGCTGACACGTATATCGGCATCGTAGAATGCGTAGAAGTATTTAACTTTTTTTTTTGAAAAATTTTGTCCCTTGAAAATTTGCAGTCGTTTTAGGGGGCAACACGATGAGAAAATGAAAAATTGAAAACGCCAATTAACTCCATGTTACCTATAGTTTCAGATGTATATCATCCGGTTCAAGTGTAACATGGACTGTCGGACGGTGTAATAAATAATTCTCAAATTATCACAAATTGCGTTTTTAATTTATAGAAAAAGAAAAATCGGTTGGAACAATTTCATTTTTTTTGTAGTTGTTTCATACATTTTATTTATAAAAAAATTATAAATATTTAAAAAGTAATTTGAAAATTCATTCAAATCCTATTGTACGTATTAAGTTAATGAATAATTCAGGCAAAAAAGGAAGAAGAAAGAAAAAACATGAAAAGAAAACACAAAGAAACGATAAACTGAAGGAATCTGTATATTTGTTGTTGATAAGTTGATGCAGCACATTTTCGTAAGTGAACTGAGGAGTGGTGATTGGGTGGATGAACGAGGGATGTGTGCTTAGGTGAATATGACTAAAATTCTGTTGCTTTCACTTCTCTGTCGACGTTTCTTAAGCTCTTCCATATCCTCTTCCCTACCACTCTATTCTGCCTCCAAACGTGGACGCTTTTTACAACTATTACCGGGTCCATTGTTCGAACTTGAGCCTTCATTGGCATGATCACGTTTTTTAGGTAAGATTTTCTTGTCCCACTGTTGTGTTAGATAGCGCAGCAGTACAGATCGCTTGTCCAGCACTATGTGCTGCTCCGAGAGGTAGTGTGCAGTGGGCAGATAAACGGAGGGTAGTTTCAGTGATATTCTCATCGCATGTTCAGTATTAAATTGTGAAAAGTTATCCGCATTCTGACAGGGCAGGCCTTTAATGAAATCTGTGACCGACATTTTGATGGAATCTCGGTTTCACTGCTGCTTGAAACTTTCCTGCTATAGCGGATGTGTTTCACACTTAAATGCTTTATTAATGGTTAAATCGACAAATGTCGGATGACGAGCAGCAGCTGCTTCCCTGAGCGTCCGCTGCTTTTTAACAATCAAAGTTGTTAGCGACAAACTCAAATAAATTTTGATTCGGTTGTGACATCCTCTAATATGGTTGTTACAACCTTAATGAGGTTGTGGATAACCTCGAGCGAGGTGGTGATAACCTCGATTTAAGTTGTGAAAACCTCGAATGACGTTGTGGTCACCTCGACTTAGGTTGTGGCACCCTCTAAATTCGGTTACGGCTAACCCGGTTATGTCAACGGTTTTTTTCTGTGCGTGTGCTATTTCGTAAATGCACAATATATTTATTCGCTGCAGAGGCGAGAATTCCATTGAGCAACTGTAATTATATCTCGTGTAATACATTTAATTGCAGCATCGACAAAATCGTGGGAGGTACGAAACTTTCCATTCCCATAGTATAAACATACTACTGAATATATTTCAGCCCTGTAAACAAGGGGGTTTCGTTCAGTATGTTGCAAGGTCAGACCAGTGAAATGATTCAAAATGTATAATACAATACTCCGTAGTGGGAGTTTTTACAAACGAACACAAAGTTTAAATATACATTTAGAATTTGCAAAACGCTTTGCCTTGACTACCACCAAACCTGCTAGAAATTTCTAGATAACTTATTAAGACAAATAGAAAGGTAAACACTTCATTCTACTGTTTCTAAAATGGCCTTGGAAAGAGAAGAGTACACATTTAGCAACTGCGTTTAAATTAAATATTTAAACACATGGGTAGATTCAATGAAGCCACAATGTGATATTGGTATCCAGTTTCATTAAAAGATGACGATTCTATTGCGTTTAACTCATAGTGCTAAGAAAAGTCCAATGGAAATGTCGTTTAACTACTGGATCGTTGTGTTGTGCCTAGTGGCATCATCAATCACCTCTATCGACAGTGCCTCACTTGAAGAAGCCACTAATCGCATTGTTGGTGGTGGCCCAATATCAATCGCTAGTGCTCCCTATACGGTGCAATTCAGACATTTGGCTAATAATTATATAGCATGTACTGGAACCTTAGTGGCACCTCTATATGTGGTCACAGCAGCGCATTGTTTTGATACTGTGAAATTTAAGGATATAGTTGTGGTTGGAGGTGTTAGTACTCTGATGGAACCCGCTGTAGAGTATAGAGTTGTCGATATGAGAATACATCCCGAATATGATCGCAAAACAACAGCTTCCGACGTGGCAGTTCTTAAATTGAATAGGCCGATGCAGGGCAATAATATTACTCCAATTCCACTATGTACACGTCAATTGAATTCCGCGGATTATTTGCAAGTTTCGGGTTGGGGTCTAACAACCAATAAAGGACAAATGTCACAACAACTGAGGTCCGTTCGATTGCCCATAATACATCAGTCTAAGTGTGAAGGTCTATATGGTAGAAGTGTGAAAAATTCTATGTGTGCTTTTGTACCGAACTGGCAGAGCGCATGCAATGGAGATTCCGGTGGACCTGCTGTTAATCGCGGTGAATTGTGCGGCGTTGTATCCTTTGGCAGAGACTGTGGCAGCAACAAGGATGCTAGTGTATTTACTGATGTTTATAAAGTGCTTTCATTTATTATTGGTTTTGTGTATCAATAAATGTCTAGTAATTTGATGGCACACAGGAATACTTAATGTGAAAATTTAATTTGATTTAATTTAATTTGATTAATGGGAATCAAAAAATAACCTTAAATGTGGTAGAAGTTACCGCATGTAGCGTGAAGTGGTTTAAACGTAACTGTAGCGCAACAAGTAGTTCTCAAAAATTATACGTATTTCCTTCATATTGTGTTCACTATCATCTTAATTTATAAAGGGTGTCGCCAAATTCACGGAAAATGTAATGGTAATTGTTCTCGGGCTATATGACATGTGTTGCCGTATTGTGGGATATCACATGTTCACATGATGTACAGTGGCGAGCAGATGTGGATACATCATAGTCACATTTCACTTTGTTCAGTTGTAAACCCCGTAAAAATACAACAATTTCTACCAAGTTTTTTATTTTTATTCTTTATTAATTCTGAATCAGTGAGTGAAAACTGGAAAGCGCACAACTCAGTGATTGTGAGAAGTTCTCCCCGGTCCCTTCATGGGATGTAATGGGAAACCATTTATTTATTTTTTATTAATTCTGGATATAACATAACTGCATTCTCCAATATTTAATGAAAAAAATAACATTTGGAACTTAAACCGGAAAAACCAATGTATCCACTTATGCTGATTCGAAAATTAAATGTTTTTAATCACGTTGTTTAGTATTTCGTCCAACAGCTTTTGGCTTTAATGACACTTTATTCGTTTGGCCATTCTTTTATCTAGTTTCTCGATGTGTTCCTTTAGAATATTGACCCACTCCGCATGTACCCGACACTATTGTCCGCTCTAGTTCTGTGGTGCATTTTCGTTTGTAGCCAGTCAACACAGCCCATAAATTTGCGATCGGGTTAAGATCCGAACTTTGAGCTGGCCACTGCAATGTGTAAAATTTTGGACTAGGGAGCTATTGCTTGAGAATTTTGTCCATATGATTAGGATCTCCATCCTGCTGAAATATAACTTCATCCGCGGAATACGCGTTTTTGTCCAAAAATTAAGCTCCAAAATTCGAAGATTTTTACCAATGGACCGATATGCCACCAAGTAAAACAATCCCACACCATCAAGTTATCTCCACCATGCTTCATTGTTTCTTTGACTTGGTGCTTCTTCAACGTTTCATATGGGCGGTGCCTGAAATATTGCTTACCATCCGACTGAAAGCGATTGATTTTGGTCTGGATCAACTATACTACCCTCTTACGGTCGTCGACGCTCCAATTTTTATGCTCTTTGGACAACGTGAGACCCGCCGATACATTTTTCGGGGATATTGCTGGTTTCTTCCGTTTTTCTGCCGTTATCAGCCCATTCGCCGAAGCGTTCTACGTGCTTTCCACCCACTAACGGGTTTGTTTGTGGCTGTTGCAGCTTCTTTAGGTGTTGTCACATGCTTGGTCGGTATTACCCGCTCCGAAGCTCGAACATCTCTATTGGTAAGCAATCTTGGTCGCGATTTCCTGGCTTCTGGCGGCTCTACATTAGGTCTTGTTCTAACTTGCAGCACTGTTCGATGGCAAACACCCACTTCTTTAGTTTAATTTTGTCATGAAGTGAATATTTTTGCGAAAGATTTAGTATCCAGCTAATGAAACTATCAACGGTGGCACAAAAAGTATTTACTATGTTGAACTTCACAATAATTCAAATAACGGTAAATATTGCGTTTGCTTTTGACCCATGTGCCAGTGTTACCAGACACCAAAAACCAAAACGGGCATAAGTGGGTACATTGGATTTTACGGCATAAGCTCAAAATATTATTCGTTGCATTAATCTAGTTATGTTTTCGATTTTTAGGATTAATAAAAATATTAACACAGAAGTATGACAGGAATTGTTGGGGTTTTATGGCTATTACGGCAATTCAAAGTCAAATGTGATTAGAATGTATCCGCATCTGCTCGCCACTGTATGTAGGAACAACAAAACTATAAGTAGATTATCATGTCGCGGTCGAGCATCATTAACTCTTGTTGCCCGACCAGCCCAATAATCACGCTAAAGCCCGGTATTTAGGTTTTATGAAATTTTCGTTGTCCTAAGAGTACGTGTATAAAAAATAACGAAAAAGGGGCTGAATTTCGTGATTACTACTTACAAATATAAAAATACCCATATCTTGGAAACGGTGCGCCTAATCGCAAAAGGACTGAATTTCGTGATCACTACTTCAAAATATAAAAATGCCCATATCTTTTAAACGGTGCGTCTAATCGAAAAAAGGGCTGAATTTCGTGATCACTACTTCAAAATATAAAAATTCCCATATCTTCTAAACGATGCGTCTAATCGCAAATAGGGCTGAATTTCGTGTCTTCTAAATGGACCGTCTTGTCGCAAAAGGGGCTGAATTTCGTGATCACTACTTAAATATATAAAATGCCCATATATTCTAAATGGTGCGTCTAATCGCAAAAAGAGCTGAACTTCGTGATCACTACTTAAAAACTAAAAATGCCCATATCTTTTAAACGGTGCGTCTAATCGCAAACAGGGCTGAATTTCGTGATCACTACTTACAAATATAAAAATGCCCATATCTTCTAAACGATGCGTTTAATCGCAAATAGGTCTGAACTTCGTGATCACTACTTAAAAAAATTAAATAACCATATCTTCTAAACGGTGCGTCTAATCGCAAAAAGGGCTGAATGTTGTGATCACTACTTAAAAATGTAAAAATCCCCATGTCTTCTAAATGAACCGTCTTGTCGCAAAAAGGGCTGAATTTCGTGATCACTACTTAAAAATATAAAAATGCCCATATATTCTAAATGGTGCGTCTTACTTAAAAATTAAAAATGTCCATATCTTTTAAACGGGGCGTCTAATCGCAAACAGGGCTGAACTTCGTGATCACTACTTCAAAACTAAAAATGCCCATATCTTTTAAACGGTGCGTCTAATCGCAAACAGGGCTGAACTTCGTGATCACTACTTCAAAACTAAAAATGCCCATATCTTTTAAACGGTGCGTCTAATCGCAAACAGGTCTGAATTTCGTGATCACTACTTACAAATATAAAAATGCCCATATCTTCTAAACGATGCGTTTAATCGCAAAAAGGGCTGAACTTCGTGATCACTACTTAAAAACTAAAAATGGCCATATCTTTTAAACGGTGCGTCTAATCGCAAAAAGGGGTGAAGTTCGTGATCACTACTTAAAATATAAAAATTCCCATATCTTCTAAACGGTGCGTCTAATCGCAAAAAGGGCTGAATTTCGTGATCACTACTTAAAAATACAAAAATGCCCACGGTGCGTCTAATCGCAAACAGGGCTGAATTTCGTGATCACTACTTACAAATATAAAAATGCCCATATCTTCTAAACGATGCGTTTATTCGCAAATAGGTCTGAACTTCGTGATCACTACTTAAAAACATTAAATAACCATATCTTCTAAACAGTGCGTCTAATCGCAAAAAGGGCTGAATTTCGTGATCACTACTTAAAAATATAAAAATGACCACATCTATTAAACGGTGCGGTGCGTCTTATCACAAATAGGGCTGAATTTCGTGATCACTACTTAAAAATATAAAAATCCCCATATCTTTTAAACGGTGCGTCTAATCCTAAAACGGGCTGAATTTCGTGATTACTACGTAAAATATAAAAATGCCCATATCTTCTAATGGTCCGGCTAATCGCAAAAAGGGCTGAATTTCGTGATCACTACTTAAAAATATAAAAATGACCACATCTATTAAACGGTGCGTCTTATCACAAATAGGGCTGAATTTCGTGATCACTACTTAAAAATATAAAAATCCCCATATCTTTTAAACGGTGCGTCTAATCCTAAAAAGGGCTGAATTTCGTGATTACTACGTAAAATATAAAAATGCCCATATCTTTTAAACTGAGAGTCTAATCGCAAAAAGGGCTAAATTTCGTGATTACAGCTTAAAAATATAAAAATCCCCATATCTTCTAAATCATAGGTGTCCAAACTTTTTACTGCGAGGGCCAGTTTGGTATTTAAATTCATTAGCGGGGGCCAAGCATTGTAAATATGTGAATTAAAAAACCTTATTACAAGTAAAGCAGCATTGAATTTTATTTTTTATAGTAAATTACAGATATAACAATACTAAACAAACATGTCTAAATTATATTATTATAAAATTATTTCATGCAATTTTTAATGGAACTGGGTTTTTTCCTGGAGAATTTCTTCAAAGTTGGGATTCAAATCGGAAACACCAATTATTAGCAATGATTGCAAATGATCATCCGATAAATTTGCCCTATATTTAGATTTCAGATACTTCATCCTGGAAAAAGTTTGTTCGCACATATAGGTAGTCAATCGCTTTAAATTTGGAAACTCTTTTGCATCCAAAAATTTGTAAAAATCGATCAAGTTTCGTTCCTTGTATTTGTTCTTGATTTGATCGCTAGCTTGAAGATCAATTATTTCCATTTGAAACTGACTTGAAACGTCGCCAACGTTGCAGTCATATGGATTTTGAAACAGCCGAATTTCCCTTGAATTTATGTCAAGATCAGAAAAACGCTTTTGAAATTCTAGTTTTAAATCCGCGATTACTTTTACTGCAAATATGGTGGGAAATCTTTCGTCAGTTTCTGTATTAAATTTTTCACAGCACGAAGAACTGCAATAACACTTTTCCACAGCTAAGCCATCGAACTGCTGTATAATACGACAAGTCAACAGACTCAGATTCAATTTCTTCGAGGAAAGATCGAAATTGGCGATGATTGAGTGCACGTGATCGAATAAAGTTTACGACAGAAACAACTGGTTTCAAAACGCAGCTCATGTCGACATGTTTTACACATATGGATTGTTGGTGGATGATACAGTGCAGAAAAATTGGTACTGTTGCTCCTGCGCTTTCAGAAGCTTTTCTTATTAGCCCAACCACCCCAATATTTGCACCAGACATGTTTCTTCCTCCGTCAATTGTCACAGCTTGGAATCGATTCCAGTCCAAGTTATATTTGGTCAACGTCTGTTGTAGTTCCTTAAAAATATCTGCTCCAGTTGTAGTGCCATGCATGCTGTTAACCGATGCTAATTCTTGGGTGATATTAAGATCGTCGTCAACTCCACGAACAAATACTAAAAGTTGTGAGGTGTCACTAATATCGGTCGATTCATCCATCGCGAAAGAATAGTGAGTGAAACACTGTGCTTTCCCAGAAATCTGGTGGAGTATATTATTGCCAATATCGTCAATTCGTCGAGCAACAGTATTGCGGGAAAGACTTATCGATTTAAAAAGTTTCACCTTTTCCGGACATAATACCCCAACAGCTTCCATCATACACTCTTTAACGATGTTTCCATCCATAAAGGGTTGTTGTGGACAATCTCGTAGCTTAGCAGGCAGTGCAGTTGAGTGGGGTCTACCGCTCCGCTGGTGGTAAGCAACAACAACAATAGCAACAAGTGATCTGGGCACGATAGAATTGTTATCATAAAAAGAACATAAGAGAAACAAAAACAACAACAAAAATACTTGTGTGTGTAGCAAGCGGTTACTGAGGAGATCGTGCAGTGGCCGAATGCGGGCTGTATACTCGGCAAACCTACACGAAGCGACGTGCAAATTTTTTCTTGAAATACCCTCAGCAAAGATGTTTTTGTCTTTCTCTTTTCATTTTGCGGTCGTGCCAGAGAGTGGGAGACAGCGATAGCCAAGCTGAGAGAGAAAATGAGTAAGTGACGGACGCTGATGTTGATGGTTTGCTGCTTGTGTACGTTGTTGAAGTTTGTAAGTTTGAAGAATTTATATTTTACGAAATTTTTCAAAATCCTTGGCGGGCGGATAAAATCGCCTGCCGGGCCGGGTTTGGCCCGCGGGCCGTAGTTTGGACACCTCTGTTCTAAATGGTGCGTCTAATCGCAAAAAGGTCCGAATTTCGTGATCACTACTTAGAAATATAAAAATGCCCATATCTTTTAAACGGTGCGTCTAATTGAAAAAGGGTTGAATTTCGTGATCACTACTTAGAAATAAAAAAAACTTAAGTAGTGACTTAAAAATATAAAAATGCCCATATCTTTTAAACGATGCGTCTAATCGCAAAGACGGCTGAATTTCGTGATCACTTCTTAAAACTATAAAAAGGACTATATCCTATTCCTCTTCCATTGTGAATTTAATTTGTCTTACGCATTAAGTGCGTTATCCACTTTATTCCTCTCTATGACAACAAATAAGTCTTCAACATACTTTGTCAAGATTTTGGGCTTCACTTCCAACCTCGACAAAGTTTCGTCAAGTAGCTCCTCCATTATTATGTCAGCTATCACTGATGAAATTGGAGATCCCATAGGCATAACTTTTCTTTGCTCATTTTTTAAAGCGTAATTAAAATGTAAATTTTGCACGTTCACCCTTTGGTTTCCCATTACATCCCATGAGGGTATAGGCTGACACAATTTTTACTCCGGTTCCAAATCGCATTTTGACAAGCGTTCTTTAGCCTCGATAGCCGATCTCAAAATTCAAAAAGACTTAAAAATAAACGATGTTTTCAAAACGCATAGATTTCCATTTGGTTAGAAAAACCTAAATCATTAATTAACTGATTTCTACACCTCGGCATAATCGAAACCGGTTTCGCCAAAATCGGAATATCCACGAATACCGCAATGCTTCCTAGTGGGAGGTTGTACAAACGTTCAAAAAGTTTGAATACTTATTTAGAATTTCGAAAACGCAGTACCTTGACAACCACCAAACGTGCTAGAAATTCTTAAGACAAATAGAAACGTACCCATTTAATTGCATTGCTTCTAAAATGGTCTTGGGAAGAGAAGAGTAAACATTTAACAACTGCGTTTAAATTAAATATTTAAACAAATGGATATATTCTTTGAAGTCACTATATGATATTGGTATAGACTTCCATTAAAAGTTGGGGATTCTACTGCGTTTAAATCAAAGCGATAAGAAAAGTCCAATGGAAATGCCGTTTAACTATTGGATCGTTGTGTTGTGTCTAGTGGCATCATCATTCACCTCAATCGACAGTGCCTCACTTAAGGAGCCACTAATCGTGTTGTTGGTGGTGTGATAATACCAATCGCTAGTGTTCCCTATACGGTGCAATTCAGATATTTGACAAATAAATATATAGCATCGCATATCCGCGCATTGTTTTAATACTGTGAAATTTAAGGACATAGTTGTAGTTGAAGGTGTCAATACTCTGATGATTGTTGGTATAAAGTTGTCTATATGAAAATGCATCCCAATTTTAATTCTACGACACTAAATACCAACGTCGCTGTTCTTAAATTGGAAAAGCCCATACAGGTTTAGAACATAACTCCAATACCTCTATGTATGCGAAAATTGAATTCCTCGGATTATTTGCAAGTTTCGGGTTGGGGTCTAACAACCGATAAAGGACAAATGTCGCATCAACTGAGGTCCGTCCGATTGCCCATAATACAACAATCTAAGTGCGAAGGTCTATATGGTGCGACTGTGAAGAATTCTAGGTGTGCCGCGTCATAACGCCCATGGGCGTTATGTCACATAAAGCCCATGACCGGTGTGACATAAAGCCCATGGGCGTTATGACTATTCTAGGTGCGACATAACGTCTACAACTTTGTAAATATGGTCTACATGTAAAAGGCCATAAAGTCCGTGGACGTTATGTCACACCTCAGATGGACATAAAGTCCATGACTGGTGTGACACAAAGCCGGGCTTTATGTCTATTTTAGGGCTTTATGTCCATTTTAGGTGTGACATAACGTCCATGGGTGCTATGTCCATGGGCGTTATGACGCGTCACCTTTTGCACCCACCACGAAGAGCGCATGCAACGGAGATTCCGGTGGACCTGGTTTTAATCGCGGTGAATTGTGCGGCGTTGTATCTTTTGGCACAGACTGTGGCAGCAGCACGGATGCTAGTGTATTTACTGATGTTTATAAAGTGCGTGTGGCCGTCGGTGGTGCAATGGTTAGTGTGCGCGCCTCTTGTACATGAGATCCTGGGTTCGAACACTGATCTGACCAACTTAAAATTTTTTTCGGCAGCGGTCACCTCGCATAGTGACGGCGACACTATCAAGGGTCTAGCCATGAAAAAGCTTCTCAAATTACCGTTCGGAATCGGTGTAAAACTGTAGGTCCCAATCAGTGAGTGAAACTGGAAAGCGCACAGCTCAATGATTGTGAGAAGCTCTGCCCTGTCCCTTCATGGGGTGTAATGGGAAACCATTTATTTTTATTTATAAAGTGCGTCGATTTATTAAAACTTTTATGGGACTTTAGAAATTGTCAACTAACAAAAGAAAAAATGGAATGAAAATAACAGATTTAATTCAACATCATAGTTTTATATTTCAATAAATTTCTAGTGATTTCAATGACACAAAGAAAAGCATAATGTGAAAATTTAATTTGATTTAAAATGAGATTGATAAAATATACAGATATTAGCTAGAAGTTACAGCATGTAGAGTGGAGTGGTGTAAACGTAACTGTAGCGCAACAGTTACTCCTCAAAAATTTTGCAAATTTCCTCATATTGACGTCGTCTATTGACGATGTCTCAAAATTCGCGCAAGATTGACATGTGGCACCATCGTGTTGACACCACATATTGTTGGCATCAACATCACACAATGTAGGAACCACAAAACTAGTATGCTTCGCTGAATGCGCTGAAAATCTTTGGCGACGAAGCTCATTTTCACCTCGCGGGATACGTTAACAAATAAAAGTGTTGCATTTGGGGCTTGGAAAACCCACATGTCATCGAGGAGAAACAAGGAGCGACTATTTTGTGCGGTTTTTGACATGCCGGCATCGTTGGTCAATTTTTCTTCAATAATGACCAAGGAGCCGCCGTTACCGTCTATGGCGAGAGATACCGTGCCATACTCAGCGATTGTTTGTTCTCGAAAGTTGAGGAGGATAAAGTGGACGATGTATGGTTTCAACGGGATTGCGCTATGTGCCACACAGCCAACGTTACAATCGATATTTTGTGCACTGTGATCGAAAACAGTATAATCAGCTGAAACTCGGCAGTCCATTGGCAGCTGCGATTTGAACCCGATGTAATATTTTCCCTGGAGCGCTATGAATGATAATTGTTACGTAAACAATCCCGAGTCAATTGAGGCCTGAACAACGAAATAGACGTCCAAGCAATCGAAAATGTACTGAAAATTGGGTTGACCGACTGAGGTACTGTAAAGCAAGGAGTGGAAGCCATTTGAACGGTAGTGCTTGGGTGTCCAAACATTGAGGTATCATTTCGATTTTGGTGTAATTTTTTTCTAACTTGAATTATATTCTAAAATTTTATTTTAAGATTCTAAATACATTCCGGTTAGTTAATATGGAACGTTACACAAAGGAACAACGTGTTTTTGTTATTAAAACATTTTTTGAAAATGGCAAAAGATTTCAAGATGTAATAAGGAAATTTATAACAAAATAATCTTCAGCGACAAAGCCCATTTCCAGCTTAATGACTACGTTAACAAACAGAATTGCCGCATTTGTGGTGAAGAGGAGTTTTCTTAGAGCAACCATTACATCCACAAAAAGTAACCGTTTGGTGTAGTGACCGAATCATCGGACCATATTTTTTTGAAAACAAAGATGGAAATGCGATTACGGTCAATGGAAATCGCTACAGGGAGATGATTCGAAGCTTTCTGTGGCGGAAAGTTGAAGATTTAAAGGTAAAGAATATGTGGTTTCAACAAGATGATGCCACTTGCCAACAGAAACAATGGATATTTTGAAAGAAAAATTCGAAAATCGCATTATCTCCCGTAGAGGAGGAGTGAATTGACCATCAAGATCGTGCGAATTGACACCTTTGGACTTTTTTTGTGGGGTGTTTTGAAATCGAATGTGCACAGTAGGGTATACTGAAAACTTATTTTTTAAGGGGGAGTCTCAAACGACCCGTATTCAGGAGGTGATTACGGAAACGCCAATCTTTTTTTATATGAGGATACAATTAGCCCCTACCGGTGTAATGGAATATTTATGTAAAATACGGCAAAATGAGGAAGACCAAATGCATGATAAAGATTTCAAAATGACGTCTTGAAAACAAATTTTGTCTCAAAAGTATGAAAATATTTTTTATGACGTGCCGTTGAGCCCCATTTTGTTCAAAAATTTTTTTTTGAAAATGTACTAGGAATCGAAACTTCAACGGCCGGTAAGGGACTATAAGTATCCCCGTAGGGGACTATAAGTACCCCCGTATAAAAAAAAGATTGACGTTCCCGTAATCACATCTTTAATGCGCGTCTTTTGAGACCCACCACAATTGAAATTCCAAAAAAGCTTTTTTCAGTACACCCTAGTGTACAGCAATAATCCCACGTCTGTTTAAGAGCTTAAAAACAACATTATCGAGCAGATATCGACCATTCGCAGCAGTTTATTGAAAAGCGAGATTGAGAATTTTGGTAAAAGATTGCGAACAAATTACATGAGGTGTCAGGGGCCACCCGGCTGGAACGAAGTTCCTTTCGTATATATTATGCATTAATTAGTTCTAACCCGCCTGAGGTGCCTGTTGAAAAATACTGTAATTTAAATGGATCTTTAAGAAAAGATACTTTTCGTAAAATGATAAACTTTTTTTAAGGAAGTTGTTATTTATTGAATGTATTTTTTTTTAAAAAAAAGTATATTTTTATGTCCCTTTTGAAGAATGTGTATTATATTTTCCCGAAAAGGTCCTTTCTTTAATGAGAGGTACTTCTTTTATTAAAAGCTAATGTTTTTTTAGGAAAGCTACCATTTTTAATAAGAAGTACTTTCTATACGAAAAAGCCTAAGAGTGTGAATTTTTTTTACAAAAAATACTTTTTTAAGAACAGGTACTTTTTAAAAACCTGGTACTCTTTTTAGGATAAGGTTATTTTTTAAGAAAATTTACTTATTTTCAGGAAGGCTACTTATCTCAAGAAAACAAAACAAAAGATGGTACTTTATTTTTAAGAAATGGAATTTTTATAAGAAAATGTATTTTTTTAAGAGAAGGTATTTTTTTAAGTAAAAACATTTTTTTACGAAAGAACATGTACAATTTTAAGAGTAGGTACTGATCTCAAGAAGTTATTTTGTTTTACAAAAAGGTACCCTTTAAAGAAATGGCAGTTCTTTAAGAAAAGGCAGTTTGTTGTAAGATAATGTACTTTTTTAAGAAAAGGTATTTATTTAAAAAAATTACGTTTGTTAAGAAAATCTACTTCTTGTAGAAAATTTACTTTTTTAAGAAAGGTACTTCTTTAAGGTAAGATATTTTTTTAAGAAAATGTATTCTGTTTAAGAATATGAATACGTATTTTTTTTGAGAAAATTTAGTTTTTTTTAAGAGAACGCACTTATTTAAGATAATGATATTTGTTAAACATCTTTCACTTTGGCTTTTCTAAATTAACTTTTTATTCGGTTTAAAACTACAATATGTAATAAATAGGCTCCACCTAGAAAATTTCCCATTAAACAAGAAATATCCCCCCATATGTTAGTCTAGACACAAACCAAACCAAAAATACGAGTGTAACAGTAAGTGTGCTGCGAAATGTAATTCCATGCTCAGGGTTGTATTTCATGGATTTGCCAGTCTTGCTCTTTGGCTTTTCTAAATTTAATTTTTATTGGGTACACAACTACAATATGTAATACACAGGCTCCACCTAGAAAGTTCCCTTTAAACCAAACCAAACCAATAGTACTCAATATAGTTGATAATAATGGGTTGTAATAAAGTAGTTAAAAAAAGTTGTTTAATATTTTTTCATTTAGCCAACATCCCGCAACGTGCGATAAGGAACATCGTTCCAAAATCTTGTTTTTATTAAAATTAGAATGATTCCTCAATTTTAGACACCCTACAAATATTAATTTTGGTGCTTACCACTAAAATCGTAACTTTGAGAAAATGTCTATTAGTGTCTATTATGATATTGATTGTTGACCTTTTATATTATCTCTGTTTAATTAGTTTGGCTTGAGGTCATAAAATGAAAATACCAGCCAGCGGGTTCGATGTTTTTTTGCAAGATTTTACCAATATTTCGATAGCATCGCAAATCATTTTCGGGGTTCTATATACAAAAATATTTAACATTAATAATCTATTGATCACAAAACGTTTGCCAATAATTATATGTATTATAAATCACAAAAAAGAAATTACTCGAAATCAGTGTGCAAGCTTTCATCAACTATTGTTTGTTTCTCTGTGTTTGCTTATTGAGTGTCTATATATTTGAGTGCATCGTCAGTGTCGGTCTTGTAATTGAGTCTTTTCTCTGAGGGAACGTTAATTATGTGCAACATTTCGAGAATGAGTCGTCGTGAGTAATGTGTCGCCTCGGCTAAAATGTCAACGTCGTTAAAGTTAGGATTATGACCCGTCACAGGCCGCTAATACCGTTTTCTGTTCCATAGGTTTGAGCCGCCACAGGCCGCTAATACCGTTTTCTGTTCCATAGGTTTATAGGTGGACTTTAAATCTGATTTGGGGCAAGACAATCTTATCTTCAATTTCGTCATCGTGGTGACATCGTATACCTTTTGGCATACGTCAGTCTTATCGCCATTGCATTTTATTTGATATACAATATTAGACGTATCCATTTCCGTCACGTTGGACTTTGTCCGGCTGAATAATCTGTGTTATTTCAACGCCAACTCATATGACCCTTTGTCATAGATATCAGAATGCTTCAGTCTCTCGGAATAACGTCAGGGATTTGTAAATTTTCGGTGGGGTTTCGTCGGGTTGATCTTGTCCGCGTTCCATAAATTGTCCTGTGTGACCATTCTGATCCAGTAGACCATTTACTGTTCTGGCCGGGAAAACATTTTTGCGAAGAATTTCGCTTATTCTCCTTTTATTCTCCCCATGAAACTTCTTGTCGCTGATCTTCAGAACTCTATTCACGAAATTTGTCGCCGTATGGATAATAATTCTTCTAGGGTGCTTAGAATTGAAGTTAATTAGTCTTCTGGACTCTGTAGTCTTCTGGTACCAATCTAGTTTGAGCAGCTTGCGTTGTCGAATTACGACGGAGTCCAGAAATGGAAATCTTTTGCCTTTTACTCTTCCATCGTGAATTTTATTTGTCGGTTGTATGTGCTAAGAGTCTTAAGTGCGTTATCCACTTTATTCCTCATTATCACAACAAATAAGTCTTCAACATACTTTGTCAAGATTTTGGTCTTCACTTCCAACCTCGTCAAAGTGTCGTCAAGTAGGTCCTCGATTATTATGTCAGCTATCACTGGAGAACCTGGTGATCCCATAGGCACACCTTTTCTTTGCTCATTTTTTAAAGCGAAATTAAATTGTACATTTTGGTTTTCAAATTGGTTTCCCATTACATTCCACGAAGGTATAGGCTTACACAATCTGATTTGATCCTGCAGGTTTACACCGGTTCCGAATGGTATTTTGATAAACTGTTTCATGGCTTTGTACACGATAGTCGATCTCAAAATTCAAACCGACTGTATTAAAAATAAACGATGTTTACAAAACGATGTTACAAACGATGTTTACAAAACACATTGATTTCCATTTGGTTAACCGAAATCGTTTATTAACCGGTTTCTACACCTCGGTTTAATCGAAACCGCCTTCGCCAAAATCGGAATATTCGAAGCTTTCGAAAACCGAATATTTTGGAAATCCATTTTTTTTAATACACTACGCACAATGTATACCACAATCTTTCCTATAGGGAGGTTGTACAAACGGAAGACGGGCTCCAGGAAATATCACCCCAATTGCAAAATGAAAATGGGCATCAAATTTAGGATTTGTTTTCATTATGAAGGGGGCTCCAAATTTCAATATTAAATAACCTCCCAAGCAATGATGAAATGCCCCAAAAAATTGTGAAGCACGACCCCAAATATTTTAGGGGGGCCGGCTTCATTTTTTGGGTTTAAACCGTTTAAAAATAAAGCCCCAATAAGCGCAAGAGGACCCCAAAATAATTATTTGTTGTATACTGATAAAATTTGGGGCCAGATTTCATTGACTTTTGGGGTGTCTTTTCTTGAATAAAGAATAGAAATTGTACCCCAGGAAAATCTGCCCCAATAGAAAAAAATTGGTTTTGTTTTATACGTCGATTTGATTAATTTCAGAATGAATATAAAGGGTTATCCATTTTGCGGTTTCAAAAGTAAACGTAAATAAAAGAAATATAAAATATTTTTTTTCATGATATTTCTTTTTTATTATACAGTTTGAACGTTGACTATATGTCATTTAAATGACCACCACGCGAAGTGTTGCAAGCATTGATTCTTTTGCGGTAAGTTTCGACCACTTTTTGACACATATTGGGCGGTATCTCAGACATAACTTGACGAATGTTGGTTCTTAAGTGCTCAAGAGTTAAAGGTTTATCTGCATAAACACGGTCTTTCGCGTAGCCCCACAAAAAAAAAGTCTAATGGTATGTGGCTGTGCCAGAATCACCATTTTTGTAGTAGGTTTTAATAATTTTTATGCGTTGTGTGATAGTTAAGCGATCCATTTTCTTCAATGGCAGACTTTCAACTGACAAGAAAAAAAATTGGTTTAACAACTTAGTTTGACAGATGTCGAATTCCAGCCCTATTCTTTTGAAACCACGAAATGGATAACCCTTTACAATACACACATAAACATATTCCACGAAACATTAAACAAAATAAGATAGAATGGAATATTTATTTCAAATATTTGTCTCCCCTCTTTTACGTCTTTTTTTGTAATTTTTTTTAATTTCTTTCTAAAACAGTAAAATATTAAAATTGTTAATATTAAAAGTAAAAATTTAAAAATTTTATTAAAAAAAAAATAAAAAATTTAAATTTTTGTTGAACGTGTGTTGGCGCTTCAACCAAACAATTTTTACCCAAAAAATCGCGCGATTTTTTTTGGAAAATTTTTTTCATTTCTTTCTAAAACAGCAAAATTCCACCAAAATTTAGAAAGTAAAATGAAAATTTTACCCAAAAAATAATTGGGGTCCACTTTCATTTGGGCCCACATTCGTAATGAAAAACACCCCAAGTGTAATCGAAAATCGACCCCAAATTTTTTGTTGTTGTAACCTATGTATTGGTTTGGGGCCGATTTTCATTTTGCATTAAGGGTTTCTTTCCTGGGGCCCTTATTCATTCCGCTTGTACAAATGTTCAAAAAGTTTGAATACTTATTTAGAATTTCGAAAACTCTGTACCTTAACAACTACCAAACGTGCTAGAAATTTCTAGATAACTTCTTAAGACAAATAGAACTGTACACACTTAATTCTATTGCTTCTAAAATGGCCTTGGGAAGAGAAGAGTAAACATTTAACAACTGCGTTTAAATTAAATATTTAAACAAATTGATATATTCTATGAAGTCACTATATGATATTGGTATAGACTTCCATTAAAAGTTGGGGATTCTACTGCGTTTAATTCAAAGCGATAAGAAAAGTCCAATGGAAATGTCGTTTAACTATTGCATCGTTGTGTTGTGCCTAGTGGCATCATCATTCATTTCTATCGACAGTGCCTCACTTCAAGGAGCCACTAATCGGGTTGTTGGTGGCGACATAATATCAATCGCTAGTGTTCCCTATACGGTGCAATTCAGATATTTGACTAATAAATATATAGCATGTACTGGAACCTTAGTTGCACCTCAATATGTGGTCACAGCAGCGCATTGTTTTAATACTGTGAAATTTAAGGATATAGTTGTAGTTGGAGGTGTTAATACTCTGATGACACCCGCTGTAGAGTATAAAGTTGTCGATATGAAAATTCATCCCGAATTTAATTCGAAGACACTATATACCGATGTGGCTGTTCTTAAATTGGAAAAGCCCATGCAGGGCAAGAACATAACTCCCATACCTCTATGTACGCGACAATTGAATTCCTCGGATTATTTGCAAGTTTCGGGTTGGGGTCTAACAACCGATAAAGGACAAATGTCACATCAACTGAGGTCCGTCCGATTGCCCATAATACAACAATCTAAGTGCGAAGGTATATATGGTGCGAATGTGAAGAATGCTATGTGTGCTTTTGTACCCGTCACGAAGAGCGCATGCAACGGAGATTCCGGTGGACCTGCTGTTAATCGCGGTGAATTGTGCGGCGTTGTATCTTATGGCAGAGCCTGTGGCAGCAGGACGGATGCTAGTGTATTTACTGATGTTCTTAAAGTTCGTCCATTTATTAATAAATGTATGGGACTTTAGAAATTGTCAACTAACAAACGAAAAATATAGAATGAAAATAACAGATTTAATTCAATATACTAGTTTTATATTTCAATAAATTTCTAGTGATTTGATGGCACAAAGACAAACATATAGTGAAAATTCAATTTGATTTAAAATGAGATTTATAAAATAACTACAAGTTAGCTAAAGTTACCGCATGTATCGTGAAGTCGTGCAAAACGTAACTGTAGCGCAACAATTACTATAGCGCAACAACTACTCCTCAAAAATTATGCGTATTTCATATTGTATTCACCTTCATCTTCGTTTTTAAAGGATGTCCCAAAATTCACGACAGTTTGACATGTTTTTGACATCTTTTTGACACCACATTGGTCGGCATACATATCTTACAATGTAGGAAGAACAATAAAACTTGCACCATTAACTCTTTTTGTCCGTCCAATATATTTTTGTTAAAAATATATTATCAGCCCCCATAATAATCGCCGTAACCTGGCAATAAACGTAACTTCCGGTTGTGTTGCCGAATACCAGTAAACGTCGACTACTTGTACGATAGAAAACAGGAACTAAATAGAAGTTGGGAAGCACTATTCAAAATTCCCAACACAGTATACACCGGGCAATAAATTTATAGTCACTCCGTGCTGTGGGATCAATATATATGTGCCGCGTGGAGATTGGGCTTCTAATTTGAAAACTGCCTCCCAATATTTTTCGAGCACGTCACATTTACATGTGGAAAAAAATTCAACTTTTGTCATTTTTAAAGCCGTTGACTAGAAAATTTTGAAGCTATCGCGACAAATTTTTTATTAATTTTAAGCAGGTACATTTCAAAAATACTATTACCTTCTGTGAACCTTACTTGGATTACGAGATATCTCAAAAAGGAACCCCAAAAATTCGATTTTTTTTCATTTTCCTTTAAACATCAATTCTTGCCAAATGGGAAATAATTTGCAGTACGTGATACCACGTATTAAATGTACTAGAGATACACAAACTTATGGGTCAATTATGGATGGCAACCAAACTTCTGTTGCGCTGTCAAAGGAAAACGCCACTGAAATTAAAATTGGCAACACTTGCCAGTTACCGTAGGTAACTATTCGATTTCTATGAAAACATTAGTACATGTTACATTGGGAAATAAAAAAAGAATAGTTTTTGTGCTGAAGGCTCTTTTGCTATTGCTTTTTCTGTTTTCTTCAATCTGCTTTAACATTAGATGTAATATTGTTAAAAAAAATAAAGCAATATTTAGCTCACTGAAATAATTGGTTTCTGTTTTGTCATAAACAGAGCGACGACAAAAGTATTGAATAGTATTGAGAACTTATTGCACTCTTTTTCCGCTCTCATCTAGAGAGTCTAAGTAAATAAGCATAAACGAGTCTTATTCTCTTTATGGAATATTTCAATATAAATGCACCATTTCGAAAACGTTATTACATAAAACAATAGAAAAAAACATAACTGTTTCAAAGGCATCAATGTTTCACATCAAAAATTTTGAATGGACCAAGTTATGACAAAAAGACAGTAATACATTTTGAATCATTCGCCAGATATCACCAGTGTTTTTGAGTCATACAATTCGTTCCATGAGATCTCTATACTATTTAATACTCTTTGGCGTTGACGACCTGCTTGTTTGTTAGCTGTCGCTACATCAATACCATCATACTTAGTTTCAGACAGAGACTATTGTTGGACAATAACCGCGTATGTGATGCTAACGTTGTGTGTTGTTTGCATGTGTTCAATTTGACAGATTGACCTACCCTTGCCTATAGATGTTAACACATCAAAAAAAAGAAACACTTTTTTAATAACAACGATGGTGAGATCAGTGGAAGTATTTTGTGATGAGGGAGACAAAGTACAAAACGTGGAATATATTAGAAACCACTAATCCTTTTGCATTGCCGGTTACACTGAGTAAATGGTATTGCTGACAATAATTGTTAATAAACCATTCTCCGTTTTAGGTCATTTCAGGAATAGATTATTTAGTGGATACTTTGGAAAATGAGTTCAAACGAAATCTACGGGCGACACCAACACCTCCGCTCTTAAAAGTTTGTGCAGCTTTAAAGTTTTTTGCGGAGGGAAGTTTCCAAAAGTCCCATGGCAACGACTCCATCCATGGGATGCCCCAACATACGCTGTCATTTGTTTTGAAGAAACAGGAGCATCTAATTGAAAAAAAACATTTGCAAGATGTGGAAAATACCCAATATAAAAACTGGTTTTTTCTAGAAAGCCAAGTTTCCTGGTGTTGTCGGTTGTATGGATGGGACACACGTATGTATCATTGGACCGAAGGAAGAAGCTCGCCATTTAGACATAAATAGAAGAGGCTACTTTAGTTAGAATGTTTTCCTAGTAAGTTATAATATTATAATAATTATTTTCATAACAATGATCTAATTGTAGATGTGCGACTACGAAATGGGATTCAGGTATGTTGGCGCCAGATATCCTGGTTTTACTGACGATGCCCTTATTTGGAAAAACAGTCCATTGAGGCAACAGGTTACTGATTTCAGGGCAAACACATGGCTACTAGAACCAAATTGCCGGAGTTCGAGCGCAGCTTAAAACTTAATAAAAAAAAGGCCAAATTAGAGATAAATATAAGAACACATAAAATATGTTATTTTTTGTCGGACGGACCTATGTTCCAAACTTTTTGTTTAAGGCCTGGAAAATTTTTCTTGAAAGTTTTTAAAATAACTAGCAATGAAGCAGATTAATCTTTCCCTTAAATTTGAATACTCACGCTAAATGTTTGATATTATCCGATTCTCAAGACATACTATAATATAGCAATTTGGGGTTATCTGGGTGCACAGATGCCACTCCACAAAAATAAAGTGGCCATTAAATTTGGGATGAAAATACCTTTCATTTGACTACCCACAGTTGTCCGTCTCTAACTGGACTCGCTTTTTGGACCCTGGTATTTTTCGTGTTCCTACATTTTTCTCTAATTTGTTTTTTTTTTATCAAGTTTTGAGCTGCCCGAGGTCCGACAATTTTGCCGGTACTAGGTTCTATTTTATATAAATAATACTGTATTTATTAGCAAACATGTTATGAACCAAACAATTTAACAACAAAAAACGGTTTGTTTTGTTTTAAAAACTATACAGCAACCAAAAATTCGTGTTTGCCAATATAACCACTATCAAGCAACTGAAGTTGTCAGCTGCCCGTTGCTATATGTAATAACTTTTCGGCTACTGGTAACGCAACTGAGGTTCGGTTGCTATCGATAATCGACCCTTTGTTTTGTTTTCTGCGGTTTGATATCTGTGTGAATGCGGACAAAGGCGGCAAAATGGTAGCAGTGAAATTAGATGACTATAAGAGGAAGATGGGTAATATACTGGGCGATATATGCACCTACAGACGCTTAAGGAGAGATCCCACAACAGGACTACAGGATACAAATAACAAATTAGTGGATAAACTATACGAGGGACGATTTATTGACGACCATACTAGGAGGAAATTGACCACGAGAACTAGCACTGCACCCAGAATATACGGCTTACCTAAGATTCACAAAGATAGTAATCCTTTGAGACCCATTTGTTCGTCAAGTGACGCACCGGGTTATGGGCTATGCAAGTTTGTGTTGGATATACTTAAGAACGTGACGAAGAATTCAAAGTACAAGGTAAATGACGCAGTAGACTTCAAGACGAAGATTCGGAACATTAGCATTGATGAGGATGAAATCATAGTTTCATTTGACGTGGTTAACTTATTCCCCAGCATACCAATTAATTTAGCTCTAAGGACTATAGAGGATAACTGGGACGAAATTGGACAATACACGAATATACCACCTAAGGATTTTATGGAAATTTTAACATTCTGCATTTAGGACACACGCTGTTTCCAGTATGAAGATATATTCTACGAACAGAGGAAGGGTATGCCAAAGGGATCCACAGCTTCACCAATTATATCTGATATCATCATGAAGGTATTATTGGATACAGTACTCGACACATTGGGGGATAAGCTGAAAATCTTGACGAAATATGTCGACGATTTATTGGTTGTTATCAGAGGAACTGAAGTGGCCAACATGACGACAGCATTGAATTCTTTTAATGGACAACTACAATTCACGCTCGACGAGGAAAGGGGTAATAGGCTACCATATTTGGACAGTTTGGTTAATAGACAAGGAAATGCTCTCAAAATGGACTGGTACCAAAAACCTACAGCGTCGGGGCGATTGATGAAATATCATTCCAAACACCCAAGATGGACAATTATTAACACTGCGAGCAACTTTATTAAGAGAGTTATGAAGATAAGTGACGCTGAATTCGACAAGATGAATAAGGGGGAAATGGTGGAAATCCTTAAATTGAATAGTTTAGCCAGGAAAATTATAGACAATCTGATATCACGGGCAGAGACGAGCAAGCCGACTGAACGCCGTACTGAATCTGACAGAATTTATAAAACCACAACGTATGTTCCGAGTTTCTCTGAAAGATTGAAACATTCCAATATATGTGAGAACGGAAAATGTGAATTTGCGTTGAAATCGAATTTAAACGTGAATAGTTTATTTAGCAGGACAAAGTCTATTATTGACAAAAATTACAATGCAAAAGGTTGTGTACAAAATTCAATGTAATGGTGAAAAGTCCAACAGATGCCAGAAAGTATATGTTGGCACTACAATGAATAAATTGAAAACTAGAACATCTGTTCATTAGTCGAACCAATAAAATAAAAATAATTAACGAGAAAATGCTTAATTTCAAACGAGATACAGATCAATGTGCGCAAGTGTATAGGCACACAATTGACAAATTCAAGAGAAGGACAAATCAGTTGACATAAGCATGCTAAAAAACTTGGACGCGCTCTGGGTTATCACAAAATGTAATTAAAATTAATCATTCTCCCTTTGGCGAAATAATATATTTGATTATGTTGATTCTTGTTTGAACTGTTCAATAATGTTTATGAATACTTTGTGTTTATTCTTGATTTATCAGATCCTTGAAAATGATCAACGAAGTTGGTCGAAATATTGGAATATATTAATAAAATTGTAAGAAGAAATACTTGAAGTGTTTTCTTTTTATTCTTATGACCTTAATCCGAAACAACTGAAAACTAATATATTTACAAAAGGTCAACTATACTTACAACTAACATTAAATATTAAATAAAATACTAAAAAACTGTCTTGTAAAAGGTGTCTCAGAAAATTTCACTTTTTAAATTTTTGTTGTGCAAGTGGCAACTCCGAAATTTGATAGCTGTTACAAATGTTTAATCCGATAATTAGATATGGAGCGCTTTACGAAAGAACAACGCGTTATAATTGTGAAAATTTATTAAAAAAATTTGAAAACTGGAAAGCGCACAGCTCAGTAATTGTGAGAATTTCTCCCCGGTCCCTTCATGGGATGTAATGGGAAACCATTTATTTATTTTTTTTTTATTTAAACTGCATCTAATGTGTCAACCATTCGAAGAGTTGTCAACAATTTTGAAGCAACTTTGTCGGTTATGGCTAATAAAGCACTATTCTGGCAGGGTTACAAAAGTCACCACGGTTACTATTTGACAGCAATGTGACAATTGTCACAAATCGATATTCGGACACATTTGTTTGGAGGAGGTAACTGCGCGTGACAGCTATTGCGTTAGAAAGATTGAAAAAGCGCCAAATGTGGAACGTAAATATCTCATTATTCATTAAAAAAGGTCAAGGGTCTGTCTATTATCGGAGCCCACCAAAAAGTAAGTGTAGTAGGGCAATGGAATAATAAAAATTTATATAATTATATACTGATTTATAAAATTAAGAAATACCTTTGTAATGATACCCATTTCAAACAGATAGGATTATAAATACCTGAGATAAGCGATTATATACTCAAGCTTTAAAAGCATATATCTCAAGAACTTGGACCGATCGTGGGGGAAAGAAAACTTTTCGAACTCAGCGTAGAAGCTTTTGTTCGTGGTGGAATTTTGGTGTAGATCAGAGAGTTGAAGCTAAAGTAAATTTCTTATTCTATTTGCCCCGGATGTGCAGGAGTATTCTTTCCTCTTAGCATCTCAGGACGTTCCATGAAGAAGACACTACAGCATTCCAGCTGTACCTTAGCGGTGCGCTCAAATTACCTAAGTAATAATGTAATAATTTTAATGCAATGGAACATAAATATATTAAATACTTACTTTTCCTTTTTTGACGCTTTCATTTTGTGCAGAAGATCATGTGTTTTTGTTTTGTTTTCTCTGCTTTTGACAACCTGTTATTGTGATTTGAATTATTTGTTACGAGGTGAATATTTCGTTGTCACAGTGTTGCCAGAATACCAAATACAAATAATGGTGAAAACTCTGCAACAATTTTGTGGTTGCAATTTGATTGTTACCACATGGACAGAATAGGGGTGTAAGTCTCCTGTGCGTCAACGTACCTAGTCGGTCTTTTGAAAACATTGCTGCTGTAAGCAATCGAATTTTGGCAACACACCTCCACCTTCATGCGTACAAAATTCGGCTTACTCGGAAGTTTACACTAGCAGACAATCACATAACGTTTCTTTTTTCATTATAACTGTAGCATAATTTTGTCTGTGTCTGGTCGTAGCAGTGGAAACTTTCTTTGACTAAAACCACAAATTGATACCGCGCACCCCAGGCTTGGTGGTGCGATGCAGCGCCTCCAGCGTTGGAAATGATAGAGGTGGCTTTAGGATCGGTTGGCCTTTCAGTTTAGCGACAATTTTTGTTTAAATTTTTTTTTTATATTTGTTCAATAAAAATTAATTAAATGTTCTTTTATTTCTGTTCTCATGTACATTTACTTTTGTCAATTCAAAACTTGTATCTCAGATTCTGTAAAACGGTTTTAAAAACTAAACCGCATGTAAATTATTTCTATATTTTTCACTTTTTTTCTCTGCCACAGGATCCAAGTATCTTGCCTCAGCCACTTGTATCTTTCTACTTCAAAAGCCAAACCGAATATGATGGTTTCAATTTGCCCTCCATTTTTAGTTTTGGTTTTTTTGGTGTAGGTTTTTTTTCTTTTTCTTTCTGCTCTAAGATTTTCACCAGATCAAACATAAACGGCTGCTGCAAAAGGTACACAGGACAAACAATCAATTTATTGCATCAACGATTTCCAGAACAAATTATCTCAAAAAATTCTGATCTCAATTGGCCACCAAGATCATGCGACTTAACGCCGTGCGATTTCTTTATTTGGGGTTTTGTGAAATCTCGGGTATATGAAAATAAACCAGAAACAATTCCTGCGATCAAATCCGAGATCCGACGCGTCATCGGTGAGACACACCCACATTTCTGTAAAAAAGTCATTTAAATTTCATCTAAAGAGTAATGGCCTCTCATCAGGGTCGTGGGGGCCATTTAACGTATTTTTTATTCCATACTTAATCGGAACATGTCTTCTTTACAATCTAATAAAATATCACAATTATCTCACAAAATTTATGTTTTTATTTAAAATTGAAAAGTGACTTCTTCCTGAGACACCCTATATTTATTTCTGATGCTATTTTATTTGTCACTTTTATTTGTTTACTTATTTCAAACAGCTGTTCTATCTATCAAATTTCTGTTGGCTAAAAATTCTGCCATCAAAATAAGTAAGATCTCTGACATCGAACTGTCAAAATGTTCGGTCTCTGGGTCTCACTTACTGAACTTTTGGAGTAAACGAACACGATTCAGTAAAAATTTGCATAAATTTTCGAGTAATCGAACAAAGCTATTGTAGTGGTCGGTGACAAATTTAGTGCAAATTAATGCATAACATTATCAAGAAAACCTGCGGTATACAATTATTTTTAGTATAAGGTGGTTATTATTAAGACTGTTTTTTTATTCCATTAAGCTATCGCCACTTACGACTTCCCAAATAAAACGATCCACACTTAATACTACGAAATGTGGTAACATTTGCTGTAATGGGTTAAAACGTGCGATACGGCAACACGTTTGTAGCCAGTGCTAACAAATACATGGTAGCAGCAGATGTTTTTGTAGTTACAATCAGCAACAACATACATTTTATTTTCGTTCATCCGTTTCAGTTGTCAAACTCTACACAAATATACACCACCATTACTATGATTTTGACAATTAAAACGAAAAATTGGCATGGAAAAAATTCATCACCTGTTTAAACGACTATTCTGATAGATAATTCCACTATGTTCAATATGTATCACATTTACCGCGCGTTGTTGTTGAATTCTAATTTTGTTTTCAATCGCAAATACGAATCTATCCTTCAAATTTAGATATTTAGAAAATGTCATCACCTGTTTAAACGACTATTTCTGATAGATAATTCTACCATGTTCAATATGTATAACATTTACCGCGCGTTGTTGTTGAATTCCAATTTTGTTTTCAATCGCAAATACAAATCTATCCTTCAAATTTAGAGATATAAGAGTGTACGTAGTCTTCCAATAAATAAAATAATTTTATTGAACTTTAAATGTGTAATCCATTTTGCAAATTTCTGATTATGAGTCCGGCCTTGATAACATTTGCATTCGCAAGAAATGATAACAAAATTTATCTATGATAACTTTTTGTTACCATTTCTTGAAATTGAACATGTGGCAACATTGTCATTGCTCAAGACGGAATTTAAGTGGGAAATTGAAATCCCACTTAATATCGCTTTGCTGTCCCGTACAAATTAAGCTATAATTAACTTTAACGGGGTAAAAAACACACTTAAAATACCACTAATAGTGTCGTGAAGTTGAAAAGAAAGTTTACTACGTGTTTTGACAGTTTCTAACACAAAACGACGTGTTTTTGTCCCTTTTCAACACATAAATCGACACAAATTTTTTTTCTCAGACATTTTGACATTTGTTTGTTTACGTCACCAAGTAATATTAACAAGAGTTTGCAACAGCTGTGAGAGAAATGAGAGAAATCTTTAATTTTAACAATTTTCGTTTTACATGGAACCTGCACAAATAATTTTATTCAAATACTTCATTACATTTTGATTTTTTCGCTGAATATCTCACTTTATAATCGATTTAATTGGCAAAATTTACTCGCAGTTGATGCGTTTTATACTTTTGGGTTGACACGCGGCTGCAAAAGTATGAAAATTGCATAACGCAACCCGTTTCTTCTTTGCAATCATTTTCTCTATAAGTTCTCCAAGTGCTAACTTGATCAGCCGTCTCATCGGTATCCCTTGGGTTACGTGCTCCACCAAGGTTCTTACATATGTATGTGTTCCACATGTGGTGTCTATTATCATACCAACTGTATTGGTTATCATACCAACTTATTATTACTCTCGCTGAAATTGTTGTAATTTTAGGCAACCAAAACAGGCATTTTGTTATTGTTTGGGGTTCCTCATCTGTCATATTTTCTACATGTGTGTATCTACAGTAAAAAGTACAAAAACAAAATATATGTGGATTTGACATAAGAGAAACACATAAGCAAGAAATAAGTTCAAATCAGCTGTTCTACCGAGTTTACCTTACATATCCTACCATGCAGTTGCCGCTGTAATTTTTTTAAAAGAAATCTGCTTGCAAGCCAGTGTTGTAAAAAACAAAAAGTTTTCCTCGTGAAAAGAACATAATACTAAGTGTGTTTTTTTTTACCCCGCTAAAGTTAATTATAGCTTAATTTGTACGGGACAGCTAAGCGATATTAAGTGGCATTTCAGATTCCTACTTAAATTCCGACTTGAGCAATGACAATGTTGCCACATGTTCAATTTCAAGAAATGGCAACAAAAACTTATCTTATGTAGATAAATTTTGTTATCATTTCTTGCGAATGAAAATGTTATGAAGGACAGACTCAAAAAGCAGAAATTTGCAAAATGGCTTACACATTTTAAGATCATTAAAATTATTTTATTTAATAGAAGACTACGTATGCTTTTATATCACTAAATTTGAAGCATAGATTTTTATTTGCGATTGAAAACAAAATGGGAAATAAATTGTTAACAACAACGCGCGGTAAATGATATACATATTGAACATGGTAGAATTATCTATCAGATATAGTCGTTTAAACAGGTGATAACATTTTTTCCATGCAATTTTTCGTTTCAATTGTCAAAATCATAGTATTTTGTTTTTAAACTTTTTTGTATTGTTGGTGTATATTTGTATAGAGTTTGTCAACTGAAACGAATGAACGAAAATAAAATGTGTGTTGTTGCTGATTGTAACTACAAAAACATCTGCTGCTACCATGTATTTGTTAGCACTGGCTATAAATGTGTTGCCGTATCGCACTTTTTAACCCATTACAGCAAATGTTGCCACATTTCGTAGTATTAAATGTGGATCGTTTTATTTGGAAAGTCGTAAGTGGCGATAGCTTAATGGAATAAAAACAACCCTACTGTCTGGTAGAAAAATTTCGCTAGAATTTCACAACCATAGTTTTGTATGGATTTTCACCGTGGTCAGCATAGTACCCACCTATAGGAAATAGTTCTGCTCGATCATTTCTGAACAATTTATTTAGCTGCCTAGTAGATTTTGGGAGTTAGACAGTTTTATGGAGACTAATAGAGAAAAAAAAATCATTATAGATTGGTACTATTCAATGCCTCAGTAAGTTCCTTTAACTTTTAGCCAAAAACTATGTACTGATGAAAATTATCTGTTATAGTCCCTATATTTACCATTAAACTTTCCCTTGTTTTTATTAGACTACGAAGTTTTCAGCGATCGTATTTAAGACAACACTGATGTACTGATTAAATAGTTTTGGTTTAGACTCTCTATTTGCCATTAATATTCCCCTTGTGTATACTAGACTACTCAATTTCAACCGCACGTGTTTTCTGACGCAAAACCTGACATTGAGCAAACGAACCAATGTTTTAGCTAATATTTGCAGCTATTTAACTTCAATTTGCGCCATAGTCATTTGATTTTAGCAAATTCTAAATCAATAAACTAAGTCGCTCCATTGTGCTCGAATTTCATACGAAACTGAAAAATGAGTAATATAAGCGTGTGCTTAATTATTGCTGAAAATCATATAAAATGTGAATACGAATTCATTCCTTAAATTCATTCTCGCATAAAGAACATAGAAGAAGCCTTACCCAGAAATGGCGGCACTGAAAATTATAATTTTATCATGTCTTGTGTCATTTTTAATTTCCAAGGACGGTGATAGAGTCTCAGCTGCTGTTCACCAAACACGCATTGTTGGAGGTACCGAGGTATCTATAGACAAATTCCCCTACATCTTACAGTTGCGAACTAATGCTTTAGGTCACTTTTGTGGAGCCACATTAGTGGCACCTCGATATGTCATATCGGCGGCCCATTGCTTTGTTTCGACCAATTACAAGGATGTTTACGTTGTTGGAGGTGCCAATACACGTACTGATCCTGGTGTAACGCGTGGAATTCTCAAGTTGGTACGACATCCCGATTACTCGCCAAATAACATGCACTCGGACATTGTTGTGTTGAAATTGGACGGTGATATGGTTGGACGAAACATCCGTGCTATACCGTTGTGCCAAAGAGATTTGAAGGCGGGTGATTATCTTGAAATTTCCGGATGGGGACAGATTGGCACAGATAAGGACATGTCTCATAAATTACGAACCGTTCGTGCTCCAGTGGTTCCGACGCCGAAATGCCGACAAAGTTACGGTCGCTTTGTGCAGAAAAATATGGTGTGTGCTTATGAACCCAGAGTCAAAGATGCATGCGGTGGTGATTCCGGCGGCCCAGCTGTTCTCATGGGACAATTATGTGGTGTTGTTGCGTTTGGATGGGAGTGTGCAAGTAAGGATACCCCAGGTGCCTATACTAATGTCTATGCAGTGAGTTCATTTTTAACTAGAACTATGAAAGCATTGGATGCATTATAAGGTTATTGGGGAGACTTTGGAAATGTTATTATTACGTTTGTGTGTATATTGCACTTTTTAAAATAAAATTGAGCAACTATTTTATTTCCGAAAAGTGTTTTTTCCTGCTTTGATAGTATTTCGATTTCAGTGTTGGATTAAACCTAATCTACCAACTTTCCCTACAACTAAAGCACAGTCTTTCAGTTGCCAACGATGTGACGGGATTATTAATCATATGACCATGGAATATACATCGGGAGCAGGATGATATTCCCATTGATATTACAAGGGGAAGTGGTGTGACGATGCTTCTACTTACTTCGGAATGTACATTGAAAGTGGTGTGATAAAAGATTTAACATTTTTCGAAGCAGGTTACATTCGCCCTTCACAGAATATTTCAATAACTTGCCAATAATAATTTATACATTTATTGCAGAGAATTCGCAAATCAAATATATTTCAAAAATATCCCATAACTCGTGCAGGATATAGCGCAGAACACCAGCAATGTATGTGACCCAAGCTGACGAAAGGGACCTTATCTGGCCAGAGTTATATTTTCAGTACAGGCCCAACGTTTATTTAGGTCAAAATTTCATGTTTTGGGGCTTTTTTTGCAGCAAAGGCTACCGATATATCTCAAGATCAACTACAAACTAGTTTTATTTCATTATTATACCGCTAGATAGCAGAAGGGACAATTTTTCCAAACCTCTCGAAAAAAAAACAAAATACGTCCAAAAACTAAGACAAACTGTAACCCCAATTATCTCGAAACTAATTTTTTGTATCGTAAATTTCAAAATGCCGTAACTTTTTTGACATTATTGCGTGATTTTGGTGGCGTTCAATACATTACTAAATTAGCGCCTATAACCCTTTGACGAACATAGGCAAACATATTTGCCACAGATTTTTCGACGGTACGTTTTAATAGGTGCAAGATAGAACAAAACTGTCTATGACCAAAATGTACTCAATACTTTGTTGGCTCCTGGTCGTGAACCTGGAGGCCTAAGTTTCAAGGGTTCTGTTTAAAGAAAACGTCTTCTTTTATTGAAGTGTTTTCAACGACTTAAAAAACTAAGATAACAAAATTGTCCGCTTCATGCGGCTAGACCAAAAGAGTTTCGAGAAGAAACTCAATTAATTGAGATAAAGAGAGAGTTAAAGAGAGAAAAACAAAATTACTAACTTTTAGAACTTATTGTACTAAAGGAATCAACTCAATTAATAGAACAAAATAAGAGAGTATCGAAATACATTAGAATTAAAAGATGATGATGTTAAGCACCAAGGCCTGGTTGAACGGTGCGTTCAACATCCTCCCGGGGCAGCTCGAGGTTGCTGGACGTCTCTGGAGAAAATGCCAGAAGCAATGGTTCCAAAAGTAGACTCGTGGACATGGAGACGTGGATTCGCCGGCAGTGGATTTACGTGTAGCGACAAATGTCAGAACCTGAGTCATCTTACAATTTCCTGGAGACAGAGGGTCAACGTCTTCAATACCCACAGTAGGCCCGGTGGGCGTGTTGCTTACATCTATTGCATCGACTTCAAACTGGCAGTAGTGGGATCAACGGCATGCCAGTGAATCATGGTGTGGTGTGCAAATCCATAGACATTGCATTGTATAGTTTTTTATGGGTTGGTGGTAGTCACAGACGAAGCATCTACCCATGTTGGATCTGTCGAAGAAAGAAAAGAAAAGAGAGACAAGCACAATGAGTGATTAGCATTCTAAAAAACGATCATTTTTAGATATTTGATTTGAATCTTGATTATTAAGTGATTGGTGTTGGTAATTTGGTGCTGTCGGTAAGACGCAAAGTTTGACAATTGGACGGACAATTGTTCCGTTTTGGGTTTTGATTTCTGCCACGCGCACATTACTATCTTTGCCGTATATTACTTTGGTGATACGGCCCATTCGCCATTCTGTCGGAGGCAGGTTGTCATCCTTTACAATGACGAAGTCATCTTCTTTAATATTATTTCTAGTTGTCTTCCATTTAAAACGACGTTGAAGTTCAGTGATATACTCGGACTTCCATCTTTGCCTGAATATATGCTGAATTATTTTCAACCGTTTCCAACGATGCAAGTGAGACAAATCTGCTTGTGATGCTTCAGTCGTAGACTCAGGGAGAGCAACAAGTGGAGCCCCTCTCAGTAAATGACCGGGGGTTAAAGGCAAAAGTTCGTCTGGGCTCTCTGATATAGGAGATATCGGTCTAGAATTTAATATCGCTTCGATTCTGATCAGCAATTTTGAAAATTCCTCAAAGGTAAAAGACAAGTTGCTTGTTATCTTTTTCAAATGGGACTTCATGCTTTTAGCTGCGGCCTCCCATAGGCCGCCCATATGGGGTGCATACGGTGGGTTGAATGACCAAGAAAACCCATGCAACCCGTATTGTGCCTGGATATGTTGTTCGGCACTCTTTAGAAATGCGTTATGCTCTTGCATCAACTTATAACTTGCTCCGACGAAATTCCGACCGTTGTCTGAGAACATTGTTTTTGGTAAACCTCTTCGTCCGGTAAATCTTGCGAAGGCGGCTAGAAATGCGTCAGCTGATAGATCAGAACACACTTCAAGGTGAACTGCCCTCGTCGAAAAGCAGGCGAATACCGCTGCGTAACCTTTGACCAGTTTGGCGTTTCGAAGGTTTGATGATTTTAGACTGAATGGTCCAGCAAAATCTACACCTGCATACGTAAAGGGCAATGAGAAATTAACGCGTTCAGGGGGAAGGTCTGCCATCAGGTGATCTTGAAATTTACGCTTGTAAATAGTGCAAGCCTTGCATTCCCTGATGCATTTTCTAATAAGATGTTTCAAGCGGGGAATATAAAAACCTTGACGCACGGCTCGAAGCATTATGTTATATTCTGCATGAAGTAGAATCTGATGCGTATATCTCACGAAAAGTATGGCAAAGTTGGATTTTTCTGGTATGATGACAGGATGGCGTTCTGCGTAGCTTAAACCAGAGTTTTTGAGCCGACCACCAACTCGGAGTAATCCATCTTCATCAAGGAATGGAGTCAAGGTTAAAATGTGGCTTTTTTTCTAATAGGATTTTTGATCAGCAGACTTTCATACTCTTTCGGATAATGAGCTCGCTGGGCTAGGGTAGTAAAAGGATTTTTGACGAAAGTAATTTCGTCTGTTGTTATGCCGTCGATTCTAGATGAAGACTTGTTACGGCATGACCGGACAAAACGAAGCATATAGCAAATTACTCGGAGAGCGCGATTTAATGATGAAAATCTTGCCACAATGTCCTCCTGTTGTTCAAGATGAAAAGTTGAAACCTTTTTTGTTTCTAAATCCGTGGGATCAAACGTTCGCGGCTCTGGCCATGTTGTAATTGGTTGTTGAAGCCAGGAGGGTCCATGCCACCAGAGATTCTTCTGGACTAAATCTTGCGCAGCACATCCGCGAGTACCTAGATCTGCTGGATTTTCCTCCGTTCTAATATGCTTCCATTGATTTCCGCTGGTCACGTTAAGAATTTTAGTAACGCGATTAGCGACGAAAGTTTTTAAACTTTGTGGGGGTTTTTGCAGCCATCCAAGAACGATGGAGGAATCGGTCCACATAAACAACTCGTATGTATCAAACATCGATGTAGCGATATGTTTTATCAGATTCGTGAGTAACTCGGCTCCATACAGTTCGAGTTTAGGAATGGTCGTTCTTTTAAGCGGCGCAACTCGGGTTTTTGATAGAAGTAGGTGGCTGGAGATTTTGCTACTGCTGTCAACGGTTCTGACGTAAATTGCACCACAGTAAGCCTTTTCTGACGCGTCGCAGAATCCGTGAATTTGGACCTGCTGTCCCGGCGAAAAGCTTACCCATATGGGGATTTCCACGGCTGTTATGTGGGGTAGATTTTGGATAAAAGAGTTCCATTTTATTAACAAATGTGGTGGGATACTCTCATCCCAATCAAGTTTGTTTTCCCATAATTGTTGCATGAGTACTTTTGCTACGGTAACAATTGGTCCTAGCCAACCAAGTGGGTCGAAAAGACGAGCAATTAGTGATAGAATTTGACGCTTTGTTGCTACTGAAGTGTTATCTATTGGATGAAGAACATAATAAAAACTATCTTGCATCAGAAGCCATTGGTTTTGTCAGTTTGCAATCCTCACTTAATTGTTGTAAGGTTCGTATCGCTAGGAAGATCGCACAATTTACCCCAAAAGTCACTGTTTTGAGCTGGAACTGTGTGATAGATTGATTTGAATCTGGACGGAAAGCAATTTGTTGAAATTTTCTATCGTCAGGGTGAATAAGAACTTGGCGGTAAATTTTTTGTATATCGCCCGTAAATACGTATTTATAATAACGCCATCCGAGAACAATCTGCATTAAATCTGCTTGTAAAATGGGACCTGGATATAGCACGTCATTCAGGGAGAAGGCGCTTGTGGTCTTCTTAGACGCGTTAAATACTACCCTAACTTTGGTAGTCTTGCTCTCTGGTCTTATTACAGCGTGGTGAGGCAGAAAAAACGATAATTGTCTTTCATCGGAAGTTTCACAATAATCGCTAGGTTCCATGTGATCCAATTCTACGTATTCTTGCAAAACAGCATGATATTGTGATTTGAGATCAGGTTCTTTACTTAAAGTCTTTTCCATGCGATGGTATTGGGCAAAAGCCATATTTTTCGAATGACCCAAATACACATCTTGTGGAAATTCTGTTTTGAAAGGGAGCCGCACTACATAGCGGCCGTCGGATTATCGAAATGTTGTCTTTCGAAAAATCTCTTCACAACATAGATCGTTTTCTGACACTGGGTGCGTTCTCTCGACTTCCTCCAGCTCCCAGAACTTTTTAATTTGTTCATGAAGAGCAACATCTTCAGACGTTGACACCATTGTCGAAAACATATTAACTTCGCTTAGTTTAACAACAATTTTTATGATTTTATAAATTCGTTATCACAGGGTGGGTTATAGTACAAGATTTTGTTACTTTTTGCAAATTTTCGTCCTTCTAAGTCTTCGGTGTTCCGATGCTGTGCCGGTATGGAAGCTGGATATCCAAAGTTAGCTCTCGAAAACTGCGAGTTTGAGGTTATGATGTAAGACTTTAACCTCTTTTGACAGACTTCTCTGTGCCAAACTTCGCCGTTGTCTTAGGGATTAAAACAGACGGCTTGACTGGAATCAATCAAATCCTAATCTCTATTAGGACGGTTCGAAGGACCATATGTTGGCTCCTGGTCGTGAACCTGGAGGCCTAAGTTTCAAGGGTTCTGTTTAAAGAAAACAACTAACGAATTCAACTTGAATTCAGGACTAAAAACGTCTTCTTTTATTGAAGTGTTTTTCAACGACTTAAAAAACTAAGATAACAAAATTGTCCGCTTCATGCGGCTAGACCAAAAGAGTTTCGAGAAGAAACTCAATTAATTGAGATAAAGAGTTAAAGAGAGAAAAACAAAATTACTAACTTTTAGAACTTATTGTACTAAAGGAAACAACTCAATTAATAGAACAAAATAAGAGAGTATCGAAATACATTAGAATTAAAAGATGATGATGTTAAGCACCAAGGCCTGGTTGAACGGTGCGTTCAACAACTTGATGCTACAAAAATGTGGTACATAGTTTATAACCCCCACCCAACACTTTTTCTGTACAAGCCATTAAATTTGGTTAAAATGTGTACTTTAAAGCGCCGGGGGTCGCAGCTCCAAATGATAACCAAATCAAATGGGGCTTAATTAGTTCTATCTGTATCCTTTCTGATTCAATATCAAAAAAAAAAAATAATCCATTGGGTCCTAAATTTAGGAACGGGAAACATAAATTTGATTGGCAAGTATATTTGCCTATGGGTTGAAACGGAACTTTTTACACATTTTTGAATTTTCGATAATATTTATTTTTTTTTTAAATCTAGTAGTAGTTTTGTTTTTTTTGCAATAATTCCTTGAATTAGAAATTTTTTGAACATTTTTAGGGTGATGGAAGTAGTAAAGTGAACGCATAGCACAGCTGATTTTCTTTTGGTTATATATTTCTGAGGAATGTAATGTGTTTAGTCAGTTTTTTTGAAGACGTAAGTTAAGGCGTTTTTATATTTATATTTGAAAAAAAAATTAATATTAGTCGTATTGTGGTTCAAGCAAGCGATTATCGCTTTCTAAGTTGCAAAGAAAACGGGTATTTAGCGATAAGAAATTGTATTCAAAAATTTGTAAAAGAGGAGAAAGCGGTAAAAGATATCAAAACAAATATTTTTTAAACTTAGCGAAAATGATTCGCGTCGCTAAGTTCTCGCTAAGTCTTCGCTAGGTGCTTCATACAAAACGAGCGATTATATAAGCAAGCGGTGTAACCAAAACACGCTTATTATGTGTATTGTGAAGTGCAGATAAAATCAGTGCCAATTGGGACCGATTGTTTATGCTTCATCCACAAGAATTAGAACAAATGTTATTATGTGACAACAGTGATGAAGAGGCTGATGTAAATATGGACGAGGAAGATATGGTACTTTTGGAGAACGATATGGAGGAAAACAAAAGCAAAAACAAAAAAAAAATCAAGGAGAAATGCAGCCAATGAAAAAATACCGAATGGATCGCACTGCGGAAGAACCAATGCCATCTACTTCAAATCCATCTGGTACCACTATAGTGATTTCTCCGCAAACAGTGTACCGGTTTACTCAACCACTTCACTATACCCCACCAACTTTCACTGGATTGGGAAAGGAGTGTAACTATGCTCACTCTCATGTACTCAAACCAACTGTTCCTAAACGTAAAGAAATCCCGCCGGCATTTGAAGTTTTCAATGCTGTTTGTAGTTTTGAAGGTAAGTTTTAGTAAAAATTTTGTATTTTAGTTGAGTCAACATATATTATTGTTTTATAGAAATTTGTGAAAATGTCGTTATACACTCGAATCTATACGGGTCCCAAAATGGACGATTATTTCATTTGAGTACAACTGAGTTCAAGGCCTATTTAGGTATCATTATACGCATTAGCTTGTTGAAACTTCCAAGCATTCGATTGTATTGGTCAACAACCTTACCTTTCATTAATCTCAAGTAGCAGATATTATGACTCGTAAGCGATTTGAGGATATCACAGCGAACATCCACTTCACCGATAACAATACAGCAAAGTTCGGCCACTATTTGATCATATAAATAAGGTAATGCCTGAGGCATGCACATACTCCAAAAGACTATCTATAGACGAACACGTGGTCAAGTTCAAGGGCCATAACTCCATGAAGCAATACATGAAGGATAAACCAGTATCCTGGGGTTTCAAATTACGGTGTGTATGTGATGCTGAAACAGGTTTTTTGAATGTCGTGGACATATACACTGGCAAAAAGCAATTTGTTGAACATGGCCTTGGTGAAAATGTTGTGCTCCATTTCTGTGAACCGCTCGCACAAAAAGGAGTCCAAGTGTATTTTAATAACTTTTTTTACCAATATAAATGTGATGCGTATTCTCCAAGAAAATTACATAATGGCTTGTGGTACAGTTCGGAGCAATCGGAAACATTTTCCCTTAAAAATTTCCGACTGATAAAGAAATGAAAAGAGGAGATCTTGTTTCCATTAAGCGGCTATACTGGTCAATAGTAACAAATGCAAATAAAACGCTTTTTATTCCATTTCTTTCTCGTACGTTTCGTTGGTATTTTCCAACTTCTTCAGGGATATATAGAGATAATAGAGATATTAGCTATTTTGTAGCAAATGGAATTGCGGTTGTGAAGTGGATGGACAATTAGACCCGACCGAAGTTTTTCAAGTCAAATGCCGCACTGCAGGACAAGCTGACAAAATTGATGACAATTTGATGACAAGACAAAAAAATGTCTTGGTGTTATTCGACATTATAAGAAAGGAATGGGTGGGGTGGATCTGATGGATCAAAAAAAGTGTATTACACGTACGATCGTCGAAGCAAATGGTGCTTTAATATCAGGTTGTTTTTTGATTTATTCGAACTTATGGTCCACAACAGCTATATCATATATTCACAGATTTCGGAAAATAGCAGCTTCCCAAATAAAGTAAATTCTCTGGAATTCCGTTCTGCTTTGGCTAAAGAACTTATAAATGACTTTTCTTCTCGTCAGAGATTTTCATCAGAGTCAACAAAAGTCGGAAGTCGCCCGATTTTAAAACCAAAAAGTATTCACAAAATGCAAAAAAAAGGAGAACTGGAAAAGATGTGCACATTGCGCAGCAAGTGACAAATATAGCCGTACTACAAATGTGTTTTTTGAAGTATGTAATGTGTTTCTTTGCTTCACACCTTCACGAGAATGCTTCAATATTTATCATAAACAATACTAATATATTATTTTTGTAATTAAACTTAATATTTTCTACGTTTCTAATGAATTAATATAAAAAGCTTTCAAAACATAAACAAAATTTTCATATATATTTTTTTTTGTAAAAATTTCAGTTTCAACCCATAGACAACTATATTTGCCAAGTGATTTGTTGGGCAACGAGGGGGGTTGGAGGGTCAAATTCATATCGTATGGCTAAGGATTAAGAAAATTTAAAAAAAAAACAAATCTCTTTAGCCAAAAAAGTCGAAACTTGCCACGTTAAAAAGCTGCCGTCGGTAAGGTATAAGGTAAGCGGTGATTTACCATTTCATCCTTACAAACCTGCTTCCACAGAGGGTTAATTTTTTACTAGATAGTACTAACATAGACGCTGAAAAACCCCGGTCTCTATAATATATTCTCCCAAGCAAATTCTGTACGAACCATGTATATATTTCGAACACACTCCAAATATTCATATATTTGCAAGTACCAAACTCTCTTGTATTTATTTATATATTTAATTTTGTCTAATGGAATTACACATGCCAGCTGTGGCAATATGTGGAAAATTTACCACCTCACATATAGTCACATATTACACGGGCTGTGATTTTTGTCACAGATCACATATGTGCACATATGAATCTAGCTGTGTCTTTTGTCACAGCTGATATGTGAAAGAAAATGGAACAGCCAGCTCATACTTTTGTTCAGAATTCGGTCGGTTCAGATTCAATGCTTGCCATTTGCGAGTTCGATTTAAAATGTCTCGCGATTTGGAACGAAAAATGCATTTGCTGCGGAATTACGCGAAAGTAATAACGTGTGCGGCTGAGATTATTTTGGATGAGGACGATGAAAATCATCAGAGAAAAAGACATCGCTCGAGCTGGGTGTCTGGTTGGCTGCAAAAGCGAAGTATTTATGGGGTATGTGATAAACTTTTACCAGAGTTGCGTGTCGGTGGAAAGATTGAACGCCAATTGTACACCGAATTCAATCGTTTAAATGAAGATGATTTCAATTATTTACACGAATTAGTCGCACCGCACCCATCATTCGAAAACAAGATACCAATATGCGTTAGGCAATTTCAACGAAAATTCGCCTCGAATTGACTTTGCATTTTTTAGCAACCGGCAACAGTTATAGATCACACCGATACTACTTTCGATTACCGCAGTGTACTATTTCGAAAATTATACCAGAAACGTTGGATGCCATATACGAAGTGTTGGCACCTACATATCTGAAGGTTAAACCAAAATTTGTCCAACATGAAAGCTAATCCAACTTATTTGTATATCGTAATTTATTTAAAGGTACCATGTACGGCAGAAGAATGGGAAAATGTTGATCATTCATTCTACGAGCAATGGAATTTTCCAAATTGCTTGGCAAACACGTTGCAATGATTGCTCCAACGAATTCCGGCAGTGTGTTTTATAATTACAAAGGCACACATTCAATTGTTTTGTTGGCCATATGTGACGCATCTTATAAATTTCTATACGTTGATATTGGGTATGTATTTTGATTACATCCAACGAAAAAATTAAAGTTATCAAAGTTAACAATTTGTTCCTCAGGTGCAATGGAAGAGATCAATTTTTCGGTGTCTTCAATTTTTCGGTGTCTTCGCCAGTCCAATTAAAAGAAATTTTTGGCGACGCTTTTCGGTTTCTCTTCTTCGAACTTTCACCAACACCTTCGTTGTTATTAGAAATATCTTCTGAATCGGACATCCCGAACAAATCAGAAAAACAACTTCTTTTAAACTTTTTTTCGTTTCACAAATTGAAATTAGAATGATTTTTATTTTAACAAATTGTCAATCATTTGTTCTGCAGCTGTTTCAATATGTCATATGTGGTCGTGGCAGCTATATTGCCAGAACCACATACGTTCAGCTGTGACGTTTGATAATTTCAAATGTGACAAAATTTTTCAACCGATTACACGGGCTGTGAAAATTATATATTTCCGGCTGTGACACATTATAAATTCATTATGTTGCACTTTATATTGGTAGCTGTGATATGAGCATCATTTATTTTTTTTGGGGTATCGTCATCAGAATTCTGTTTTTCTACTGGGACATTATATCCATTACAGTCAAGCTTGTTATAAATACATATATTGTGTAAGGCTGCACACACTGCCGTAATCTTTCCAGCCATGTGTGAAGAGTAGTGGAGCTGCCTTGCACCAAGCAAACAATTGAATCTGCTTTTTAAAACACCGATTGTTCTTTCTACTACATTCCTTTTTTGTGAATGTATGAACACTGTAAGTAAAATTTGAAATTGTGATATGACACACACAAAAACACCGAGACACCCCAACAACTTTTTGGGTCATGAATCCAGTGTTTTTACTCCGTTTTAAAAAGTTAGCTCAAAATAACGAGATATGTCGATTTTAAATTTGTAGTAGATTTAAGGTGATTTATTATTTTATTTGAGGGAAACCCCTGCAAAACCTCTTGTTAAATCAATTTATATATTTCCTTTTCGACAAAACGTAACCGTTGAAATAATAGACATATATTTGGAAGCAGAATTAGTTTACCACTTACAATTTGGGGCCATGATAATTATAATAATTTTGGGATTCGGGATTGGCATCCCTATTACAAACAGATGCTACAACATATATATCAAAGTGTTTACTTTGACAGATTAGTTTCTATCCGCCGCTATAGATGTTAACACATCAAAAATATAAGCATTTTATTGACCATTTTGAAAAAATAGAAAAATGAGTGACGAAAATGCAGATCACATTGCGAAAAATTAGATAAGTTTTGTTTTGTGTGTGGAAAATTTACACCGAAAAATCATCGACGACATTTGGTTGCAGATGCCCTCAAGGGTCTATGAAATAACTCCCACGAAATAAGTCCCACTTTTAAAAACGAAATAAGTCCCACCAAAAATTGCTATTTTGAAAGTGGGAGTTACTTCGTTTTTAAAAGTAGGACTTATTTCGTCAATTGGTGGGACTTATTTCGTTACGCGTTTTTATTTCAAGTGGGGCTTATTTCGTTTTGAGTGGGAATAAATTCGTTTTGTAAAGTGGGAGTTATTTCATACCCCTAAATTTATATTATGGCTTTATTTCTCATTTTTTTCTTATGCAAAAAGTTATATATTGGTCATTTCGTAAAAGGGACAGCCATAATTTTTTGTCCTTATCTCTCATGGCTCTCATTTTCCATTAAGAGCCTTCTGCGAGCTTGCATACGATTTTTCTTTATTATTCCTCTGCTTTGATTATTCATATTATTCGACGTGTGTTTTTTTCGAAGAGTCAAATACTTCTTATTTGAAATCGCATTAAACAGTGAAAAAGTGGGACTTATTTCGTTTATGAAAGTGGGACTTAATTCATTTTAGAAATATATTATTCAAGGGGGAGTTATTTCATTTTGAGTGGGAGTTATTTCATTTCAAGTAAATTTTTAAATCATTTCATTTTGGTGGGACTTATTTCGTTTTCAAAAGTGGGACTTATTTCGTGGGAGTTATTTCATTTTTTTAAGCATTACGGTGATATTCGATGCCATTTGGACTTCCAATGATATGGACCGATCCAGGGGAACATGATACAGAAAATTGCTACGCGTGCAAGAACGATGTAAATAAATGGTCTCAATCGAAACAGTAAGTTCACTTAGAAAGACTACATGTGGAATACACAATAATTTATTCTTATAGAACGATCCGGTTTTATATACAAAGGTGTGCCAAGTGCTCACGTACCAGTTCCATACAGTAATGAATTGCCTGTCCCAGTACATCCATCGTGATGCCAATATAAAACTGCGTCCTATGAAGTACAATCACAAACTTCAGCAACATCATTACATCATGCTGATTCTGATTACAATTTCCATCATTAATTTCGCAGGAACATTTAGATAGAATAGTTCGAAATCTGAAGGTATCTCAAAATAATGCAATGACTTTGGCTTCGGAACTAAGAAGCGTCAACGTGCTAGCACCAGGTGTAAAAGTTACATCTTACAAATACCGGCAAGAAAACTCATAATGCCTATTTCATGCTTTCCGATGAAGCAGCTTATGCATATTGTCAAGATATTCCCGGTTAAATGAATGAAATGGGAATCTGCAACTATAATCCACCTTTATGGCGTATTTTCATAGACTCTTCAAACAGAAGCCTAAAAGTAGTTTTGCTATTTGAAAACAGCAGCATTAAACCAGTGCCATTGATGTATGCTCTTGGAATGCATGAGTCGTATGATACCATGAAATTAATTCTGGAACGCATCAGTTATGACGAACACAATTGGCGGTTAAATTGAGAATTTTAAGGTTCTTTCACTATTAGCTGGAATGCAAACTGTCTGTACAACGTACATGTGTATTTTTTGTAAATTGGACGGCCGTGCGAAATGCAACCAGTAAGAAAAGCGAGATTGGCCAAAACGAGATTCGCAAGTTGTTGGAGAATTTAATGTAATTCGTGCACCATTGATCCCCCATCAGAAAATAGTGCTTCCGGATCTTCATATCAAGCTGGGAGTTTTAAAGAATTTTTTAAAGCGGTTGGTTCACGTTAACGAAAATGCATTACCATACTTGAAAAACAACGCTTTTCCAAAATTATCGATTGAAAAATTAAAAGAGGGTAATTTTGTGTGACTGCAATATATTTTAACAGGTGTAGTTAACGGTCCAGATATACGGACACTTTTAAGGGATACGAGTTTTTCTGAAATGTTAGATGAAACTGAACTAAACGCATGGAATTCAATTCGAGCGGTAATTGAAAACGTTCTTTACAAAAATCGCTCACCAGAGTACTGTGATTATATTGACAACATGATGAAGTCTTTCGACAAACTTGGCGTTAATATGTCGTTGAAAATCCACATGATACATGCACATTTCGATTTTTACGAACGACAATTGTCCACAGAAACTAGCGAAAGATTTCATCAAACCATAATGGCATTCGAAGACCATTTCGCTGGAAAAAGAATAGACTCAATGCTTGCTGATTACTGCTGGTCGATGGCAAACAAAGAGCAAAAATTAAATAAATCCAAAAAATATATAAAATCATCAAAATAAGAGCAAATATAGTTCCATGTCTGCTAGAAAATGGGCGTCCATTATTTCTAGATATAAATTTTGACAAATAAATAATAAACAAATTGATTTTAAGCAAGTTTTTAAAGTTTTTTCATGCAAATAAAATCAAATATCGCCTTAATTCTACTAGAAATTTAAAATCGAAATATCTTGTGATTTCGAGCTAAATTTCCAAAACGGGGTACACCACTGGATTCTACGAACTAACATTAGGTTGACGTGTCTCGGTGTTTTGGTGAGTCACTTTCACCTACTTACGGTGGCGATTAAACTTCACATATATGAAACAATAAATAAATAAATAAATTGTTTCCCATTACATCCCATAATGGAATTGTGGAGTGCTTCTCACCACCAGTGAGCTTTGCACTTTCTAGTTTTATACTCACTGGTTTCGAACGGTATTTTTGACATGCTTTTTCGTAGTTAAATACTCGATAGTGTCGCCGCCACTATGCGAGGTGACCGCCGCCGAAAGAAATTTAAATTGGTCAGAGCTGGGATCCAATTCAGGTTCTCATGTAAATGAGGCGCGCACGCACACTAACCACAACTCATAGATTTCTTCATCTTTAAAAATCTTTCTAAAACTATATGGAAGTAAGCGATAGTCTAGACATAGTCAGATATTCAGACTACTCACCATTACTATTAACACTACCCGAACAAATAACACTGAAAGAAACAAATCCGCACTTACCGAATCACCGTATAGACTTAATCTTGTTTCAAGAAGTACTCGAAAGTAAACGACGTAGCTATAAGGAGTCAACAAACTCAGAACAGTGGCACGGCCAAATTAAGGACGTCACAATTTTAATTCAAAAGGCGGCATGGTACTTCACACCAAAAATTATAAAAAGAAATCAATTTTTAATTATCCAAGTCATATCGTACAGTTAATCAAAAACGCAGGCTTAAACGGCGCTGCCACCAAACTCTTTCCCAGGTAGTTATAAAGGGGCTGAATAAGCTAACAAAAAAAATTACAAAACAAGAAAGATTATATGATAATAGAAATTTTCAAACGAATTTATTCCATCTTGGGAGTGATAAATTATCAGAATATTAAATTTCAATTCAGTCAATTCAATTCGATTCAACTCAATTCAATTCAATTTAATTCAATTCAATTCAATTCAATTCAATTCAATTCAATTCAATTCAATTCAACTCAACTCAATTCAATTCAAAGCAACTGAATTCAATTAAAAAAAAAAAAAATAAATGGTTTCCCATTACATCCCATGCAGGGACCGGGGAGAACTTCTCACAATCACTGAGCTGTGCGCTTTCCAGTTTTCACTCACTGATTGGGACTTACAGTTTACACACCGATTCCGAACGGTATTTTGAGAAGCTTTTTCATGGCTATATACTCGATAGTGTCGCCGTCTCTAAGCGAGGTAACCGTCGTCGAAAGAAATTCAATTCAGTTCAATTCAATTCTGCTCAATTCAATTCAAGTAATTTCAATTCAATTCAATTCAATTCAATTCAATTCAATTCAATTCAATTCAATTCAATTCAATTCAATTCAATTCAATTCAATTCAATTCAAATCAATTCAATTCAATTCAATTCAATGCAGGTCAGGGTGGTTGTTGAGAAACAAATGCAGCCCTACGCATCTGTTGTTAAGGGAATTTTGGGCTGGATGCTTCAGCTGGCCATTCTTAGTCGTTCTTAGGTAACAACGGTTAACAGGATAGTTAACGTCGTGATAATGTAGTCCCTGTGCCAGAATTAAAGACACGAAGTACGAGAATAAATTCAATTACTGAATAAGTCATTTCTTAGCCGTGTAATTTAAAATTGTTGGGATCAGAATTGGCCGCCCAGATCCTTCGATTTAACGCAGTTGGACTTTGTTTTTTGGGGGTTTGAATTCTACGGTTTCTATTTCTACAAGCTCACGACAATCCCTGTCTTGAAAGGGGAAACTGTGAGCTGTATCAACGAATGAGGGTCGTGACAAATTTCGCCAAAATAGTGTATATGTGCCAGCTAAATCGCGGAGATCATTTATCCGATATTTTGAGATGCTTTTTCATGGCTAACTACTCGATAGTGTCACCATCACTAAGCAAGCTGACCGCCGTTGAAAGCAATTTAAGGTGGTCAGATCTGGGATCGAACCCACGTTCTCATGCACGAGAGCCTCACACACTACCCATTGCACCACCATAATCCAATATTATATACTTTATGAATCAATGGAAAATTTCATGTTATGAAAACTTGCAGTGTGTGACTTAAAAACAATCAGCCTTACCATCTTCGAGAAAATAGTTGGGTAAGCAAATGGAGCAACGCTGAAATTTTGATAATTGTATTTTTGGACTCCGGCGCTTATTTGACGATTAGGCACCACAAAATAACACCCAATAAAATGGAACTAAAAAATTAAATATCAATTAATATATGAAATAATATATGATAAACTCCAACCCCAAAAATCCAAAATATGAAATATTTCCCTAGAAACCCTATATCAGAATTGAAATATCTTCGCGAATTCCGGATTTATTTCAGTATCATATAAAGCCAGCGTTTGAAATGAAGTTACCATCAACGTCATAACACCTGCGTCTTATTTTCTGTCATCGTTTCAAGTTTTTCATATGTTGCTACGCAGGAAATGCCAAATAAACTAACAGATAAATAATGAGACTATTAGTTGACATACACTCAAAAAAAATATTAGTAACGGCAGCAAAAACTGCTGCTGAAAAATGGAAAGCAAACATGTTTTCAAAATGGGGAAACATTTAGTTATACTTTGTCAAAACTGCAAACAGTTTCTCGGTATGGCAATACATTTGCTGTAACAACAGACAATTATGCCTGCTGACAAATGGAAAATTATGTTTGCAGTTAATGACAGACACTTTTTTGTGAGTGTGTTACAATACTAATTTTCAAATATTAGCATTTAATTTAAAACTTGTAATTACACTTTGATCAGTAATTTTTGTTTTAAGTTTTCTATTTGCCATTAAAAAAAATTATGTATCTCTAAATACGCAATAATTGACGCATTTTGCTTGGATTCTGACAAAGAATTGAACATAAAAACTGCGTTTATGCTACCACAGATTTAGTTGTTTGAGTTTGGTTTCTATTGTCATTGGATTAAAATCAACCTTAGATCAATAAACAAATTAAATAGTGTGACTAACTTAATGTTGGAAATTATATTCAACAGCTGAGGACTAACGCGGTCCCTTAGCACACAACGAACCTAGAAGTCTTAGTAACAGATGCCAACACTGCAAAATCTCCTGACTCTACTCTTTGAAAAATCTGTATTATTTTGTAGTTTGAATGCAAATATAACGTGTTTGTAGATTGTCGCAAATATAGTATTGTTTTGTCCAAACACATTGCGTGTGCTATTCAATATTACATATTTGGGACACAATGATTAATAGGTTGTATTATATGTTTTTGTAACCAAAATGTGGCTTTGTTTGTTAAAAACTGAAACAAAGAAACAAAAACGTCTCAAACGATGCGTAATGAAATGGTGATTACGGAAACTTCAAACTTTTTTTTATATGAAGGTACTTATACAAGGTGTTTCAGAAGAAGTCATCCGATGTTGTTTGGCTCGCATTTTTTTTCTAAATGGAAAACTTTGATTCTGTGTTTTGATTATGTTTATTTGAACCTTTGGAATTTTATTGGTTAAGTTGAGAAGATGATATCGGTTAAATGGGCGCCGTCACAATTGATTACCATACGGGCTCGTTTCGAATGCGAGAATCTGTCACCCGAAGTTATCGCCGAAGTGATGAAAAATGCCATAAAACGAGCCCGAAATCCAAAGTTTCTGGATTCCAGAAATAGCACAAACTCTCGACTGACATGTACTTAGTTCTGATATCTATCCGATCGAGAACCTTTGGTATATTTTACCTACCCAAGTTTAGCACCCAGGACGCCAGTTGAAGAATGTCAAGGGTCAAAGAGTAGCAATACCAGAAAATGGAAGACAACTGATCCTGCGCATATTTATTCGTTGATAAACTGAATGCCAAGATGCTTAGTAGAAGTTATCAGCGATAATGGAGATCAAATGTCTTACGAAACTTTTTAGAATATTTAAATAAACCTTTTACCTTTATAAATATTTTGCACTAGTAATTAGTTTATATTTGTTGTTTCACCTTGAAGAAGTCAGAGATAAAGTATTTTTGCTGAAAAGTATTTAATTTTGAAAGGACTAATACAATAGGGGCGTTGTTTCGTAACTTATACACGTTAACTCATACAAAATGAAAACCTGCACGTTAACATGTATAATTTTAGAAGTTGAGAATAACCCCGATAAAAGTGTTACCAAGTTCGGCTTTGTTGTGTGGAAAATGTAAAATGTATGTCATTTCATTTCTTATATATCCACGACGTTTCGAAAATTATGATGTAATTATAAGGGTTAGTTAATTTTTTTTATCAAAAATTTAAAAAATTTAAAATATTATTGGTTTTTTCTTCTTCAAGAATACGGATTTTAAGGCAATACTGGAGACTAAACAACTAAAGTAAAAGTAAATCAAAGTAAAGTGAAGAAGGAAGCCTATACTTTACCATAACTATACAACATTCACAAGAACACCTTCGGCTCTGTCTACTTGCAATGTAATTTTTTGATACATTTTGTGTACTTTTTGTAAATTTCATGCACTTTATGGAGCTTGATTTGTACTTTGTGGTAAATTGGATGTACTTTTATGTACATATAAGTGATGTATGCAGTTTTTGGTACATTTTATATACTTTGTGAATAAATAGCACACCGATACACATTCATTACTCCACTCCATTTTCTCTAACCTCTCTATAGAATAGCGTTTTACGTCTCGCTTCCCGTACGCTAGCTGCTCCCGAGCTCATTTGAGACGTAAAAGAGACAACTACCGAGCAGCTGACAACTACCGAGCAGCTGCGCGTTTACGATGTTTGTTTGAACAATTGCAATCGATATCTCGTATTTGAATATTTCGTATAGCCAAATATCTGCTTGTCAATACGGTATTCAGAAGCTAATTTACTCAAAATTTCCAAATGAAAAAATTTTTCTGCAATGCCAATGCGGAATAACCACCTCATATATTACATTGTTTTCTTTATCATTTTGTTTTGGTTTTGGCTTTTAAATAAACAAATTGACAAATAACAACGAAAAATTATAGGATGAAGCCAAGTTGAATATACTCAACATCTATGCGTTTTTTTCCGTAACAGTTAACGTTAACTTATATAGTTACGAAAAAAACACCCCTAATATAAAATAAAAGCTTTAAAATTCCTCACAACATTTTGAAAAAACAAAAAATGGTGTTGCCTTTATATTTATTTCGCGGGGTGTATCTTGCTAACTTTCAAAATTATCGATCTTTGGCTCTCATTTACTGACCTTTTGGAGTAAACGAACACGATTGAGTAAAAATTTGCTCAAATTTTCGAGTAATCAAAAATGCTATTGTAGTGCTCGGTGACAAATTTAGTGAAAATTAATGTGTACAATGATCAAGCAAAAACATAAGGCAAAAAATTGTTTCTATTATTTATTTGATTTTATTTATTTATTTAGCTGCCCACTAGATTTCGGATTTTAGACAGTTTTATGGAGACAATAAATTTAAAAAAAATCATTACATACATAAGTAGCCTGGTACTATTCAATGTCTGAATATATCTGTATATATCTGTTACAGGCTCTGTAATTACCATGAAATTTTTCCTTGTTTTTATTATACTACGTAGTTTTCAGCGATCGTGTTTAAGTAATTATTCTGTTTTAGTCTTAAATAATTCTGTTTTAGTCTCTCTATTTACCATTAAAATTCCCTTTGTTTATACTAGACTACTCACTTTTAACTGTTTGTGTTTTCTGACGCAAACCCTGACATTGGGCAAACGATAGCAAAGCACTTGCCAACCAACGGTTTAGCTAATATTTGCAGCTATTTAACTTCAATTTGCGCCATTGTCATTTGATTTTAGCAAATTCTAAATCAATAAACTAAGTCTGTCCATTGTCCTTGAATTTCATACGAAACTGAAATATGAGTAATATAAGCGTCTGCTTAATTAATGCTGAAAATCATATAAAAGGTGAATACAAATTTATTTCCTTAAGTTCATTCCCGCACAAGCAACATAGAAGAAGTCTTACGAAGAAATGACGGCACTGAAAACTATAATTTTATCATGCCTTGTGGCATTTTTAATTTCCAACGACGGTGATAGAGTCTCAGCTGCTGTTCACCAACCACGCATTGTTGGAGGCACCGAGGTATCTATAGACAAATTCCCCTACATCGTACAGTTGCGAACTAATGCAGGTGGTCACTTTTGTGGAGCCACTTTAGTGGCACCTCGATATGTCATATCGGCGGCCCATTGCTTTGTGTCGATCAATTACAAGGATGTTTACGTTGTTGGAGGTGCCAATACACGTACTGATCCTGGTGTAACGCGTAGAATTCTCAAGTTGGTAAGACATCCCGAATACTCGCCAAATAACATGCACTCGGACATTGTTGTGCTGAAATTGGACGGTGATATGGTTGGACGCAACATCCGTGCTATACCGTTGTGCCAAAGAGATTTGAAGGCGGGTGATTATCTTGAAATTTCCGGATGGGGACAGATTGGCACAAATAAGGAAATGTCTCATAAATTACGGACCGTTCGAGCTCCAGTGGTTCCGACGCCGAAATGCCAACAAAGTTACGGTCGCTTTGTGCAGAAAAATATGGTGTGTGCTTATGAACCCAGATCCAAAGATGCATGCGGTGGTGATTCCGGCGGCCCAGCTGTTCTCATGGGACAATTATGTGGTGTTGTTGCTTTCGGAATGGAGTGTGCAAGTAAGGATCACGCAGGTGCCTATACTAATGTATATGCAGTGCGTTCATTTTTAACTAGTACTATGAAAGCATTGGATGCATTCTAAGGTTATTGGAGAGACTTTGGAAATGTTATTATTACGTTTATGTGTATATTGCAGGCAGCGGTCTTAAACAACTGCTAAAAATTAGTTAAATTTTAGAAAAATTATTAGGTGAATAAATATATTGTACAAATTTTTTAAAATAAAATCGAGCAAATATTTTTTTAAAAAAAAATGATTTTTCTCGCTTTGATAGTATTTCGACTTCAGTGTTCGATTAAACATAATCTACAAACTTTGCTTACAACAAGACCAAAGTCTTTCTGTAGCTAAATATGTCGCGGGATGATTAATCATATGACCTCAGAATATACATCGAGAGCAGGATGATATTCCCATTCATATTATATGGGAAGTGGTGTGACGACACTTATTTTTACGTCGGAATGTACATTGAAAGTGGTGTTATATCCCAGTAAAAAGATTTTCAATTTTTAGAAGTAGGTAACAATCGCCCTTCACAGAAAATTTCAATAACTTGGTAATAATAATTTAAAAGTTTATTGTAGATTATTTCGAATCTACCGTTTTTGCACCTTACATTTGAAAATGCCATAACTTTTTGACATTATTGTGTGATTCTGGTGGCGTTCTCTTTATAATATTGTTTTTTATTCATTGGTATCAAAAACTTAATTTTCACCTCTGGTAAGACAAGGTGCGTCACATATACAGTTGCGAGCAAAAAAAAAAAAAAAATGCAACACTGAGTTCTATGATCTTCGAGTGCATGTCTGTGCTTAAAACTGCATCCAATTTATTGATTACTTTGGTTTTTATATTCTACAAATATAGTGAACTAATTTAAGTCACTATATATAAATGAGCCAATTTAATGGTTTTTTCTTTGGTTTTTTAAGAAAAAGATGTTTTTCTGTACGGGAAAAAAAATTCAAATTCGTGTTATACATCTTTTTTTCGGATTGGCGGTCGGAGGGTAGTAGGGTAAAGTTGCTAACTTTTGAGCCAGTGGTCGGATATGGGCTTGTTGGAAAGGTCTTTAAGAGATAAAAATAGAAAAAAGTCAAAACGCCGAGAGGCAGAGCTTTTGGAAAAAATGGGAAAAAATTCACATTTTTTTTCTGCTGAAAGATAGCCATACCTGTTACCTTTCCAAAATGACCGAAACGAAGCCCCGAAATCTTACCGTTACAAAGTTATGACCTTTTTAATGAAATGCAAAAGTATTTTTCCTAGATAACATATAATTTCTTATAAAACAAGACAAATTTTATTAAGAAGGAAGAAAAGGGAACTTAAACGAAAACTCTATTACAAAATTATTTGGAATACTCCATTAGTCTATAAGATAATAAAAGTTTTTGTTAAGTAAAAAGATTTTTTTAAGGCCACATTAGTAATTAGCTTTTTTTAATTTATGACATTGTCTAAACTAGCCTCAAAACGCCTTGGCAACGACTCAACCAAATTTCGGCACTTCTCAATATGTATTTTGTCCCATCCATGTTGCAAAATTAGTTTAAGTGTGGTTTTCAATGAAATATGTTGTTATCTTAGCTAGAAATTTTCTCTTCAAGGTAAGCCCGCAGATTCAACTACATTTACACAAAATGTTATCTTCTGATTTTTTATTTTTTCCTTATTTTCCTTATAAAAATTAAAAAAAATATTCTAAAATATAAAGTCGTTTTCGAGATATAACCTTGTGAGTAATTCAGAAAAATATTAAATTTTATTTTTTGTGGAGTTTTATTATATTGACATAACTTTCGATATATGAACCATAGGTCATATCGTGGCCTGACCTGACCCATCAGTAAAAGACACAGACTTAAATGGCGCTGCCACAAAACTTGTCTCCAGGTGGTAACAAAAAGGCATAATAATTAAGCTAACAAAAAAAGTTAGATTATATGATAACTGAAAATTTCCAAAGAATTTATCCCAACTTGGGAATGATAAATTGTCAGAATATTGTTTATGCAATGCAATGCAATTCAATTCAATTCAATTCAATTCAATTCAATTCAATTCAATTCAATTCAATTCAATTCAATTCAATTCAATTCAATTCAATTCAATTCAATTCAATTCAATTCAATTCAATTCAATTCAATTCAATTCAATTCAATTCAATTCAATTCAATTCAGTTCAGTTCAATTTAATTTAATTTAATTTAATTTAATTTAATTCAATTCAATTCAGTTCAGTTCAATTCAATTCAAATTAATTCAATTCAGTTCAATTCAATTCAATTCAATTCAATTCAATTCAATTCAATTCAATTCAATTCAATTCAATTCAATTCAATTCAATTCAATTCAATTCAATTCAATTCAAGTCAATTCAATTCAATTCAATTCTATTCAATTCAATTCAATTCAATTCAATTCAATTCAATGCAATTCAATTCAATTCAATTCAATTCACTTCAATTCAGTTCAATTCAATTCATTTCAATTCACTTCAATTCAATTCAATTCAATTCAATTCAATTCAATTCAATTCAATTCAATTCAATTCAATTCAATTCAATTCAATTCAATTCAATTCAATTCTATTCAATTCAATTCAATTCAATTCAATTCAATTCAATTCAATTCAATTCAATTCAATTCAATTCAATTCAATTCAATTCAATTCAATTCAATGCAATTCAATTCAATTCAATTCACTTCAATTCAGTTCAATTCAATTCATTTCAATTCACTTCAATTCAATTCAATTCAATTCAATTCAATTCAATTCAATTCAATTCAATTCAATTCAATTCAATTCAATGCAATTCATTTCAATTCAATTCAATTCAATTCAGTTCAATTCAATTCAATTCAATTCAATTCAATTCAATTCAATTCAATTCAATTCAATTCAATTCAATTCAATTCAATTCAATTCAATTCAATTCAATTCAATTCAATTCAATTCAATTCAATTCAATTCAATTCAATTCAATTCAATTCAATTCAATTCAATTCAATTCAATTCAATTCAATTCAATTCAATTCAATTCAATTCAATTCAATTCAATGCAATTCAATTCAATTCAATTCAATTCAATTCAATCCAATTCAATTCAATTCAATTCAATTCACTTCACTTCAATTCAATTCAATTCAATTCAATTCAATTCAATTCAATTCAACTCAATTCAATTCAATTCAATTTTTTTTTTTTTTTTTTTTTTAATTAAAATCTTCTTCTTTATTGAAACAGATAAAAATGTTTTTACAATTCATTATTTCACCCGCGAAGCCTAAGACTTGTATGCAGGGATATATAGATATATAAATATAAATTTGTATGCTTCATTGCGATTGTATCAAATATTTTTTAACTTGAATTTTACGTTTAAATTTATCTTGAATATTTATAAGATTTAATGGCATTGAGTTGAAGGTCCTTGGTAATTGTACATTCAAGGTGCTCTTTCCGTTTTTATTGTTGAATCTCGGTATTTTATATCGTCCTTCTGACCGTCTTCTGGTGTTATAGCGATGATCCATGGGTTCCCGGAAGTTTTCGTCTTGAAATTCATTGATAATTGTCGCTTTATATATGTTTTTTACGTTGAGTGTATTATGTAGTTTATAGAATGAGTTTAGTCTCACGTCTGAGTTGTTATTGGTTTGTGAGTGTTCGCTATTAGAGATGTTTATTATTGGATTATTTGTTTTGTTTTTCATTAGGATTTTTATAAGCCTGTTTTGTGTTTGTTGCAAAATTTTACAGTGTGTTAAGCTTCCGAAAGCAGTTATTCCGTGGCGTAAATACGATTCTGCCAGAGAAAAGTAGGCTTGCTTGGCGACTGTTAGTGGTGCGCAGTTATTTAAATGATACAGCACATAGGATGTTTTGCGTAGTTTTTTATTGAGAAATATTATATGCTATTTCCAATTGAAGTTGTGGTCCACGATGACGCCTAGATATTTATAGGTGTCCACTAGCTCAATGGACGTTTTCAATTCAATTCAATTCAATTCAATTCAATTCAATTCAATTCAATTTAATTCAATTCAAATCAATTCAATTCAATTCAATTCAATTCAATTCAACTCAATTCAATTCAATTCAATTCAATTCAGTTCAGTTCAGTTCAGTTCAATTTAATTTAATTTAATTCAATTCAATTCAATTCAGTTCAATTCAATTCAATTCAATTCAATTCAATTCAATTCAATTCAATTCAATTCAATTCAATTCAATTCAATTCAATTCAATTCAATTCAATTCAATTCAATTCAATTCAATTCAATTCAATTCAATTCAATTCAATACAATTCAATTCAATGCAATTCAATTCAATTCACTTCAATTCAATTCAATTCAATTCAATTCAATTCAATTCAATTCATTTCAATTCACTTCAATTCAATTCAATTCAATTCAATTCAATTCAATTCAATGCAATTCATTTCAATTCAATTCAATTCAATGTGGAGATGAAAGATAATGATATCGATATTGCATACCGCACAAAAGGCAAGGGTAAAGTTATTATTGAGTTTTGCTCTCATCGTAAGAAGAGAGAAATAATGAGCAAGATAGAGAGACATAGGATGGATGCAAGATGCATTAACAATGATGATAGCAGCGAAAAGTATAAGTTCATATACGTTAATGATCACTTGACTAGCCAAAAAAGTCGATTGTTATGGATTGCAAAAACAAGGGCCAAAGAGGCCAATTGGAAATTTGTTTGGGTGCGAAATGGGGAAATATATGCACGTAAAATTGAAAATGCTAACACATTAAACATTAATACCGAGTCCGATGTTGACTTAATTTGTTAAAATCCTACCACTAAAAGTAAAATACAAAAAATAATAATACAATAAAATACAAAAACAAAGAGAAATAGACTCGAAAAAATTCATAAACACGCAATCCAAATTTTAAAAAGTGTTAAAGCTTCGGCGAACTTATAAAAATAAAAAATATCTTTGATACCTAGTTAAAATACATTTTGAATTCTATGAACTTTAAACTCTTCAATAAAATGAATAAAGCAACTAATTTACTACAAAATTTTAATCAAATTAATGATAAATTATTGAATTTTCCATTACCATTTATTTACATGAATATTCGATCGTTACGTAAAAATTTTTCAACTTTTCTGGTAGACGTACATAAAATTATTGACGTTATTAAAATTATTATCCTGGTGGAAACAAATATAACCGACAATGAAAATAATTTTTATTCAATTAAAAACTTCAACAGTGTATTCCTCAATAGGGAAGGCAAAGGTGGAGGAATTGCGGTTTATATCCGAGACAACATACATTTCACAAACAAAAATATAAATACACAAAACTTCGAAACATTACACATTGATTTACACATCGACACATATTCTCTAACACTTCTCCCTATTTACCGACCGCCTAGCTCAAACATCAAACTATTTAGAAAGGAACTAGAGCAAAACATAAACCAAATTCACAAAAACAGAGCAATGATAGTTATTGGAGATGTGAATGTCGACATCACAAAAGAAAAAACAAAAACAACAAGAACATACATAGATATGATGTCTTCCAATGGCTTGCTTAGCATGGTAAACATAGCTACAAGAGAAGTAAATAAAAACAAAGGCACGTGTATAGATCACTTGTTTGTGAGAAACAACAAAACAATAACAAGGGCAGAAGCAGCTGTTATAATGACAACCATCTCTGACCATTATTCGCTGTTTGGATGCGTAGGAGATGAAAATAAACCAACCAAAACAAGCGCGAATGGCAATAATGACAATCAGGGTACGGAAATACAACTATTACAGATGTCTGGAATAAACACTCACAATGTAAATAAATTAATACAACAAACAAATTGGAGTGATCTTGCAGACAAAAAGCAAAGTTGCCATACAATTTTTGAGAACATACACGAAAAATTTACAGAAATATATAACAAATCTAATCAAAATAAAAAGGACATAAGAAAAAGAAACGATTATCCATGGCTAACGGAAGAAATATTAAGATATTGTTAAGTTAGGGATAAACTGTATCAGCGATATAAAAAAAGTAAAAACAACTTAAACAAAGAAACTGAATATAAGATATTTAATAACACGCTAAACCATAAAATAACATTTGCAAAAAATGAATACCGTCGACAAGAATTCATAAAAAACAGACACAACATAAGAGGTACCTGGATATTAATAAATGATATTATTGGAAAAAAAGTCGACAACGTTGACGAAGTAATTAAAAAAAATTTTAATAATGTAAATATGGAAACAGTAGCCAATAATTTCGCTATTAAATTCAAACAAAATGTTCAAAACATAATACACGATTGTGACATTAAGACACTAAATTCCACAGAAACGAGAATACAAAACACTATATACATTGAACAAACTAACGAATTAGAAATTCTAAATATTCTTAAAACAATAAACATTAATAAAGGGGCAGGAGCAGACGGAATTCGTCCAAAGGATATCAGATTCAACGCACAACAACTTACACCAGCAATAACAGCACTCATAAATACAAGTCTGAATGAGTGCACCATACCCACACTCTTGAAAACCTCACTGGTAAGGCCGATATTCAAAAGTGGTAGGAAAACGGACTACAACAATTACAGGCCCATATCCATTTTACCCGTGGTAGAGAAAGTATTGGAAGAAATTATGGTAAGGCGGCTTAATAACTTCCTCACCAAGTATAATGTTATAAATAAAAATCAGTATGGCTTCCAAAAAGGAAAAAACATAAACAAATTACTTGGTCATTTTACGACCCACGTTAACAAATGTTTGGACCGAAATATGCATTGCTTAGCGCTGTTTATAGATTTTAGCAAGGCTTTCGACACGCTTTCGCATAAAAATTTAATAAATATTTTAGAAAGAATTGGAATCCGCGGTCAATGCCTTAAATGGTTTGAAAACTACTTACAATGTCGATCATATAAGGTAAAAATTGAGGGAAACTTAAGCCAAGAAATACCAATGCTAACGGGTGTACCGCAAGGATCAAAACTTGGCCCAATTCTTTATTTGATATATGCCAATGAAATGTTGAATCAGTTAAAGAATAGCACCAATTTTGCTTATGCCGACGATACGGCCATAATTGTTTCTCATGAGGATCTCCCAACAGCAGTACAAATGATGCAATCTGAACTGAATGTTGTATCTAGGTGGTGTCATGACAACGGTTTGATAATTAATGCCACAAAAACTAAATTAATGCATATGAAATTACCCCACATACCAAATTCTACAATAACTGTAAAATACCATAACACAGACTGTCTCCATAAAAACAGTTTCTCACAAATCCTAGATAACGACAAATGTGAAACGTTAATCGAGGTCGTGAACAACTATAAATATCTAGGTGTCAGTGTTGATCAACATTTAAACTGGAAGGATCACATAGCGTCACTAAACAAAAAACTACGCAAATCATCATATGTTTTATATCACCTAAATAACTGCGCTCCATTAAACGTTACAAAACAAGCATACTTTTCACTAGCAGAATCCTATCTGCGACATGGAGTAACAGCGTATGGAAACTCGTCATACTGCAAGATTTTGCAACAAACACAAAATAGGCTTATAAAAATATTAACGAAAAATAAAACAAACAGCTCAAATCACGTAAATAATATACCTCACACTCAAACTCAACTCTCAAACAACCCTAATAATGCACTATCACAAAACACTACTTCTGAAGAGAGATTAAAATCCTTCTATAAACAACACAACATATTAAACGTCAGAAATATATACAAATCAACAATTATCAACGAATTTCATGATGACAATTTTCTTGAACCTGTGGATCATCGCTATAATACAAGAAGACGAGCAGACGGCAGGTTTAAAATACCAAAATTCAACAATAAACACGGAAAAAGCACCTTGAATGTGCAACTACCAAGCGCATACAACTCGACGCCATTAAATCTGATAAATATTCGAAATAAATTTAAACGTAAATTTTTAGTTAAACAATTTTTCATAAAATCGCAATGAAGCGAACAAATCACATACAAAAATCATGTAGAAGAACCGATATAATTTGAAATTGAATGTAATGTGAAATCTAGTTTACTTCTGCATATTTATAAATCCTTGCATACAAGCCTAGGCTTCGCGGGGTAATAAACAATTGTAATTCAAACTTTATTTATACCTCAATAAAGAATTATTTATACCAAAAAAAAAAATTCAATTCAATTCAATTCAATTCAATTTTTTTTTTCAGTATTTTGAGCTTTATTGAACAAAAAATATTTTTTACATTTCATCTTAATTCAAATTCCCGCGAAGCCATTGCGGCTTGTCTGCAGGATGATAAATAGTCGTGTAAAGCAATGTTCATACTAGTATGCTTATTTCAGCTCAGCTGTGTGCATATTTCATGTATATTAATTTAATATAAAATATAATTAAATTCAATTTGGTTTTCTTAATTTTAATTCTAAAGATTTAATTTAATTTAGGAAGTGGTTTTTTATTAATTTTTTTCTACTTATCTTATTATGTATGCTTAATAGATTTGTTGGCATATTATTTAGAGTTGTTGGTAGAGTTACGGCTAATGACTTCTTTCCATAATCATTTCGGAAGCTCGGTACTTTATAGCGCCCTTGTGCCCTTCTTCGCGTGTTCTGTTGATGGTCAATATGTTCAAGCAAGTTTGGATCATTGTAAAATTCATTTACTATTGAGGTTTTGTATATTCCCTCAATATTCAGTATTTGGTGTTGCTTGTATAAATTGATATCATTGTGTGTTGTTTGGGAGCGATTTATGCGAGCGTTGTTGTTTTGATTGGCTGTGTTGGTCGTTTCGGGATTGTTAGTTGTGTGAAAGTTTATGTTCGGAATATTTTGATACATGTAGTTTGTTTTATGTTGTTGGTTTTTATGTAGTAATTTAAGGAGTCTATTTTGCGTTAATTGAAGTGTCCTGCAGTATGTTGATGTTCCCCATGCAGTTATCCCGTGCCGTAAATAGGATTCCGCCAGCGAGAAGTAAGCCTGCTTCAGAACGTTGTACGGAGAGCATTTGCTTAAGTGATATAACGCAAAGGTTGATTGACGTAGCTTTTTCTGTAGTTTCTCGATGTGCGTTTTCCACTTGAAGTGTACATCTATATGTATTCCTAGGTATTTATATGTACTAACCACTTCTATTTTTGTGGAGCAGTCATCATTATAAGGAATGTTGTTGTTAGCATATGTCTTGTGCAGGCAATCAGTGTTGTGAAAGGTCACTGTAATATCTGTCGGATGGGTATGTCGCGATATTATGTGCATTATTTTAGTTTTGTTTGCATTTATTATCAGTCCACTGTCATGACACCATCTGGTTATATTGTTTAATTCGTTTTGCATAATTCTTATAGCAGTATGAATACATTCGTGTGATACGACTATTGCAGTATCGTCCGCATATGCAAATACTTTACTTTCTTTAAGTTGGTTTATCATCGCGTTTGCATACATTATGTACAGCAACGGCCCAAGCTTGGAACCTTGCGGAACTCCGTGCATTACATTGGTATTTTCGCTCTGATAATTTTCAATCCTGACTCGAAATGTTCTGCACTGTAGGTAGTCTTTGAGCCATTCTAGGCACGTGCCTCGTATTCCATTTCTTTCAAGTGTTTCAATTAGCTTTTCGTGTGGTAGGGTGTCGAAAGCTTTACTAAAGTCTATATACAGTACAAGACATTGGAGATTATTGCTTAGACTTTGGTTTACAAAGTTCGAGAATGAACCTAGAAGTTGATTGATATTCTTTCCTTTTTGGAACCCGTACTGATTTTTACTTATTATGTTGTATTTAGACAGAAAGTCGTTCAATCTCCTCACCAATATTTTTTCTAGCACCTTTTCCACAACTGGAAGAATTGAAATTGGCCTGTAGTTATTGAAGTCCGATTTGCTTCCATTTTTGTAAATTGGCCGGATAATAGAAGTTTTTAATAACTCTGGGATTTTTGACTCGCTTAGACTGCTGTTAATTAGCTTTGTTATTACTTTGGTTAGACAATTCGCATTACTTTTTAAGTCTATTGCTCTAATTCCATCAGCTCCGGGACTTTTTCTAGCATTTAGATTTTTGAGTATTACATATATTTCCCCTTCAGTAGCATAAGTCAGGTACATTGTGTTTTGTGTATTTGTTTCTGGATTTGTGTTTGTTTTTATATTGCATATGTGTATTATATTTTGCACATTTTCTTTAAATTTTTGTGCGAAACTTTCTGTTAAATTCTGAGTATTTTCATGTGGAAAGTTCCTTTTAATTGTTTTATCTATATTATTGGACTTTTTACCAGTTATATCGTTTACTAGTTGCCAAGTTCCTATTATGTTATTTCTGTTTATTTGAAATTGCCGCATATTGTATGAATTTTTTGCATTTATAATTTTTTTATTTAACTTATTGTTATACGTTTTGTATATTTTTTCATTAATTGTATTGCTTTTATTATTTTGCCACTTTTTTGAAGTTTATCCCGAATATCGCAAGTTTTGAAGTTTATCCCGAATATCTAAGCCACGGATATGGTTTTCTTTTTTAAATTTCACCTTCGGTATTTCTTTTGATTTCTCATAAATTTCGGTAAAAATGTTATGTACATTATCAAAAAGTTCAGTTGTGTTGCCTGATCTATTTATAACATCATTCCAGTTTACTTCACTTATTAGACGGTTAACTTTTACATTATTTATTTTTGCACTAAAATCCGTACCCTGCTCATCTTCGATGGTCTTTTCTGTTTTGCTTTCTTCGATGCAGCCAAAAAGAGAATAGTGGTCCGATATTGTTGTTGTAACCACGGCAGAGTGTGCGGTTGCTGTCGCTATGTTACACCGCATAAATATGTGGTCTATACATGTTTGCGTGTTGTTGTTAACATCTTCTCTCGTTGTCTCCGTCAACATGCACTGCATTCCGTGTGACGACAGCATATCCATGTAGTTTGTTGTTATTGCATTATCTCTCTTTATGTCAACATTCATATCTCCCACTAATATTGCGTCTTGCTTCTTGTTGATATTGTTTATGCATTCGTCTAACTCATCTATGAAGGTTTTTAAGTTTTGATTTGGCGGACGGTAGACGGGTAAGTCGGTGACAATTTTGTTGTTGTTCGTGTTTATATTTATTTGGGTAGATTCGAATGATGATGCGTTTATTGTTATTGTTTCGTAGTTGGTGTTCTCGTTAACGTACACAGCTATTCCACCTCCTCTGCCTTCTCTATTTAAAAAAGTGGATCTGTAACCATCTATGTTATAAAGATTGTTTTCGGCATCTGTTATATTTGTCTCGGTTAGAATTATTAGGCACATTTTATTTCTGATGTTTTTTATGTGTGTTATCAAAGGTATGAAATTTTTTCGTAAGGAGCGGATGTTCATGTGTATAAAGGATGTGGGATAACTTAGCAATGTTTTATCGATTTCATCGAAATTGTTTATTATTTTGTTAAAATTGTTCATTTTTTAATTAAAAAAAGAGAAAAAAATATTATGTAGAAATGTTTTCGAGGTAATTTATTGTGTTAAGAATAAGATTTTAATTTGTGTATGTTATGGATTCAATATCGGAAGAATTACAGATAACAATAGGTGATGAATTTTCATTTTTGCATGAATAAATTTGGCCATTTCGTACCCACACAAACTTCCATTTACACTCTTTCGCTTTAGTTTTCGCCATCCACAAAAGGCGCCTATTATATGGTGTAAGTTCGTCGTTGACGTAAATGTAGTTGTGTGTAGGGTTCGTCTCTCTGCTTATTACACAGGCATCAATTCTATGCCCTTTCATCTTGCTCATTAACTCTTTCTTTTTCTGAGCAGACGCAAATTCTACAATAATTTTGTTGTTTTTTCTAATGCGATGTGTGCTGCTAATATCAGTATCACACAGATCTATGCCTACCGACGCAGAAATGGATTTTATAACAGTCGTTGCTGCTACTTCTGTGTCGGTCACATTATTAATTTCAATATTTTTGTTTATTGCTTGGTGTTCAAGACGCTGGATTCGTTTCTCCATTTCGGATATTTGTTTAGTTTTTTCTGTATCCCTGTCTTCCAGTTCTTTAACTCGAACATTCAGATTTGCCAAGTTTTGATTAATTTTATTAATAGCATCGGCCAGTTGTTCCTTTATAGCATTGTTCGACGCATTCAAGGTAATCATATTTTGGGCAATTTGCTGCATAGTGCTTTTTAGGTCGACCATGCCTAACTTGATTTCAGCAACATCAGATTTCTGGGCATTTGTACTCAGGTTATTGGATGACATAGAATCCAGTGCGTTTTTATAACGTTTGCTGCACTCGTCCTCTGTGTCATCGTCCTCTCGTTGATTCTTATTCTGCGATTGTTGTGAAATTTCGTTGACAGCGAATGACACGCATATGTTGTTGGGAGATCTGCTTCGCGGTTTACATTGGTGGCATTTCCAATCTGCTTTTTTCCCAATGCCCATACAACTATACGTATTTTCGGATACAACAGTGCAGGGACTAAAATGGTATTTTTTGTTGCAGTGCTGACAGAGAACATAATTTGTCGTTGTAATTAGCTCGTTGCATTGATTGCAAGTATGATTCGGCACTCCTAACTGAGACATTCTCTTTGATTTTTGCACACACTCCAATTATATATGTATATTTTATTTTTTTTTTTTATAAATATCGCTTTATGCGTAACACTTAAAACACAACCGAACGCGGCGAGGGTTACAGCTGAACTTCAATTCAATTCAATTCAATTCAACTCAATTCAATTCAATTCAATTCAATTCAATTCAATTCAATTCAATTCAATTCAATTCAATTCAATTCAATTCAATTCAATTCAATTCAATTCAATTCAATTCAATTCAATTCAATTCAATTCAATTCAATTCAATTCAATTCAATTCAATTCAATTCAATTCAATTCAATTCAATTCAATTCAATTCAATTCAATTCAATTCAATTCAATTCAATTCAATTCAATTCAATTCAATTCAATTCAATTCAATTCAGTTCAATTCAATTCAATTCAATTCAATTCAATTCAATTCAATTCAATTCAATTCAATTCAATTCAATTCAATTCAATTCAATTCAATTCAATTCAATGCAATGCAATGCAATTGCATTGCAATTCAATTCAATTCAATTCAATTCAATTCAATTCAATTCAATTCAATTCAATTCAATTCAATTCAATTCAATTCAATTCAATTCAATTCAATTCAATTCAATTCAATTCAATTCAATTCAATTCAATTCAATTCAATTCAATTCAATTCAATTCAATTCAATTCAATTCAATTAAATTCAATTCAATTCAATTCAATTCAAATTCAATTCAATTCAATTCAATTCAATTCAATTCAATTTAATTTAATTCAGTTCAATTCAATTCAATTCAATTCAATTCAATTCAATTCAATTCAATTCAATTCAATTCAATTCAATTCAATTCAATTCAATTCAATTCAATTCAACTCAATTCAATTCAATTCAATTCAATTCAATTCAATTCAATTCAATTCAATTCAATTCAATTCAATTCAATTCAATTCAATTCAATTCAATTCAATTCAATTCAATTCAATTCCATTCAATTCAATTCAATTCAATTCAATTCAATTCAATTCAATGCAATGCAATGCAATGCAATGCAATGCAATGCAATGCAATGCAATGCAATGCAATGCAATGCAATGCAATTCAATGCAATTCAATGCAATTCAATGCAATTCAATTCAATTCAATTCAATTCAATTCAATTCAATTCAATTCTATTCAATTCAATTCAATTCAATTCAATTCAATTCAATTCAATTCAATTCAATTCAATTCAATTCAATTCAATTCAATTCAATTCAATTCAATTCAATTCAGTTCAATTCAATTCAATTCAATTCAATTCAATTCAATTCAATTCAATTCAATTCAATTCAATTCAATTCAATTCAATTCAATTCAATTCAATTCAATTCAATTCAATTCAATTCAATTCAATTCAATTCAATTCAATTCAATTCAATTCAATTCAATGCAATGCAATGCAATGCAATGCAATTCAATTCAATTCAATTCAATTCAATTCAATTCAATGCCATGCAATGCAATTCAATGCAATTCAATTCAATTCAATTCAATTCAATTCAATTCAATTCAATTCAATTCAATTCAATTCAATTCAATTCAATTCAATTCAATTCAATTCAATTCAATTCAATTCAATTCAATTCAATTCAATTCAATTCAATTCAATTCAATTCAATTCAATTCAATTCAATTCAGTTCAATTCAATTCAATTCCATTCCATTCAATTCAATTCAATTCAATTCAATTCAGTTCAGTTCAGTTCAATTCAATTCAATTCAATTCAATGCAATGCAATGCAATTCAATTCAATTCAATTCAATGCAATGCAATGCAATGCAATTCAATTCAATTCAATTCAATTCACTTCAATTCAATTCAATTCAATTCAATTCAATTCAATTTAATTTAATTCAATTCAATTCAATTCAATTCAATTCAATTCAAATTCAATTCAATTCAATTCAACTCAATTCAGTTCAATTCAATTCAATTCAATTCAATTCAATTCAATTCAATTCAATTCAATTCAATTCAATTCAATTCAATTCAATTCAATTCAATTCAATTCAATTCAATTCAATTCAATTCAATTCAATTCAATTCAATTCAATTCAATTCAATTCAATTCAATTCAATTCAATTCAATTCAATTCAATTCAATTCAATTCAATTCAATTCAATTCAATTCAATTCAATTCAATTCAATTCAATTCAATGCAATGCAATGCAATGCAATTCAATTCAATTCAATTCAATGCAATGCAATGCAATGCAATTCAATTCAATTCAATTCAATTCAATTCACTTCAATTCAATTCAATTCAATTTAATTTAATTTAATTTAATTCAATTCAATTCAATTCAATTCAATTCAAATTCAATTCAATTCAATTCAATTCAACTCAATTCAGTTCAATTCAATTCAATTCAATTCAATTCAATTCAATTCAATTCAATTCAATTCAATTCAATTCAATTCAATTCAATTCAATTCAATTCAATTCAATTCAATTCAATTCAATTCAATTCAATTCAATTCAATTCAATTCAATTCAATTCAATTCAATTCAATTCAATTCAATTCAATTCAATTCAATTCAATTCAATTCAATTCAATTCAATTCAATTCAATTCAATTCAATTCAATTCAATTCAATTCAATTCAATGCAATGCAATGCAATGCAATGCAATGCAATGCAATGCAATGCAATGCAATGCAATGCAATGCAATGCAATGCAATGCAATGCAATGCAATGCAATGCAATGTAATGCAATGCAATGCAATGCAATTCAATTCAATTCAATTCAATTCAGTTCAATTCAATTCAATTCAATTCAATTCAATTCAATTCAATTCAATTCAATTCAGTTCTTGCCTTCATTGCGAACGGTCGTGTTTCTCAGTTGTGCGCACAAATAACAAGTTCTTTGCCAATTCGGTTTTTGCTAAGTGTGAGTGAGAGAAAGAAAGTGATATCGAGATGTCTAATGTGCCTCAGGAAAATCTCTCTTGCGGTCAATGTAAGATGCAACTTACGAAAAAACACATGAAATGCAGCTTATGCAGTGCACGCTACCACTGTTCCCCCTGCTGCTCTGTTCAACAATCAACATAAGTATGCTGGAATGAATGCTGATAAAAAAGCTGCATGGAAGTGCCATAAATGTAGAGATCGCAAAATTTCTCCCAACATCAACTACGAAATAATTATAGCTGAAGACTCAAATAGCCAAAAACAAAAACGAAACGAAGATGAAGATAATAATGAGGATGAAGTTTTTGCCGACAACAACAACAAACGCTTTAAAGAACAAATGCACACAAACCCCACTCAAGATCAAACATTATATACAATGCAACAGCAACAACCTGCTATCAACGCAATACAACAACAACCTATGGTACCAGAAGGGACTGACGTAATGCAAATGATGATGGCACAAATAACTACACAGCTTGCGTCCATCAATACTCAGCTACAAACTCAACAAATCACCCTAAACAAAATAAATGAGAATGTCTCAAACCTCAGTACCCAAGTCGTTGAACTCCAAAATCAAAACAGAGAAAAGGACAAAAGATTAAGTGAAATGGAGACTAAAATAAACAAACTAGAACAGAAAACAATTGAAAAAACTGTAGAAATCAATAATGTAACTAATGATGATCTAAGTGCGACTGAAGTGATGTTAAAAATTGCGTCAAGTGTCGAAGTAAATTTAAATGACAATGATATAGACAGTGCGTATAAAACAAAAAGAAATAATAGAGTGGTTGTGGAATTTTGCTCTCTTCGAAAGAAGAGAGAAATAATGAGCAACTTAAATAGACACAGAGTCGATGCAAAATTAATAAACAAGGACAATAACAACGATGAAAATGAAAATAACAACAAAAAATACATATATATAAACGATCAACTAACTACCCATAACCGTCGTTTGTTATGGTTAACAAAAAATAAAATACAAGAGGCAAATTGGAAATTTGCTTGGGTACGAAATGGAGAAATACATGCGCGCAAGGTCGAGGGATCCAACATCATCAATATAAATAACGAAAACGATTTGGAATTAATCTGTTAAGTACTAATTGCAATAACAAGTAACGAGAAATACTCTCAACAAAAAACACTCAGAAAAATCATAAGCCTAAAAGATAAAAACTAAAAACGTTTAAAAAAGAAACGAAAATTTACCGAAAATATCTATCTAAATAAATATAAAAATTTATCACAAAGAGAAATAGAAAATAAAGAAAAAATGAAACAAATAAAAACATTAAATAATTTCAATCAAATTGATGAGAATTTAATAGAATATTCATCATCCTTTATCTATATGAATATTCGATCTCTACGCAAAAATTTTAACACATTTATTGCTAACATCAACAAAATAATTGAAAAAGTTAAATTTATAATACTAGTGGAAACAAATATATTAGACGATGAAAATCGATTCTACACAATAAAGAATTTTAACAGTGTATTCCTCAATAGAGAAAGTACTGGGGGAGGAATTGCCGTATATATCAAAGAAAACATACAATTTACCACTACACATCTAAACACAAAATACTTCGAATCAATACAAATAGATTTGTCACTTAACAAAAACACAATCTCTTTTCTAACCGTTTACCGTCCCCCTCGCTTAAACATCAACATGTTCATAAACGAAATAGAGCAAGTGATAAACAAAATACACAAAAACCGCGTAATGATAATTGTAATATTAATATTGCAAAAGAAAACGCCAAAACAACAAGAACATATGTAGATATGATGGTTTCAAATGGGTTGAAATGCATGGTTAAAGAAACAACAAGAGAAGAAATAAATAAAAATAAAGGTACGTGCATAGATCATATGTTTGTGCGTAATAACAAAACAATAACAACTGCCCATGCTGCTGTTATAATGACTACCATATCTGACCATTACTCATTGTTTGGGTGCTTAGGAGAAGATGGCAAAGAAAACACAACAAACGTAAATGGTAATGATGCCAGCCAGGGTACGGGAAACCAACCTAAATTAAATCGGTCAGAAATCAATTCAAAAAAAGTACAGAAATTAATTAAAGAAGTTAAATGGACTGATTTATCAAATCAAAATAATGCATGTGTTGATAACTTCAATAACATTTACAAAAAATTCACAGAAATTTACAATAAGTCAAAACAAACGCCAAGAAAAATCAAGAAACGAAATGAATATCCGTGGTTGAGCGAAGAAATATTAAGCTATTGTGATGTGAAAGATAAATTGTATCAAAGGCACAGAAAAAGTATAAATAACAAAATAAAAGAAACTGAATACAAACTTTTCAACAACAAATTGAATAAAATTATTGCATATGCAAAAAACGAATATCGTCGGATTGAATTTATAAAAAACAGATACAACATACGTGGAACATGGCTATTAATAAATGAAATTATTGGCAAAAAGGTGAACAATGTAGATGAAGTAATTAAGATAAACTTTAAAAATGAATGCTTAAAATCTGTAACGGAAAACTTTGCATTAAAATTCAAAGGAAATGTTTCCAATATTATACATGACTGTGACATTAAAACTTTAATTACGAGCGAAAAAAGAATAACAAATACGATTTTTATAGAAAAAACTACTGAAATAGAAATTACAGACATATTAAAAACTATGAACTTAAAAAAAGGAGCTGGATCGGATGGTATACGGCCGAGAGATATCCGTAACAATTCTGAAAAACTTGCACCAGCAATTACGTCTTTGATAAACTCAAGTTTGAATGAATGTGTACTGCCGAAACTATTTAAAACTGCACTTGTTAGACCTATATTTAAAAATGGTGCTAAAACCGACTATAATAACTATAGGCCAATATCCATTCTACCAATACTAGAGAAGGTCTTGGAAGAGATTATGGTAAGAAGGCTGAACAACTTCCTAGCTAAATACAGCATAATTAGCAAAAATCAATATGGTTTCCAAAAAGGGAAAAATATTAACAAATTATTAGGACACTTTTCCACCTATATCAACCAATGCTTGAACGAGAATATACACTGCCTGGTACTCTTCATTGATTTCAGCAAGGCATTTGACACGCTTTCGCATAAAAATTTAATAGAAATGTTGGAAAGATGTGGAATTCGCGGCCATTGTCTCTATTGGTTTAAAAACTACTTGGAATGTAGATCTTATCGCGTGAAAATTGAAGGCCACATTAGTCAGGAAGTAATGCTAAGTAACGGAGTACCGCAAGGTTCCAAACTTGGACCAATTCTGTACCTGATTTATGCTAACGAAATGATGAGCATTTTAAATAATAGTAAGACTTTCGCCTATGCAGATGATACCGCTATCATAGTACCACATAAGGATTTAGACACAGCTGTTCAGATAATGCAATCAGAACTTAATTTGATCGCAAGATGGTGCCACGACAACGGGTTAATAATTAATGCGGCCAAAACGAAGCTGATGCATATAAAACTGCCCCACATAGTAAATACCCCTATTGCATTAAAATTCCATAATACTGAGTGCCTTCATAAAAACCGGATTACCTCGCCTGACACTTATGACAACTGCACTACAAATATTGAACTCGTCACCACCTATAAATACTTAGGAGTCATTGTGGACAACAAATTCAGCTGGAAGGAACATATAATATCCCTGAATATAAAACTCCGTAAAGCATCGTATGTCCTATACCATTTAAATAATTGCGCTCCACTATCGGTCACAAAGCAAGCATATTTTTCTCTGGCGGAGTCGTATATTCGTCATGGAATATCTGCTTTTGGAAACTCGTCACACTGCAGAATCCTGCAGCAAAAACAAAATCGCCTAATCAAAATATTAATGAAAAACCGAACAAACACTACACAAACCGAAAACACAACAAATATACATAGTAACATCTTAAACGGCATAAACACTCAAAATAACATTCATAATAACAACAATTCAAGTAATACCTCGCAAGAAAGTCATAAACTCTTCGCAAAACAAAACAACATATTAAATGTAAAAAACATATATAAAACAACAATTATAAATGAGTTTCATGATGACCAATATCTTGAACCAGTCGATCATGAATACAACACCAGAAGAAGATCCGAAGGAAGATTTAAAGTATCGAGGCATAACAATAAACACGGGAAAAGCACACTGAATGTCCAACTGCCAACAACATTAAACACATTGCCACAAAATTTCTTAAATATTAGAGATAAGTATAAACGCACAAGAATGGTCAAAAAGTATTTTATACAATCGCAATGAAGCGGGATTTATATAAAGATATTTATACATGGAGAATGTTAACTTACATATGTAGAATGAATGAAATTAATTTAATGAAATATTTATATTATATATACCTTGCCTACAAGTCATGGGCTTCGCGGGGAATAAGATAAATGTAAATGAAATTATATTAAAGAATATTCAAACTAATAAAAAAAAAAAAAAAAAAAAAAAAAAAAAAAAAAAAAAAAAAAATTCAGTTCAATTCAATTCAATTCAATTCAATTCAATTCAATTCAATTCAATTCAATTCAATTCAATTCAATTCAATTCAATTCAATTCAATTCAATTCAATTCAATTCAATTCAATTCAATTCAATTCAATTCAATTCAATTCAATTCAATTCAATTCAATTCAATTCAATTCAATTCAATTCAATTCAATTCAATTCAATTCAATTCAATTCAATTCAATTCAATTCAATTCAATTCAATTCAATTCAATTCAATTCAATTCAATTCAATTCAATTCAATTCAATTCAATTCAATTCAATTCAATTCAATTCAATTCAATTCAATTCAATTCAATTCAATTCAATTCAATTCAATTCAATTCAATTCAATTCAATTCAATTCAATTCAATTCAATTCAATTCAATTCAATTCAATTCAATTCAATTCAATTCAATTCAATTCAATTCAATTCAATTCAATTCAATTCAATTCAATTCAATTCAATTCAATTCAATTCAATTCAATTCAATTCAATTCAATTCAATTCAATTCAATTCAATTCAATTCAATTCAATGCAATTCAATTCAATTCAATTCAATTCAATTCAATTCAATTCAATTCAATGCAATTCAATTCAATTCAATTCAATTCAGGTTAGAGTAGTTGTTGAGAAGCAAATGCAGCCCAACGCACCAGTTTTTAAGGGAATTTTGGACTGGATGCTTCAGCTGGCCATTCTTAGTCGTTAATGCGGCTGGTCAGGTAACAACGGTTAACAGGATAGTTAACGTCGTGATAATGTAGTCCCTGTGCCAGAATTAAAGACATGAAGTACGAGAATAAATTCAATTACTGAATAAGTCATTTCTTAGCCGTGTAATTTAAAATTGTTGGGAATTGTCTTTTGGGGGTTTGAATTCTACGGTTTCTATTTCTACAAGCTCACGACAATCCCTGTCTTGAAAGAGGAAACTGTGAGCTGTATCAACGAAAGAGGGTCGTGACAAATTTCACCAAAATTGTGTATATGTGCCAGCTAAATCGTGGAGATTATTTATCCGATATTTTGAGAAGCTTTTTCATGGCTAACTACTCGACAGTGTCACCATCACTAAGCAAGCTGACCGCCGTTGAAAGCAATTTAAGGTGGTCAGATCAGGGATCGAACCCACGTTCTCATGCACAAGAGCCTCACACACTACCCATTGCACGACCGACGGCCACAATATCCGATATGCTGTTCCATAATCCAATATTATATACTTTATGAATCAATGGAAAATTTTATGTTATGAAAACTTGCAGTGTGTGACTTAAAAACAATCAGCGTTACCATCTTCGAGAAAATAGTTGGGTAAGCAAATGGAGCAACGTTGAAATTTTTGATAATTGTATTTTTGTACTCCGGCGCTTATTTGACGATTAGGCACCACAAAATAACACCCAATAACATAACGCTGTATGAAATAACCCCCAATAAAATGGAACTAAAAATTTAAATATCAATTAATTTATGAAATAATATATAATACCAACCAACCTCAAAAATCCAAAATTTGAAGTATTTCCCTAGAAACCCTATATCAGAATTGAAATGTGTTCGCGAATTCCGGATTTATTTCATTATCATATAAAGCCAGCGTTTGAAATGAAGTTACCATCAACGTCATAACACCTGCGTCTTATTTTCTGTCATCGTTTTCAGTTTGTCATATGTTGCTAGGCGAAATAAACTAACAGATAAATAATGAGTCTATTAGTTGATATCAAAAAAAAATATTAGTAACGGCAGCTGAAAAATGGAAAGCAAACATGTTTTCAAAATGGGGAAACATTTGGTTATACTTTGTCAAAACTGCAAACAGTTTCTTGGTATGGCAATACATTTGCTGTAACAACAGACAATTATGCCTGCTGACAAATGGAAAATTATGTTTGCAGTTAATGACAGACACTTTTTTGTGAGTGTGTTACAATACTAATTTTCAAATATTAGCATTTAATTTAAAACTGGTAATTACACTTTGAAGTTCTCTATTTGCCATTAAAAAAAATCGTTTATCTCTAAATACTCAATAATTGACGCATTTTGCTTGGATTCTGGCAAAGAATTGAACATAAAAACTGCGTTTATGCTACCACAGATTTAGTTGTTTGAGTTTGGTTTCTATTGTCATTGGATTAAAATCAACCTTAGATCAATAAACAAATTAAATAGTGTGACTAACTTAATGTTGGAAATTATATTCAACAGCTGAGGACTAACGCGGTCCCTTAGCACACAACGAACCTAGAAGTCTTAGTAACAGATGCCAACACTGCAAAATCTCCTGACTCTACTCTTTGAAAAATCTGTATTATTTTGTAGTTTGAATGCAAATATAACGTGTTTGTAGATTGTCGCAAATATAGTATTGTTTTGTCCAAACACATTGCGTGTGCTATTCAATATTACATATTTGGGACACAATGATTAATAGGTTGTATTATATGTTTTTGTAACCAAAATGTGGCTTTGTTTGTTAAAAACTGAAACAAAGAAACAAAAACGTCTTAAACGATGCGTAATGAAGTGGTGATTACGGAAACTTCAAACTTTTTTTATATGAAGGCACTTATACAAGGTGTTTCAGAAGAAGTCATCCGATGTTGTTTGGCTCTCATTTTTTTTCTAAATGGAAAACTTCGATTCTGTGTTTTGATTATGTTTATTTGAACCTTTGGAATTTTATTGGTTAAGTTGAGAAGATGATATCGGTTAAATGGGCTCCGTCACAATTGATTACCATACGGGCTCGTTTCGAGTGCGAGAATCTGTCGCCCGAAGTTCTCGCCGAAGTGATGAAAAATGCCATAAAACGAGCCCGAAATCAAAAGTTTCTGGAGTCCAGAAATAATACAAACTCTCGACCAACAACCCTCAGACTCCAACGCGCAACCCTTTACACATCAGCCCACAGCGACCTTAGATGAAGCGTGACAAATCATATAAATGTATGAACACATGAAAGTACATCTAAACATTCTAAAGTACTTACCTATTATAAAGAACAACAAAGATTTTCAACATGGAAATTCACAACACGGCAAAAGGAGTAGTAAGTAAAATAAAAAAGCATTTTTTAAAAACAAAAAAACATTTTTGGAAGAACTGTTAAAAAAAAAAAAAAAAACAAGCTGGGACGAGAGTTGAACCAACGACCGTCAGACTCCAACGCGCAACCCTTTACACATCAGGCCACAGCGACTTTGGATGAAGCGTGACAATTCATATAAATGTATGCACACATGAAAGTACATCTAAACATTCTAAAGTACTTACCTATTATAAAGAACAACAAAGATTTTCAACATGGAAATTCACCACACGGCAAAAGGAGTAGTTTAGTATAAAACTACAAAAATTAATGTGAAAATTTTATGAGATTTTTTACGTTTCCAATCATAAAATTTTTTCCAATGGACCAATTTCGCTGATTTTCAATACCAAACTGCTCAGGAATACGTGGAACATTTTGGCCAAAAACCAAACCGCGTTATCGCCGATTGAAGTCGTGAGAATGTTTTCAACAGACGGACAGACGGACATGGCTATATCGACTCCGGTTGTTATAAGGATGAAGAATATATTTACTTTATGGGGTCGCAAAGCCTTATTTCTATATGTTACAATCAGAATGACAAACTGATATATACCCTCTATCACTTACAGTGGAGGGTATAAAAATTAAAAATTATAGGATGAAGCCAAGTTGAATATACTCAACATCTATGAGTTTTTTTCCGTAACAGTTAACGTTAACTTATATAGGTTACGAAAAAAAACACCCCTAATATAAAATAAAAACTTTAAAATTCCTCACAACATTTTGAAAAAACAAAAAATGGTGTTGCCTTTATATTTATTTCGCGGGGTGTATCTTGCTAACTTTCAAAATTATCGATCTTTGGCTCTCATTTACTGACCTTTTGGAGTAAACGAACACGATTGAGTAAAAATGTGCTCAAATTTTCGAGTAATCGAACAATGCTATTGTAGTGCTCGGTGACAAATTTAGTGGAAATTAATGTATACAATGATCAAGCAAACCTAAGGCAAAAACTTGTTTCTATTATTTGTTTGATTTTATTTATTTATTTAGCTGCCCACTAGATTTCGGATTTTAGACAGTTTTATGGAGACAATAAATTTAAAAAAAATCATTACATAAGTAGCCTGGTACTATTCAATGTCTCAATATATCTGTATATATCTGTTACAGGCTCTGTAATTACCATGAAATTTTTCCTTGTTTTTATTATACTACGTAGTTTTCAGCGATCGTGTTTAAGTAATTATTCTGTTTTAGTCTTAAATAATTCTGTTTTAGTCTCTCTATTTACCATTAAAATTCCCTTTGTTTATACTAGACTGACTACTCACTTTTAACTGTTTGTGTTTTCTGACGCAAACCCTGACATTGGGCAAACGATAGCAAAGCACTTGCCAACCAACGGTTTAGCTAATATTTGCAGCTATTTAACTTCAATTTGCGCCATTGTCATTTGATTTTAGCAAATTCTAAATCAATAAACTAAGTCTGTCCATTGTCCTTGAATTTCATACGAAACTGAAATATGAGTAATATAAGCGTCTGCTTAATTAATGCTGAAAATCATATAAAAGGTGAATACAAATTTATTTCCTTAAGTTCATTCCCGCACAAGCAACATAGAAGAAGTCTTACGAAGAAATGACGGCACTGAAAACTATAATTTTATCATGCCTTGTGGCATTTTTAATTTCCAACGACGGTGATAGAGTCTCAGCTGCTGTTCACCAACCACGCATTGTTGGAGGCACCGAGGTATCTATAGACAAATTCCCCTACATCGTACAGTTGCGAACTAATGCAGGTGGTCACTTTTGTGGAGCCACTTTAGTGGCACCTCGATATGTCATATCGGCGGCCCATTGCTTTGTGTCGATCAATTACAAGGATGTTTACGTTGTTGGAGGTGCGAATACACGTACTGATCCTGGTGTAACGCGTAGAATTCTCAAGTTGGTAAGACATCCCGAATACTCGCCAAATAACATGCACTCGGACATTGTTGTGCTGAAATTGGACGGTGATATGGTTGGACGCAACATCCGTGCTATACCGTTGTGCCAAAGAGATTTGAAGGCGGGTGATTATCTTGAAATTTCCGGATGGGGACAGATTGGCACAAATAAGGAAATGTCTCATAAATTACGGACCGTTCGAGCTCCAGTGGTTCCGACGCCGAAATGCCAACAAAGTTACGGTCGCTTTGTGCAGAAAAATATGGTGTGTGCTTATGAACCCAGATCCAAAGATGCATGCGGTGGTGATTCCGGCGGCCCAGCTGTTCTCATGGGACAATTATGTGGTGTTGTTGCTTTCGGAATGGAGTGTGCAAGTAAGGATCACGCAGGTGCCTATACTAATGTATATGCAGTGCGTTCATTTTTAACTAGTACTATGAAAGCATTGGATGCATTATAAGGTTATTGGAGAGACTTTGGAAATGTTATTATTACGTTTATGTGTATATTGCAGGCAGCGGTCTTAAACAACTGCTAAAAATTAGTTAAATTTTAGAAAAATTATTAGTTGAATAAATATATTGTACAAATTTTTTAAAATAAAATCGAGCAAATATTTTTTTAAAAAAAAATGATTTTTCTCGCTTTGATAGTATTTCGACTTCAGTGTTCGATTAAACATAATCTACAAACTTTGCTTACAACAAGACCAAAGTCTTTCTGTAGCTAAATATGTCGCGGGATGATTAATCATATGACCTCAGAATATACATCGAGAGCAGGATGATATTCCCATTCATATTATATGGGAAGTGGTGTGACGACACTTATTTTTACGTCGGAATGTACATTGAAAGTGGTGTTATATCCCAGTAAAAAGATTTTCAATTTTTAGAAGTAGGTAACAATCGCCCTTCACAGAAAATTTCAATAACTTGGTAATAATAATTTAAAAGTTTATTGTAGATTATTTCGAATCTACCGTTTTTGCACCTTACATTTGAAAATGCCATAACTTTTTGACATTATTGTGTGATTCTGGTGGCGTTCTCTTTATAATATTGTTTTTTATTCAGTGGTATCAAAAACTTAATTTTCACCTCTGGTAAGACAAGGTCCCTTTCATCAGCATCCGTCACATATACAGTTGCGAGCAAAAAAAAAAAATGCAACACTGAGTTCTATGATCTTCGAGTACATGTCTGTGCTTAAAACTGCATTCAATTTATCGATTACTCTGGTTTTTATATTCTACAAATATAGTGAACTAATTTAAGTCACTATATATAAATGAGCCAATTTAATGGTTTTTTCTTTGGTTTTTTAAGAAAAAGATGTTTTTTCTGTACGGGAAAAAAAAATTCAAATTCGTGTTATACATCTTTTTTTCGGTTTGGCGGTCGAAGGGTAGTAGGGTAAAGTTGCTAACTTTTGAGCCAGTGGTCGGATTTGGGCTTGTTGGAAAGGTCTTTAAGAAATAAAAATAGAAAAAAGTCAAAACGCCAAGAGGCAGAGCTTTTGCAAAAAATGGGAAAAAATTCACATTTTTTTTCTGCTGAAAGATAGCCATACCTTTTACCTTTCCAAAATGACCGAAACGAAGCCCCGAGGTCTTACCGTTACAAAGTTATGACCTTTTTAATGAAATGCAAAAGTATTTTTCCTAGATAACATATAATTTCTTATAAAACAAGACAAATTTTATTAAGAAGGAAGAAAAGGGAACTTAAACGAAAACTCTATTACAAAATTATTTGGAATACTCCATTAGTCTATAAGATAATAAAAGTTTTTGTTAAGTAAAAAGATTTTTTTAAGGCCACATTAGTAATTAGCTTTTTTTAATTTATGACATTGTCTAAACTAGCCTCAAAACGCCTTGGTAACGACTCAACCAAATTTCGGCACTTCTCAATATGTATTTTGTCCCATCCTTGTTGCAAAATTAGTTTAAGTGTGGTTTTCAATGAAATATGTTGTTATCTTAGCTAGAAATTTTCTCTTCAAGGTAAGCCCGCAGATTCAACTACATTTACACAAAATGTTATCTTCTGATTTTTTATTTTTTCCTTAAAAAAATTAAAAAAAATATTCTAAAATATAAAGTCGTTTTCGAGATATAACCTTGTGAGTAATTCAGAAAAATATTAAATTTTATTTTTTGTGGAGTTTTATTATATTGACATAACTTTCGATATATGAACCATAGGTCATATCGTGGCCTGACCTGACCCATCAGTAAAAGACACAGACTTAAATGGCGCTGCCACAAAACTTGTCTCCAGGTGGTAACAAAAAGGCATAATAATTAAGCTAACAAAAAAAGTTAGATTATATGATAACTGAAAATTTCCAAAGAATTTATCCCAACTTGGGAATGATAAATTGTCAGAATATTGTTTATGCAATGCAATGCAATTCAATTCAATTCAATTCAATTCAATTCAATTCAATTCAATTCAATTCAATTCAATTCAATTCAATTCAATTCAATTCAATTCAATTCAATTCAATTCAATTCAATTCAATTCAATTCAATTCAATTCAATTCAATTCAATTCAATTCAATTCAATTCAATTCAATTCAATTCAATTCAATTCAATTCAATTCAATTCAATTCAATTCAATTCCATTCAATTCAATTCAATTCAATTCAATTCAATTCAGTTCAGTTCAATTTAATTTAATTTAATTTAATTTAATTTAATTCAATTCAGTTCAGTTCAATTCAATTCAATTCAATTCAAATCAGTTCAATTCAATTCAATTCAATTCAATTCAACTCAATTCAATTCAATTCAATTCAATTTTTTATATGTTGCTAATCAGGAAATGCAAAATAAACTAACAGAGAATGAATAAGTAGTCTATTCGTTAAAATAAACTCAAAAAAATATTTGTAACGGCAACAAAAACTGCTGCTGAAAAATGGAAAGCAAACAGGTTTTCTAAATCAGCAAACATTTAGTTATACTTCGTCAAAACTGCAAACAGTTTGTTTCTATGGCAATACAGTTTGTTGGTATGGCAATCCATTTGCTGTAACAACGGACAATTATGCCTGCTGAAAAATGGCCAATAGTGTTGTCTGTTAATGACTGACAGTTTTTTGTGAGTGTGTAACAATTCTAATTTTCAAATATTGGCATTTAATTCGAAACTGGTAATTACACTTTGATCAGCCATTTTTGTTTTAACTTTTCTATTTGCCAATAAACAAATTTATTTATCTTTAACTACGCAATAATTGACGTAGGTGCTTGAATTCTGATAAAGAACTAAACATAAAAATTGCGTTTATGCTACCACAATTTTAGTTATTTGAGTTTGGTTTCTATTGTTATTGGATTAAAATCAACCTTAGATCAATAAATAAATTAAATAGTGTGACTAACTTAATGTTGGAAATTATATTTAACAGCTGAGGACTAACGCGTTCCCTTAGCACATAACGAACTCAGAAGTCTTAGTAACAGATGCCAGCATTGCAAAATATAATTTTATCATGTACATTATATCAGCGCAAAGGAATGCCGGCTTTACTGAATCTATTCTTTGAAAAATCTCTATTTCTTTGTAGTTTTAATGCAAATATAACGTGACATTTCGACATTTGTTTCACACAAATATGTAGATATTATAACATATTAATCATTGTGTCTCGAACATTAAATATCGAATAACAAACACAATGTGCTTGGATACACGTATACTATATATGTGACAAGTTACATAATGTTATATTTGCAACAAAAACATACAGATTTTGCAGCGTGTATGGAAATTGGGGTTCTACCTGCTTAAGCTGTAATTGAGACAATATTGTCAGTTTAAAGCTAATCTAAACTAAAATTGCCTGCATTTATTTCTATACACATTAGACGGACTCACAAAAAAAGTTCATTTTGTCCACACTTCAAAACGTACTTTGGCTTGTTTTAAGATGATTCTCAAAATAATTCATGCTTGTCATAAAGATCCCGTGACCTGGACCATTTCTAAAAAGGTATTTTGTTTAGTTTTTCAAAGAATTTTGTACTTTAATTAAAAACAATATATATTCGTATTAGTACCATATGAAAGGTTTTTTAAGGCTCGTCAAACGGTATATAAAAGATATCAAATCATGCCCTAACACATCCCTTTTTCAGGGATATTCTGCAAAAAAAAGTACAGCGATTTGTCTGATTTAAATGCCAGATTGACATATTTTAAGTTTTACCTGACGTAAGTGAATACGTGTTTGAGCTTTTTTTGAAACTCGTACTAGGACGATTTTTTCTCCAAAAAATTCAATACGGTGGGAACTCTACGTGCTAAACAGAGCAAAATGGGTATCAAATGTTTTGTTTGGACAAGGAGATCATTGTTGTATAGATATGGGGTTTTAATACGAGGGCCCATCAATAAGTCCGTGACATTTTGAATGAAACACAGTTTTCTTTAAAATAAAAAAAAAATTTCCAACAAAATCGCCTTTTAGCTCAAGACACTTAGTCCAACGTTTCTCCAATTTTTGTATCCCTTCCAAAAAATAGGATTTGTTGAGGTCCATAAAATAGGCATTTGTTTGATCAATAATTTCATCGTTTGAGCTAAATCTCTTTCCACCGAGCCGAGGTTTAGAAATAGAAAATAGTCACTGGGGGCTAAATCCGGAGAATATGGCAGATGTAGTACCAATTAGTATGAATTTTGCCATTAAGACTACACATGTGTGCACCCGTACGATTATGGTCAATTGGGAGCAAACGCGGCACCCATCTTGCAGACAACTTTCTTAAACCCAACTGATGAAATGCCTATGGCATCAACAATCTCAATCACTTTTTCTTTTCGATCGGCCAACTCCATATCGTGGAGGTCGTCGTCCAGAACGTTCAACGTCATTTGTACTTGTGCGACCACAACGAAAGTCAGTAAAAGATTTATTTTCCATTGAAATCGATGGTTTCCATAGTATTTATCAACTTTTCCTTGGGTTGATTGACGCTTTTTTTCGCAAAAAAATAATGTTTAAAGAGCATTCGAAATTCTCTTTTTTCCATTTTTAAAAATATGCACGAGGTTGTATGTTGTGAACAGCTGTTAAACGCAAAGTAAATGACGGAACTTGCTCAAGGTTTGAAAGTAGTCGATTAACAGGTGTTACTTGATCGGAGCAGTGTTGCATTTCATATAACTACGACGGAAGTTCGAAAAGTCACGGACTTATTGATCCGCCCTCGTACATTTTCCAATGTGCTCTGGAACAAATTTTGAATTTTACTCCAATCTGACATTTAAATCAGAAAAATTTCCGTTCTAAAATGTGAAAAATGTTTTTTTTTCGCAGATTATCCCAGAATAAAGGATATGTCAGGACATGTTTTAATACCGTTGTACGCCCCATAAAAACCCCTTTTGATATGATACTAATATTACCTATAATATTGGCAAAAGTAGAAATTGGTTTGGAAAACTAAAAAATCACAGGGGACACCTCGGGGGGGACCGAGGTTCCTCTCGCTATATATTATGTTCATTTAAATGCATCTTTAAGAAAATATACTTATTTACTTTTATTGACTATTTTACAACCTCATGAGGTCAGACGTCTTACACATATTAATTAAACAAACGAATTAAACAAATTTGAACATATTCTTCCAACTGGCTCTATCCTTCGCCTTTTCTCGCCAGTTGGTAACACCAAGGATACGGAGGGATTCTTCTACCTGGTATTTCCAGCGGAGTCTTGGTCGTCCTCTTTTCCTGCTTCCATCGCGTACGTTATCGAAAACCTTTCGCGCTGGTTCATCTTCATCCATTCTGATAACATGGCCTAGCCAACGCAATTGGACTAATTTGATTCGCCTAGCTATGCCGACGTCAGAATATAGATTATATATGCCGTCTGACCTCTGGGTTCCAGCGACGTCGGTACTCGCCGTTTGCTCTAAGAGGACCATATATTTTACGGAGAATTTTTCTCTCGAATTCTCCCAGGTGTTTTTCATCTGCTTGCGATATGACCCAAGTTCCGGAGCCATATGTCAAGACAGGTAAAATGAGAGTCTGATTTAGCTGGACTTTTGTCCGTCGAGAGAGGGTTCTGTTCCTAAACTACTTGCTGAGTCCAAAATAGCATATATTTGCATGCACAATTCTCCTATATATCTCCAAGCTGACGTTGTTGTCCTTGTTCACTGCGGATCCAAGGTAGACAAATTCATGTACCACTTCAAAATAAAAACGGTTGTCTAGTCGTTGTTTCCCTCTCGCAAATTTCGACCAATAATGTCTATGTCGTCAACATACGCCAGCAGTATATGACTTTTCATGTTAGTGGTCTTGTTTGAATTTAGTTTTCTCATTATTATCTGTACGAAGATGTTGAAGAGATTGCACGAAAGTGTGTCGCCTTGTCTCAATCCTCTCTTGGTAAGGACTGGCTCTGGCTTTCCCCACTTTCACCGCTGATTTGGTGTTGGTCAGCGGAATTCTACAGAGACGGATCAGTTTTGCCGGATTCCTAAGTTCAGATATAGCTTCGTACAATTTTCCCCGTATGGGGCTATCGAAAGCAGCTTTGTAATCGAAAAAAAGGTGGTATGGATAGATTTGATTTTCGTGGGTCTTTTCCAGGATTTGGCGTTTTTGAATACAGTACATAATACACTGAGACTCCAATCGTCGGGCATAGATTCTCACAACCATGTACCGCATTTAAGTCGATGCATGTGGTCTAACAGTCCTTCGCCAACTGCCTTAAAGAAAATATACTTTTTGTAAAATGATAAACTTTTTCTAAAAATGTTTTTTTTTAAAGGATATTTTTAGGTCCTCTTTGTAAGAATATATATTAAAAGTGTATTTTCCCGAAAAGGACCATTTCTAAAGAGAGGTATATCTTTTATTAAAAGCTAACGTTTTTTTAAGCAAAGATACTATTTTTTGGTCAATAAAGTCAATAAAATTCAAATTCAAATAAACGTAACTGACACTAACACGGTCTTCAAAAATGATATATCACGCAAAAGTACAACTCTGTGATATAGATTAAAACTCACCTCAAAGCACTGCAACAATGCGAGAATGCATTAGGAAAAAAGAAGAACATGGTGGAAAAATGCTATCTGTTCGATACTAATTCGCACATGTGAATTGCAGAATTGTGTTTGTATTTATATATGGGCAATTCCACGGTGTCGAACGTGACCGTTGTACACATTTAAAGCGAACAAAAGGTCAGAATAAATCATATTTTAGGTTCATCTTTTACATAATCGTATAGATCCTTAATAGTACTATCACTGGTGGTTTAGCGTTTTTCAGGCGAAATGTTGTTTATAAAATAAGGACAAAAAAAGAGCGGTTCGAACGCGACAAAAACAGAAGTAGTTTCTGTGAACATCTATAAAAACATGAGAATCAGCGAAATCAAACACAACATCTTATAGATGAAAATTTTAAAATGTTACAAAATAACAAAGTTTTCGAATGCACTTTATTTGATAGAAATATCATGGGTAGTTTTTTTACATTTAATTTTTAGGTTGGTTCGAACGTGACATGTCGAACGTGACATTTTTTCTATACAATATATATATATATATATATATATATATATATAGACAAATTAGACAAATTTTTTGTAACGCCATCACGCAAGAACTGTATGTGTATTTGTGTATTTGATTTTTAATATATTTTTAAAGAAACGTCTTAAATGCATTAAAAAATAAAAAATGGTATTACATTAAATTGTTCTTTAGCACCTGCTTCAATTTGCCGACCATCGCAAGAAAAGCTGTGCAGTCGTTGGATACCTGAAATGCTTCTTACTCTTTTCCACTTTTCATTTAATATTAGGGACTCCTTCTCTATTTGCTCTGATGGTATGGAATATAGTTGTATGCCGTGAATGTTATTTTTTGCACATTCAAAAAACGATAAACCATAGTTTGCGACTTAGTTATTTGCCAAACCTTTCTTTTTAATACCGCACCCACTCCATCAACAGCACCCTTTCCATGCGATGTTGCGAAAAAATTCCATTGCATAAAATTGCATGCTAGTTTTTGCATAAAGTCAGAAAGGCTCGACAAAATGTATTTGTTTTTAAACTGCGAGCTGCATCCGTCAGAAAATATGAAAATTTTGGATAGGCGTATGGTAGACTTTATGGACTTTAAATTCTGATAAAAGATTCTTCAAAAAACAAAAAACATCGTCTTTGCTGTGGCTTAGCTTAGCACTGATGATGGCGAAAGACATTGCCTCTCCCAAAAACCAAGTCACACAGGTGAAAATAGTTACTTGCCGGTAACTAAAATTTGCACTCTGTACCTCATTTTGAGTTATAAGGCGGTAATTTTCAGCGAAATCGATTTGAATTACTAGGTCGAAAGGCTGTAAACCTTTCTTGATTTCCTCAAAATGTTTTTGTTGGGCTCTTTCAATAAAATAATGCAACTTAAACGAAGATAGCTGCGTTTGAAGTTGGTACATGAGGTGTGATAAAGTGCAAACGATTGTCTATTTTGCGCCAATTTTGCCACTTCACATCGTCCTCCAAATTTAATAAATAGGTAAGAGGAACTATGTCTTTTATGTCCAAAACGCATTTCTCGCAATCGCCTGCCATGCATTTTTCACTGGAAATGTCACAACAAACGGACTCTAAGAAGGTTTGATAATCGGTTGGAAAATTCTGTATTAATTTTGCGCAACCTTCTAAGAAGAAGGCGAAATTTGCATGATACACGCAAACACAAATGTTATGCGGCATCTTACTCGACAATTGGACATAGCTTGGGGTATATTTAAAAAACAGCGACTTGCCAACTGCCTCATTTCCAAACTCCTCTTTATACAATTGATAGGCCTCAAGCACCGTCATCAGCATGAAGCGTTTTGGAACTATTATTCCATTTAATATAATAGTGTCCTTTTTTCCAGCAGATTGTACGCTTATATTGTCGGTAATATAAAAATCTTTGACGGCCTCCATGACCTTGTTGTTGAATTGGCTAATCTGGTTGTCATTATTGTTATATACATATTTTTTGTTCAAAACGTCTAGAACTTTTAATTTTTTTGTTATGTGTCTTGGAAGTGCATTGTCTACTTTTTTTACGGCTTTATACAATATCTGTTTACATTTGTAGGGCGCCGAGGGACTGTTCTGTGTTTCTCTTTTTTTCTCTCGACTTCTTCTTTGCCGAATTCGGTCCATTTCTTTCTTCTGCTCAATCATTTTCTTATCAGCCAATTTTTTCCACTTGTTTCTATTTTTCTTCATTCTCAATTAATAAGTAGGTTTTTAGTTTTAATGGATTATTTTTGATTCCTTCTCTCCATTTTTGGCATTTTTCTTTATTGTTTGCATTACTGCTTTCGGTCATCTGCATATAATAAAGATATAAATAAACACATCTATATAAATATATACATTATGGTGGAGCGAAATCGCCCTATTTATGCGTACATATCAAAACAAAATTTACACTTACGGTGTCGAACGTGACAAACTTCAAAGCCCTACTGAAAATTGTGCATATAATTTTTCAACCCGATTTTTTTTATATTGTTATTAACTTCAAATGCTATTTGTACGCCTACTTTGATGCACTTTGTTTGAATATTTCTGGTCTACTGATAATTAATGCTTCTTTACTGTGTCGAACATGACAATAGAATTTGTAGTAGAGATAAGCCAAAAAGTACCGTTATTCTTCATTCCTTTTGATTCGTCTCTTCTATTTAAGATTACTTATGCTCTTAGAAAGATTATTTATAATAAGCCTCTTTTCACATAAGCCTCTGTTTACGAAAGAAATTTAAAAAAAAATGAGCAACTAAAAATGTTGAAATGATCCAAAAATACAATTTGCTACTTTGCAATGGGTTTTCGTAAACTGCTGAGTATATACATGTGAAATTTTTTCGTTTTATTAAAACTTGACTATTTTTGTATAATAATATATTACATTAATGTGATTTGAACAACTTTTAATTTTATTATCACGGTAGACATTTTGGTGGAATTACCCATATACGATTGATGATCAACCGATGGTATCAATTCAGGCACAGTAGTTAGGCATCTGATGATGAACTTGTCACAGAGTTCGAAACTAGTCAAGCCAGTGAGTGTGTGTTGAACTGAGTTGTCTATTATTTCCAACAAAAGTTAACCATTTTTCAATTAGCAAAATGTTCATGACTTGTATGCTTGTACTTTTTACTTTAGTAAAAAAAATTACTTTTTTTAAGCAAAGGTACTTCTTAAGGTAAGATAAGGTATTTTGAATAGGTATTTTCTTTTCTAGAAAATTTACGTTGTTTAAGAAAAGGCACTTATTTAAGAAAATGTTTTTTAAAACTTCTTTCACTTTGGCTTTTCTAAAGTTACTTTTTATTGGGTTCAATACTACAATATATACTAAATATTGGTTACAGGCTCCACCTAGAAATCTTCCCATTAAAGGTGGGTACTATGTTGACTTTCCACGGTGAAAATCCATATAAAAAAAATGGTCGTGAAATTCTAGCGAAATTTTTCCACCAGACGGTACTATGTTCCTTTCACGAGGAAAACTTTTTGTTTTTTACAACACTGGTTTGCAACCACATTTCTTAGAAAAAAATGACAATGGAAAAAAGTAAGTATGTAATATTTAAAATATTTAAGTTTTATACTTCACAGATATTGAATTCTACAAAAACTCTATTTGTTTCAGGAAAGTTGACTGGCGAAGGTTTGGATAAGATGATGGATGAGGGTATCGATACGGATAAATATAAATATCCCATTGGTTCGTGAATGTCACCTTCTATGTCAACCGCTCTTACTTGAAGACACCCAAAATTGCCGAAAAAAAGGCAAATCGATCCATACACGGCCCGGCTGAAAACCCGAAAATCGAATAAAATATGACAATTTCAGAAACCAACAAATTTTTTAACGATCGGACCCATGGGGCCCTTTGAGTCACAAAAGGAAATCGTAAAAGGAGCAAAATCGTGCGATTAAAAAAATCTTCCCCTTTGTGAAGACCCGTAATTGGTTAAATTTTGCGAACAAATTTACATTATTTTTTATTTCTTATTTGGAGCTTTTATTTTTGTAATTTCACAAGACCCGCAATAATATCTTAAAATAGGGTTATCTCCGTCCACAGACACCGCACAGCCGAAATATATATATGGCTGAATTCGCGAGGAGACTACCTTTAATTTGTGTACCCACACTTGATTGTTCTGAGATGTACCTAGGTGCACCCGTTTTTTGGAGCCTAGGGGCCTAATGGGCCCGCTAGTTAAAAAGTTTTTGGTTTCTGAAATTGCCATATTTTACACGATGTTCGATTTTTTGAGACGGGCCCGGGCTCATGCATTTCAGCCAAAAAACATTTTCTCTCCTAGGGATGTCTTCCTCCGAGCTGTTTAATAGGGGCTCGTTATGTAATTCAGCAGCTGCCGTCCTTTCGTTTCTGTCTGTTGATTAAATGCCGGTATATTAGAAATCTGCAGCATTGGTGGCAATTCCAACCAGATCGGGAATCTGTATAGAAGTACAAGGGGGTTTCAGCGATAGTACAGTAGACTGTTAATGATAGTGCTTACCTGGAATGTTGGCCAAACCAACACAGTTGGCATGATAATGAGCACCACAGGTGGAACACAAATGTAGAATCCTTTGTGGAGCACGTAAACAAACAAATGTCAAAATGTCTAAGAAAAAAAATATTGTGTCGATTTATGTGTTGAAAAGCGGCAAAACAAAAACACGTCGTTTCTGTGTTGGAAACAGTCAAAAACACGTAGTCAACTTTGTTTTCAGCTTCACAACACTAGTAGTGTTTTCACGAGGAAAAAATGGTGGTGCGTATTGTTTCCTCGTGAAAAACATAGTACCCACCTTAAACAAGAAATTTCCCAACTCATGTGAGACATTTAGTTAGACTATATAGCGTTAGTCTAGACACAAACCATAGAAAAATTAAACAATATAGTTGATAAAAGTGGGATAGTAGTGTCAAAGCGAGATATCTTTAATTTTACAATACAACTTTTGTTACAGTTCAATAAATGACCAAAATGAGCCAAAATATTTACCAAATTAAGAGATAAAACATATGGAATAAACTCATATGACACAAGTATGTCGGTCGATATGAACTACCGCCACCCAGATTCATAACATTGGCATTAAATTTAAAACATATGATTTCCGTTGGAATATGAAAATATGAATATCTTGTTCATACCAACAAAACATATGTATATGCGTATATACTTACTATCGTATGTCGTATGAACAAAGAGATCCTTTGCCATTGTCGTCGTCGTCTGTTGGAATCCTGTATGATAATGCGTGTAATTCGAACGCTTAACGTATGCTCGCCACTTTTGGCTGCATAATTTTATAATAAAAAAATTCAAATTTAATCAATGTCTTCGCCGGGGTGTGTTTGTGTGTTGTATTACAGTGGGCAAATCGGAGCAAAATATATAAAAGTTAGCTCTCAAATAAAGCTCACAATCTCCATTTCAACTGGCGAATATTTCAAAACAATGTAACTATTTCCTTTTTGAAATTATGTACTGTATATATTTTATTTTTGGAATTGTCAAGGGCTGATACCCATCGAGAAATTTGGTTAAGTACCTTCGGTTCACTACACTGCAAAAATGTTTGTCGTAAATATTGTGAAATGCTGCAATATTCTATAATTCCTTCATGCATTTTCAGCCAAAAAACAGAATATAACACTATACAACAATGTTACAATACAATATTTAAATATAGAGTTCACGAAGTACATAGAGCCTCAACGGATTGGATTCTCTCCAACGATTTCGGTCCCAGGCAATTTATTAAATTTGGTTCCGTGATAGTGAAGTTGGTTTCGAATCCTTTTTCAGGCTTCTATGTATTTGGTGGTCTTTCTGGCTTTTGATATCCATGCGCATTTCATTCAAGTGCCGCTCTACCAATACCTGATGTTGGGCGTCTAAATGAAGGGTGTCTCAGTAAGGCTGCACTTTTTAAATTTAGTGTAATTTTTGTGTGCAACGTGCCAACTCTGACATTTGGCAGCTATCACATATGTTTATTCTGATTATTAAAAATAGAGCTCTTGACGAAAGAAAAACGCGTTATAATTGTGAAAACTTATTACATAAATTCATTCAATGGGTAATGGAGTTGAGTGAAGTCAATGTAAATTTTCCAAAAAATTAAGTCATCTTGTCCGATGAAGCGCATTTTCATCTAAATGGCTTCGTGATTACACAAAATTTTCGAAATTGTGGTTCATAAAATTCTCATGCAATCCATGAGAAACAAATGCACCCACAACGAGCAACTGTCTGATGCGGATTTTGGTCAGGCGGCGTGATTGGGCAATACATTTGTGTAGATGAGGCCGAAATTGCAATGACTGTGAACTGGATTTGTTACAGGAACATGATAACAGAGTTCTTGTGGTCTCAACTAGATGACATGTATCTGGACGACATGTGGTTTCAGCAAGACGGCGCCACCTGCCACGCTGCGCATGAAACAAACGATTTATTGCAGCAACGATTTTCAGAAAAAATTATCTGATATAACAAAAATTCTGATGTTAAATATCCACCAAAATCATGCGTTTTAACGCCGTGGGATTTGTTCCTTTGGGGTTTTGTGGAATCTCGTGATTATGCGAAAAAACAGTCAATTTCTGAGCAGAAATCCGAAATCCAACGAGTCATCGGCGAGATACAGCTACATGTCATCAGAGCCGTGGTGCAATTTGACGGATATTGTATTCCATGCTTAATTGGTACAAGTCTCCTTTACAATCCAATAAAAATATAACAATCTCAAACAATATATGTTTTTATGTTTCCACATGTCTGTGAATAAGTCATGGAAAATGTCTGGAAAAAAGTGACAACCTGTGGTCAGAGCCGTGGGGGCCATTTGACGGATTCGTTATTCCAAACTTAATCGGAACATGTCTTTTTTACAATCCAATAAAAATTCATAACTACGTCAGAAAATATGTGTTTTTATTTTAAAATTAAAAAGTGTTTTCTTACTGGGACACCCTTTATATGGCCGGTCGTAGTCCATTTTCTTCTACGTATACTTCTATATACTTCTACCCTACTTCTTTAAGAAAAGGTACTTATTTCAAAAAAAATTATTTTAATATAATTAATTAAAAATATGAATAAGTATTTGTTTTCAGAAAATTTATTTTTTTAAGAAAAGGCAGTTATTTAAGAAAATTTTCTTTTTAAACTTCTTTCACTTTGGCTTTTCTAAATTTACTTTTTTTTAGGGTCAAAACTACAACAGATACTAAATATTGGTTGCAGACTCCACCGTTTTCCCATTAAAAAGGAAATTTCCCAACATATGTGAGACATCTAGTCAGTCTAGACACAAACCAAGCATGAGTAGCGAATATAGTTGATAATAGTGGGATGTAGCATAACAGTGTTAAAACAAAGGTTGTTTATTTTTTTTCATTTAGACCCCATCCCGCAACGTGTGATAAGGAACTTCGTTCCATAAACTGAGCGGCAACAACATCACGAGTACTGGATTGTTAAAAGCTAATAATGGCAGCACTGGGAAAAATTAAGGATCACAAATCATCAACTGTAATTTTTATTTCGATTCTGTTGTTTAAATTTAAAAATGGAATATAAATAATTGAAAAGCATATCGCTTTCGATATTTGTTGACAATACAAAATGCAAAAAAGCATTGTTATATGGTTTTTTCAATAGTTTTTGTTTCCAGGGAAATTTGCCCATATCCATCACTCCAGCGCCATCTAGAAAATTTTCATTTTCTTTCAAATCCTCCACTTAAATTTCACTTTCTATGGTTTTTTATTTATGCATGCGATAAGCACTTTTATTCAAAAACATGTAAAAGGGTTGAAAACGTAAAAGATATCAACAACAATTTCTTTGAACTTAGCGAAAATGATTCGCGTCGCTTAGTCTTCGCTAAGTGCTTCATATTAAACAAGCGATTATATAGGCAAGCAGTGTAACCAAAATATGCTTAATATTCCATCGAAGCTATTGAAATATGGTGCATGAGCGTTAGCAGATGTTATTATGACGGCAAGAGGGGGTGGTTATCGCTATCCCGAAAATGGTGATCTAACGCTGCACAGCGGGGCCGATTGAAAAACCACGGTAATAATACCACAACTTTTAAAGCATTGTTCTGATCACTTAAAATGTATTAGACATTTGTAGAGGGCTTTTAAAGTAAGCCGTGTGTAAACATAGTTGGTGCTACAGGGTGTCAAAGTTGACCACTTATATTTTACCCCTGCGAATGCTTTACTCTTGAGAATCTTCTATGCAAGATAAACGAAAAATATGCTGAGTGTTGGCGTATATCTTCTGCCGTTATTAAGATATTCGTTATCAAAGTTGAAAATTGAGAATATTTTCTTTGTATTTTTTCAGACTTTTGTTTAATAATTCGCCCATTTGAGGGAACTGAATATTTCTGAAAAAACACTAAATTGGGAACACGTTTGCAAATGCCGACTTCTAAAAATTGGAATTTTTTTCAACACGTAAAAATACAATATTTGCCCGAAAAGCTACAATGATTCATACAGTATTTTCTTTAGTTTTTAGCCTTAAAAAAGTGTTAATTAGTCGCGGTTTTCTGATAATGATGTGTTATTACCTCTTAATGTTTTCAAATCACATGAAATTAATTTGGTGGACAGCTTGCAAGGTTTGAACTTAATTCAAATTAATAACATTCGGTGTTACAATGGATAGTGTGCGCGGCTCTTGTACATGAGAACGTGGGTTCGATCCCTGCTCGGACCACCTTAGTGATGGCGCTTAGTGATGGCGACACTATCGAGTATTTAGCAATTAAAATGCTTCTCAAAATACCGTTCGGAACCGGGGTAAAACTATAGGTCCCAATCAGTGAGCGTCAAACTAGAAAGCGCACATCTCACTGATTGTGAGAAGCTCTCCCCAATCCCTTCATGGGATGTTGTGGGACACCAGTTTTTTTTTTAAATTAGTTAAAACGTTTTTTGGATCTAATTTTTGTACCACATTGTAAATTTTTAAATTTCTTTGTATGAAAGTTTACTGCCGATATCATTGCCCATTATTCATCACACGCCTTTAATTATAGAAGTAGGCTCATATAATTTCTTTAAATTATCGCAGTAGTATCGCAACTGACTTTAATTTCATGTAATTTTGATATTTTTTAAAGAAAAATTAACATGGCTGTATTATGATGAGTTACTAGTCACCGCCTTAACCCTTAAATGCATATTGTTGCCAATTGTCTACATTCCAGTTCACACACAATTTTTCAAAATTTTTTCAAAATAAATACCTTAAACTATTGCCTAGATTTTTTTCCTTATTTTTTACTTAATCTACATCTAAATTTCTATAGAAAAAAATTTTTCTACAATTAAAAATAAAAAATCATGCATTTAAGGGTTAAGTATCTGCAGGGAAAATTTTCTACACAAACAAGTTAAACAATAGATATATGAAGCCTCGGTATACGAAAGGTCTGAAGACATTATAATCCAGTAACTTTGTATGCGCCAAATCCGGTAGTTCTGTTTTTTCCCAGACTTGTTTATGATGTTGGCGTAAAGAATAACACTGTGTGTAATTTTTAAAGTCATGGAAATATAACCATATACGGACACCACTACGTGATAAAAGACCAAAAAAAAGACCCGTGTCTCCCAGGTGTGCTCAAAGTCATGCACTTTTCTTTTATGGGCCCCCAACGATTTGGGGCTTCGGTGTCATTTTTGCAAATAGTAATCAATTTGTCAGGAACATATCTTGCAAACCGTTCGTAATTTTGATTTACTCCAGTCAGCAACTGAAACGAAAAAAACTTGGGGAAGGTGATACACTTGAAAAATGATAAAGTTTGAAAGGCTTAATCTAGGAAACAATTGGGTCTACAGTGATAATTCTGGTATCATATTGTAGCAAATTTAGTCTACTTTTTCGAAAATATGTCAGTTAGGGTTATAGTCGCCAAAATTTGAAAAAATAATATTTTTTTTGCTGTTTTTTCGATTTCTGACAAAGTTGCGTTCGGCGCCCGAGGTCACGAACTTGGATTATTCATTAGGCCAACATCATAAACAAGTGTGTAAAAAATCAGAACTACCGGATTTGATGCGATGTATAAAGTTACTGGACTATTAAGAAATGTGCGAAATAAATTCCATAACCCTTTTCTTGAATCGGTTAACCCTGAAAATGAGGCTAAATTTATTCATTATCAGCGTGAATTTAATTTTTTAAATAAATTTCTATACAAACAATTTATGATTGAAAAAGAGGATGAAATAAAACATAATAGTTTTCTTAAGTCCAAAACACGGAACGAATTTTTGTATTAAGGATATTCAAATGTTTTTGATGTGTTAACATCTATAGGCACGCGTAGGGCAATCTATCAAAGTGAACACATGCAAGCAACACACAGCGTTAGAATCACATACGTGGTTGTTGTACAACAATAGTCTCTGCCTGGAATTATGTATGGTGGTATTGATGTAGCGGCAGGTCGTCGTCGCCAAACAGTATTGAATAGTATAGAGAACTAATGGAACGAATTGTATGACTCAAAGGCACTGGCGACGTCTGGCGAATGATTCAAGACGAGTTACTCTCTTTTTGTCATAACTTGGTCCATTCATAATTTTGATGTGACACATTGATGCCTTTTGAAACATTTATGCATTTTGTATTGTTTTATGTAACAACGTTTTCCAAATAGTGCATTTATATTGAAATAATGGTAAAATAAAGAAGGTAAACTCGTTAGAACAGCTGTTTTAAATTTTTTCATTGTGGTTGATAGTTTCAGCTGTCAAACTCATATGTTCCTTGTTTTTGGACCGTTTTGTATTTCAGTGTTGTTGCTATTCTTACGTGTATAGAATGGCAACTTAAGCTATTAAAATAAAAACAAAATGCCTGTTGTTGCTGCGTACATCAACAACAACGTCTATTGTCACTACATGGTTATTTTACTATGATTGAAATATTGTATAAAAAGAATAACAGCCTTATCCACGATGTCGAACGTTAACGTTCGCTCTCTTTCTATGCGACAAACAGCTGATTTGGTACCCAATAACAATCCAACGAAAACATATACAATTCAGTACAAAGTCGGACGTCACTTACACCCTCTCCAACAAAATCTAAGCGAATGAAACCAGTCACTCACTTTCGCTTAAAATGCGATTCAATATCTTGCGACTTGTCGTTCGCATGGTTTTACGTGTGTTTGTGTGGTTGTTGTTCAAGGCAATAACCAGACGTTGACTTTCCCCATTTAATTTTGGTGCGAGAGAGAAGAGTACGAGCAACCAGTATCTGCATATGCTGCAAGGTTGACGTTTTTATGATGAAGTGGAAATATATTTTAATAAAAATGTTAATGTAATGACATTATTTTCGGTCCATTGTGATTCTTCCACAGAATTCTATTTAAATTGTTTTTGTTTCAAACTTTTATTTGATTTCCGTCTATGCGACAACCAAACGACAAGTTACTGGTTTTGTCATTTTCATTCGCATAGATGACAGCGAAAATAGTTAGTGGGTTCCGATTTTATACACACACAACCACACAATTACATTTAAAGTCAGGGATAAAAACGGAAGTGATTGACTGGCTTTCGTTCGCTTAGGTTTTCTTTCGAGATCGTGGATAAGGCTGTAAGACTCGTTTATGCTCTTTTACTCGGAAAAAGGGTGCAATAAGTTCTCTATACTATTCAATACTTTTTGTCGTCGCTCTGTTTTTGAAAAAACAAAAACAATTACTTCAGCTAGCTAAATATTACTCTTTATTCAGTTGTATGCCAGCATTCAAACAAGCAGGTCGCCGTCGCTGTTTTTATGACAAAACGAAACCAATTATTTCAGTGAGCTAAATATTGCTTTATTTATTTTAACAACATTAAATCTAATGTTAAAGCAGATGGGAGAAAAATGAAAGTGCAATAGCAAAAGAGCCTTCAGCACAACAACTATTTTTTTTTATTTTCCAACGTAACATTTACTAATGTGTTCATAGAAATTGAACAGGTACCGTGTAACGAGAAGGTGCTAACACTCATTGATTTTTTTTATTTAATGTGAAGTAAAATCGATACAATTAAGTTCTGAATAAAACGTCTTACATATGGCCTACATATCTTCTTTTGTAGGGACAAATTCGATGAACCTAATTTTCGAGCACTTTTTCCACTAAATAATGTCGTATGTCATGAATAGCACGTTCAATATTGACTTGTACAGCTTCAAGAGAGTCTGGGTTTTCGCTAAAGACCAATGACTTCAAATCACCCCACAAGAAATATCGTAATGGTATTAAATCACAACTTCTTGGAGGCCATTCAGTGTCAAATTTCCTGAAATAATCGAATCTCCAAACTATTCTCGCAAAAATTCGGTTGTTGCACGTGCTGTGTGGCATGTAGCCCCGTCTTGTGGATCCAGATGTTGTCAAGATCAACTTCTTCAAATTTCGGCCACAAAAAGTAGGTTATCATCGATCTATTTCGCTCTCCATTGAAAGTAACGGTGTTACAAGCTTCATTTCGAAAGAAGTACGGACCGATGATTCCAGCAGACCAAAAACCACACTAAACTGCCAATTTAGGTGAATGTAATGGTTGCTCATGAATAATTTGTGGATTATCATCGCGCCAGAATCGACAGTTTTATTTTCACCAGACCTCTCAGATGAAACTGAGCCTCATCGGAGAAGATGATTTTCTTATAAAAATGGTCATCGTTTTCAAGTTGTTTCAAGACAGAATCAGCAAATTCATGACGTTTACGGTAGTCCAGTGGCTTCAGTTCCTGAGTGATAATAATTTTATACGGATGCAAGCCCAAATCCTTTCCCAAAATCTGGGCCAGGTTGTGGTTTGAGAGAGTCCCAATTGTTGACAACGTCTTGGAATCGATAAATTGTGGAGCATCACTTGCCTGAATGTAATTTGCAACAATTCGACGAATAGCGAGCACTGGTGGACGATTATTACCACCATAAAATGTCAAAGGCGCACGAAAATTTGCAATTGGAGAATGATTATTGGAACGATGTTCCTTATCGCACGTTGCGGGATGGGGGCTAAATGAAAAATTTTTAAACAACTTTTTTTTAGCTACTTTATTATAACCCATTATTATCAACTATACTTTTGGTTTGGTTTGGTTTAAAGGGAAGTTTTCTAGGTGGAGCCTGTGTATTACATATTGTAGTTTTGAACCCAATAAAAAGTAAACTTAGAAAAGCCAAAGTGCAAGACCTGAAAATCCATGAAACACAACCCTCAGCATGGAATTACATTTGGCAGCACTCTTACACTCGTACTTTTGGTTTGTGTCCAGACTAACATATTTATTGTTTAATGGGAACTTTTCTAGGTGGAGCCTGTTTATTACATATTGTAGTTTGAACCGAATAAAAAGTAAATTTAGAAAAGCCAAAGTGAAAGAAGTTTAGAAAAATAACATCTTAAAGAAGTACCTTTACTTAAAAAGGTAAATTTTTTTTACAAAACGTACCTTTTCTTAAAAAAATATATTTTTTAAATAAGTACCTTCTCTTAAAAAAGTACATTATCTTACAACAAATTGCCTTTTCTTAAAAAACTACATTTTCTTTAAAGAATACCTTTTTTTTAAAACAAAATATCTTTTCTTGAGATAAGTACCTACTCTTAAAATTGTATCTGTTCTTTCGTAAATAAAAGCTTTTCTTAAAAAAAAAATACCTTCTCTTACAAAAAATGCCTTTTCTTACAAAAATCCTTTTCTCAATAGTTCCTGAAAATAAGTAAATTTTCGTAAAAAAAATAATATTATCCTAAAAAGAGTTCCACATCTTTAAAAAGTACCTGTTCTTAAAAAAGTATTTTTTGTAACGACACTATTGACGGCGACACTATCGAGTATTCAGCCATGAAAAAGCTTCTCAAAATACCGTTCTGAACCGGAGTAAAACTGTAGGACCCAATCAGTGAGTGTAAAACTAGAACGCGCACAGCTCACTGGTTTGTAAGAAGCTCTCCCTTATCCTTTCATGGGATGTAACGGGAAACCAATTTTTTTTTGTTATAATAAAAGAAGTACCTCTCATCAAAGAAAGGACCTTTTCGGGAAAATATAATACATATTTTTACAAACGGGGCCGAAAAATATTCTTTTTTCTTAAAAAAACACATTCAGTAAATAAAAAATTTCTTAACAAAAGTTTATCATTTTACAAGATCCATTTAAATCACAGTATTTTTCAACAGGCGCCTTAGGTGTGTTGGAACTAACTAGTACATTATAATATATAGCGAAAGGATCTTCGTTCCAACCGGGTGTCCCCTGACACCTCATTTAATTTTTAAAATTTTTAAAAGTTGTTCTGGCGTTGTTCATGGCGGACTTCAAACTGCCGAAACGTCACTTAGAAATCGTATCACTCAAATTGGAAAACAATTTATTTCCATTGACTAATAAATGAAATAAAATGAAATGAAATATCTGTCACCTTTCTGATATCTGGCATCGTTGGGGAGACTTGGTGCAAGGGTATGTGTGCGACCATTACAGGAGGTAACTCGTAGCAGAGTCAGTAGGATAATCAATATCAACCCCTTCAACTATTCCACTATTTTTTAAAATTTTTATTTTTCATATTTTGTCAAAAGCGCTTTAGAGTTGCTCCCACAGTAAGAAGACGTCAGCGTTAAAACTGCAGATATAACTCAGGCTAGTTTTGCTTAACAATATACCCTTCGTCTCTCCACAAACTTGCATTTCAAGCACTCAACCAATAAATAATCAACTCAGCGTGACAATGATGCGTTCGTTCCATCGAGATGTCTTTAAGACAGCTAGCGGTTTGTGGTTATGTGACAGTGATAATAAAGTAAATCAAGCCAACTTAAAAAAGTATTTTCGGGTAGAGGGAGGACAAATTTGTAGAAGAAGAAGAATTTTTGGTAAGGACATTGGCACATTAAGACATTATCCTAGGTATATTCCTGCTATTAAGGAGACACAATATATAATTTATCTACAGAGTATAAGAGAAAAATAAAGTGTATCTGGTAGTCAAATTTGAAGGGATTTCTTTTTTGTCTTCCCGTTCTTTCTTCTACATTGCGGGTGGTAAAAAGTCAAGTTTGGGATTTTCTGTATGTATGTGTGAATCCTTTCACTATTTACACAATTCGCGTCATGAAACCACATCATGCCACACCAACATAAAACTTAAGTACTTAAGAATCACAACATAGACAACAATATGTCCAAGGAAAAATGTACTGATACCCACACAAATAGACATAAATGTATATGGGCTTGTACTGTGAAATATATGTCATACATACATATATGTATGTACAAGTGTATATACATATGTAACGGGGTTTTCAACAGGGACAGCAAACGACGCCATATTTTTTCCCCCTCTTTTGACATTTTTCTTCAGTAAGGTTTGCCATTTCATCATGGAAAGATATACGAGCCAACAACGAGTCGAAATTATTAAAATTTACTACCGAAATTTGGAGTCAGTGGCCTCAACTTTAAGAGCGCTACGTCCAATTTATGGTCGTCAGATCAACAATTGAGCGTCTAGTGGAAAAATTTGAATCCACAGGCACAGTACAAAATGTTCCCGTGCCAGTGAGACAAAGAAGTGCCCGTATTGTTGAGAATATTGCTGCCGCTGAGGCTTCAGTACAAGAAAGCCCAAATGTGTCTCTCACACGCCGTTCTCAAGGGTTGGGCATCTCTGTGACGTCGTTGTGGCGAATTTTGCGAAAAGATCTTGGCCTACATCCTTACAAGATCAAATTGACGCAAGAACTGAAGCCGCTTGACCACCATAAGCGTCGTATGTTCGTGAATAGGGCTGAGCAACAACTTGAAAATGATTCGGATTTTCATCGGAAAATCATCTTCAGCGATGAGGCTCATTTTTGGCTGAATGGCTTCGTCAATAAACAAAATATGCGTTATTGGTCAGACAGCAATCCACACGTAATCCATGAGTCATCATTGCATCCCGAAAAAATTACGGTTTGGTGCGGTTTATGGGCCGGCGGCGTCATTGCGCCGTACTTCTCCCGTGATGATCAAGACCGGCACATTACTGTGAATGCGAATCGCTACCGTTCAATGATAACCGAATATTTTTAGCCCCAATTGGATAATATGGACTTGGAGGACATGTGATTCCAACAGGACTGCGCCACAAGCCACACAGCGAATGCCACTATCAATTTATTGGAAACCAAGTTTGGTGAACGTGTTATCTCACGAAATGGCCCAGTCGATTGGTCGCCTCGGTCGGGCGATTTGACGCCGTTAGATTATTTCCTGTGGGGCTACGTCAAGTCTACGGTCTATGCCAACAAGCCAGCGACGATTGACGAACTTCGTACGAATATCGAACGTGAAATTGCAGCAGTATCGGCCGATTTATGCTTGAAAACCGGCGAAAATTGGGTTCAGCGTCTGGACTTCTGCAAGCGTGCCCGTGGTGGCCATGCAAAAGGATTGGAGTTCCATACATAATCGCATCGAATGTACTTTCACACGAATAAAGAATTTCATTGGTATCTAAAACCGGTTTTGTTTGTTTAAAAAAACTTTTGTAGCGCTCTTATTGAAAATCCCTTCACATCGCATCTTAAGCAGTATCATTTTACAAAACTACTAATTCGTCGGTGAGTAAGCTACAATTCTTTTGAAGACAGCTACCCCAATTTATTTACCGTACAATATGTGAAATTTGTTTATGACGTTTCGTGAAATAATCGATTAACAGCCTACTTTTGCTTAGAAATATATTAAAGGGAATTGTAGAATGGGAAAATGGCTACAATATTGTCAAAGGTTGTAATGCAATATTTCAAGCCGTTTAGGATTTATTGAAGTAAAATTGAAATAGGTCCCTGACCCACCTCCAAAATTTTCTTCGGACTGTAAAAAAATATTGTTACGTATAGGGGCAAAACCATGCAAAAGAAATGAGTTCCATACATAATGGCACGTACTTTTGTAGCGCTCTTATTGAAAAACCCGTTATTTATATAACATATCAAAGATGCTTTTGTAAATGGCCTTAAACAAGTTATCAACAATACGTTTGAGTTGTTCGTGTAAACTGAATACTTCTTTGCAGACGGTCGAGTATGTACAATGAGTCAAACGTAAAATTGGTAGAGTCTAGATTCTTTATTATTGTATCAGCTCTCGGCAAATATACACATCAAAAGGGCGATAAAGTTTAAATTCAATATCACAACGAAAATGTCGTTAGTAACTACAAATGTCATGTCATTGTGAGAAATGTGTTTAAGAGCCGTAATGAAAATCCCTTGTTGTTGCAATGAAAATTCTTCATTGCTGCGATGAATATCTTTCATCATTGCGCAAATATGTCCCAATGCTGCTATGAATATGATTCGCTGCTGTGAGACAAATATTTCATACCTGTGTTGAGTATGTCTCATTTCAGCGATGAATATGAATACGTTTCAATACTGCGATGTATATGTCTCAATGTTTTGAGAATTACGTGCCGTTACTGCGATGAATGTGTATATTGCAAAATATATATTATACTGCTGTGATAAATATATATTCCATTCTGGTAATGAATTTGTTTTATCACTGTGGAGAATAATTTGCACTGCTACGATGAATATATTTCACTACATCGATGAATATGTTGCATACTTACGACGAACATATATATATTGTTAATGGATATGAATCAATGTGTTGATAAATACCCTTCATTGTTGTGATGAATATGACTCATGTCAGCGACGAATATTCCAGAAAAAATTGTAAGTGTTTGGGAAGCATGAGCAATTTTTTCACATTAAAGCGCATACTTGGAAGTCCTTACACGTACACTAGGGTGGCAATTAAAGAATGCATCCCTCGAACTCCCACCCGGGATTTCCCGGTAATGTCCATTTTCAATTCCCACTTTCCCGGGAATGCCGGAAAATTTCCAAAAGAGTGCAATAAAATATTTTAGCAAAAAAGTGTAATTTAGCAACCTCTTCTTGCACTAGGGTATTCTATATGTTTTAAATTATTGTATTATCGTAAAATATTAGTATCAGTTCACTAAAATAAAAAGGATTATTCGCAGGGATGCGTTATTTTCGTAAGTTGATTTACATTGCTATAATGAAAAGTTCAATAATCCCCATGATTGTATCGTTACTGCAATAAAAAATGTCTTAGACGAGTTTTCTAATGATTTCTAATGATTGTTCCAGCAACTCAATTGTTGTTGCTTCCACGAATACGTCATTTGCCGATTATGGAGAACAAAAAGTTTAATAATGTAATTGTTAACTTTTGAGGTTTAGGCATCTACGCTTTTTTCAATATTTTATTTGTTTATTACTGTACTATCTAGTCAACCATTTAAAGTTAACAAAACGAAACAGTTACTGCAACGTGTCAGTCATTAAAGCATCGAAACTGAATTGTATCAAATAAGGGCAATTATGTTTTTACCCCAATGTTTACTAGCTTTCTAGCAACAATGCTCCACTACATAACTGTAAAATTATCAGAAACTATATCCTGCGTTAAGAAAGTGGAAAATATTATAAAATGGTCAATAAAGGGTTCTTGCTGTTAATGTTTGGGTATCATTCATATAGGAATGATTAAATTTCCAAACCAGCTTCTTACATCAATGAAACATATTAACAGCAACAATGGAAAATATTCATCACAGTAATGAAATATATTCGTAGCATGTGGCGAAAGTTTCCAGGTTAATGAATCGTTGTATATATTCGTATCTAAGCAGTACTTTTAGGTTTATATCACAATTTTACAAAAAAATATTAATTTGTATTTTGCCAAATTCAGAGATAATTTAAAGATATTATACGGTTTCTGAGGAGGGATCGAACCCACGTGCTCATGTACAAGAGCTACCATTGCACCGCCGACGGTCACTAACTACTTACTGCTATTTGTGCAAAATTAGTTTGGGATGGAAAATGGACATTTTGACCACGCCCCTTCTGGTCGCTCCCACACAAATCGAAATATTTAGCACAAATCATATTTCTAGATGTGATTAGCTACAGCTCACACGTTGGCTAATAATCTGTAAATGTCTACTTGACTATAGTAAATGGGCGAGATTGCCACTCCCATTCTGGTACTTCAAGAAAGCGTCATACAAACGCTTGGTGGTCGTTCGGGTTCTCAATCCGATAAATCACTTCCGACCTTAATGAAATTAGGTATTAGGTACCGATTAAGTCAAGGGTGACTTTGCCACGCCCAATATGAGACAATTATAAAAACAGCTAGTATGTGGGAAACAGAGCGTCGACTCGAAAAAATACAAAAATGGCTATAATTCGGAAACGATGCGTCCAATCGCCACAATTATAAATCGAAAATAAATTAAACACGCTGAAAATCTGTTTAAATTTGTTTTTTGGATGCAAATATATCGTGTTTGTAGCTTGTCGCAATTATAGTATGCTTGTGTCCAAACACATTGTGTTTCATACTCAATATTACTTGTTGGATACACAATTTAGTTGGTTGTAATATCTGTATGTTTTTATGACCCAAATATGGTTTCGTTTGTTGAAAACTGTTGAAAACAAAAACTTTGCAGAAAACAAAGGAAGAAAAAAGCAAAAGATCTTCAATTCATGAATACAATGCTTGCAAACGTATATGTACATGTTTCTTACAGTATGTTGCTGGGGCAGTTTGTTTTCAGCGTGTAGAACAATTTCTTCATTTCCTTTTGTACATGTGGCATCGCGATATGCAACATTAACCGAGTTTGTTTATTCCCTGCCAAACTAACTTTTCGACGACTTTGTATGGCGAGCCGCTTAAAATCGCCTAGATTCTCATACAAAGTGGTCGAACAACTAGTTTAGTATTCAGTACAAAAACAGACCAAATGTCTATGTGGGCCTATCATGTAGGCCGCCACTCCAACCTAACTTATTGTCTTGGTAATTTACATCGAAAATCGCAGTAAGAAAATTTTCACAAATTAATTCAGTTTTTTTTTGCTGACATCCAACTTTATAGTAACAGTAAATAACACAAAGCGCTCTCAAACTCAAAACGTTCTGATTTAGGTTAAAGTCAAAAATCTCAAAACTTCCATTGAATAGTTTAGCTGCCACCTAACAACATTAAGGGTTGCCAAAGCTCAGAATATAAATTATTTCGCTTCTAACTTCACGCCAGTCGTTTCCAGAACCATACATTAGTAACGCTTTCCGTTCTCGTTTGGTCCATAAAATCCCACCGCGAGTTATTCGTTAGTGGTCCGATCGCGTAGTAGCGGCAGGCAATTCATTAACCATTCGTGGTAAGATTGTCTTTGGTCGCTTTCAACTAAAAATTACCACTTGTCGACATTACGCTTAACCTCTGTTAGAACACTCAAGCTGTAATACACATCACAAACGCTTGTTGGACACTTTGACGTACAATGGATGTAAATGTAAGTTAAGATAAAAATCAATCGAAAACTAACCAATTTTTGTAGGTTACTAAGGGTTTTTCATAAAGGGAGGTAAAATTTGTATTAGTTTTTCGATTCGACGTACCGTTTCCGAGTTATTGCCACCTTTTTAATTTAGCGCTTTTCTTACTTTGTCGATTTTTCGACAAAAAAAAGTTCTTCCATACGACGTGGACCACTTTAAGGAAAACCTTTAGAAATCTGGAAAAATTAGTTATTTTTTCGATTCGACGCTCCGTTTCCGAGATATGAAATTTTTTTCTAACTTTTTCATATGTTTGATCAAAAATAGGGATGGGTAACCGGGATTTTTCGGGATTGATTTTCGGGATTATTATTGTTTTTGAAAAACATAAAACTAAACATAATGACTAAAGTTCAGTGTGGTGTTATTTTTTGGAAGAGTCCAAAGGTGCACCTCAAGGAAAATTCAAATTGTGCAAAAAGAGTTTAAAAACCAATGGCGGCTCTACAAAAGGTTTAATAGCACATCTTAACGTAAGTTTGGCTTAGTCTCCAAAAATTACAAAATTTATTGTGTCGGGTAGAACATGTTATTTTAAGCAAAGAAAGTATGATGAAAATACGTGGCAACTCTCTTTACCTTTGCAACATGTATGCTGTTAACATCTTTCCGTTTGTTCTAAATCTTATTCTCTTTGTATAACTCAAAATGTTAAGTTCTTAGCATATTTTTCATTCTGCTTTAATAATAAAACGTTTACATTAAAAAAACAAAAGTTTCAACTAAGTAAAATAACAAAATCGGTGCAAATGCATAGTTTCGGAGTTATGGACTCCGACATTTCGGATACTTTTTCCACTAACTGATATCACTTTTTGGTATAAAACAAGTCATAACAAACTCAAAAAATTATCTAACATTTTTCGATAAGTCGGTTAGTTATCGAGTTATCGGATGTTTACGTTTCTCAAACAAAAATTTAAAAATGTTTTTAAAATAGTTTTTGTTTTTGATTGAAAAAAAAATCGAATAATCGCTCGATGTTTTAAAAATAATTTTTGTTTTGTTTGAGAAAAGTAAAAAATCGATTATTTTTCTACATGTCAACATCCGATAACTCGATAACTAAGCTACTTAGCAAAAAGTGCTACATTATTTTATGAGTTTATTTTGAATATTTTTATACAAAAAACTGATATCAATGGCTTTACACGGTACGTCAACGCCTAACCCTCTCACATATCCGAAATTTCGGGGCCCATAACTCCGAAACTATGCATTTGCCCCGATTTTGTTATTTTACTTTTTTTGCTTAGAATAATGTATTCTACCCCTCTTGTGGTTGGTTTTTGGAGTGTAAGCCGTAAAATAGAGCAGTTCCCAAAAAAATTTAAAAATATAATCCCGGAAAATCCCGGGATCCTGAAAAATCCCGAATCCCGGGATTTTTTAAAATCAATCCCGTTTAGCATCCCTAATAGCTGCCCATTATTTTCCCCATACCCTGTGGGTATTGGGTAATCGTGATGGGCAATTCCCAAATGTCGTTGGTAACTACCCATTATTTTCCCCATACACTGTGGGTAATGGGTAAACGATAGCTATAAACGGAATAAGATTAGTGAATATTCTTTATATTACTAATTCGTTTATTAAGAACAGTTAGTGAGTTTTAAATATAGTACGTGTTGTTATTTACAAATTAATTATTATTTTTCAGTTGTTCTGTTTCAGTTCATACTACTATTCCCATTTGGAAAGAATTGGTTGTCATTTTAAAAAAAAAAATTTAAATTACAAAAAAAAAACTTAATATATTGTTATATGTAAACTGAATTCCATTTCGAAAATTGGTTTCAAAATGTATGTATATCTAATTAATTGAGATTCGTCCCAACGAATTAAAGCTGTCCTCATTTGTGTAATCACATTTTTGCAGAAACCGAAAGAATCAATTGTTTAATTCACATTAGCAAACACAATTTTCTGCAATTACGATAATTCTGCTGACATTACACTTTCTAATCACTGCAATCTGCAAGTCAGATTAAGACACATATAGACATTTAGTGGCAACTGGGAGTCCTTACGCACCATTGTTCTTCTAAATAGCACATCAATCAGCAGTCTTTGCCTTGATAACTGGATTTTTCTGCAAGTTTCTATGAAGTTTCATTCACTCAAGTATAATCCACAATCAACAAAAAAATAAAAATACACACCCATAGTAAATACCATCCCTACCATATCTGCATATGTGTTGTTGGTATGTTACTTAGAAGTTGTACGTTATTTTGTATCTGCCAACAATCCACGTGACAGCACAACATTGTTGCCAGTTTACACTAAAAAAAACACATCAACGATGATTAGTTTTATCAAAATTTAACCAATCTACAAACATACTTGAATAGCAATAACACACGGAAAATAAAGTTGAATCAAAAATGTGAAAACGTACGGATTAATAGTCCGAATGTGAACATTTATTCCAGCTCTAAACTGTTTCGTAGATTTGACGATTTGGTCGTTATTGTAATGGATATCAACGTTGTAGTGATGAATGTGTATATTTTCACACTTTTGATTAAACTTTATTTTCAGTGTGTAATCGCAATTGGTGTTTGTGCAGCAAAAAGTAGAGTTGTTTTAACAACAAAAATGTATGTAGGTGATGCGAGGAAACAATTGAATGATGTGTGGGTGGCTGAGTACTATATGAATTGTGCAAGTGGTGAGTGCTGAATGGCTAGTGGTGAGAAATATGTCAGAGATAGTGCGTACAAGAGTGGGTGTTTCTGCACATATATGTGGAGCTATGCATCTGTATGCACATACATGTAACCACTTAAACGCAGAGTAAATCACAACACTTCTTAATAGGTTATTTGTGAATGCTAACTCTGAGAGATACAGGAAATTCACCCAATGAACTTTTTGGACGTACGTCGTATAATTTCTTCTCATTTAAGTCTGGCTTTGTTGAGTGAATGGCGGTGTTAAATCCTACGGAACAGTCCCGCATAACAGATTGTACCGGTACTAACTTAAACGGCATTATAAAATAAAAATAGAATATTTATCTAGCCGGCTCAATCTCTTTCATTAGTTGTCATTATTGACCAAATCTTATAATTATGGAGTTTGAAAATTTGAGCCTATATTATTGTTGTTATTAAAACTTAATTTTATTACAATTGGTTTTTTGTTTGGTTGGCTTTTTCTTCAATATTTGGCTGACTACAGGGTGTGTCGTAATTACGATTTTTTAATATTTTACATAATTAATTCGAACACAAATTGGTTTTCTAAAAACATGGCACTAAAAATTCCATATTCAGAAGCCTATATCTTTTGCAATTTGTAACCGATTGCAGAATTTTAAAATGGAAATGGAAGCTAGATAAATGGAAGCTATATAAAAAATTATGACAATAGTGGTTTCTTAACTAAAGAACTTTTTTGAGCAATTTATAAAAAAAGTAAAAAAAAGTGTTATTTTTTTGGTTCACTTGAATTTTATTATTTTGAAAGTAAGCGATGATTTTTTGTAGGGAGCGTTTGTGTATTACAATTTGTTACATCTTAATCATTTTACGAGTCAAAATGGCAAAACAAAAAATTTTAAATCTATCGGAAAAAAACTAAAATCGATGTCTATCATTCTGATGGATATTCTCACCGCGCAGTAGCTAAATAAATTGAACGGAGCGCAACAGTTGTCGACAATTACATCAAGGACCCCGAGAGATATGGAAAAAATTTTAAAGAAAGGATTTCATTGTCTTTATTTACGTATGAGAAAAGAAAAATCATCAGAATTGTTTCTAATTCTGTCTTATCCTTGTCAAAAATAAGAGCTCAAGCTGGAGTGGAAGCGAGCAAGTCATCAGTACGCAGAGTAATTAAGAGCTGTGAGTATCTTAAATACCTGAAATTACAAAACAATCCGCCACATAAGGGTCCTCGTAAGGCAAAGCGGCTTCAATTCGCAAGAGACTACATGGTATGGGATGTGCAGCCAAGAGGTCATGTAACTGACTGGAGAACCGTTGTATTTACGGATGCGAAGAAGTTTAATTTGGATGGGCCAGATGGCTACAACTGTTATTTCCATCATCTGCGCAAAGAAAAGCGTGTTTTTGAACCAACATCACAGCCGAGAGGGCGGCGTTATGGTGTGGGGTGCTTTTACGTACTATGGCACCATCGATCTTGAATTTCAAAGTGCAAAAATGACGGGTGCAAGCTATAAAACGTTATTGGACTCGGCTTTTCCGAAGTTCAGTGAACTATTAGGTTCCATATCTTGGATCTTGCAACAGAATAATGCCCCTAAACACAACGCCGGAGTAGTAAAGGAGTTCATTGCAAGCCAAAATGTTAATATTCTTGACTGGCCACCCTATTCGCCAGATCTAAACATTATCGAAAATATCTGGGGTTGGTTATCTCGTAAGGTGTATGAAGAAGGTAGACAATTTCCTGACTAGCAGTCACTAATTCAGGCCATTAAGGATGCTTTTAATCAAATTTCCTTGGATTTCATTAATTTTCTTTATCTCTCAATGAAAACCCGTATATTTGAAGTTATTAAAAACAAACGGGGTTGTACCCATTACTAAAGTTCTTAAATAATGTAAAATAAATTAAAAAAAACAAGAACAACTGTTTTTCATTAAAATTTGTTAAAGTTACTTTATTCAAGTGAACCAAAAAAATATCACATTTTTTGACTTTTTTATAAATTGCTCAAAAAAGTTCTTTAGTTAAGAAACCACTATTGTCAAGATTTTTTATATATCTCAAGATGTCTAGCTTCCATTTTCGTTTTAAAATTCTGCAATCGGTTACAAATTGCAAGAGATACAGGCTGCTGATTATGGAATATTTAGTGCCTTTAAATAAGTGAACCGGAGTGTATATTTACATCCACAACTAAAATTATTAATCTTACACTGAAAGAAAATTTGTACATCAAATCGATGATAAATCTTTATCAATTGTTCTTCATTGAATTGATGGCAAATTTCATCAACTTAATGAAAAGGTTCCTCAGTTTGAAGATTGTGCGTTTTTTCATCTTTCATCTGAACTAATAATTTTTCTACATCAATATTCATCATGGGAATTAATAAATAATTAGTGGGATCGATTCAAAATATGGATATGTTTTGAAAACGCAAATAAAGTAGAAAAAGGAAAAAAACTAGTAGAAAATTTTAAATAAAAACAAAATAGAAAATAATGCCATGGACAGAATATAATATCCACGGTATAAACAATTTTTATCTGGTCTTATACCCTGATGTGAATTTTTTACAATGAAATAAAGTCTAAAGAGTTTGGCTACACATTAACAACCAATTTACATCAAAATGAGAACAAACTTACATTTAATTGATGGCAACCTTACGTCTAATTGGCGAAAGATTTACAGCAAATTGATGTAGAACTTACATCAAAATGGTGAACAATTTACTTCAACTTGATGACAAACTTACATCAGGTTGATGAAAAATTTACATCAACTTGATGTAACGTTGTCGTTGAATCCACATACACTACTGATGAAATATCGATGTAAGATTGACGAAATGTTCGTCATAAATTCAATGAAATGTAATGTAGGTTGGAAAATGAGGATAAATTTGATGAAGCTTTTTCTTACAGTGTAGGTGGCCGTACGAAACCAGACGCAGAGGAAGCTGGACATCGGAAAGCTGCAATTACCAGAGGTAGCCACAGCCTACTCAAGGAAGCTCTCGCAACTTTTGGCACAGAACCCACCCCCTCCTGATGACGATCCTGATGCGCAGTGGAAACCCATTTCCGACTCTATAAAAACTGCCGCAACAACCGTACTTGGTTTCGAAAAACCGCTTCGCAACAAACCGTGGTACGATGAAGAGTGTCGCATAGCAAATGACGAAAAGAACGCTGCACGTATGGTAATGCTTCAGTCAATTGCAACGCGAGCTGCAACTGAGCGGTATAGGGAGAAGAGAAAGGAGGTAAACCGTCTCTTTAGGCGTAAGAAACGGCAGTGGAGAAAACGCGAGAGTGAGAAAATTGAGACATACAGAAGGAAGAACGAAGCCCGAAAATTCTACCAAAAAGTTAAAAACGGAACTAATGGACATGGTTCAGGGCCCCCCTTCTGTAAAGACAAAGACGGAAATCTCGTCGCAGATGTGCAGAGCATGTTGGGAATATGGAGAGAGCATTTCTCCGCGCTACTAGTACCTGAGATATCCGATGACGATGGGACAATCGATCACAATATGGACGACGACGTCGATTGCCCCCCTCCTAACCAAGACGAGGTCAGAACAGCTATTGCCCGGCTTAAGAACAACAAAGCCGCAGGAGCCGATGGATTACCGGCGGAGCTGTTTAAGGCTGGCGGCGATGAGCTGATAAGGTGCATGCATCAGCTCATTAGCAAAATTTGGTTAGATGAATGCATGCCCGGCGATTGGAGTCTCAGTGTACTATGTCCCATATTTAAAAAAGGTGACCCGAGTATTTGTGCCAACTACCGTGGAATAAGCCTTTTATCCATAGCATATAAGGTTCTATCAAGTATAATGTGCGAAAGACTAAAACCAATTATCGCTGACCTGATTGGACCATACCAGTGTGGCTTTAGGCCTGGAAAATCGACAACTGACCAGATTTTCACGCTACGCCAAATCCTGGAGAAGACACACGAAAAACAAATCAACACCTATCATCTATTTATCGATTATAAAGCAGCCTTCGATAGTCCGATACGGGAGAAACTCTATGAAGCAATGTCTGAGCTTGGTATTCCTGCAAAACTCATACGCCTTTGCAGGATGACCTTGACGAACACCAAATCCGCAGTGAAAGTTGGTAAGGATCTTACCGAACCTTTCGAAACTAAGCGAGGCCTCAGGCAAGGCGACACCCTATCGTGCGATCTCTTTAACATCTTAATGGAGATCATTATGAGAAAAGCTGCAGTCAATATGAATAAAACCATCAGCAGCAAAAGTCACATGCTGCTCGCGTATGCTGATGATATAGATATCATTGGGCGCACAATTAGAGAAGTTACTGCGGTTTTTTCGAGAATTGAGAAGGAGTCAGCAAAAGTGGGTCTGACGGTGAATGAGGACAAGACAAAATTAATGGTTTCAACGAACAGGGCCTCCACGCGATTAGACCAAAGCGTGAACGTTGATAACCGTTATAACTTCGAGGTAGTGGACGAATTTATATACCTCGGATCTGCCGTGAACAAAAACAACAACGTCAGCCTTGAGATCAAACGGAGAATTGTGCTTGCGAATAGATGTTATTTTGGGCTAAGCAAGCACTTTAGAGATAAAGCCCTCTCTCGAGTAACAAAAGTCCAGCTGTACCAGACTCTCATTCAACCTGTCTTGCTTTATGGCGCAGAATCCTGGGTCCTATCGCAAGCAAACGAAACATCTGTAGGAGTCTTCGAGAGAAAAATACTCCGAAAAATTTATGGCCCTATAGTGCACAACGGCGAGTATCGGCGACGCATGAACCATGAGCTGTATGAGCTTTATCCTGACATTGACATAGTTAAGCGGATCAAGATAACGCGATTGCGCTGGCTAGGCCATGTCAGTAGAATGGATGAAGATGAACCAGCGCGAAGGCTTTTCGAAACCGAACTCGAAGGAAGACGAAAAATAGGAAGACCAAGACTCCGCTGGAGGGATCAGGTTGACGAATCCCTGCGTACACTTGGTATTGCCAACTGGAGAGATAAAGCAAAAGATCGAACTGGTTGGCGAAATATGTTATCTTCGTTTTGTAAGGTCCCTGACCCCCCGGGGTTGTCCGAGACCGGATAAGTAAGTAAGTAGGTGGCCTCAAAGAATCGATAGGATTCAGGGGCCTTACAAAATGTGGATAACATGTTCTCCAACCGGCTCGATATTCAGCTTTTCCCCTTTCGCAGGCAATCTTCCACGTGGTCTTTCCAGCGGAGCCTTGGTCGTCCTATTGTTCTACATCCTTCGAGTACGTCTTCGAATACCCTTCGCGCTGGTTCTTTCTGATTCATTGCACTGACACGGCCTAGCCAGGGTAAACGCACCATTCTGAGACGCATAACTACGTCGATGCCGGAATTATACAGCTCGCGGTTCATCCGTCGTCGATACTCGTCGTTTTCCATTATAACTAGAAACAAAAATTGATTCTCACAAACCAGTGAGCTGTGCGCGAGTACTGTTTTTACACTCGCTGATTGGGACCTAAAGCTTTACACCGATTGCGAACAGTATTTTCAAAAGCTTTTTCATGGCTAAATACTCGATAGTGTCGCCGTCACTAACCGAGGTGACCGCCGTCGATAGAAATTTAAGGTGGTCAGAGCAGGGATCCCACCAAGAATCTCATGTACAAGAGGTGCGCACATTTCCCACTGCACCACCGACGGTGCAATGGCTAATTAAAAAATTAGTTTAGCAGGGAATAAACAGACAGACCTATTGTATGAGAATCTGATATAGTTCGGCCATTGCTTCTTGAGAGAGGGATTTATACCCGAAATGTTTGCTTAAGGCCATGACTCACTATCAGATTTAGTCTTTGGATCTGTCAAAAATCGTATGTGCTGAAAAAATAGGATAGTGTGGATTGTATGCGAATAAGTATGAAAGAGAAACGAAAATAATTTTGACAGGTCTGTTAGATTTGCTCATGTTTTGAAAAGTTGCAAAAAATTAATATTTTCTCTGGGATCAGGGGTGTGTTTTGGGAGACAGCTGATAAGAATAACAACAACGCCAGCTGATACAAAATTAGACGCGCTATTATTCTGTTAAAATTATTTCAGTTTTCGTAAGGTAGTTGTGCAAAAGAATAAATAATAGTTGCGCCAAAGAATAAATAAATGAATATGTCGAAAAATATTAAAGTGAGTATGTTGTAAATACAAACGAAATCAAAATATCAATCCAAAGAACCAACGTGATGTTGAAAGCATATGGTTTTGCATCATTTTTGTGTGATGGTCTGGCATCCGCAACAGACTTGGACCGGATTTCTTTCAAGTGTGATGCGATTTTCTTCAAGTGTGATAAGATTCTGTCAGATTATTTTTTGAATAAATCGCACCACTATCTAGGATAGTGAGTCACGGCCTTTAGCGCCAAAAAAAAATCCTTGAACGCTCGTTGCAGTTGGTACCCGTGCCACAGCTGATCGGCTATGAAGGAGGAAATTAGTAGAAAACAGAGTAGATAGGTGACAGAGCGATAAACAATCCATGAAGCAAACTAAGTTTAAATAGTGTGTGATTGATACTAATGAGCCCTAACTTATGTTTTATGTTGGTTGCATCGAACGAAAATATGCATTCATTTTTATTTTGGTGCGTTTTATGTCCAACCAGAGAGTAATATTGAGAAGCTCTCCCCAGTTCCTTCATGGGATGTAATGGGAAACTATTTATTTTTATTTAAAGAGTAATATACAACACCAACTCAAACTCGACGAAATTCACTCCTACTCTGACGACCACAGGATAACTATAAGAGAGGGATGGAGGGTGTTATATACGACTATTAGTTATCGATTTACTATCGTGGGGTTTTCCAGGATTTGGCGGAATATGAATATCTGTTGAGTTTTGTGTATTTTCCTGGTCTAACCCCACAGTAATAAAGTGCGATCAGCTCTGCAAAAATTTACTTTAGTCTTTCGCACATTACGCATAGGGGTACCTTGTATGCAATAGATTATAGGCTTATATATTCTGGCGCGGCCTTCTATATATGCCCTACCATAGGGAAGAGGGAATATAAGTACCACTTGACAAGGAAAAGTTAACGCTTAGAAGGAGCCACATTAGACACATATTATCTTTGGACGAAATTCGTTCTAGAGTTTTTTAAGACGATTAAAGCATGGCCGTCCGTCTGTCTGACTGGCTGGTCAACACGATGACTATCGCATTTCGTTTCCAGAGACAATGAAATTTTATCAAAGCCTATTAATTTTCAAAACTTAGTTTGGGATTGCAAATTGGCGTTTTGAACATGCCCCTTGTGGTATAAAGTAATATTTCATCTAAAATTTGTTTCGGTCTGTGTGATTCAGACATTGGTTAATAATGTGCCCTTTAGTATTCGTATTATTTAGGATTTAATTTTAGTCCATTCGTTCGTTTGTTTGAATTCATTTCACGTAAACTGGCCAAATGTTTCGTTGGACTAAAGCCCGCAATAATGTCAGTGAGTATTGTATTTTACTGAAGTGCCAGTGCATGATATATAAAGTCCATTAGCTAAACTAAACGGGGCGAAATAAATACAAGTGAAGATATTGGAAAACTTGAGGAACGTGTTTAATACCAACAACAGCATTATAAATAGAAAGACGTATGATTGTATGTATGCGTTTCGTAATCCTTTGTATTTACAAACACCACGGATTGCTGCACATATAGCCATATTATACCTGCTGAGAAACTTCCCAGTAGGAAACGAGAAAACTTCTGTCACAGAACTAATTGTTTGAGAAGTGCATATAGTAATAACATATTCGACTGTTGCTTCCGAATGGTGGTTGCTTTATCCGAATTGAGATTATTACGACTCCATTTAGTCCCTACAACTGCAATTCATTGAAACAACATGCGTTCGGTTGCGACAACTGCCTTTTCAATTATATTCGCACCATCAATGAATTTTCCAATAATTTCCGTTCCGAATTTTGTTAGAACAGCCGAATGTGTTACCGATTCAGTTGCATCAACCGCAGTTGGTACCAAATTTGTTGCCTCAGCCAAATGTGATATCAATTCGGTTGCAACAACCAAATGTGGCATCAATTTGGTTGCGACAACCCAATGTGGTATCAATTCGGATGCAACAACTGAATGTGGTATCATTTTGGATGCAACAACTGAATGTGGCAATAATTCGGTTGCAGCCAGTGATGCCAACTTAGCTCTTTTGGCGCTAGATACAGCACTTTTCGACCTTGCCAAACGCGAAAAAAAGTGTTTGTTTGGGCCTGTAAGCTTTTTTACAGGCGGCTTCGAAAATAAAACAAATTTTGCAAATACTTTGCGATCGAGATCAACTGTTTTATTTGGTTGTTACTATGCAACTAAAATCAAAGACTTCAAGAAAATAGTTCGACACATAATAGAGAAGCTACAGAACAGCTTCATTATTGAACATCATTAAATTTTATGACCGCTCCGTTACTATATGAATATCCAAAATTATGAAGACTTGCTGTGTAACAGCAAACGCAAAGCTAAATAATGTACACATCAACGCACATACAAATGCGTGGGCGACGAAATGTTTGTAACTTGTTACTGCTGGCACAGTGGTTTCAACGAACAGTGTTATTGGCGCTTTTTTGCAAACACGCGTTATATGCACGGGTTTTGAGTTTTTATTTAGCCCTTTAGCCCATTTTCTATACAACACCAATTTGCTAAAGAACGTTAAATTTTTTGCTTCTACCGTTTAACACCGTTGACTGTTTGCTTTTATTTTTGTAGTGGTTATTACGCTTAATACTTAATTTTTAAGTGGAGTGACACCCAAAAGTATTGGAAGGTATGGAAAGCAGACCCCTCGTTTAAGAAGTAGTTAAACACACAGTGAAGAGTCCAAGGCAATATATAGATAAAGGGTTTTTCAACAGAGACGCTACAAAAGTAAATCGATAGGGACAGAAAACGACGCCATATTTTTCCCCGCTCTTTTGACATTTCTCTTCAGTAAGGTTTGCCATTTCATCATGGAAAGATATACGAGCCAACAACGAGTTGAAAGTATTAAAATTTACTACCGAAATTTGGTGTCAGTGGCCTCAACTTTAAGAGCGCTACGTCCAATTTATGGTCGTCATAATCGTCCTACCAGAAAAATTTGAATCCACGGGCACAGTACAAAATATTCCCGTGCCAGTGACACAAAGAAGTGCCCGTAGTGTCGAGAATATTGCTGCCGCTGAGGCTTCAGTTCAAGAAAGCCCAAATGTGTCTCTCACACGTCGTTCTCAAGCATTGGGCATCTCTGTGACGTCGTTGCGGCGAATTTTGCGAAAAGATCTTGGCCTACATCCTTACAAGATCAAATTGACGCAAGAACTGAAGCCGGTTGACCACCATAAGCGTCGTATGTTCGCGAATTGGGCTGAGCAACAACTTGAAAATGGTTCGGATTTTCATCGGAAATCATCTTCAGCGATGAGGCTCATTTCTGGCTGAATGGCTTCGTCAATAAGCAGAATATGCGTTATTGGTCAGACAGCAATTCACAAGTAATACATGAGTCATCATTGCATCCCGAAAAAATTACAGTTTGATGCGGTTTATGGGCCGGCAGCGTCATTGGGCCGTACTTCTTCCGTGATGATCAAGACCGGCACATTACTGTGAATGCGAATCGCTACCGTTCAATGATAACCGAATATTTTTGACCCCAATTGGATAATATGCACTCGGAGGACATGTGGTTCCAACAGGAGGGCGCCACAAGTCACACAGCGAATGCCACAATCAATTTATTGGAAACCAAGTTTGGTGAACGTGTTATCTCTTGAAATGGCCCAGTCGATTGGCCGCCTCGGCCGTGCGATTTGACGCCTTTCGATTATTTCATGTGGGGCTATGTCAAGTTTATGGTCTATGCCAACAAGCCAGCGACGATTGATGAACTTCGTACGAATATCCAACGTGAAATTGCAGCAGCATCGGCCGATTTATGCTTGAAAACCGTAGAAAATTGGGTTCAGCGTCTGGACTTCTGCAAGCGTGCCCGTGGTGGCCATGCAAAAGAAATCGAGTTCCATACATAATGGCATCGAACGTACATTCACAGGAATAAAGAATTTCATTGGTATCTAAAACCGGTTTTGTTTAATTAAAAAAAAATTAATGTGAGTCCGATCACAGGGGAGATGTGTAAACATCTAGTAATGAAAAAAATTTTTTAAGTTGGAAGTACTTATGCTTTTAGAATATTTTTTTAATTAATCAATTAAAAGTATCAAAACTTTCAATATTGTAAATACATAGGAATTTGCTGGTTTTTGTTTGTTTTATTTAAGTTATTTGGTTAGTAAATGGGACCACTGCAGTATATATGTACTGCATTAAAAATTACAGTAAGCAGTAAATTTACTGATTACTGAAAAAATTCAGAAAATTTTTCTGATAATGAAATTTAATTTGCATTACCAGTAAAATCATAGTGCCGTATTCATAATAATCAGTAATCGGGCATTACTGATTACTGAAAATTCAATGCACCTCATCGTAGTCATGTAGGCACTTTATAAAAATTGCTGAAAAAAATTTTAATAATCAGTAAAAATTTACTAGTTAAAGAGTTCTTTTTACTGAAATTTTAGTAGTACTGCAAAGTGCCCATCTATGGTAAATGCCTTAAGTACAAATAGTTAATATTGGCTTATGGTAACTAAAATAAGATACATATTTAAATTTTTGACTCGATTGTATTTAAAAATCTATGGAAAACTGCATCTATAGTAGTGGAATTGTTAGTTGTGGGGGTTTGTGGAGAATTGCTCATATGCAAGTGGAAAACGTCAAATAAAAATTTTGATAAAGCTTGCGACTGTGGGTTTTGCAAAATTTGTATTAAAATCTCCACCCATAATAATTGGCATGAGATGGAGATTGTTACCCAATTGTCGTGCACCAGCTTCAGTGTAAGGCAACAGTACGTAATGAAGATATGTTATAATCTTAATTTATATTGGAATCTATTAGAAATTTTATTAGAATTAACATTACCTCCATTCAGCTTTGATACACTTTGTGTTGTTTTATGTTTTATGTTCTGAGTTATAAGTTTTTTGGTGTTTTGTAAAATATTTTATTATTTTGTATTTGTTGCGGTTGACAAGTTATTATTTTGTAGTCCTGCACAACATTTTGTGGACGGACAGAGTCCCAATTCTTGGTACCAACGACGAATCTATATATTTGGATCTTCTTACACACTTTCGTATAAAGCGGCCATATTCTCTTCAGTACGCACATTCGTTCGACATGTTGGTGTTATTGCATTATTTAGGGAGTATGTGGTATGAAATTTATCCACTGTTCTACGGATGCCTTGATCAGATGGACAATTGTGTGCGCAATACAAATCAAGAAGTCCTCTGTAAGTTGCGTGAATCGATGACTGATTTCCAAAGTAAATTTGGATAATTTGGTAGCGTTGTTAAAGTATGAATCTATTCATGATGATTCGGCAGAGTATTTTGATCGGAAATATCAAAAAGTGAGCGCAGTATGACGGTTCACTTGGCAGCTAACCCTTTCGTAATTTTTTTCCAAGCAAAAAAAAAACACCCTTTTGCTTTATAGAAAGCAGTTTCTCGACTGGCGTCTGCTGAAATGTGTGAAGATGAAAATGATTCATTATCCATGTCGAATGACTTATGATACAAGTATTTACGGAATCCTCTATGGACATCGCAACAGTACATCCATGATTCATAACAGCCCTAGGATATTAAAAATCCGACAATAAAAATGCTTTTTGCTTTTTGAAGTTTGAACCAGACACGACAAATCTCAAAAGAAGACACTAATGGCTCACAATACTCCGGTTCGCTTAGAATAGCGGTGTGAACGATGTAAGCGAAAACTGCTTCTTTGGGGATTATAAGGCTTATTCCTTCAACTTTTAGACTGCACGTCGCACTTTTCTGTCAAGATATCAATAGAATATGCCATTGAGAAAATAATTACATTCGATACAAATTGTGTTTTCTCAAAATGTCATTATATTTAGGGTAAAATGCAAAAATTATATAACGGGCAGAAATTAGGTTGAAATTTCTTTTAACTTTATATTAATTTACTCTAAAATTTAGAGAACCTTCCTCCCTCTTATCCTAATCGAGTGATATTATCATGGGTTTAAGTTGACACCTACCATTTACGATCTTACCACGAGCGGTTGATGAATTCGCTAAGGAACTTCTCTGATCGACTCGAGAACTAGATGACGCTAGTAATCTCGGCACTCTACGATATGTTAGTGGAAGCAGCTGGAAGGTGCATTGTTGCTATAAATAGATGACTAAAGTTCAAAACCACGCAATGTCGTGTAATAGTACAAATGCGTTAAATAAAACAAAGTTAAAAGAAGGACAATTCATAAAAACGTAACAATATTCTAGATCATTAGTTTATAACTAGTATTTCTTTTAATAATAATATTAATATTTACTATTATTTATATTAATAATTTCGATTGATTTTTCACAAAATTCAAATTTGGTATTTCAGAGCCCATCTAGTACATTTGAAACTGGTCCACAACTAGTTCCAAAGTGGCAGAGAATGAATAAGACTTCTGACTTCTTAGTGTTAATTTCTTCAGTTGTAAGGAGACGAATAACTTCTAAATCCAAACTAGTTGCCAAATAGTAAATTTTCCTACTAGGTTGGTTATCACAAGCCGACCACCATAACTGAAGTAGTTACTAGTGTAAGGAACACGATTGCAAGAGAGATTTTTTTAATTGAATTTTCATTAGAAACAAAAAGGAATCTTTGATTTTAACAGAGAAACAAAGAGAGGGAGAGAGAGTAAGCAAGAGAAAATAAAATCCAATAAAATGTGTTTATGTATTGCTGCATGTATTTAATCTCATGTGTGGCCATGTGGTCCTCTTGCCGCTAGAAGGTTGGTAGTATCAACGATTAGAGTGGCTATATTGCAAGTATTGAAATATTCCACAAAGCATTAATTTTTTTGTTTTCCAGAATAATGAGATACTGTTACTTGTAAAAAAAATATTTTAATATGGGTAAAATTTCTTACCAATCAAAAATGGCGATGTAAATCCGCAATTCTGTTTGATATGGAATCAACGGTACACAATCTTTTAATGCAATTTATATATGTTGGCGCCATGTATCGACCGAAGATTCCGAACTAAAACAATCCTGGAAGTTATTTATTTCAACCACAATACCAGAAGGTTTTTTCCTCGTGTTAGCCGAGCTTTGTTATCTGTGATTCACCATGCTGCATTTTGATGATCATAGTTTTTATTGCCGCGGTAATGACAAAGCTATAGTTTTAGTCGGTCACAAATGTTAATGAGTCGTCCGTCTACTTGTCAGGGTGCAAACTTCTTCCAAGAGACGGTGCAATGGACAATTTTGTCGGTATTCTATGTTAGTGTATGAGAAGTTTAGACCACAGATGCTGACTGGTCAGAGACACTTTTTGTACGTGAAAAATGTTTAGTTTTTGGTGGAATAATAGACAATTCAGGAGAGTACCCTCTATGGCATGACTACTTTCAAAGTCCGTGACTTCGTTTATACTTATGCCTCTAATCAACAGAGATCGCTAACAAAGCCTTTTACTTGAAATTGGTTTGTGTCTTTGGTAGTTTACTTCAGGCTATTTCCTCTCGGATACAAACTCAATGCGAAACACACCGTGTAAGTATAACTATTTAGGTTTATGCCAAGATCAGCAGCAGCAGTCGTTTTTGCCATGGATTTCGGTAAATTCATAAAAAAAGCCCAAACACCCTCATCATATTAATGAGAATTCCTCTGTACTTCAATACGTACTAGAGTTTAGTTGCTAAAATTTACGGAATTAAATTGTATTCGCCTGAGAGTATACTGTACAAACTGCGTGGTGTTTGTAGCGACGGTTAAATAACTTGTATCCCAGTAAGATTGCACTTTTAAAAATTTAGTGTAATTATTTTGTGGAAGTGGCAACTCTGAAATTCGGCAGCTGTTACAGGTGTTTATTACGATTATTAAAACTGGAGCGCTTTACAAAGGAACAACGCGTTATAATTGTGAAAACTTATTACAAAAATTTTGGAAACTTATGCGCAAACTTCGAAGAATTTTCAGTCCAGAAAGCGAAAACAATGTGTCAACCATTCGAAGAGTGGTCAAAAAATTTTGAGAAAATGGGTCGTATATGGGCAGTAAGACCCCTTGCGCCAACGTACCGGTCGGTCTCTTGAAAACATTGCTGCTGTAAACGAAAGTGTCGCCGAAAACCCGAAAACATCAATTCGGCGTCGTTCTCAACAACTTCAAATTTCACGAAGCCCTACCCAGCGAATTTTGACAAAGCAACAAAATTCAGCTTAGTCAGGTGCTCATACTAGCAGACCATGGAAAGCGACTGCAATTTGTTCAATGCGTAATGGAGCAGAGTGAAGTCAATGCCAATTTTCCAAAAAAGTCATCTTCTCCGACAAAGCGCATTTCCATCTGAATGGCTTCGTGAATACACAACATTTTCGAATATGGGGCTCAGACAATCCTCATGCAATCCATGAGAAACAAATGCGCCCATAACGAGCAACTGTCTGATGCGGATTTTGGTCAGGCGACGTGACTGGGTCCTTATACTTTGAAGATGAGACCGAAATTGCAGTAACTGTGAACGGCATACGGAGTTACGCATACAGGAGTTCTTGTAGCTGCAACATGTATCTGGAAGACATGTGGTTTCAACAAGACGGCGCCACCTACCACACCGTGCATGAAACAATCGATTTATGGCAGCAACGATTTCCAGAACAAATTATCTCAAGAAATTCTGATGTCAACTGCCCACGAAGTACATGCAATTTAAGGACGTGCGATTTTTTTCTTTGGGTTTTTCTTGGGTTTATGCGAATAACCCAGAAACAATTTCTGAGCGCAAATTCGAGATTCAACGGGTCATCGGTGAGATACAGCCACATCTCTGAGAAAAAGTCAAGGAAAATTTCATGAAAAGAGTAATGGCCTGCCATCACAGATGTGGGAGCCATTGGATGGGTATTTTATCCCATACCTAATCGGAACATGTCTTCTTTACAATCCAATAAAAAAATCACAACTATCTCAAAAATACGTGTTTTTATTTTCAAATCAAAAGGTGTATTCTTACTGAGACACCCTAGTTCTTGCCTTTTTCTTTAATAATTTTTCCCCGATCCAGATTTGAAACAAAGCGCCTTGATTACCAGCCACTTGTCTTGTCCTTGAGCTACAGTAGACATTGCGTTAGTGACAAAAAATATCTGAAGGATGTGAAGAAAAATTTATCCGATAAATTTATTAATCGAGGACACAAACCACTTACACAAAATTTTTAAAATCTGATTTTTTTTCCAAAAAAGAGAAGTTTTCTACAGAAAAAAGTCAATAGCCGTTTTGAAGCCACTGATGATTAATATATATTAGGGCGGGTCAAATTGTGGGGAACGATTTTTTTGATGAAGCGTATAGCAAAAACGTAATCTATAGGTGATTCTGAGAAATTTTGCTCAAGAGACCATAGCGCTAAGTCGGATTTGGAGCCCCCCAAAAGGTATTTTTATCACCTTTCAGAATCTATATTGATACCTGTAGAATAAGTTCCCCAATGAAAATGTTGATTTTTTCAGATCGATTTTCCTACAAAAAGGAGTTCGAAAACAAAAAAATTGATCGTAATAAAAGTTGTTGGAAATTATCTGAACTTTCATAATCTGTAAAAATCATAATCTGTTATTAGTTGAAAGTTCATTTTAGGCTATTTTTCGACAAAAAATTCCTAAAATCTCTACTAAAAATAAAAAAATATTGGTATCAATACAGATTCTGAAAGGTGATAAATATACCTTTCAAACAAGCCCACATTGAGAAATCTACTATAAAAAAAATATCTATTTTGAACTTTTGGGGGGGCTACAAATCCGACTTAGAGCTATGGTCTCTTGAGCAAAATTTCTCTAAATCACCTATATATTACGTTTTTGCTATACGCTTCATCAAAAAAGTAAAACCGGCCTTATATATAGATCATCATAGAAACAAATACTTCTTCTTGTAAAAAACTGAGCTAGGTCAATTTTTATCTAACGTATGTCGGCCATGGCAAAGGTGAATGAACTTCTAATATCTACCCACCTAACACCATGGAAGCACATAAAAATATATATATCGTGATTCCATTTTAAATCGGAGATATAGCCCAATATATGAACTGGCCCTTGGCAATGATTGAAATAATGATTTCCAGTGCTAATATTGGGTATTACTGATAAAAGTGAATGAATTGCCTGTATATCCGAAATTAACCCCATGGGAGACAATAATATCCCCATTCCATTTCAGATCTCAAGATATAGTCAAGTTTATGAAGTTTATAAGATATGCTCAAGTTTATGAAGCGCCCCATGCCATTGACGGAAATAATTTCTTCGAGTTCCGATATTGGGCACCCCTGATAAAAGTGAATGGACTTCCTGTATATTCCGAATTAGCCCCAAGGGAGCACATAACATCCTCATCCCGAATATATGCTGATTCCATTTCACATCGGAGATATAGTCAACCTTAGGAATCTACCCATGACATTGACAGAAATAATGATTTGTAGTGCCAATATCCCAAGTATATGCTGATTCCATTTCAGATCGGAGACATAGTCACCAATGTCATTGACAGAAATTATAATTAAACTTAAATAATTAAACTAGATTTGCGATGGACCAATTTTAAAAGTTCCGCTATTTCAAAAACAACCCAAATTTGTACAAAACCAAGCGCCACTAACTAATTTTTCAGTGTTGCCGAAGTCTTCGATAATTTGGTATCGCTGTGGAGTTTCTCTAAATACTCCACCAGAAATGCCAATTTAATCTCAAATGGGGTGGTGTAAACGGCAGTGATTAGAGAACAAGGTTATCGCTAACCTGACCGCGATAAATGGCGGTCTAAATGCGTCATTACATTCTTAGTAGTGAAAAATCGGAAACAGCCGCAAGTAGAATTTTATCTCACATTGTCGGACGATCATTTCGATATTTGCGGAGCTTCATCTGCACAAGCTTAATGATAAGACTTCAAATGTGTAACTAACTACAATAATTTGATGCGGTTTCTTGTCGGTTGTTCTGTATACAAATCTTGTAAGGTTAAGTTCCAACTGAACATATGTATTAATTCATTCATACACTTAATGGATAGCCGCATTCATGAGTATTTCCTACTCCTTAGTGTGTAATAATATTACCATTGAATGAGTTTGAATGAATGCAACCGTTGAAGTTGTGTTGTACTTTGTTGGGCTTCGTCTGCCGAAGATTGTATTCATTCGTCCCATAAAATGATCTCGAACTCACAATATTTAATAACGGAGAGAACAAAAATGAGCCAAATGAGTGGGAGTACAACGAAGTGCGACACAGCTTCAGTGGCTGTATTCAGTAGGAGGAAAAAACTTAATAAATAACATAATTTCCGAAATTTTAAGAATGTTTAATTGCAGTTTGAGTTAAAAGGGGTAACGTAACGATTTACCGATCTGAAAAAACGCTGTTTCAAAAAAGTGGTTAGATACGTCCTTTCTAAATTAAGGTAAGGATATATAATATATACTTGAATAAATGCAAATTAAATTCTAAAGAAATATAAAAAATATATATTATTTGTTATATAAAACATTATATTTTATTTTTAGTTAATGTATTAGAAATTCTTACTACAAGCTTACAAGGTCAGGAATATTTTTCTAATTGAAGAATGGTTGGCTTTTGCTGAAAATAACAGACAATTCAGTTATGCACCCTCACTGGCATGACTAGTTTCGAAATCCGTGATAAGTTCATCATCAGATGCCTAACTACTGTGCCTGAATTGATACCATCGGTTGATCATCAATCCAATTTTCCAATTTTTTTTTAAACAAGTGATGCCATATCAAACACTTACATTAGTTAAAGTCTCCCCTGGAGGTAACAAATTTTTTATTTTTGCGATTGGATGAACAGTTTCCGAGTTATAGCTACCTTTTTATTTTAGCGTTTTTCATATTTTGGCGATTTAAAAAAAATCTTCCATACGAATTGAACCACTTTATGAAAAACCCTTGAAAAACTGGATTGGACGCTGCGTTCCCAAGATATAGGCAGAATAGCGTTTTAGCGATTTTTTATTCGAAAAATTTTAGTTTTAGCGCTTTTTTTCAAAGAAAATTGATGCCATATCGAAGACATGCTATGGAAGTTAAAATCAAGATTACTTTTGCGATTGGATGCACCGTTTCCGAGTTATAGCCACTTTTGTACTTTAGCGATTTTCTTAGTTTGGCGATGTTTTGAAACAAAATAGTCCATTCCAGTTGACCACTTTCTGAAAACCCCTTAGAATTAGATCTATTTCCAAATTTAGTTGTCTTAGATCCTCGTTATGTTTAAAGTTGTAATTTCCTTTAAGGCTATAAGAGATCATGTTTTCTCCGGTTAGTGAAAAAAATGTAAATGCAGCGGGTGGGATTCGAACTCCCATTCACTGGACGATCGTTTCGATGTTTGTGAAGCATCATCTTCAGCAGCGTCTAGCCCGTTAAGCCATTGCGGTGTGTATTTACACAAGTCACTAACCGAAGACATTTACTGATTGTGCAGAGTGATTGGTTGTCGCTACTTACACATTGCTTTCCTACTTACACGCACTGATGCAGAAGTTTTGAAAGTTATATTTATAGAACGAACTATTCTAATTGTAGTTGTCTCGTTCTGTTTTGGTTTGGCCCTACCATATGTTTCAAATTTAGTTGTCTTAGATCCTCGTTATGTTTAAAGTTGTAATTTCCTTTAAGGCTATAAGAGATATATTTCCGTTTTAGCAATTTGTTTTAAAGAAAGGTGATGCGTATCAAAGACATCCATGGGTTAAAGCCTCCTGGAGAGGTAAAAAAATATATTACTTTTGCGATTGGTCGCTCCGTTTTCGAGTTGTATCCACTTTTTTATTTTAGCAATTGACTTATTTAGACGATTTTTTGAAAAAAAATTGTTCGCACGAATTGGATACTATATGAAAACCCACAGAAACCCTTAAAATATGCTACGCTCAGTTTCCGAAATATAGTCATAACGTCGTTTTTGTTATTTTTATTTGAAAAACTTTAGTTTTAGCGATTTTTTTAAAATCAAAGTGTTGACGAGTTACCGACGTCCATTGATTAAAGCCTCTCGCGTAGGTAAAAAATTTATTATTTTTGCGATTGGACGCAGCGCTCCCGAGTTATATAGGCAATTCTGTATTTTATCGTTTTTCTGATTATGGCGGTTTTTGACTAAGTTCTTCCATACGAATTGGGCCACTTTATGACAAACCGTTAGCAATCTTCAAAAATTAATTATTTTTTCAATTGGACGCTGCGTATCCAAAATATAGTCATAAGGGCGTTTTAGCGATTTTTTGTTCGAAAAATTTTAGATTTAGCGATTTTTTTAAAGAAAAGTTAAAGCCGCCTCTGGAGGTAGAAAAGTGATTACTTTTGCGATTGGACTCACCGTTTCCGAATTATAGCCAAACCACATTTTAATTTTAGCGATTTTCTTATTTTGGCGATTTTAACCATAAAATTGTCCATACGAATTGGACTACTTTATGAAAACCCCATAGAAGCCTTACAAAGTAGTTATTTTTTCGATTCGACGCTCCGTTCCTGAAATATTGGCATAAAAGCGTTTTAGTTATAATCTATTTGAAAAACTTTAGTTTTACAGGTTTTTTTCCATTGATTAAAGCTTCCCACAGAGGTAAACAATTTATTATTTTTGTGATTGAACACACTGTTTCCGAGTTATAGCCACTACTTTATTTTATCCATTTTCTTATTTTGGCATTTTATGAAAAATAAATTCTTCCGTTTTTGAAAAATAAATTCTTCCACTTTATGAAAACCCCTTAGAAACCGTCAAAAATTTATTATTTTTTCGATTGGACGCTCCGCTTTCGAGATATTGAAATTGTTTCATATTTTCGATCAAAAATGGGGATGGGTTACCCTGGGTACCCCATCGTCGTGGGTAACTACCCATTATTTTCCCCATACCCTGTGTGTAATGGGTAAACGATCGCTACCCATTTTCTACAGCAATAATGATGGGTTACTCAGGGTAACCCCACAACCCACGAAATAAGAACCCTGGAGAAATCCATGTGTCTTTTTTTTACAAAATACTCTAGATAATTCAATATAACCTTGGAGGAGTTAAAAGTACCGGCCATAAGCCTTTCAATACACATCGTTTGAGACGCCAACCGTGACTTGATATTCCAAAATAAATATTTTTGGGACACCCTAGTGTACATATGTCACTGCCTTTCATTTACTCGCTTAGAGTAACGTTTAAAACGGACAAAAATTACAAATGATTTCATTCTACTGCGCTATGGCTATGAATCAACGCATTTCTAAATTTTTCTCTAAGGATTTTGGAGTTTTGTAATTTTAGTTCACCATCTTATGCTTAAGTAAAATATAAGTTTTGTAATACCATTAGATACTCAACTTTTCTTTGCCAAAGCAAAATTAAAAAAAAAACATTTATCTGGTGTTTCTCCTTTCGAGTTCGTATGTTCATCATATATGGGGAATTCAGGGGATAATTGACTACACACACAGGAAAAAGTAACCGAATTAGCAGTGGCCGAGGTTAGAGGTTGTCACCACCACATTAAATGTTACTACAACCGAAATAGAGGTTGTAGCAACCGCATTAGAGGTTGTCACAACGGTACTAGAAGCTGATTCGGCCAAATTTCCATTTTGGGGATTAAAATTCGGTTGTGACAACTTCAATTTGGTGGCAACAGTCTAAATGATAGTTGCTACAACCTCTTCTCAAACAATTAGTTCTACGAGTTTAGGTTCGACGTTTTACTATGAGCGATAAAAAGAGACGTGAAGCTTATGACCTATCTACTCTGTTCGGCTCCACGAAATGCCCCCCAAGGAAATAATGCCCAGGAAATAGCACCCAATGAAATAAACCCCAAAAATTAGAAATAACATCCAAAAACAAAGAATGAAATAAAAGCCAAACAAAATTTAAATTATCTCCAAGGCAAAATGGAAACAAAAGCAAAACAATTTCCTTGTAAAATGCGCATTTACTACAAGATTATTTAAAAATTTGGAAACCCCGATTGGAAAACGAAATAACTTCCAAAGAATAAATTCAATACTTCCCAATAAATTTGGTTTGTTTTTGCATATGAAATAACATCCAAAAATGTGTTAAAAACATTGGAGATTATTTCATTTCTCGATTGAGTGTTAGTTCCTTGGAGGTATTTCGTGGAGCCCTCTGTTTTTTTTTTTTTATTTGTACAATATATTAATTTAAACCCTTCAATATCTGGTCCCAGCGCCTGATGGCATTGTAGGGACTTGTTGGCAATATGTAAATCTTAAAGTACAAATTAAAGCTTAGTACGAAAGGTAAGTTATAAATATTAATGAAAAAAATTTTAACGTAGAATACGTTATACGGTAAGGTAGGGGTGTTGATCTGGAGCACAAAATTTTGAGAAAATGTTTGTCACTTTCATTACAAGTTTTTAATACTTTATGCATGCACTGAAGAAAATTCAAGTATGGTCGTAACATATTTAATATGTCTTCTTTTGATTTGTATTTAAATAATCATATTGCTACATATAATTTTTTTTGATTCTATAAGTAAATCAAAATTTAACTCCTTCAAATTTTGTATATATTTTCATATGCTTTGTATTTTATGTATTATAACATCATGTGTAAGAGCAGTATGATTATCTGTGTATTCATCACAGAACCAGTGTGAGAAAGTGAAGAAGTATAATGACAATGCATGTTTTATGTGAACATTACAGAACCAGTGTTGCCACATGCAGTATTTACACTTGTTTTCAAAAGTGCATCGAATTGATATAAAGTGTACCCAAATTTTGTTAAAAACTATCCTAAATTTTTAACATAAAAATTAAAGATAAATTTGATAGATTTAAATCATTTATCAAAAATTATATGTAATTCATATATTTTAATTGCAAAATGACTAACGTATTCTACGTCTGACCTATGCGCCCGTGTTATCTAACACAGGCTTCATATTTTTTTTATGTAGTTGATAACATAATTAACAATAAGAAATTTTAATATAAACCATAACATTTGTACATATGTAACATAATGGCAAACATTTACATCAGAAGCGTTTCAAGCAAGTCGAACAAATACTGCCTGCCTGCAAGAATTTTTAAAAGTTGAAATTCGGCTTATTGATTTTATTTAAATAGGCAAATGATTATATGCATGCGAGCCTGTATAATCAATGCGCTGCTTTGTCTTCTCCAATCTACATAATGGCATTCTCAAATTTGAAGCGTTCCTTGAATTGACCTGAATCTGGATTTGTGAAAATGAAATTTTGTGGTAACCTATGCCATGTATACACTTAAAGACAAACAATAATACCTGATATCTATGCAAACCATAGATAGGCAAAACACCTTTGCATACATCTCTATATAATGCTATTGTTGAAAAAGATCTTGGCAAATTGTATACAACTTTCAAAGCCTTATTTTGCGTGCGTTGCAGAGACTTCATCGATGTGCTACTCTTATTATATCCATATGTTATAGCCATGTAATTATCGTGGGATTGTATTAAAGCATGGTATATCATGAGCTTAGATCTTTCTGTGAGCTTGTTCTTGAGTTTAAATAAGATGCCAATTGCAGGTGCTATTTTCCTTTTTAGTTCATATATGTGCAAATCCCATGATAAATTGTTTTGCAATATAACTCCCAAATATTTTACATTTCCCGTCTCACTAATAGATTTTCCATCAACATAAACACTAAAACTTGTGTCTATACACGCATTGTGTGGCCTAAACCTTATTAATTGCGTTTTATTTGAGTTGATCAATAAATCATTTATTTTAGCAAATTCAAATAACAGGGCGGAATCTCTTTCAATGTGAGGTTTTAAAAATAAATCATATTTATAGGGATAAAATAAACATACATCAGCTGCAAACATAAATAGCTTTCCCGTCAATCCAAGGTTTTTTAAATCATTCAAGTAAATGGAAAACAGTAACGGCCCTAAGCAACTACCTTGCGGCACGCCATATGTCACAGATCCCATATTACTTTTTTTGTCATTTATTTGAACAAACTGTATTCTGTTACAGAAATAGCTTTTGAACAACAAAAGTTCACGACCCTGAATGCCGTAGCAGGACAATTTTTCCAGTAAAATCTTATGATCAACGAGGTCAAAAGCTTTTGTAAAGTCGAAAAATATTCCTGCTACTGCACTGAACCCTTCATCTAAACCATTACATACATATCTTACTACATTTAGCACGGCTTCTTGTGTACTGCAGCCTTTTCTAAATCCAAATTGAAAATCATACATCATTCCCTTCATTTCCATGTATGCAAGAAGTTTATTATACAGTAATTTTTCAAATATTTTATCAATTGTCGATAGAACAGCAATAGGTCTAAAATTGCTAACACTTATTGCATTTTTTTTCTTTGGAATCGGTACTACCTTATGAACTTTTAACGCATCGGGGTAGTCCGAAGAATTTATCATTTTATTGAAAATACTGGTCAAAATTGGCGCAATTTCATGTCTACATTCCTTAACGAATTTAGGCGGAATACAATCATACCCCGGACTCTTATTTGATTCCATATTAACTATAACATCCATAACTTCACTACATTCAATAGTATTTAAAGAAAAACGGTGTTGTGATTGCGACAGAGTGCGTAATGAATTCCACGTATCATTGGGATCTTTTACAATTTGTTGTTTTAGTTCACTAACGGATTCTAAAAAGTAGCTATTTAATATATCAGCTTTCTGTTGGTCACTAGGTATAATTTGGCCCTGAGGATCTTCGAGGTTTATACAATTCCTTTTCATACGACCAAGTGTATGATTTATAAAATTCCAACCTTTTTTCGGGTTATTTTCAGCCTTTTGCATATTGTCAACGTAGTAGTTTTCCCTGCAGTCATTCTCAGCAATTTTGATTATCTTACTTAGTCGCCTTAGAATGTCGGTTATTTTACCTTTATTTTCTTTATTTTTATTTTTTATTTTCCCTATCAATTTCGTACTTCATTGTCGATCAGCTGTGACACGGATACCCCCTGCCTTCACACAATCTTACATTTCTGATTTTGAAAATCAGTAATGTGATTGTTAACATCATGTAGTTCTGATTACAAGTTAACCAACCAACATTGGATGGTTAAATCATTGTTGACCATTGACTGAAAAACACATCTCAATTTTTAACCGCAAAAATAACTCAAGATGGCCACTGAATCAAAAACTGGCCGTTAGAGTACTTTTCACCATCCCCGTTTGGGTCTACCCACCAATTATAAGTTTCCTTCAAAAGGACATCTATAACTACTGGTTAGATCTAACTTTAGTGTAACCAGAGATGGCGAAAATAACCGATAGATGTTAATACAATTAACATTGAAAATAAAAATACGTCTTGTGCTTTGGCATGGTATGAAAAAGACTAGGATTCGGTCCTTTAAGCGGACACATAATCATACTGGTAAAACAATTGAAGATAATGTTATAATGATTAGAAGTCTGTGTCGATTAGGTACTGAGACGTAGAGTAATTTATTTGCAGCAAACATATCTGTGGTCACAAGGCATAAGAGCATATGTCTATATTTGCAACTTTTTAGGAGAGCGTTTTAAAGGTTCAAATTTCATTTGTAATGTAGTGACTGAGCGAGATTTGCTAATAAATCTTTTCCAATATTTTGGGAACTACAAATTGGATTATTCACAAAAATTGATATACGGTGGATCAATAAGTCCCTGACCGTTTGAATAAAACTGTTTTTTTTTTGCAAAAAAAAAAGAAATATATTTCAACATAATCTCCTTTTACCTCAATACACTTAGTCCAACGTTTCTCCAATTTTTGTATCCCTAACAAACAATAAGATTTTTCGAGGTCCATAAAATAGGCATTTGGTTGATCAATAATTCCGTCGTTGGAACTAAATCTCTTGCCACCGAGGAATGGAAATAGGAAATTGTCATTGGGGGCTAAATCCGTAGAATATGGCGGATGAGGTACCAATACGTAACCCAATTCGTAGAATTTTGCCACTGAGACTACACACGTTTGCACCTGTGCATTAACTTGATGAAAAATTACTTTTTTCTTGGCCATATGGAGTCGGTTTTTTTAAATCCTCGTTAAATTGGTCCAATAAGTTGACATAATATTCGCCGTTTATTGCTTTTCCCATTTGAAAGTGATCGATGTGGATTATCCCGCGTGCATCCGAAAAAACTATTGCCAACAACTTATTGGCTGACAAACTTAGCTTGGCCTTTTTCGGAGACGGTTCACCCGGAGAAACCCATTGTTTAGACTGCTGCTTGGTCTCCGGAGTGTTGTTATCCACAGTTACAAAACGCCGCAAAAACTCCTTCGAATTGCGGTTAAACAACTCCAAACAATCCTTTGAAGTTGTCACACGATTACGTTCATGGTCAACTGAGAGCAATCGCGACACCCATCTTGCAGACAGCTTTCTTAAACCCAACTGATCATTTAAAATCGAAACCACATTGCCATATGAAATGCCTATGGCATCAACAACCTCACGCACTTTTACTCTTCGATCGGCCAACACCATATCGTGGATTTTTAGACATTTTCGGGTGTATCAACCTCAAGTTCAAATTAGAGACAGATAAGTCCTTACTCTTAAAAATTTATCTATTCTTGAAAAAGGGACCAATTCTAAAAAAATTCCCATTTCTTAAAAAAACATTTTCTTCAAAACTTTACCTTCTTTAAAAAAAAACACATTTTCTTACAATATAAAATAAAATAATACATTTTCTTTTCTTTTCTTGAAAATAAAATGAAATTTCTGAAAATGAATGATAATTTCGTATACAACTCTGCGGTTGAAATGATTTGTGACATGATAATGAAATGATTTGTGATCTTGGGTCCAAAAATGTATGGGAAATCATATGATAATAGTGTGATTTGTCGATTATCGAGTCGATCTGCAAGTTCGAGTGCATGTAAACGCCGTATAGGCTTTTCACACTAGGGCACATCTTACATCTTCAATCAATTTGCCAAAGATGTTAACATTTCCCCATACAAATTCAACATATTTTAACATCGTTGGAAAATGTTCCTATCTCATTACGTTTCACCCCACATCATTCGACAATTTTAAGTCCATCACTAGAACAAAATTGAGTTCCTAGAAAAAATTACAGAAATTCAAAAAACAAAACAAAAGATGTATTTATATCAGGTGGTAGAGCTAGAACAGCTGATTTAAATCTTTTCAAATCTTTGCCTCACCTGACTGTTAAATTCATATGTATTTCTTTTTTGTACTTTTTGTGTACTTGTATTGCTTTTGTTACCAAACTTGCTTTGAATTTGGCAGTAATATGACACCAAACAAATACACAACAGCTATTGTCATTGGCTCAATGACACAAACTAATATAGATACATCCTTGACGAAATATATGTAGGAAAACAACAATTGTAATAAATATGAAATGTTAAGAAATAAACGCTTGACGAAGGTTATTCCCCATTCTTTCGACTCCTGGGCCTCAATAGACAATACAATATACAGACAACATTTCCTAAACCATTTTAGTTCCATTTATTGTTGATCACAAAAATTTCGCTACAGTGATGTGGCATATTAATAAATGAATATTAGAAGATGACAAATGGAAGATGCAAGATTTTGCAAGTTAGAACGCATGTTTCATTTTTACAATATCTCCCATGCGTACATCTCCCCCCAAAATGTACGCTAGTGTGTGTGAAAGGGCTTTTATTAGGTATAAGAAAATGTACGTAGTTTTTCATTAACTAAAACAAATTAAATGAACTTACCATGTGTCAGCAATTTCGCAACACTTATGTTTTTCCCTTTTGATAACATTTTCAGTCAAAACAAATGATAACAAAATTTATCTAAGCTAACTTTTTGTTGCAATTTTTTGAAATTGAACTTTTGTTGTTGTTGTTGTCTTTTATTTCTATTGTCCTTTGTTGTAATTTTTACCCACCAAAATAAAAAAAAAATTTTCTAAAAAATCGCGCGAATTTTTTGCCTACTTCGCTTTTCTTTCTTTGGAAAAACTAAAAATCACATCCATTTGAGGTACAGAGGGAATTTGAAGCCCCGGTACGAGCGACATAGGTCCCATTTTCTCACATTCTTTACTTTTTCTCCAATTTTGTTTTTTTTTTTTTGAATTGTTTTTGCTTGCGCCTGGTCCTGGATTTTTCCAAATATTCAATATATTTAAAAAAAAAAACAAAACAAAAAAAATAATTTCCTCAACCTAAGGGGTTGACGTCTTCCACCTCACCGTCCTCTTCCCAAAATACTAATTCAATAGGTTCTTCTTTTTTTAAATTTGAATATCTCGGATCTTTGAACGGTTATTTATTTTATTTATTTATTTAAGATATTTAGGCCCAAACACAATAAGGTTATATGGACCATAGAATAAAAGTAGAATTATAACAACGAATGAAATTATTGTTATTTTTACGGTTTTAGAAATAAGGTTTAAATCAAGTTAAATAAATTAATTGCATTTAGAAATTGTTTAACATTTTCAAAATTGTCATCACTTGATAGGATTTGAATGTTGTTTATTTTAAATTTTTTTCGCTTATCACTTAAATGTACGCAGTCATTAAATAAATGCGAAACGCTCATAATTTCACCACAAGTGCATGATGGAGGCTGAATTTTCTCAATAATATATTTATGTGAAAAATTACAATGCCCAATTTTAAGTCACGTATATAATAAAAGCAGTTTTAGATATTCTGGGGCTTTTGAATTTGTGAATTATATTTTTTTGGATTTCATATAGTTTGGAGTCATTATTATTATTCCAAGAAACTTCCCAGAGATCAAAAATATAGTTTGAAATTTGCCGTTTGTAGTCCGAAAATTGATATTTGAATTCTCTAGCTACAAATTCTGTTAAAGAATTTTGTCAATTTTGTTTAATGAATTATTGATTGTCTCTCTTATTTGTTGTATAATCATATCATTGGTGAATGGATTTTGTATGCCTTTCAAGGCACTTTTAGTGTCACATATAATTAATGAATTTTGATCTATGTCAAAGTTAAATAAAGGGGGTTTCAACAGAGACGCTACAAAAGTAAATCGATAGGGACAACAAACGACGCCATATTTTTTCCCGCTCTTTTGACATTTCTCTTCACTAAGGTTTGCCATTTCATCATGGAAAGATATACGAGCCAACAAAGAGTCGAAATTATTAAAATTTACTACCGAAATTTGGAGTCAGTGGCCTCAACTTTAAGAGCGCTACGTCCAAGTTATGGTCGTCATAATCGTCCTACCAGATCAACAATTGAGCGTCTAGTGGAAAAATTTGAATCCACAGGCACAGTACAAAATGTTCCCGTGCCAGTGAGACAAAGAAGTGCCCGTAGTGTCGAGAATATTGCTGCCGCTGAGGCTTCAGTTCAAGAAAGCCCAAATGTGTATCTCACACGTCGTTCTCAAGCATTGGGCATCTCTGTGACGTCGTTGCGGCGAATTTTTCGAAAAGATCTTGGCCTACATCCTTACAAGATCAAATTGACGCAAGAACTGAAACCATTTGACCAGCATAAGCGTCGTATGTTCGTGAATTGGGCTGAGCAACAACTTGAAAATGATTCGGATTTTCATCGGAAAATCATCTTCAGCGATTAGGCTCATTTCTGGCTGAATGGATGTGAAGAAAAATTTATCCGATAAATTTATTAATCGAGGACACAAACCACTTATACTAAATTTTTAAAATCTGATTTTATTTCCAAAAAAGAGAAGTTTTCTACAGAAAAAAGCCAATAAGCGTTTTGAAGCCACTGATGATTAATATATATTAGGGCGGGTCAAATTGTAGGGAACGATTTTTTTTGATGAAGCGTATAGCAAAAACGTAATCTATAGGTGATTCTGAGAAATTTTTCTCAAGAGACCATAGCGCTAAGTCGGATTTGGAGCCGTACTTCTTCTGTGATGATCAAAACCGGCACATTACTGTGAATGCAAATCGCTACCGTTCAATGATAACCGAATAGTTTTGGCCCCAATTGTATAATATGGATTTGGAGGACATGTGGTTCCAACAGGACGGCGCCACAAGCCACACAGCCAATGCCACAATCAATTTATTGGAAACCAAGTTTGGTGAATGTATTATCTCACGAAATGGCCCAGTCGATTGGCCGCCTCGGTCGTGCGATTTGACGCCTTTAGATTATTTCCTGTGGGGCTACGTCAAGTCTATGGTCTATGCCAACAAGCCAGCGACGCTTGGTGAACTTCGTACGAATATCGAACGTGAAATTGCAGCAGAATCGGCCGATTTATGCTTGAAAACCGTCGAAAATTGGGTTCAGCGTACAGTGCCCGTGCTGGCTATGGAAAAGAAATCGAGTTCCATACATAATGGCATCGAACGTACTTTCATAGGAATAAAGAATTTCATTGGTATCTAAAACCGGTTTTGTTTTATTTAAAAAAACTTTTGTAGCGCTCTTATTGAAAACCCCTTTATTTAAATATATGTTAGTGCTCTACATATCAATACTACACAATTTCTCGATACCTTTGGTCACACAGTTTTAGTGGCACAGCCCATATTAATGCTTTGAACATTAGATGTAATGGATTTGCCCACCCAATCAATGAGCGCCATTATGTTTTCCACTGCTTCCAAAGTCTATCTGTCTTTCTGTTATTGTGTTGTTCACAACAATCAACAGACAACAGAGTCCGTCCCTGCAACCAACCAACCAACGCAACTAACCAATATCAGAGCCAAACAAAAAACTTTTCATTAAAGATTTTTGCGTTGGAGAGTTGAGTTTTAAGTGGATTTGCTAAGATTGCAGTTTTAGCCAAATTATACGTATAAATGTTGTAGAGTGGATAAGTTCCCTCCCTCATTCTGCAGTTGGTGGTTTTGTGTTTGGATGCTGCTTGAGTGCTTTGAGCTCTTGTTTCTGCTTTGGCAGAGAAAGAAAATAATCTCTTTTACTGTAAAAGTTTTCAATTGATAAATGCAATTTTTGTTCAAAGTTTTCTTCATCCATTCATTCACAGCAAGTTTTGTGACTTGCAGTGGCTATAATATGTTGGTCATTACAGTTGTTGCAAATGGAGGACTGATATAGTAATTCGTAGTTATTTGGCGTCTTGTCATTGACGTTAAATGTTATTTAAAGAGTAAATATTATCTAGCATGTGATAAGAAAATTGGGTTGATTTCCTGAAAGAACAGCAATTACTTTGGCAAGATTTTTTTGTGTAAAGGCACCTATTATTACATATGTGGCTAGAACTGTAGCTGAAGTACACACAGAGAAGAGATTCGTTCTCAAAACTATATTTACAGCCAACTAAAATTTGGCGGTTCCTTGGACTATCGCATTATTTAGTTGTGATTACAAATATTTGTGTTCCGTATCACCAATTATTGTGCATATCAATTGATTTGTAATTCAGTTTTGGTTACCAGAACTGAAATATCTAGTTGAAGCTGCAGCAACAAGAAATAAATGTGATCTGTCAATTGAGTTTTAGTTCTACAAATCAAATTATCCTGTAGTGGTGAATATTCTATTGGTTGGATCAACGAAAAATGTAAAAACTAAGTCGGCTCTACTAAATAAAATATTGAAATGTTCAACTAAGTACTTAAATTTAATGGCTATCACAACCATTTGTTGATGCCATATCCCGTTGTGAAGTTTATAGAAAAAAAACTAAAAAAAATTATTTATTTTTTATTAAAATTTATATGAAAATATAAAGAAAATTATTTTGATTTGTAATCAAGGTTCGTATTTCATGGGTAATGGGTTACCGCATTTTTGACCGGAAATATGAAAACATTATTAAAAAAATTTCTAAATTTCGGGAACGGAGCGCTAAATCGAAGAAATTACCAATTTATGCGAGTTTCTAGGGGATTTCTATAAAATGGTCGAATTCGTATTGATTTTTGTTTTAAAACTCACCAAAACGGTGCGTCCAATCCCATAAATAATAAATTTTAGAACGAAGTTCCTAATCGCATGTTGCGGGATGGGGGCTAAATGATAAAATTTTAAACAACTTTTTTTAAACGTATTATGCTATAACCCAGTATACAACCCAGTATTATACTGCATACTTTGAGGATTTCGTTGTTTAGTGTTTGAAAGTTGTATCAATTCGTTTTGTTATTTTATTTTATTGCATACCTTTAGACATAATCGGTAATTATCGTATTACTAGATTTGTACAGTCAGGGACGTATATGAGGCTGCTTTCTTTCATGTTGGCTGTGCGATAGTCATGCCCATGTGAAGTGTGCTGGCTTCAATGGAAGGCATTGTGATATAATTACGGCAAGTGGGCTTCGCTGGAAGTGTTGGAAATTCGCGGTTGACTTTTATAAGCTATTTAAGGAGACAAAGAAAGGATTTCAAACTTTAAATTCCGATTTTGTCTCTATTAGTTTGAAACTTAAATCGTTGGAGCATATGTTTGATAGTTTTATATGGCCTGAAGACATCTCATCCTCTCCAAGACGGTAAAAATGATTCTAGTGCCGTAATTTAATTGTGCTAGTAACTCCTAACTTGTATAATTTGGAGATTCTTTTCTTATCTCCGAAACCGTCGTCATCTGTTATTAAAGAGATTAACTCCCAAAAGCGTCGTTTGTAAGACCAAAATATAATTCTACTTCAACAATCGTCTGGACGATTAAAAAAATCGCGAAATGATTGCGCTCGTCATTCAAACTTTCAAATACAAGCTAGGTGCCCGCCCTTTTGTCTTAGTATGAAACATTATTTGGGACCGCGAGCATTGGTGACCATCTATGTATATGTTATATTATTTCGAGTGATATTGTTGAATGAATGAAATGAATTTTCCTTCAAGTAATAGGAGAACTCCTTACACTCCTTTGAAGATTCTATGCATATCAACATTACAAATTTTGTCTGTAACAAAGACCACCCATTATTACAAACTACAGTGAATGTTAACACCTCAAATGTCTATGTCTTGTATCAAATTTCGTTTACAACCCACATTCTTCAACATAATCCGGTTTTAAATTTATGGTGGGCATAAAAGAAGACTCACTCTAACTACTGTAGCCACCCCTCTTAGCCCTTTGCTAACGACTGACATTTGACAGTGCCACCGGAGACGTCAAACAAAAATGGAACACATACTATGAACGTAATGAAAGTAATTAAGACTTATTAAATTACAATTCGCTCACTTACCTTCATATACATTTTCAAGTACTGTATCGCATATCCACCCTGAGAATATATCCACCTGAAAACAATGAAAGAGAGAGTAAAGTCAAATGTTAAGTCACAAAGTGTAAAATAACCTAAATTATAAATTACAATTAAAATGAAAATAACTGAATAAAAAATTGACAACCAACTATTTGGCATACGTTTTGCTCATTAATCCCGGCTCAATAATTCACACCTACTATTGTAACGGATTGCTTTCTTTTTGTTTAATATGGATAACTTCAAATTGGCAGCACTGTTTTATGTGACAACCATACAGAAATAGACAAAAGCCGCTATCCCTCTCTTCACGCTCTCTTGATGACGACGAGGTAGTAAGTCATTTCATCGAGTTCGAGTTGCTTTTGTAATTTACTCTTTGGTTGCACATAATACGGACAGAAATACAAGGAATACGTATTTTCGTTCGATGCAACCAACATAAAACATAAATTAGCTGCCATTAGTATCAATCAAACACTATTTAAACTTAGCTTGCTGCATGGTCTATAATCAATAATCTAATCTAATCTATGGTCTCTCATTGTACATCATTTCCCTAGTACCTTTTCGAACAGCTGTGTTATAGAAACCCCCTGCTCTTGTCTATTTCTCTATGACGGTTGACAAGGTTGCTTGCGATTTTCCTAAGCAAAAGACAAAATACCAAATTGATAGTCAACTTGATTTAATGCAGTCGGCTGGTACCATATCCTAATATGGTATCATATCATAACTTGTACAAGATAATCTTCAATTTGAGTATTCTAACTGTTGAAATCTATTTAGCACCAATTGTTTCAATAAACAATTTTTCAAAATTAAGAAAAAAATAGAACGACTTACCAAGCCATGAAGAACTTTTGAATTTTTTGTTTATACATATGGATTTTCAAAGTTGTTTCGGATTATAAATTAAACTTATATATTAAATTTTAAAAATGATATGGAAATTTTCCACATACTCCATTGTATTCAACATACGTTATTTCAATCTAATTTTTTGTATTATCTAATTAAACTCGTGTTAGTATTGAAACAGTTGATTTCAAATCCAAATATGGGCGTGATGGAAAGAAAACCACACCACGCTTGCTTCAATATATATGCAATAATACAAACTAATATATTTCGATTACGACTATCATAAATAAATGTAAATTAAGCCTTACGAATCTGTTTCAAATTCAAGACGAACTTGCGTCTTCGTACATTTTATCCTAAACGGAAATCAGTTACGGATCCATAACAAATCTAGTAATTTCTGCGCCAGGTATTAACACCTTACGTACTTTCTGGGATATTTTATCCCATCCATATTGGCGAGCACATAAATCTACCGTTTGAAAGCAGTTCCATCTTCTTTGTATTCAGTATTAGGTTTTTCTATGTCAACACTCATTCGAAATCTTCTTATTTCTCCCTGGATGTATTTTTCATACAATGGGTAAAGAGTTTTCAATTGACATAACTCTGGAACAGGAACTGCAAATCCAAAATTTTTTCCACAAAATCTCTTGGCATTTAGCCGTCTTTTAAAGTGCATCATTGTGTTTTAAATTTTCATAGAAATTTAAATCTTTCCACAATCTAATTTTTTCCACAAAATCGCTTGGCATTTAGCCGTCTTTTAAAGTGCATTATGTGTTTTAAATTTTCATAGAAATTTAAAGCAAATTCGATGCAGAAATAGCAAACAATGTATAATATTTTTAGGTTCATACAATGGGTAAAAGGCTTTAAAATGGTATAACTCTGGAACAGCAACAGCAAATTAAAAGTTGCTTGGAATTTATACGTCTTTTAAAGTGCATCAGTTGTTTTTAAAATATGCATAGGAATTTTAAAAGTTATAAAGCGTTACTAACAAAATATATCCAAAATTTACGAAAAAATATAATACATGGTAACTTATTGAGCAAAATCATTAACAAAACGGGTAGTTTATGCACATACAAAAAAAGTTTGAAAGTTTTTCTTTAAAAATGTTGACTTACAAACTAAGAAAATCGTGGTTATTGACAAAGTTTTAAATAAAATTCAAAAAACATCCGGAATACCCGATTTTTGGGAGAAATTCGACTTGTGCGACCTCTAAACCTCTTCCGAAAATCTGAAAAAAATCTCAAAAATACTTTACCTTATAAGCTTTTCAATCAAGCTTGAGCAACCATGAAAATCGGAAAAGAACATTTTTTGAGACACCCTAATTGACACCCCCTGGTAGAACATAACAATTTATAAGTATGTATATATTTGTTGGTGTTCTACGTTTTTTGACACAGCTCATCGATTAAGTAGTAGGAAAGTTATAGAAAACAGAGTGCAATGATGAGAGAGCGATAAGCGACGAGACATATGACTCGAGCTGAAATTATTACTTAGAACTAAACCAAGAGAACGTATCTAATTCACCCTCGGAATTATCAGGGAATTGTATATCCAAAATCGACTCCAATGATTCCTCACAAGACTTTGTCCAAGAGTCATTACTTTATCTAATGTACCCAATAGTACAAGTTGTTGCGGTCAAAATGTTCCTAAACCTGGAAGCTTTGGATGAGCTTTTCTCATTGCTACAGTATCCATCCAGGATTTATTTTTAGCTTTCGTCAACTCTCGCTTGTACTGCTAGAGTTGTTCTTTGTGCTTTTGTGGAAATCCTGGTTTGGCTTTGACCATCAAGGTGTCCGCCGTTTCCCCTTGGTTTGATTTTGGGACATGTGACCTGTAACGCGCAATTCAGGGCTGATGTGACTCGTTCGATCGTGGTTTCTACAAGCGCTGTCCCTAAACTAGCCGACCTGACATATAGGTAGTGCCAGTAGTTTGAAAAAAATATTTTGGTGAAAAGTGGCAACCTTTTAAATCATATGGTTTAAGTTTTAAGGTGCCACGTTGTTTAGTATTTTTATTTGAGCTACCAAAAGTAAATGATCTCAGTGAATTTGTAAACATAGAAAAAAAAAACAGCAGACAGTTGTCCGAGGCCTTCGTCGCTGCAGGATGTGTCAGAGACACGGCCATTAAGTTTAACGTAGAATACGCCATCCGATAAGACAGAAAACATATATAACAATAAATCATAAATAACATAAGCAAATGAATTTATTTACTTGATAGTTACTTTTGATAATATACATAAGCTTAAAATGAAATAAAATAAATTTAAATAAAGCTTATTTATTTTTAATTTAACATAAAAATGTATGAATTAATTTTTTCATATATTTTTTATAATTATATATCCATGTTAAATTGAAATTCACATTTAACATTTTGTTTCACTTTAATACATAAGGAAATATACGAAATTTCAATATTTCATCAATCAAAACAACAGCCGAAGGTTTGTGTCCACACTGAAACAGCAGCATAGTTTTTGTTCACGCTACAAACTCAAACACCCAACCAAACACCACACATATGTTTGAGTGTATGTGTTTAAACAATTTTCATTTGAGAAATTTAAATATTAGGAAGATATCAACCAATATGAAATGTATATCAAACGAAAGATAACATCTTCATTTACCAACAAAAAAATTTTTAAAAAAAGTTATCTCGCCGTTTCCTCATAATCAATGAAATAAAGATTACAACAATAACAATCTGGCATGACTCCCTATACCGTAAGGTAAGACGTATTCTACGCCAAAATTGGTCACCGTAATATAATTTAATATTATTCCCATTTGAAAGTTCTCCGTCCAAGCAATATTAAAGACGAGCTAGATTCGACTCAGGGGGAGTCTGCTCCTTCATTTACGACTGTAAAATATTGGGAGGCAGAGCTTAAACGAGGCCGTACGAGCTGCCTAGACGAACACCGTAGTGGTCGACCAATTGTGGTGTTCACGAGAGACACAGAAAAGAAAGAAAATCCACAAAATGGTATTGGTTGATCGTCAGCTGAAGGTGCGTGAGCTAGCTGAAATGACAGGCATTTCAAAAAGTACTATATATCGTATATTGACCGCAGACTTGAAGATGAGAAAGCTGTGCGCAAGTTCGTTGCCTTGCTTGCTTTCAATAGACCAAAAACCGCGTCAAGATGTTTCAGTAGAGTGTTTGGCGATGTTTCACCGCAATAAAGCCGAATTTTTGCCTCGATTTATATGCACGGATGAGACATGGGTCTACCACTTCACCCTTGAGACAAAGCAACATTCAAAGCAGGGGACTGAAATTGGAGAATCGTGCCCAACGAAGGCGGAAACGGTTCCATCTGCAGGTAAGATCATGGCATATGTTCTTTGTCATGTGCTTGGGACAATTTTTATTGATTACATTCAGACAGGAAAAACCATCAACAGCGAATATTATGCTAATATGATATAAAATGGCTTCTTTGGCGAAAAGCTAGTGTTGTTTCATCAAGACAATGCCCCAATTCACACATCCACTATTGCGACGGCAAAAAATAAATAAGTCAAAGTTCGAATTGCTTCATCACGTCCCTAATTTGCCAGATTTAGCTCCCTCGGACTATTTTCTATATCCAAACTTGAATAAATGGCTCTGCGGTAAAAGATTTGCCAACACTGAAGAGGTCAAGTCTGCGGTTGATGGCTATTTTAAGGAGTTTGATAGTTCTTACTAAAACATCAAAAAGGAAGTTGAGTCAGACAATATTTCTCAAAAAATAAAAAGTTATATAAAAAATGCGTGGCCAAGATTAAAAAATTTATTGACACAGAAATGCATCCATATTTCAAGGTCAAAGATGAACTGATAGTACTCAAATTTTTGTCCCTAAAAACTTACGTTCAATAATACTTAATCATTTACATGAAGGTCTTATGGGAATTCAAAGATGTCAGAGTTTAGCACGTAAAGCAATTGTGAAATCTGTATGAAAAATTATAATGGCATATATCGAATATTGTATCCAATTGTGAAATCTGTATGAAATATTGTAATTCGAAACCTAAACCAGACATGATACCTCATGCAATTTACAATATGTAAGAGTAGTAGATTATTATTCAAAGTATTTTGAAATAAAGCTGTTAGGTAATGGTTATTCTAGTTCTAACTTGCTGATAAAATAAAACATAATTTTCGAAAGACATGGTATAGCCCAAATTTTCATTGCGGACAATGGCCCACCATATAATTCAAAAGACTTTTCAAAACTTTTTAGTGACTGGGGAATACAGCACAAAACTTCAAGCCCATATTTTCCAAGATCGAATGGTCTTGCAGAGAGATCAATACAGACTATGAAAAAGATGCTACAAAAATGTGACGATAGTGGTAGAGATCCATACATTGCACTTCTACAGCACAGAACAACACCTAAAGCGAACCTACCAGGCCCTGCTGCGTTACTAATGTCAAGAAATTTAAGAACGAAGTTGCCATCAGTTGTGAGTAATTTTAAACCGAAAATTATAAAAAACAATTGAATACTAAAATTTTAAAATCAGCTGAGTATTATAACAAAAATGCTACTCACGAAAAGTTGACCAAGCGACCTGGTGATAATATTTTGTTTAAAAGAAACCCCAATTCGTTTTGGACTGAAGGACAATTTGTTCAGAGTTGTGAAGAGCCGAGATCTTTTGTTGTGAGGGATAGTGATGGTGTACACTATAGAAGAAATGAATAGCATATTCATTCAAAAATCTTAACAGACGGTCGATATAGTACCAGTGGAATTGAAAATGTTGACATTTCAAATAGCTCCTCAAATCATGAAAATAAACCTCTAGCTATACGAAATGAGTCTTCAAGTACGGAGCAGAAACTTTAAATAATGAAATTGAATCCTTAGTTATCGAACATGAGATTTTAAGTAGTGATAATCCGAATATTATAAGAGATTATGTGACTAGGAGTGGAAGAAAAATAGTTGCTCCAAAAAAGTTTGATTGTTAAACTATTTCAAGAACAATATAATTATTTTCTATACCTATTTAAAAAAGGGAGATGTTGTATATATATATCTATACATGTATTTATACATATTATATATGTATCAGTATTTTTATTTACTTAAATGTATATTACCTATGTTTATATATGTGTGCATACTATCCATAGTACAGATTCACTGATATTGTTATGATTTAGTGAGGCACCCTGTGTTTACTATCAATTGGTCATCTTACTGTGCGATAACCAGGGCCAACAGAAATAACTAAAAATATGCGCATTAGATAAGCACGAAAAACATTAAAAAATGCCTTAAAATCTGATCAAAAATGCACAATAGGTTTAGGTTTGTAGTGAATTTTATTCACTGACTAGCTTTTATTTTTAATAAAAATTCATCACAAACAGTTATTTCCATAAACATTATGAATGTCAGACACAGTTTTGTAGTCTGTATCACATTTTATAATCAGGTCGATTCCTAAATACGCGCTTTACTTCGACGAAGGCAACGTTACACTTTCGACGCTCTGTTTTTGATGCATTCTAAAATACTCGTGATGACTTATAGATAAAAAAAAATTAATGTGAGTCCGATCACAGGGGAGATGTGTAAACATCTAGTAATGAAAATTTTTTTAAGTTGGAAGTACTTATGCTTTTAGTACATTTTTTTAATTAATCAATTAAAAGTATCAAAACTTTCAATATTGTAAATACATAGGAATTTGCTGGTTTTTGTTTGTTTTATTTAACTTATTTGGTAAGTAAATGGGCACACTGCAGTATATATGTAAAATAAAATAAAAATAAATAGTTTCCCATTACATCCCATAAAGGGACTGGGGAGAACTTCTCACAATCACTGAGCTGTGCGCTTTCCAGTTTTCACTCACTGATTGGGACCTACAGTTTTACACCGATTCCGAACGGTATTTTGAGAAGCTTTTTCATGGCTAGATACTCGATAGTGTCGCCGTCACTATGCGAGGTGACCGCCGCCGAAAGAAAATTTGAAGGTGGTCAGAGCCGGGTTCGAACCCAGGATCTCATGTACAATAGCCGCGCACACTAACCATTGCACCACCGATATATGTACTGCATTAAAAATTACTGATTACTGAAAAAATTCAGTAAATTTTTACTGATAATGAAATTTAATTTGCATTATCAGTCAAATCATAGGGCCGTATTCATAATAATCAGTAATCGGGCATTACTGATTACTGTTAATTCAATGCACCTCATCATAATCATGTAGGCACTTTATAAAAATTGCTGAAAAATATTTTAGTAATCAGTAAAAATTTACTAGTTAAAGAATTATTTTTACTGAAATTTTAGTAGTACTGCAAAGTGCCCATCTATGGTAAGTGCCTTAAGTACAAATAGTTAATATTGGCTTATGGTAACTAAAATAAGATATTTAAATTTTTGACTCGATTGTATTTAAAAATCTATGGAAAACTGCATCTATAGTAGTGGAATTGTTAGTTGTGGGGGTTTGTGGAGAATTGCTCATATGCAAGTGAAAAACGTCAAATAAAAATTTTGATAAAGCTTGCGACTGTGGGTTTTGCAAAATTTGTATTAAAATCTCCACCCATAATAATTGGCATGAGATGGAGATTGTTACCCAATTGTCGTGCACCAGCTTCAGTGTAAGGCAACAGTACGTAATGAAGATATGTTATTTATATTGCAATCTAATAGAAATTTTATTAGAATTAACATTACCTCCATTCAGCTTTGATACACTTTGTGTTGTTTTATGTTCTGAGTTATAATTTTTTTGGTGTTTTGTAAAATATTTTATTATTTTGTATTTGTTGCGGTTGACAAGTTATTAATCAGCTGTTTACTGAAATGTAATGCATGTATGTAGTTATTTTACAGCAGTGGTTTTCGAAAATTAGTAGCTACTATTCCACACTAGATGGTGCTTATATGCAGCTGTTAAGTATGAATGACAATCTCAAAGACGAAGAAGACTTATAGTTTGACAAGTTTAGTTTTTAGTTTCCTTATTTTGCTTTGTTTTAGTAAATTTCTTATTAAAAGTGCAAAAAATCTTTTTAAAAGTTATTAAAATTAAATGTTTTTGTATTCATTTTATTTATTTGTTTTCATTTGTCTACGATAACATAATGTACGACAATTAGTGAAAATTAGTAGCTATTATTGCACACTAGATGGTGTTGAGTATATTGTATGCAGCGTATGATTACAGTAACACACTCATACATAGCTCACACCGATTTGATAACGCTTTACGATTGGTTAACGATTACATCGCACATCTTACTCTAAATTTGTGATTGTATTGTGAAAAAGATTTTTACCCCCAGCGTATAGATGTTTACACATCAAAAATGTAAAATTTTTGACATCACTAATTAAATCAGGTGTAGGTGTAATGAGCTGATTAGGAAAATTATTCGTCATTAACAAAAAACTGTAAACAAAAACTCATATTTTAATTTAAAATGGATTCCATTGCGTTTTATGTTACTTATAACTCGGAAAATGTACGAAATGTCCTTAAAAACTAAAGAAACAACACGATGGAAATATTTTCAATGAATTACATCAGGTATGTTTATAAAAAAAAATTATAGAGCTCATTTTTAATCGCGAAAAATATTTTAGAATACATATGATGTGAAAGAAAACACATGTTTATGTTTGCACATCTTTAAAAACAAATATGTTTTCTAGCAATCACATCACCAACGTATTATAGAATAGCAAAAAGTGAATGAGGCGCGTATTGATGGTGAAGGTGACTATAGGAATCGACCTGAATAGCTTCAAATTTGATACTAACGTTTTATCTACTCTATAAATGCACAAAAGTTAGGCGTTGCGAGTTGCGAAAAATTATAAAGATTATCTTGCCATCTTAAATTAATAAACAGATTTTGTATACACACCAAAAAATTCTTATGTAAAGTAAAAAAATTACAAAATATGTAAAAACATCGAAATATGCTTTTATATTGTTACGAATTTCCTTATTCGTCCTTTTTGCGCTGTTTTATTCCCAATAATAAAACAAGGTTCGTTTTAAATTACGATAATTACAACGGTTTCACTTCCTTTTATTTTACTTATATAGTACAACAGTTTACTTTATTTATAACACTTAAAAAGTCTTGTATTTTACTATCAATTCGCGTTGCTTACTTTACGGGGTTTAATCACAAACTGAACTCTCCACTCCAAAGACCTCCGCTATTTATACCAACTCACCATACTCAAATGAAGGTATATCTAGCGAATTCAAGAACCTTCTAGAATCTGGATGTTGTTGTTGTTGCTTATCTTTGTAGAACAATCTCGAAGGGCGGAGAGTTATCTTTACTGAGGTGAATTCATGCTACCGGTTTAGCGAGCTGGTACGTTGTTACAATGCATACTTTCAGGCGCAGCACTAACCGCCTGTTATTTACATACTGTTAGTAGAGTCATTAACAGCAAGCAAAAGCATTTACTTATTCGTAACAATATGCTTGATACCGCAAAACATCCCCGGAAGACTGTAATATGTATTTACATATGCAAATATGCACTGCATACTATTGTTGGCCCTGGTGATAACCACTATTGCAACTTTTGTATGAATTAATTTATTGAAATAATAAGACATTCGAATATCATACACGAAGCTATTGAATATTGCTGGAAAAGTGTATGGAGCTAAAAGGAGATTATGTTTAAAAATAAGTAAACTTTTTCCCAAATTTTTTGTGTCTTCTTTTGTTAGGTCGACTAGTTTTGAAAGCCCCCTTCGTACGTGACCGATAGTTCGCACCTTTAAAAATTAAAAATATTGAACAGTATTTGGAAACAACTGTTTCATTATTAACGAGTAAATATACAAATAATTAGATTTGAATGACGCATATTGAATACAATGGTTTCCATGAAGTGAATCGGAATGGAATGGAAGTCCATGAATTGTCAAGTTATTCATCAAACTTAGTATATAAATTTATTTTTAGACCAAACAATAGTATAGTTCGGTAACAAAAACTTTGAAAATCTATATGGATATACAACTAGTTCAAAAGTTCTTAAAAATTTCCAAGGTATTGGTAAGTCGCAGTATGAAAGTTTCTTGTTATTAGAATATATTTCGTTTTATTTTCTTAATTTTCAAAATTTTTTTATTGAAACAGTTGTTACTAAATTGATTTCAACAGTTTGGCTTCTCAAATTTAAGATATGCTTATACAAGGTGTTTCCAAAAAGTCATCCGATGTTGTTTGGCTCTCATTTTTTTTCTAAATGATAAACTTCGATTCTGTTTCCTGATTATGTTTATTTGAACCTTTAGAATTTTATTGGTTAAGTTGAGAAGATGATATCGGTTAACTGGGCGACATCACAATTGATTACCATACGGGCTCGTTTTATGGCATTTTTCATCACATCGGGCGACAGATTCTCGCACTCGTGTCGAATGTTGAACTTGAGGGCTTCCAGAGTCTCGGGCTTGTTCACGTAAACACGGGACTTCAAAAAACCCCACAAAAAATGTCTGGAACGGTTACATCGGGCGATCTTGCAGGCCAGTGCAAATCGCCAAAACGCGAGATGAGGCGACCCGCCTCAATATCGGTTGTGGCTCGCGCAGTGTGTGCCGTTGTTCCATCCTGTTGGAACCACATGACCTCCAGTCCTAATTCGTCGAAGTGTGGCAGAAAAGACTCGGTTAACATGGCCCTATAGCGCGCACCGTTCACCGTTGTCGTTTGACCAGCGGCGTTCTCGAAAAAATGGCCCGATGACTCCTCCAGCGTGAATAGCGCACCATGCAGTCACTTTGAGCGGGTATAATGGCTCCTCGTGCATCACCCGTGGATTTTCGGTCCCCCAGAAGCGATAGTTTTGCTTGTTCACGTACCCGCTGAGGTGGAAATGAGCCTCATCGCTCATTATGATTTTGGTGGAAAAATCGTCCACTTCGTCCACGAGATTGAGGATGGCTTGGGATAGGTTATACGCGTTTGGCGGTCGACAGGCAGCAGCTGATGCACGGCCTGGACTTTGTATGGGAACATGCGCAGGTCTTTGACCAAAATTCGCCATAGGGACGAACGGCTGATGGCTAATTGCGAGGCATGGCGTTTGATCGATGTTTCCGGCGGCAGCTCGACATCCTCGGCAACAGCGGCGATATTCTCAGCAGAACGGGGGCCACTCCTGGCAACGTCTCGTGTGGTCCCATTCCCTTCAAGGTTAGTGGCCAAACGGCGCAGTGTTTGCCCGATCGGTGTCGGACGGCCGGAGAATCGGCGACGGTAATCTCGCTGCGCCAACACCACAGACGACACGATTATTCCGCGTTCTTGGGGAGTGTATCGCTCCATGGCTTCTTTACTTGTATTATACATCTGTCTAGTCCACAAATGTCAAAACAGATTTGACATTGGAGGCCATTTGCAAAAATAAGTGCATCTTCCACTAGGGTGGTCGCTTTGAAAATGATGTTTGATGTGCAATAAACAATAGATGTCATGGGAAACCATTTATTTAATAGAGTTATCTCTATATGTCTTCCAAAAATTACTAAGTTATCAATGTGGTGTTTTGTTTTTTGATCAGGAAAACACCAAAGCAACCTTGTCGGCAGTTTAAGATTTCAATACAGAAATTTCATATTGAAATATTGACTGACAAACAGCGAAAATTATCAGTTCCATGCCGTTATCGGAGGTGTTGGAGACGTTGGGCTGAAAAACACATTTGTGCGAACATTAGCATTTTAATCAATTGGTACAATTCATTTTAACGTCATTATTAAGGATGCGATCATACGCCATTTCAGAGCGTTCTCTGCTTACAACCCCGCCGAATTTATCTTCCGTCGGTCTCGTAATAATAACGGGTGGCGCACCAATTGTGCTACAATATGAAATTCATATTACTTTATTTTTTATTAATGTATTTAATTTTTTTTTTTTTTATTTTATAGAAAATTAAATTTTATTGTGTATAACTTATTGGTTTTGAAGATGATATGACGATAAATGAGAATGACCGCCATTTTCATCCACGCATATGCGACACCTGATCAGAAAATATTTCATTCCGGCCTGAAATCGGGATCGCCTCAATTATTGTTTAATGGCCTTCTTCAATTCAGGTAAATTCCTTGGTTTCGTTTTGTTCACGTTTTGCTGGATATGATCCCTTAAAAAATGCCTGGTGCAGTCAGGTTAGGCGACCTTGTACAAAAAGTACAATTTCTGGGTATTAATTAGTTTGGGAATTTTCGCTCGAGGTCCGCCATAACCGGTGTGGTTGTGTATGCAGTTGCTTATTCTTCCTGGAATCAAATGCTATTGAAACTGATGTTTCTTCGACGCAGTTCTAGGTAAAAAACTCCTTCAACATCTTTAAGTAACGGTCCTCATTGACAGTTACTGTTACACCTGACTCTTCACAGCAGTATGATCCCACAATGCACCTTGGTGAAACTGTACATCATACAGTGGCTCGTTCTGGGTGCAGTTCCGTCTCATGAAGGTTCTGGATTAGAGTCACCCCATATACGGCAATTTTGCTTGTTTACATTGCCGATTAGATCAAAATGGGTCTCATCAGATATAAACAAGCAATTTATGAAGTTGTTGTCTCCTTCGGCCATTTCAATCATTTTGTGGCAAAATTCCAGGCGAATAGACAAATCCAAAGGTTTAACTAGCTTATAATTTAGCCTTTGTACATAATTCACGGAATGCAAAGCACAAAACCTAAAAAATTCAACCAGAATGCAGTGTGTCGAAACTGGATTTTGGTTTCATCAATTTTGATCCGCCGTTGGCCAGGGTGTTGTCTCATCCGCCTTCACACGACAGAAGAATATGTCCACTACTTCGAAAAGCTTCAGTAATAGGGTCACCTAATAATCCCGAGGCTGCTCATTCGTTTCGCCTTCTCACTTTAGCTAGCAAACAGAGGTTTCCGATAAGCCATTGCCAGGACATATTGCGTGGAAGTAGTGAGTTGCTCGGACTGCCCCATGAAGGAATCATTTCAGGTCACTCCCAAGTGAATGGTTATCAGAATCTTCCCCCCTCCAAGGACAGTCCGATGTCCCATGTTACCATCCAACGCTAAGAATTAGTTATACATATGATATCACGCAGGTTGGTTGAAATCGCTCTTCGTCCTATCTTGATCTATGCTTCTCGCGTGAGAAGAATGTTATCGTTGATACTGACTGGTATAGTATAATTTCTGGATGAATCATTCCTCTTCACACTAGATTTGTTAAAATTATCGAGATGTCAAAATTCCGGTCCCAAACAATTGTCAAACAATTGTTGTCGTACGAAATAACTTCGTCATTACAACCCTGTGATTGATTTTGCTTACGAAATGTTCTCAAAGGCCTGAGTGCCAAGCAAATGAAAAGTGATCGATATTTTCGGCAATGAAAATCTCGCAAGAACTGAATACTGGGCTTAAATGACAAAATTTCTTACGAGACTTTAGAGCTAAACTGCAGTTAAAAATTTGAAATTCAATACAAATTGCCTGGAATGTATGTAGAATAACCTTACTTATCCGGTCTCGAGCAACTCCGTGGCGTCAGGGATCTTGCAAAACGAAGATAACATATTTCACCAACCAGTTCCATCTTTTACCTTATTTCTCTAGTTGGCAATACCAAGTGTACGCTGGGATTCGGTAACCTGATCCCTTCAGCGGAGTCGTGGTCTTCCTATTTTTCGTCTTCCTTCGAGTTTGGTTTCGAAAACCCTTCGTGCTGGTTCGTCGTCATCCATTCTACTGACATGGCCTAGGCAGCGCAATCGCGTTAAATTGATCCCCTTAACTATGTCAATGTCGGGATATAGCTCATACAGCTCATGCATTGTTCACTATAGGACCATACATTTTTCGGAGTATTTTTCTCTCGAAGACTCCTACAGATGTTTCATCTGCTTGCGCTAAAACCCAGGATTCTGCGCCATAAAGCAAGACAGGTTGTAAGAGTCTGGTATATTTGGACTTTTGTTACTCGAGAGAGGGCTTTATCTCTAAAGTGCTTGTTTAGTCCAAAATAACTCTATTCGCAAGCACAATTCTCCGCTTGATGTCAAGGATGTCGTTATTGTTTTTGTTTACGGCAGATCCGAGGTATATAAATTCGACCACCACCTCGAAATTATAACAGTTATCAATGGTCACGCGTTGGTCTAATCGCATGGAGGCCCTGCTCGTTGAAACCATTAATTTGTCTTGTCCTTATTTACTAACCGACCCACTTTTGCTGAATCCTTCTCAATTCTTGAAACACCGCAGTAAATTCTTTAATTGTGCGCCCAGTGATATCTAAAGTATATCATTAGCATACGCGAGCAGCATTTTATGCATGTTAGCTGCAGCTTTTGTTTTAATGATCTCCATTAAGACGTTAAAGAGATCGCACGATAGGTTATCGCCTTGCCTGAGGCCTCGCTTAGTTTCGAAAGGTTCGGTAAGATCCTTATCAACTTTCACCGCGGATTTGGTGTTCGTCAAGGTCATCCTGCAGGGATGCCTAGCTCAGACATTGTTGCGTAGAATTTCTTACGTAACGGACTATCGAAGGTCGCCTTATAATCGACAAATAGATGGTAGTTGTTGATTTGGGTTTCGTGGGTATTCGCCAGGATTTGACGTAGCATGAACCTCTGCTCAACACCGGAATTCTGTGACTTTTTAACGAAAAAATTCGGTAGTTAAAATGACAAAATTCGAAAATTTTGTATTGAAATTTCAGGATAACCAAAGATGGTAGAAGTTTCAATTTTGCTAACTTTTCAAATATTTAGTTTCGTATGTTGTAGTTTATATTTCAACTAGTTTTAATTTACTTTCTTACTTTCCATCTGTTTTCTCTTTCATTTCTCATTTTAGAAAGGATTGCCCAGTCCTTTCAAATGCAGTATGCTATTTCTAACTTTGCATAAGCCATTTATCAAGGAAGATCATAAAATAAAACATAATAGAAGCGCAAACAAACAAAGGACTGGAAAAGTATAAACACCAATGAAAGTATTATGGACAAGGTATTTTTTCGAATACTTGTAACAGTGGTATTACACTGAAGTTGTGGGTATTTTTGCAGCAACATTATGAAATAAATTCCCAGTGATATCCTGTACGGAAGGGATGGCAAAACTAAGCAATTGTTTCTTTTCCTTTCAGTTTTGGCCAAAAAATGATATATGAATATTTTAAACAAACCGCGAAATATGTGGCAATAAGCCATTTAACTGAACTTCACATAAAACAGATGTTATTGGATGGGTTTCACAGAATAGAAACAACAACAAGTACACAAAATTATGAGCAAAGGTGGAAAAACAACCATATTTTTGTGATAGCTGTTCTTCACACCTTACACTCACCTGTCCGTACATTATAACACACACACACATGAAGAAATACATATTCTGCGACATACATACCCAGCGGCGGGAATCAGGAGCTGGAAGGCCTGAAATCATGAGCCAGAAAGCATTCTATAGCATACGGCAGGCCTTCCCTACAAATTACCACCTCCTTTCTTTTAAACATTGCGTGAGATTGGGAGGCAAGGCCTTTCATCCCTCCTACTAGATGGCCTTAGGAACGCCTGCAAAAGGAGTAGTTTTAGAAGGACTTAAGTATATATGTATATGAAAATATATATATTTATTATTTTGAAAATTACGATAGTATCATATTTCAAATTTATGTATACTTTAACCAGTTGTGAGTGAAATTAATTTTGTTTAAAGTCTGAAGCAACAGGAGTCGAACACACGACCTTAGAACTTATAAAAACAAGTAAAAGTGTTAAACTCGGCTGTGCCGAATCTTTGATACCCTCCACCTTAGTGTTACAATGCTTAAAAATAAAAAAGCATTTTTTGAAGAACTGTTAAAAAAAAAAACAAGCTGGGACGAGAGTTGAACCAACAACCCTCAGACTCCAACGCGCAACCCTTTACCCATCAGGCCACAGCGACCTTAGATGATATGTGACAAAATTCATATAAATGTATGAACACATGAGAGTACATCTAAACATTCTAAAGTACTTACCTATTATAAAGAACAACAAAGATTTTCAACATGGAAATTCACCACACGGCAAAGGAGTAGTTTAGTATAAAACTACAAAAATAATGTGAAAATTTTATGAGTTTTTTTACGTTTCCAATCATAACATTTTTTCCAATGGACCAATGTCGCTGATTTTCAATACAAAACTGCTCAGGAATACGTGGAACATTCTGGCCAAAAACCAAACCGCGTTATCGCCGATTGAAGTCATGAGAATGTTTTCAACAGACGGACAGATGGACATGGCTATATCGACTCCGGTTGTTATAAGGATCAAGAATATATTTACTTTATGGGGTCGCAAAGCCTTATTTCTATATGTTACAATCAGAATGACAAACTGATATATACCCTCTATCACTTACAGTGGAGGGTATAAAAATAGTTTCACGTTACATTCCACGAAGGGATTAGGGACGGTTTATCTACTTGGCTATCCGATGTTATGATTTTGTCACGACGAATTTGCCACGTGGAATTACAGGTTTTCATGAACAACAGTGTCTGCAGGCATTCTTTTAAAAGGCCTTTTGAAGCCTTATAAAATCATGCATTTCGCAGGTTTTATTAAAGTAGGCATTACCAAAGAAGGATTCCGCATGCCTTATTCGTGGAAGGCCTCGCAAATTCCGCCGCTAGGTATATGCGAACGGAATTGCACGGTTACGTGGAAAAATTGTGCGGTTATGTATTAAGGTATTCAAGGGAAATGAAGATGCCAATGTAGCCATTGCCAAGACAAATGCATGCAAATATCTATAAACATTTGTAAGAAACGAAGAATATGTAAATGTGCAAATATTTGCTATAAAATATTTATAATGTTATAAAGGCAAAATGCGTTATTATTTATGCACATATTACACATTTCATGTGGCAAATGGGCATCAGCAACTTATGCGCTTCTGAGTGGAAAAAGTAAATGATAATTGTAACTTCCAATGGAAATAGTTAGTAGTTACCAGTTTATTATCATTACCTTTAAACATTTTACTAAAATGTGAATTTACGAGGTCGGTTGGAAAGCTCAGTGACTTCTTCCGGAGGTAATACAAAATTAGCACTTCTACTGTCAACTTAAAAAATGGTTGACACGCTGAAAAATATCGGCCCCAGCTGAAAACTATCGGCCCCGCGTTGAAAAATATCGGCCCCAGCAACACAATGCACAAACCATATATGTACATGTTTGCACGTGTTTTCGTGAAGTGAAAATCTGGTGTTTTTGTTTATATGTTCTCTTACGTTTTTATTTTCAGCTGTTTTCAACAATCAAGTCCACATTTCGGACACAAATACATATAGCACAACCTATTGATCATGGTGTCCCAATATATAGCAATCGCAAAGTGTTTGGACACAAGTATATTATATTTGCGACAAGCTACAAACAAATTATATTTGCATCCAAACAACCAACAAATAAAATGTTATCAGCGTGCACGAAGGTATTGGGGAAACCTTCTAACAACCTGTGAGCTTTCAAGTGTTACACTCACTAATTTTAACCTACAGTTTTACACCGGTTTCGAAAGGTATGTTGAGAAGCTTTTTCATTGCTTAGCACTCGATAGTGTCGCTTTCATGGGAAGAACTCTGTCACATATATTTATACCGGTTATTAAAAATTAACCGCTTTACGAAAGCACAGCGCGTTATAATTGTGAAAACTTTTCAAAAAGAAATTGGAAAGTTATACTGAGACTGTGCACAGTAAAGTTCGATTCTCTATTCGATTTCTTGGCCTTATTGAAGAGTATTCTAGGCTCCACAGAGGTTGTCCCCTCTTATCCGGGAAGGTAACAGGGTGTGTTTCAAGAAAGCATTTCTAGAGAAGATCTGTGACTTTACAAACTTTCCTATTAACACCGTCACTTGTGGTGCAGTAAATGGAGTCCCACCACGACATCCTAGTGACAAGTTCATGAACTTTCGCCCAGTCAGTTCTCCTAGCATTCCTAAAGGGACATTGCAATCCCGCTATGAAGTGTATGGTGAAGAGAATTGTACTATGCTCAGAAAAGGAGGAGTCATACGACACCCTCCAATCCTTGACAATCAATTTCTCAGAAGATGGGGTTATTTCAATGACACTCTCACTCAATTTATTACGAAAGGTGACCGTATTTCCCCTGTTACAAATATTGAGCCCATATTGAATGATAAAATCAAAAACAATCTCACCTCTATTATTTATCCCAGCGCTGCCCCACTGTGTATTCTGAGCATTTACATCACAGCCCATATTAAGCCATCGCCCCCCTTTAGTAGATACCTGGTGCACCAATTCAAGATCTGCCCTACCAGTCGGATCGTACTCCTCATACGGCAAGTACACAGACGCAGGTATAAAATTTGATCCATCCATGCACACCGTTGCCACATCGCCCGTACTAAAGTTAAAAGAAAGGATACATTTTAAATCCTTTCTACCTGCTATACAAGCTCTTACCTTGCCATTTGTTCTGACCGCAAAGATATTCACATTTACATTGCCCAGATCTTTCATATTATTCTCTCGGTCGTTCCAGGTCTCTTGTACCAGCCTCGCAGTGGTGCAGATTGATATGTGCCACGCGACGCCGCCCTCGTTTATCTCGGTACAGGGAAGCTGGAGTTCCAAGACCAAAAGCATCTTCTCTCACGAGCTTTTATCCTTTCAAGTGACTCCGAGTCTAGAGCGATTCTGAAATCGGCACCTGAGGAATCCGTATCGGTAGCAGAACCAGTGGAAAATACCTCCCAGAAATGGGTAGTGATACAACCGGCGGCGGTATCCAGACAGATACTATGGGTCGGAGAGGGTGTAATGACTGAGAAATAACCTCTAGTCTCGCACCTGGTCAAGCTTCGCCAGTACCGGCTATTGTGTTTTAAGGAAGTCTACAAACTCCTTATTGGCGCCACTAATCGACAACACTTTCAACACTTAGTTGTCTCAGATGGATATTAACAGTTTTTCACGGCTGGGACTGAGTGTTCAAGTATTATATATTTTAAAATAAATTTAAATTTTGTTGCATATTATAAACATAAAATGGTAATCCCACACAAAATCCCATCTCGTTTATTTTAAGCAAATAATTCTCATACTAATACGTTCCGCTCCATTTGCTTAAATCCTATGCAGCAGCTTTTGCTGCTACTCTCTGTGGGTATGGTTGTGTTGCGAAAAGTACATATTCCGTCCTACATAGTTTATCATGACTGCTTATTATTTTACGCTTCGTTTCAACATTTGAGTGATGGCTGTTAACTTTGTTAAAGCATAACACGACCGTCACTCAAATATCATTACAATGACTACAATAACAACAGCAGTTCTGCAACAACATCAGCATTATCTCGTCGGTAGAGGTTATGCCAACGTAGTTGCATGCTGCATGATGGCTTACAGAGAAGCGGCCATAAACGGCACTAGATTAATATGTCGGACATATCTGACCACATACTTGACCGGACCCTTGGCAGGGGGGGGGGGGGGGAGAGTGAACGAATAATATTCGCAACAGCGGAAATGTACTTTATTGGAAACAGATTGTTAAGTAATATATAGCAAATTCTTTTGAACAATTTTTACAACCCGCGATGGCGGTCCTAAACTAGCCAACATGACGTATGTATGGTGCCAGTAGTTTGAAAAATAATAAGCGTGTTTTGGTTACACCGCTTGCTTATGTAATCGCTTGTTTTGTATGAAGCACTTAGCGAAGACTTAGCGAGAACTTAGCGACGCGAATCATTTCTTTTACAGTTTTCAATCCTTTTTCATATTTTTGAATAAAATTACATATCGCTAATTAGCCGTTTTCTTTGCAACTTAGCAAGCGATAATCGCTTGCTTGTACCCAAAACACGACAAATATTTTGGTGAAAAGTGGCATCATTATAAAACATATTGTTACGAATTTCCTTATTCGTCCTTTTTGTGCTGTTGTATTCCCAATAATAAAAGTAGGTTCGTTTTAAATTACGATAATTACAACAGTTTAACTTCCTTTTATTTTACTTATATAGAACAACAGTTTACTTCATTTACACCACTTTCTTATTTAGTTGTCTTAGATCCTCGTTATATTTAAAGTTGTAATTTCCTTTAAGGCTAAGAGATCATGTTTCTCCGGTTAGTGAAAAAAATGTAAATGCCGCGGGTGGGATTCGAACTCACATTCGGTGGACGATCGTTTCGATGTTTGTGAAGCATCATCTTCAGCAGCGTCTAGCTCGTTAGGCCACTGCGGTGTGTATTCACACCAGTCACTAACCGAAGATATTTATTTTATTGTGCAGAGTGATTGTTTGTCGCTACTTACACATTGCCTTCCTAGTTGCACACACTGATGCCGAAGTTTGGAAAGTTCTATTTATGCAACGCACTATTCTAATTGTAGTTGTCCCGTTCTGTTTTGGTTTGCCCTACCATATTGTTCGAATTTAGGTGTCGTAGATCCTCGTTATACAGGTGGCGCAAAAGTAATCCTCCTATCAGAAAATGCTATAAATTTTGCGATTGACCCCTAATGTCAGTTCTGTTTTGACATTTGTATAGTAACCACATTGCGAAATACACGTTAATAAACAATGTTACGCTACACTGGTCCAGAACGCGGAATATTGCTGACTATTTATTTGACCAATAACCGGTCGGTGACTTTGGCACAACGTGAATTTCGTCGCAGATTTCCAGGCCGTCCAACGCCTACTGGTGAAACACTGCGACATTTAGCCGCTCGCCTCAAAGAGACTGGCACAACACGAGATGCTGCCAGGCGTGGCAGACCCCGGAGTAGCCGTTCTGCAGAGAATATTGCTGCTGTAGCCGAGGATGTCATGGAAGCGCCGTGATCGCTATAGAGCAATGATCAACGAGTTCTTTTTGCCGCAACCTGATGAATTGGGATTCGAAAACATGTGGTTCCAACAGGTCGGTGCAACGGCACACACTGCACGTGCCACAACCGATATACTGAAGGATGCATTTCCCGGGCGCCTAATCACCCGTTTTGGCGATTTGCACTGGCCAGCAAGATCGCCTGATTTGACCACTCCAGACTTCTTTTTGTGGGGCTTTTTGAAGTCGCGGGTTTATGTCAACAAGCCTCAGACTCTTGCAGCTCTTAAAGACAATATCCGTCAAGAATGTGAGGACGTATCGCCGGAAGTTTCGGCCAAAGTGATGGAAAATGCCATAAAAAGGGCTCAAATGACAATCAACTGTGGCGGCGGCCATTTACATGACATCATATTCTCGACTTGATGTAAAAAAATTAAAAGACCAAATAAAATAATCCACGAGAAGAATCAAAGTTTTTCATTTTTTTTTAAATTACAGACAAAAAACATCGGACATTTACTTTTGCGCCACCTTGTATTTAAAGTTGGTATTTCCTTTAAGGCTAAGATATCATGTCTTCTCCAGTTAGTCTTATGTTTTACTATCAAATCGCGTTGCTTACTTTCCGGCTGTTAAGCACAAACTGACTGACAAACTGTTCCAAAGACGTTAATTATTTACACGAACTCACCATTCTCAAATGTAGTTATCTCTATCGAATTCATGAACCTTCTAGTCGTTTTTTGTTAGTTATCTTTCTACTAATTTATGAATCCACCTCTGGAATCATTTCGACTAGTGCAGAATTATCTTAACTGAGGCGAATTCATGCTACTGGTTTAGATAGCTGGTATGTTGTTACAGTGCATACTTTCAGGCGCAGCATTAATCGCCCTGATATTTACATAATGTTAGTCTGGTTGTTTCAACAGAGCAAAAACAGCGTCGTGAAGATGATGCGGTAGAGTGTTTGGCGATGTTTCACCGCAATATTTATATTGCCAATATTTATAACCATGGAAGAGATGTGGGTCCACCACTTTACACCTGAGACAATGGAACCGTCAAAGCAGTGGAGTGGAATGTGGTAATTTTTATTGATTATCTTCAGAAAGGAGACGCCTTCAACGACGATTTTATGCTAATTTATTTCAGCGTTTAAGTCATGAAATTGTAAAAAAATGCCGCATTTGGCGAAAAAGAACGTGTTGTTTCATACCGACTATGCTCCAGTTCACACATCCTCTATAGCGATGACCAAAATTAATGAATTGCATTTCGAATTGCGTCATCACGTACCATATTCGCCGGATTTATCTCCCTCGGACTATTTTCTATTTCAAAATTTGAAAAACTGGCTCGGTGGTAAAAGATTTGCCAACAATAAAGAGGTGGAGTCAGCGGTTGATGGCTGTTTCTTTCTTCAGCCTGCTCTTGGTAGTCCGGAGTCCTGGTAGTCCACTGACGGCGAGACTATCGAATATTTAGCCATGAGAAAGCTTCTCAAAATACCGTTCGAATTCGGTGTAAAAACTGTAGGGCCCAATCAGGGAGTAGAAAAACTAGAAAACGCACAGCTCACTGGTTGTGGGAAGCTCTTCCCAATTCCTTCATGGAATATAATGGGAAACCATTTATTTATATAACGGTGCCGGGAAGCAAACCCAACTCACCATGGTTTGCATTTTAAATATTGCCAGGGAGATCACATTTCAGCCGCCCATTATGGATCAGACGCTGACCAGAATGCAGTGAGTTTAAAATGGATTTGAATTCTTCACTTTTGATCTGCAGTTGACTGGGGGTGTCGGCTCATCCTCCTTCAAAGGACTGAGGAATATGTTCGTGAGACGTATTGGTGATCGCATAACCATTCAGGCTGCTCATTCGTTTCGCCTTCTCACTTTAGCTAGCCAACCGATGTTTCCGGTAAAGCCATTGCCCAGGTTATACTGAGCGGAAGTAGTGAGCTGGGTGGACTGTCCAATCAAGGAATCATTTCTGGCAACTCCCAAGTGAATGCCTATGAAAAACTCTCCTCCTCCAAGAACAGCCCCATGACCAAACAGGATACTAAAAATCACTGACTGTCATTTGCCATGATATTAAAAGTAAAAATAAATAAATAAATGGTTTCCCGTTACATCCCATGAATGGATTAGGAAGAGCTTCTCACAAACCCGTGAGCTGTGCGCGTTCTAGTTTTACACTCACTGATGGGAACCTACAATTTTACACCGGTTCCGAATGGTATTTTGAGAAGCTTTTTCATGGCTAAGTACTCAATAGTATCGCTGTCACTAAGCGAGCTGACCGCCGTCGAAGGAAATTTAAGGTGGTCAGAGCTGGGATCGAACCCACGTTCTCATGCACAAGATCCGCGCACACTACCATTGTACCACCGACGGCAACTTTTAAAGGTAATGCACCTTAAATCATTTCTACTAGAGAGTGCCCACATAAACAAGGTTTAAGGTTTACGAAGCAAAAGTTAGGGAAAACAACACGTAGAAAAATCTGTCTTTTTTTCTTGTTTGGATAAATATAACGTGTGTTTGAAGCTTGTCGAATATATAATATCCTTCTATTCAAACACATCGTGTTTGCTATTTAATATTACTTGTTGGAGACACAATGATTGAAATTTTATAATAGTATATGTGTTTGTGCTCCAAATATATTCGTGTTTTTGTGTTACAAATCCAGTTGTGATTGTGCGATCACGAGAGCAAGAGAATTAATGAGGAGCAAATAGATATTATTCATAGTCTATGTTGTAAACTGCAGATGAAGTGAGTGTTTTTTAATTTGGCTGGTGAATTGCGTTTTAGTTTTATGTATTCAGTCGCCTATCATTCATCGAAGAGAGGATATCAAAACCGCTTCGTCAGTAAGTATGCGTAAATTAGAACGCCGAAGTTTTTTTTTGATGCGTTAACATCTATAGGCGCGTTTAGGGGCTAAACTCACAAAGTGAACACATCCAAATACAGTTTGTGCGACTGCGATCACAGATTGTTTGGCGTTAAACTCCTGCCAACCAGCTGGACCGATTTGTATGAAATTTTGTGTGCATATCGGGTAGGTCTCATCATCGGCCAACATCTATTTTCATTCCCCTAAATAATAAGGGTGACCCACCCCTATATACAACACAGATTTGTCCGGCTGTGAAACACAGATTGTCAGACTGCGAAAAAACACACACTGATGTAGTGGCAGCGAATGGTTCCCTTGGATGAGTGTGGAGCACTCTCAGAGCAAAGATAGTAATGACGTGATTATACGTATATAAAAATGAGAATGCAACGAAAATTGTGTGAACTTGTGTAGCGTATGTACGAACAGGACAATGTATGTACATATGCACATGTGTCTATTGTTTTGCATTCTCTTTGTTTTTTTGTGGAAATAAAACAAAAGTATTAAGCAAGAAAATAATGGCACATGTACTTGCACTGGTCTTTAAATAATTTTAAGTACTAATATTATTTAAATGTAACGTCATCATATGATTGAACGCTGTTTTTTATTTTCCAATGTAACATTTACTAATGTGTTCATAGAAATCAAACAGGTACCGTGTAACAAAAAGGTGTTAACACATCGCCCGTGAGTTCGAACACTCATTGGTGTTTTTTTATTTTACTTTGTTTATTTTCGCCTATAGATTTACAATTAGCCTTACAGATTAAGGAGAATATAAGGAGCATCGTTCGACGGATTTCCAATGTTGGTAATGACTGAGTATGAATTTATAAGATAGCAAGGCCTGCAAATTCAATCCCCGTCTACGAAGACAAAAATAGTTAATTGCTTTTGAACGGATTCTATGAGATTAATATGTAGCATGTAACATGGGACATATTCCAAAATAGGACAGACCAAGGAAATAATAGTTTGGTGACACTAGGGTCGGAGGTTTCTTTGCTCCAGCGTTTAGTAATTCCAAGAGTACCATAAGCTTTGGCTATGGCCATAGAAATATGTGATCGAAAATTTAATTGGTGGTCTAATAAGATACCAAAATCAAGAAATGATTCTACTGACTCCTGTTCAACATCACTCAGCAAATAAGTGGTGTGAAAGCGAGTAGCTCTAAAGAAGGACACGTGTTTACATTTAATTTTGCACTATTTGGGAAAACTATCCAGATCAGATTGAAGGATAAATTGATCATCCGAATTATTAAACCTTCCGAAAATTTTTACATCATCTGCAAACATAAGTACATTAGAATATCGAAAAACACATGGAAGTTCGTTTAGAAACATGGTGAAAAGAATAGGACAAGATGACTACCTTGTGTAACACCTGAATCCACCTCAATCTTTTTCGAAACGATATTTCTAATTTTAACTCGTTGATTACCGTTAGATAAATAAGAACTTAACCACACCAAGAAGGAATTACTAAAACCTAAAGATAATAATATTCTATGATTCGCTTTGCAAAAGCTTTCTGAAATCTGGATAAATAAAAAAGCTTTGCACACGTTGAAAAATCTAATTATTTTTTTGTTTGGATGCAAATATAACGTGTTTGTAGGTTGTCACTAATATAAAGGGTCAACCATTTTGCGGTTTCAAAAGTAAACGTAAATAGAAGACATATAAAATATTTTTTTTCATGATATATCTATTTTATTATAAAGTTTGAACGTTGACATTATGTGTGAAACACTATATCATTTAAATGATCACCACGCCAAGTGTTGCAAGCATTGATTCTTTTGAGGTAATTTTCGACCACTTTTTGACACATATTGGGCGGTATCTCAGCCATAACTTGACGAATGTTGATTCTTAAGTGCTCAAGAGTTAAAGATTTATCTGCATAAACACGGTCTTTCGGGTAGCCCCACAAAAAAAGTATAATGGTGTCAAATCGCATGATCTTGGTGGCCAGTTGATATCGCCACGACGAGAAATTACGCGGCCAGGAAATGTCTCTTGCAATAAAGCCATATTCGCTCCAGTTGTGTGGCATGTGGCATCGTCTTGTTGAAACCACATATTCTCCAAGTCGTATTCTTCAATAGCAGGCAAAAAACGTCGGTTATCATATGACCATAACGCTCCAAATTGACGGTGACAGTCGTTCCATCGTCGTTTTCGAAGAAGCAAGGTCCAATCACATCTTCGGACCAAAGAGCGCACCAAACAGTGACCTTTTCTGGATGCAATGGTCTCTCTTCAATTACTTGAGGATTCTCAGAACACCAAATACGACAATTTTGTTTATTAACATACCCACCGAGTGAGAAATGTGGTCCATCGCTGAAGAAAATTTTGTTCGAAAAATCGCAGTCCACCGCCTGTTGTTCAAGCACCCATTCCACGTATCTACGACGCACAGTGTTGCGAAACTGGAATTTTTTGGAAATCATATTGCCTAAACTGTAATTTTAATTGTATCGATGAGAAACTTCTACAGATTGGTCAGAATGAAATCCCAAACAGAATGAGTGAAAAAAAAATTTACACCGAAAAAAATTGTTGGGTCAAATTTTCAACAAAAGTCAAAAAAAAAAAAATTGTTCGCAAAATTTACAAAAAAAATTTATTTTAATTGTTCTTTTATTTCTGATAAATACCCTATGATTAGTTTTTTTAAATAAACTATAGGGTGGTCCGAACAAGAATTATTAACGTCAAATTTTCATGATTTTTCGATATTTGTTGAAAAACTCTGAAATTTTATATAAAACCAAAATCTATTTCATTTCTTATTTGAAAGGTGGCAATAAAAGCTTTAATTTGATACCGGTTTGAAGTCAATAGCTTCAGTTTTAAGAGAGTTATGCTCATTTTTGTGGAGTGCTAGAATAGATGTAGAATAAAAAAAAATGGAAGATACTATTTTATAACACAGGCATATTTTATTGCATTCTACAGAAAAATTACAAATTATCAGTCATCTACCAATAAGTTCATTGCTTCCTCTGATAATTCCAGGTGTTTCTTCTCCTTCAGTATTCTCCTACTTGTGATTGCGGGATCAGAAAAGTAATTGTATTTTTCATGATATTCTTTTAACTTTTGCCACTGATAAACGCTGAGTTTCATGTCCATGAAGAAAGCCAAAGCAGCCTTTATATCCCCTTCTTCCTCTTTTCTCAATTCTTCAGCTGTGTATTTAATTAAATCTGCAGAAACCTCTTCTGTTTCCATTAGTTCCATACTTCTTTTCTTCTTTGTTTTCTCACAGCATAATGTAAATTCCTTAGGTTCGGGTTTTCATTTTGAAGTAGTTGGATGATTTCCAACTTCAATATAGCCCTCTTGAATCCAGTCCGTAGCTCCAAGCCGTTCATACATCCTGTTAAACTCTTGAAGACGTGTATTGTACTTATTGACAAACTTTTTCAATTTATCTTTTATGTTTGGAAATATTAAACTACTTTTCACTCCATGCTCATGATCAAGCAATTCCAAAACATCCTCCACGTTTCTAGTTTTACTCTGTTGAATCAACTCATGCAGTTCCTGATAGGAAATTTTAATGTATTCCATAATTCTTGACTGTCAAAATTATAATTATATATTCTGATGTAATATTCGAACCATTAAAACACTTATATGAAAAACGCATCAGAAAGCAATTAAATGTAGTAAATGAAGGGAAACCACAAAATAAAAACAATACAAATAAGCGCGCAATAACGGATTATTTCACCCACCTACCTAGGCGTAAAAACAAAGGGAGAGAGAGAGAGAGAGCGAAAGAGAGAGAATAAAATAGTAAAACAACAGAGAGAGAGAAGGGTACCACCACAAGCTAAAAGAAAACACTATATAAAGACGGACACACATGCGGACTAAGTAGTGACAAAAAAGAAAACACTAAAGATGGCGATTAGCCGAAACCGGTCTGAAAATAATAAAAATTTGACGTGGGATGACGGAAAGTCACCCGAAAACCAATATGATTAAATTATTCAATAAGTGATTCCGAGAATTTCCGTTCTATTTCTATGGAATAAATACTGAGAGTGATATACTAAAATCGCTATAACTCCCAGGAGGGCAGGTATGGGCAGCTGATTTTTTCACAGTTCGTTGAAAACAAATTATGTAACATTTATGTAGTGGTTTGGAACTGGGACTCTCTGGGACTTTTTAGATATTGCTTACCTAACCCAAATTTAAAGGAAAAATGGACCTTTAGTCGGGTTTTCGCTCTAAAAAAGGTGCATATGAAAATGTCTCAAACAACATTCCTGTTTTTTACAGAAGATACTTGTCCGAAGGCAGATTTTTTTTCCGTATCAAAATATCTGTCACCAAAATCAAATGAGATCATTTTGAATACAGCCCAGAAATCCCCTCTTTTCGTGAAAATTTTGTATATTTGACTTCTAAAATCAATTAAAAATCAACGGGCCAACATAAAAATAAGCTTTATGTGTTTTTTGTTTACTTGGAATGTCTGTGACAAAATTGCATCATTAAAAACACTGAAAAAAATAATCGGAAAAAAGTTACTTTTCCACTAGCCGCAACACAGTGCGACGTTGTGAATGGTCAGCTGGCTTCAGTTGTTGTGCAAGCTGGACTTTATATGGATGTAGCTGTAGATACAAATGCAAAATACGCCATAAAGTGCCGTAAGACAGTCCTAATTCCTGAGAACGACGAGGAATCGACACATTCGGGTCTTCGGCAACACTTTCACTTACAGCATCGACATTTTCAGTGGAACGAGCGAAGCGATGATGCACAGGCCTTACAATATCTGCAACCGCTCCAGTCTCTTCAAATTTCTTCACAATTTTGCCATTGGCTTGCGTAGTTGGACGATTATGTAAACCATAATCTCCTCTTAAAGCAAGATATGTGGCTGTGCCAGAATCACCATTTTTGTAGTAGGTTTTAATAATTTTTATGCGTTGTGTGATAGTTATGCGATCCATTTTCGTCAATGTCAGACTTTCAACTGAAAAGAAAAAAATTGGTTTAACAACTTAGTTTGACAGATGTCGAATTCCAGCCCTATACTTTTAAAACCACGAAATGGATAACACTTTATTATTAACTGTGTGCCATTTCTGCATCGGATTTGCTTTAAATTTCAATTAAAATTGAAAATACTAAAAGATGGATACATTTCAAGGAAGGTTGTAAAAAAAATTTTGAACTTGCAGTTATTGTTCCAGAGTTATGCCACTTTAAAACTGTTTGCCCATTGTATCAACCTAATAATATTATAAACTGTTTGCTATTTTTCATCGGATTGGCTTTAAATATTGTAGTATTGAAAAAATCTAAATGCGCTAAGTAACGACAAAGAACTACACACAGCAAAAAACGGCCCCAGCAACATATTGCAGGAACCATATATATTATTGCTTGCAAAAATACCTTCTCTTAAAAAAATACATTTTCTTACAAAAAATCCTTTTCTTAAAAATAAAATAATACGTTTTGTTTTCTTATCTTGAGATAAGTAGCCTTTCTGAATATAAGTACATTTTCAGCATTTCCCTTACTGGAGTTATCACTCGGTCTGTTTTTTAAACTTACAATTTTCTAAATTTATTCAAGCTCAAGACCTTTTTAATAATATAAAGCTTATTTATTAGCTTTATATTATTTTCAAAAAGGTCGAGCACAAAAATTTTCCCATGATACCAGGGCTGTCTATACAGCTATTTCGGATCTTGCCAAGGTCTTCTTCAGCAGACGTTTTTGGTATGTTTTCGGTGAATTCATCAAAAAAATATATCTAGAAAACTCATCATATTAATGAGAATTCCTTTACACGTACGTCTGAAGAATACCAAGCACTAACATTGGAACAACTGCACAACTGTTTTTTATCATGTCGAAAAACCATTGGTTTTAAAAAGGAATGATTTATTTTTAAAGCTGTAATTTCCTTCAGGCTTAGAGATCATGTTTTCTTCGGTTAGTGAAAAAAATGTAAATGCCGCTGGTGGGATTTGAACTCACGCATTGGCTGGACGATCGTTTCAATGTTTGTGAAGCAACATCTTCAGCAGCGTCTAGCCCGTTAAGCCACAGCGGTGAATGTTCACACGAGTCACTAACCGAATTCATTTATTGATTGTGTGCAGAGTGATTGTTGTCGCTACTTACACATGGCTTTCCTACTTACACGCACTGATGCAGAAGTTTTGAAAGTTCTATTTATAGAACGAACTATTCTAATTGTAGTTGTCTCGTTCTGGTTTGGTTTGGCCCTACCATATGTTTCAAATTTAGTTTCGTTAGACCCTCGTTATGTTTAAAGTAGTAATTTCTTTTAAGGCTTTAAGAGATCATGTTTTCCCCGGTAAGTGAAAAAAATGTAAATGCCGCTGGTGGGATTTGAACTCACACGTTCGCTGGACGATCGTTTCGATGTTAGTGAAGCATCATCTTCAGCAGCGTCTAGCCCGTTAAGCCACAGCGGTGAGTGTTCACACTAGTCACTAACCGAATTCATTTATTGATTGTGTGCAGAGTGATTGTTGTCGCTACTTACACATGGCTTTCCTACTTACACGCACTGATGCAGAAGTTTTGAAAGTTCTATTTATAGAACGAACTATTCTAATTGTAGTTGTCTCGTTCTGGTTTGGTTTGGCCCTACCATATGTTTCAAATTTAGTTTCGTTAGACCCTCGTTATGTTTAAAGTAGTAATTTCTTTTAAGGCTTTAAGAGATCATGTTTTCCCCGGTAAGTGAAAAAAATGTAAATGCCGCTGGTGGGATTTGAACTCACACGTTCGCTGGACGATCGTTTCGATGTTAGTGAAGCATCATCTTCAGCAGCGTCTAGCCCGTTAAGCCACTGCGGTGAGTATTCACACTAGTCACTAACCGAACACATTTATTGAGTGTGTGCAGAGTAATTGTTGTCGCTACTTACACATTGCTTTCCGAATTACACGCACTGATGCAGAAGTTTTGAAAGTTCTATTTATAGAACGAACTATTCTAATTGTAGTTGTCTCGTTCTGTTTTGGTTTGGCCCTACCATATGTTTCAAATTTAGTTGTTTTAGATCCTCGTTATGTTTAAAGTTGTAATTTCCTTTAGGCTTAGAGATCATGTTTTCTCCGGTTAGTGAAAAAAATGTAAATGCCGCGGGTGGGATTCGAACTCACATTCGGTGGACGATCGTTTCGATGTTTGTGAAGCATCATCTTCAGCAGCGTCTAGCTCGTTAGGCCACTGCGGTGCATATTCACACTAGTCACTAACCGAAGATATTTATTTTATTATGCAGCGTGATTGTTTGTCGCCACTTATACATTGTTTTCGTACTTACACTCACTGATGCCGAAGTTTTGCAAGTTCTATTTATAGAACGCACTATTCTAATTGTAGTTGTCTCGTTCTGTTTTGGTCAAATTTAGTCGTCTTAGATCCTTGTTATTTTAACAGTTGTAATTTCCTTTAGGATTAGAGATCACGTTTACTCTGGTTGGTGAAAAAAATGTAAATGACGCGGGTGGGATTCGAACTCATATTCGCTGTACGATCGTTTCGATGTTTGTGAAGCATCATCTTCAGCAGCGTTATTACAAAACAACAAAACAGAGGGTTGCCATCAACAATATTATTGTTTCAAGCTCGCGGTACTCTTCGTCAAACTTCATCATTTCCCTTGCGGGAAATCTGCTGATGAAAATCTTGGCAAGATCCGAAATAGCTATACAGACAACCCTGGTATCATGGGAACATTTTTGTGCTCGACTTACTTGCAACCTAATAAATAAATAAATAAGCTTTATATTATTAAAAAGGTCTTGAGCTTGAATAAATTTAGAAAATTATAAGTACATTTTCTTAAAAAAATATGCTTTTCCTAAAAAGAGTACCACTTCTTCTAAAAGCACCTGTTCTAAAAAAATTTACTTCTTTGTATAAAAAGAAATCATACCCCTATGACTTTTTCTTACAGAATTTACTTCTTAAAAATAGTACCTTTTCGTAAAAAAACATTCCCTTTTAATGAAAGAAGTACCTCTCTTTAACAAAGAAACTTTTCGGGAAAATATAATTACTTCCCATAAAAAAAAATTTTTAAAACAAAGTTTATTTTAAAACAAACAAAAGTATCGTTTCATAAAGATCCATTTAAATTATCGTACTTTTCCACGGGCGCCTTAGCTGTGTTGGAACTAACTAGTACATAAAATATAGAGAAAGGAAATTCGTTCCAACCAGGTGTCCCCTGACACTTCATGTGATTTGTATGGAAGATGTTCACGATATCTATAGAAGTTACGGAAAAATTCATTGGATTTGTGAAGAAGTTGTAATGAAGGTTGTGTTAATTAAGAATGATGTAATTAAGAATGTTTTATACGTATTACGAAAAATATTTTCCCAGAATTATAGGTATAAAAAGCCGCCCCTAGGAATCTGTCATTATCATGTTCATTTACATAAAGGGTTTTATATACATACTAGCTGACCCGGCAGACTTCGTTCTGCCTACAAAAGTATTTTTGCGATTAGATGGTAAATATTAAACTATAGCTGGGCCCGGTCCGCGTGGCTGGCCCCAAATTTTTCTTTTATTTTGAGCTGCCTCTCGAAGAAAATCAAAATCACTGTTTTTAGTTATTTATAATTCAAAAAATGTTTTATTCAAAAATCCAAAAATCAAAATTGTAATAACACACAGAGTTTATATTTTTTTCATATTTTATGTATTTTAAAATAAAAATTTCAATTTTTATAGTTATAAATTATGTTTTACATATTTTATTTAAATTATAACTATATATTTACTGCAATGCTTTTTGATAAACTACGTTTTTGGTTTTGCCTTCATTAGCGAATACGAATAATGATGATGGGTTACCAACACGTGAGCATGCAACGTATAAGTGTCCATGTGAGAAGCATGGTGTTTCAAGATTCAATCCACATACTTGCAGCGATTGACCTTGGGATTTATTTATGGTCATAGCAAATGCCAGACGTACTGGAAATGGTATGCATTTAAATGAAAACGGCATATCTGCAGGCATTATTGGTATACGTGGAATCAATACGACTTCACCTTTGTACTTACCACTTAATATAGTTGCTTCTATAATGTTATTTAATAATTTTTTTTATAGCTCATCTTGTTCCATTACAAAGCCGTGGTGGATTTAAATTGCGTAATAGAATTATTGGTACACCAACTTTTAACTGCAGCATGTGAGGTGGAGTTCCAGGCAAGTCAAGCGAATTTAAGAATTCAATTGGGTAATTAACAATTTCATCAGGATCATTAACACAATCAATGGATTTATATGTTTTTATTTCTCCGCTTATTTTATTTTGAATTTCAACATTAATATCGCAAACATCTTTGTTTTTGGCTGCCAATATAGCGCGATCACTTAGCCATTGGTGATTGGTAAAATTGCGCTCAATATTGGGATATACACTTGAAATTAAGCCCTCTTTTGACTCATTTAAAACACAACAATCTGCAGGCAATGTGATGAGTCCTGTTGCATTGTCCATAGCAATTTTTCCATTTCCAATATCCAATAATTGACGCGCAAATAAACGGGCTGATGCATGATTTTGTAATTGTATGCGCATATTTACCGTTAGTGAAAGTTTTTTAACATATCGCCACAAATGAGATGCTTTTAAACACGCATTTAGTTCATCTGCTGGTGTTGATCGTGATATGACTGGCAAGGTTTGTCTAAAATCGCCTGCCAATAATATAAGAGCACCCCCAAATGGTTGTTGGTTGCCTCGTAAATCTTGCAATGTTCGATCCAATGCCTCTAGAGACTTTTTATGCGCCATTGTGCATTCATCCCATATAATAATCTTGCATTGTTGAAGTACCTTTGCCATCCCAGATGTTTTTGAAATATTACATGTTGGTGTTTCGGTCAGTTGCATATTCAATGGTAATGTTAACGCAGAATGTGCCGTTCTTCCACCATCTAATAGGGTAGCAGCAATTCCCGATGAGGATATAGCCAACGCAATATTACCGACAGACCGTATTTTTGCCAAAATTATAGAAATTAGATAAGTTTTACCAGTACCACCTGGAGCATCTAGAAAATAAATTGCACCAGTTCCTGCATGGTCAGTTTTCATAATAGTGTCGTAGACGTGTTTTTGCTGCTTATTTAAGTTTGGTAAATTATGCTGAACAAATTTGTTTAATTCATTGGCATCGTAATTTTGTTCACGTTGTATTTCACGATTAACAGCATCCGTAACGGCTCGATTTGGAGATGTCATTCCCAATGTATTCAAAGTTTTATTCACCATTACTAAACAAATATCCTCAATGTATATTAATGCTTGATTATACATCTCAGGAGAGTATTCTAATCCTGGACTTGCAGTTGCATTACGCGCTTGATATAAAATGTCATCTGTCATTGCATTTTTATATTTTTCCCACAGTTCTAAAGGTTTTGATGGACCGCATGTTGGTATTATAATTGCGAATAATATACGAATTTGATATGGAGAAGCAGCCAGTGAGGCATCGGCAAGTTAATTTTGGCAATGGTCATCGTTCTCGAGTAAATTAAATTTTTGGCAGGCGTCCCGATATGATTCACACAAATATATTATTTATGGTTTTCAAATTTTGAAATGATGTCGGACCACGTATATGAATCAAAAGCAAACGCAAGTAATATCATTCATCATTATTTGGATGTACAGTGTATAGTCGACCTAAAGCATTACTTGAAAATATATTTGGGTGGTCAGCTACTATTTTCCCTTGCTTGCGACGTTGGAATTGTTTTGTGGATACATTCCATGTAAAATATCGCGGAACCTCATTATACAGTAGCGTCTTAGCGAAGTCATCAATTTGGCACAATGAAAAAAATGCAGTCAATGTTGTTGCTGGTGGTTGTGCTGCTCGCTCGATCACATTTTCCGCTGTAAAATATACTCGCTGTCCATTTTCTAAATGTACTGCCAAATGAACTACAGTCGGATACCTCTCATGAATTGGAAAAGAGAATATGCGCCAAACTGCTTCGATGCTGCTAATGTATCTTCCCATTTGATATTGTTGGATTTCATCTAGCTTATCTTCAGGTGCCACTCCATAAATGGCCATATCACTGCCTTTGTTTACATATTTAGAAATATATTTGATTGATTTAACGGAATTGCAATATTCAACGTTTATATGTGCATTATATATTTTCGATAATAATGGTGAATATGGCACTACCCATCTATTATCAATCTCGATATCAATGTTTCGTTCTTTTAATGTAATGGATCTACCATTGTTATCTGGTGAACGTCGGCGATATTGAGGGTATCCATCATTGCCTGTTATTGTTTCTGGAATCAATTGTCTTGGATATCGCTTAGAACGCTTGCCATTAATCATGCATGGTGAATGCATATTAAAGGCACCACATGGGCCATGTATCATATTCTTCTCGATCAATTGTTGGGTCTGGGATTTCAGCAGAAATAATATTATCGATTTCGTTTGGCTGAATTTTATCAACACACCAAATTAGAATATGAGAATGTGGCAATCCTCTTTTCTGCCATTCGATCGAATACATCCAGCAACGAACTAAGCCAAAAACATTAGATTTTACAATTAAATCCATCAGAGACTTTAATTTCTGCCTAAATACGCGTGCTGTGATGTCATGACGATCAGTTTGCGATTGTCCTGGCAATAAACATTTTTTAATTTCATTCCAAATTGGGTTGCAAGTAAATGTGATGAATAAATCAGGACGAACACAATTGCGAACGTATGTCATAGCATCTTGTGAATATTCATACATATGACGTGGGCTGCCGGTATAAGTAGCTGGTAGAATTTTTAATCGGCCAAGATCATTTAAATTGCCATCATTATTAATTGCATCACGTAGATGAATATATTCCTCCGATCGTAATTGACGTTGATTTAGGCGAATAAACAATAGCCGCTCTGATTCTATTTTTGCATACATATCTACAACATACTGATGATACAGTTGGCTTAATTTCAAAATATGATTTTCCATATTCTCCCGAATCATGAGTCTGAACGCATAGTAATTCATTCTACTTATCTTTTTATTTGTTTCTTCACCTATAATAAATAACCGATATAAATAAAATTTTTGTGAACAATACAATTTTTTAAAATTTACCAGTAGTTGGGTTTAACATTTTTAATTGAAAATGGTAGCCATCTTCTCCTTGCCAAAACAGTATTGGATATTGGAGCGCATCATATGAGCGATGTGTTTCAGGTACTCTTTGCAATTGATCATATCTTCGATGTAAAATTATATCTCTTGGCTCGAACTGATCACCAACAATTACAATAGCAACTTCATTTATTGTTGGTGCATTGAATCGTCGCAGATGCTCACCTACTGGTGTTTTATCAGCTTTTATAACAATTTTGTGATTATCGGATGGCATTCGGTCTATTGCAACTTTAATAATTTCACCAATTCGTTATGCTGATGGAATAAATTTTGTAATGATTCTACAATGTTGCGGCGTAGTCCAGTAGCAATTGCACATCTGGTGGTGACTTCTGTTTCAGAATTGCCAAGGAAATATATCTGCAAAAATTTGTATTTTTCATCAGGAATAGAGCAATAAGGATCCTGCTTTGTGATATATTTGTCCTTGCACTTTAAATGTTGGCATGAAAGTTCCAGTAACTATATTGTCAGCACCAAATGACGTCATTTGAAAGCAATTATTATAACCTCGTATATGGGTTAGGAAATGTTTTGATTGTGGTGTTGTTCCAGACACCAATGAAAGTAATGGTTCCGGTGGTTGGCTTAGTTCTGGCAGCTTTACTTTGCCATTTGCGCAACATAAGCCTGGTGTTTCCTTTTTATATTTAAATGCTTTGCAATGGACACATAATTGATCCATGCTACCGATATTTATATTGGGATGTACATTATAATCAATTGTCGGATCGTAATTAAATGCAAGACGCATAAAAGAAATGCGATTGGTATTGTGTATTGCTGCTCTGGAGGCTCTTCTCGCAGCACGTTGTTCTTCGTTCTGTATTTCATGATTTTCTTGTGAAGAATTTTGGCGTAAAAGTGACATTCGATTCCTGGCTTGTTCGTTGTCTTCTGCGCGCTCCTCTTATGTCTGCTGTGAGCGCAGCACACTCATATGATTTGTGTGCCGTGCACGGCGACCAATATTTGCACGTGGTCGTGGCATTTTGTACTGCAATATACGATTTTTATGATTTTTTTTTTGTTTGTTATTGTTGGGGTAGGGAGGCTGCCCTTTGTTGTCTTACCTGTTGCTTGTTAGCTTTCTTCAATAGCTTTCAATAATACAATTAATTTACTTTTAGTAACACCTTGGTTTAATTTATTAAAATGTATATCCTATTTAATTTAAATAAATTAAACTTCAATTTAATAAGTTATTTTTTTTCGTTTGACACCCACGCACTTTTCACGAAAAGAGGTTATGTATAAGTCGGTGTCGGGATACTTAACGCCGCCACACGCCGATTAAGCACCCAAAGCCTTCAGCGAAACATGACATAGGCTTATCGCGCAAATAGAGTTTAAAAAATAGTGATATTTATTTACTTTATTTTTTAATTTATTTTGTTCACGAAAAGATGTTAGGTTTGAGTCGGTATCGGGCTAATTAACGCCACTACACGCTGATTAAGGACCCAACGCCTTCAGCGAAACACAGCATAGGCTTATCGCGCAAATAGAGATTACAAATTAGAGATATTTATTTAATTTTTTAACTTTATTTTTTAATTTATTTTTTCACGAAAATAGGTTAGGTATGATCCGGTATTGGGCTAATTAACGCCGCTACACACCGATTAAGCACCCAACGCTTGTAGCAAAACACAAAAAAAAACTAAATATTGCGCCATCTGTCGGACGAACTTCAAACTACACAGAAACACTCCTCATGGCCCATAGAGCACGCATATAAAGTTTGGTCAAAATCGGTGCAGTAGTTCTTGAGTTACGGTGCAAAACACAAAAAAACTAAATATTGCGCCATCTGTCGGACGAACTTCAAACTACACAGAAACACTCCTCATGGCCCATAGAGCATGCATACAAAGTTTGGTCAAAATCGGTCTGGTAGTTTTTGAGTTTATCGATCACGAACATACACGTAATTTTTATATATATAGAGATATATGTATGTATATGTATTGTATACCCTACGGTTTCGGGCAGATAAATATTTGCCCTCGCTATGCACGCGAAACATTTCTCACCCTATTTCTCAGTCAGTTAACGGCTTTGATTTGCCATTAGAAAATTATTCCAAGGGTACGACTACACTAATACACATTGCGTGATAAGGAATGCCTTGTGTTGATCAAATAAAGCTGTTAGATGCTCAAATACTCAGTATTTACCACAGGAGAAAATCTCTTTAAAAGCTCAATTAAATTCCATAACAAATACGTGCTGATAGACAGTGATTTGTTTTGATTTGCCTTGATGTAGCAATAGCAAGTGTTAAATTATTCACAATGCGAAATATATAAAATCTCATGGTGATTTCTACGAAATCCACAAATGACCCGAAATAAAAATAGCAATTTATTTTATTTTTTCTTTTAAATAAATAAAACGCAAATAAACGAAAGACACACAGGGCAATCCATTGTTTGTTTTCAATGTACTACATAAATATTTCTGTATTTTTTGTTTGTTTTATTTTTGAGAAAACTGTTGCGGCTGTGGCTGCTGTCATAATGCGTTAAAAAAATACAATTTATCAATGACTGATGCCGAGAATACGGCCAGGACACTGGATCACAGTATCATGCCACGCGACCCCTCATCCATTCAAATATGCGGGCGCATCAGATTACAATAAAATAAAATATTTATTTAACTACCAGAAATTTGTTACCAATTCTACTTAAATTTATGTGTTAGGGTGACTAGTGTTTGAATGATTGCATTTTTGGGGAGACCTTTAGGTACCTGAACCAATATGCTACAGAAAAATTACGATGGACCGTCGGTGGTAGTGTGCGCCAGGATTAGAGTATCAAAAACCGAAATCGAAAACGTAATTTTTTAAAAATGTAATTTTCGAACAAACCGACAACCGTTTATTTGACGTCCGTTAACCAGTTTCTACTCAATTTGTGTCCATATCCTTAAACAAAATAATAATAAATGATATAATTTTGGAACTTTAAATTAAGAAACATGATTTCCATTTCCAAAAACGATTTTATGCTTCAAAAAGTTTTAAATGGCATTTCCAAACAATATTTTTATTTAAATTTAAAAATGATTTTATGATTTAAATAAGAATTTAATTTTTTTTCCAAATTTCATAACGAAAATTATTTTATAATAAATGTTTGAACTTAGTAACATTTTCATACATGAAAATCTCTTTCAAAATTTTGGAATTTAGATCAGTACAATATGAATTTGAATAAACAAATAAAATAAATGGTTTCCCATTACATCCCATGAAAGAATCGGAAATTCTCACAATCAATGAGCTGTGCGCTTTCCAGTTTTCACTCACTGATTGGGACCTACAGTTTTACACCGATTTCGAACGGTATTTTGGGAAGCTGTTTCATGGCCAAATACTCGATAGTGTCGTCGGGACTATGCGAGGTGACCGCCGTCGAATGAAATTTTGAGGTGGTCTGAGCAGGGTTCGAACCCAAGATGTCATGTACAAGATGCGCGCACACTAACATTGCACCATCGACCGAATTTGAATAAAACTTTATATTAAACACGCAGTCTAAATCGGAATAAGACTTAAATTTTAATTTAAAATTAATACGTGATTGTCAAATTTAAATAGAGATTGAGACTTAAAAAGGAATAAGTATATGAAATGGTCACTAATGGAAGTGCTTCATGTGTAATTTAATTTAAATTAAAAAAATCCAAAAAACCGGTTCTACCGTTTTTTGTCAAAATAGAAAACCGAAAACCAGTTTCTTCAAAAACTGATTTTTCGAACAAACCGAAAACTGGGTTTGAAAAAATGACGGTTTTTTGGACACTCTAACCCGGATGTACTGAAAACCGAGTTTTTCGCAATTTCAATTGTGGGGGTCTCAAAAGACGCGCCTAATGATTGCGTCAACGTTTATGCGAGGGTACTTAGAGTCCCCTACCGGTTGAGTAAAAAATTATTTTTTGGTCAATACGGAGCACAAACGACACAGCAGCCTTTTCCCCACAATTGTGAGGTAAATACCAGGGGTATCCAAGACGCAGCTAATCAACTACGCAGTAGGAAAATGATGGAGAACAGAGTGGAAAGGCGAGAGACCGACAAGCAATCAGAAGCAACTCATGCAGTAAATCAAGTTTAAATAGTGTTCGATTGATACTAATGACAGCTAAATTATGTTTTATGTTGGTCGCCTAACCAAAGAGTAAAATACGAAAGCAAATCGAACTCTTTGAATTTGCCTACTACCTCGTCGTCGTCATCGAGTGAAAGTAAAGAGAGGGATAGACACTCGTGTCTATTTCTCTATGGTATTTCTTATTGTAGTTCTTGAGTTAATTTTTAATTATATTTATTGTAAGAATGTTCTATTATATTTTAAAACTAAAACAAGTATTTTTGAGATATGTAGTTGTGATTTATTTAGTTGGATTGTAAAGGAGATATGTTCCGATTAAGTGTGGAATAAAATATCCGTCGAATAACCCCCACGGCTCTGATGACCGGCCATTACTCTTGTCATTAAATCCATAGATGAGAGCCGCTATCCCTCCCGTCACGTTCTCTTGATGACGACGAGGTAGTAGGCCATTTCATAGAGTTCGAGTTGCTATTGTGATTTACTCTTTGCTGGGACATGACATAATATGGACAGAAATAAAAGTGAATGCGTAGTTTCCTTCGATGCAAACAACATAAATATAATTTAGCTGTCATTAATATCAATCAAAACACTATTTAAACTTAGTTTCCTGCATGGTCTATAAGTATAATCTCTGTCTTCTTTGGTCTTTCATTCTACATCATTTTCGATCAGTTGTGCCATAGAAACCTCCAGTGTGAATTCGAGATTAGCAGTTAAAACTAATGTTTTGCATTTTACTTAATCATAGAGAAATAGATGAGAGTATCCATCCCTCTCTTCGTGTTGTCTTTGGGTCACCGAGGTTGTATATTACTCTTAGGTTGGACCATAGAGAAATATACAAGAGCCGCTAAACCTCTGATCACGTTCTCTTGAGGACGACGAGGTAGTAGGTAATACCATCGAGTTCGAGTTGCTTTGGTAATTTACTCTTTGCTGGGACATAATCTGGACAAAAATAAAAGGAAATGCGTATTTTCGTTCAATGCAAACAACATAAATATAATTTAGCTGTCGTTAGTACCAATTAAACATTATATAAACTTAGTTTGCTGCATGTTCTATAATCTCTATGTCTTCGTTGGTCTCTCATTCTACATCATTTCCCAAGAACGTTTTCGATCAGCTGTGCCATAGAAACCCCCTGCTGTATTTCACCGATTACGCGTTGGATCTCGGATTTCAGCTCAGGAATTGTTTCTGGTTTATTCGCATAAACCTGAGATCGCGTGACCTTGGTGGCCAGTTTGCATCAGAATTTCTTGAGATAATTTGTTCTCGAAGTCGTTGCTGCAATAAGTCGATATTTTGTGCGCGTTGTGGTAGGTGGCGGCGCACAGAGGGATTTTGCCGGCAAAAATACCCTTTTTCGAGTGTCAAATATCAAAAATGTAATGATGCAGTTTTGTAGAGAATTGTTTAATTAAGAGAAATACATAATTAGTTTCTTTCAACAAATTTTGTTTTTGTACAAAACGCGGCAAAGTCAACAAAATGAAACTCTGCAGTAACCTGCCTCAGATTTTCATGTACTTCAATGGGCTGGAAACATAACTTCTTTTTGTCGTATCTATTTGAAATATGTATATTTGAAAAACATGGTGTTTCTACATTAAGTTTTAAGAAAAAATTATTGAATAACAATAACAGATTAAAATATATTCATGCTTTTATGATGACACTCAAAACACTAAGTGTTTTTAGTTTTTCTTGGACTAAAATAAGGTGGTCGTTATCGATCGTTGTGGTCTGGTTGCTAAAATGTGAAAGGTGGGAGTGTATTCTTTTGATTTCATAAATAAAATTCCCATAATATTTTATACTGTTGAACAAAGTTATAAATTTTATAAAAAAAGTGCCACGAAATTTCATTACAAAAATGGATTAAAACACCATATAAAATGGTGTATACTTTTAGGCTAATGTGTTTTAATGCTGTCGATAATAGAAACGTTAGTTAAAGTTTGGTTGTGTTTTATATATCATATCCCTAAAAGTATGCACTGAGAAATGCTGAAAACTTGATAAATTTCGATAATTTTATAGTACAAATTTGACTTTTATTTGGAATGATTGGTTAATTAAAACAAAACGGTAAACTATGGCCCATTAATTTTTTTGCAAATATTCAGCTAATATATTAGGCTTTAGTTACTTATGTAGATGTAAGTGCTGATTTCCATCTATCACAAACTACAAAGAATTATATCTGTGTTTTCGAAAATTTTGAAAAATTAAAATTTGTATATGGGCTTTGGGCTTGGCACTTAAATTTTTAGTATAATTGAGGACTCAAATGCAAGCACTGGCAGTAATTTTTATTGACATAGATATGAAAATGAGGAAAATACAACGATTTTTTATTTTACGTTATATGGGAGGTAGGCGTGGTTGTGGGCGGATTTGAACAAAAACTTGTTTTTTTCTAATTCAGTAATATGAGAGATGTGTGCGAAATTTCAAAGCCCTAGCTCGATTCCTTCTAATTTTTGCCGCGGCTTGTATGAAGAAATCCCACTGTGCGGCGTCTTGCTGAAACCCTACGTCGTAAAGATCCATGCCATCCAGCCAACTCCGTTATCATGTTCCTGTAACGAATAACGTTCACAGTCACATCAATTTCGGCCTCATCTTCAAAAAATTAAGGCCGCACCAGACAGTTGCTTGTTGTGGGTGTTTTTTGTTTTCTCGTGGATTGCATGAGGCTTATCTGATCCCCAAATTCCCCAAAGATGGAAATGCACTTCATCGGAGAAAATGATTTTTTTTTGAAAAATTGTCATTGATTTCACTTTTCTTCGTTTACCTTTAAACGAATTTCCGGCGCCTTCCATGGTCTGCTGGTTTGAGGTCATGAGTACGCTGAATTTTGTACCAACGAAGGTGGAGGGAGGTCTTTTGTCAAAAGTCGTTCCGTAGTGCTTCGTGACATGTAAATTTGTTAAGAAAGATGCCGAATTTAAGTTTTCAGGGTTTCCAGCAGCAATGTTTTCAAGAGACCAACCGGTATATTGACGCACAGGAGTCTTACTGTCTATAACCGACGCAGTTTGTTAATATTTTTGACCACTCTTCGAATGGTTGACATATTAGGTACACTTTCTCGAGTGAAAATTCTTTGTAGTTTCCGAGCGATCTCAGCATAACTTTCCAATTTTTTTTATAAGTTTTCACAATTATAACGCGCTGTTCATTCGTAAAGCGCTCAATTTTTAGTAATCGGAATAAACATACACGATTAAAAAAGTCTCCTTAACATATTCTCACAAACATATTCTGCAGGAACCATGTACATTTTTGGAACACACTTCAAACATTCATATGTTTGCAAGTCCCAAACATACTTGTATTTAAATGCAAATAGTAGCATGTTTACTGGCAAACATGTATGATTTATTGTGGACACATATGCGTTCTTCATCCCAAACATCCGTATACTTATATGGAATCATTAGCGTGTTTTCCCCAAAACCTCGATATACTGTCGTGGAAAAATGTGCGTATTGCCTCCCAAACATAATAATATTTAGAACCGAATTATACTTTGAATTAGATAAATTTGTATTATTTATTACGTTTAATTTTATCAAAATAAATCCACATTTATTAAGTAAATAATTAAACAAAAAATTAAAAGATTTTAAACGGCTCTTTTTACAGCTACTAGCATTGAATGAAATCCCGTTTTGTTTTTTCATCAAATGAGAATCTGCAGATCTTTTGCTTCTGCTTTCTATGATGTCTCTCACGCATTTGTTTTCAGAAGGCACAAATGGTCCGCCGTTCTGATTTTCTCAGTAAAGGGTCCGACAGACAAAGGGCTTCACGTTGTTGCCCTTTCCAGTTTCTTTCTTCAAAATTGTTTCGCACATTGGTAGCACTCATGCATATATAAGTATACGGAACACATATACAAATCCCAAAGCAACATCACTAACCATTTTATAGTTCGTTCGAGCCCCTTTGTTTATTCCTTTTTCACTGAACAAACGCTTTTGACATCTTCTGTCCGATGAACCATTGACGACTGAATACATGAAACTTCATCTGCATTTTACACCCACATTCAAGATATTTAATAGAAGAATAATGCAAAAATACCGATACACACTTACAAGATAGACTCTCTCGTTGTCGCTCTTTTATTCGCTTGCTCTCGGGAGAGCATAAAAAATGCAGCAAACACAGTTGTATTTGTATTACAAACATAAATATGTGTGGGTCGTAAACACATATTTTATAGCATACTAATCATTGCGTCTCAAACATGCAATATTGAATGGCAAACACAATGTGTTTGCACACAAGTATGTTATATTTTCGACGAGCTCCAAAAACACGCTATATTTGCATTCAAACAACAAAACACGACAGATTTTTCAGCGTGTATGTGACAGGTGCCAAATTTCAGAGTTGTCACTTGCACAAAAAAATGGCACTCAATTGAAAAAGTGGAATCTTAGTGAGACAATCTATATGCTCATCTTGACAGTTCGTTTGAGCTTCATATTGACCAAGTAAAACTATTTTTTTCCCAAAATATACTAGGGATTGAAATTTCAACGGCTGGTAGGGGATTATAAGCATAGAAACAGTTTGATCTTCACTTAAGCAGCTGTTGAATGGACATCTTTTGAGACCCGGTTTTCAGTACACCCTACTGTGCTTGTGGTATGAACTTCTCATATAACGGGTGATTTTTTTAAGAGCTTTCGGATTTGATTAAAAAACGCACTTCCAATATAAAGAAATGTATGAAATCTTTATTTGCGCCTCAAATGGTTCATACGCTGGGTCCAATTTTGGCATACTCTCTCCAACATATCGGCCGGTATCTCACGAATAAATTCTTCAATATTGGCTTTCAGTGCGTCAACCGTTGCGGGTTTGCCTCTATACACGTGAGCCTTAACATAGCCCCACAAAAATTATCTAAACACGTTAAATTGCACGATCGCACAATATTCCGAATAACCGCCTCAGAAGGTCGCCCAAACTGACCATAAAATGGAAGAAGTGCACTGTGCACTTTCTTAACCGAGCATGAATTTTGATAATAAAATTCAATAATCTGCAAGCGTTGGTCGTTTATAAGTCGATTTAAGATTGAATTTAAGACCAAACTGAACATGTTTGACAGTAACATGTTACACGAAAACAGTTGAGCTGCCAAAAACAGTGTTCCCAACCAGAAAGTTGTTAAAAAAAATCACCCATTACTACCACATAAAGAGCGTTTAGTTTGATCTGGATATAATCTGGAATTTTTCATGTCCAAGGTTGTTGGATCGATCTAAGATTACTCTCTAATATTTACTAATATTTTATGCGATTATTGAGTCTCTAACATTTCTTGTTTAAAGTTTATTTTCGTATATTTTGCTTTAGAAATTTCTTTTTTCCATAGAAAAGTATTTGCTAAGATACAGTCGTTTCTCAAAATATCCGAGACACCCTAACCCATATATATACATATATACATATTTAAGTATCATATCGTGATATCTATATTCTATGGATACTTAGCACACTTTATTTGTCTGGTACTCATGTACACTTCTCTTGGGGTAGAGCGGCTATTTGGGATACTTTATGAGGCCATCGCATAAAATATGAAGCAATAAAGTGTTGAGAATACAAATTATGGTAAATGGAGTGCTCTCCTTTTTCCTTTTCCGTTCTTTGTGCAAATACACTTTATGCGAAAAAGGGAACAAACTCACAAAGATACCAAACAAAAAACCAAAAACCTTTCATATGAAACCCTTAAAATAAGAGAAATCTGTAAGGAATTTGTCGAGTAGCAAAGAAGGGCTTTGTTCAAAAAATGTTCGTTTACACTAAAAGTATGAAAATGCTATGCAAAAGCTTCTTTGAGTTTGCTTAAGTACGCTACGGAAGGGAGAAAAGATTCGAATATTTGGTTATTGCCAGAAAATGACAATGATTTGAATGATTGATTCCATGTGTTAGCAAAGACTACCGACCCATTTTGAAGTTTGTAGAAAAGTACCTTTTTGAAAATCTAAAAGATCATCATTTGAACTGTAGGACACTTTTTTCTGAGATTTATGAGTGAAGTTTGAATATAAACCTTGTTGGATATTCTTCTTCACAGCTTTCAGTTTCGAACAGTTAAAATTTGATATGAAATTGGTCATTTCTATTTCAAATTTGTAAATCTCAAATAACAATTTCCACTATATACTGAAAAAACATCAATTAAAATTTAAAATTTTATTTTACAGTAGAAAATGTCCTAAGCAAATTGAGAAAATAACTAAAGAACTAGATCCCTAACATTAATTAAAAAGAAACAACGATTGCCATGAGATTGACGTTAGAGTGTACCGTGTACAAAAAATATAAACATACACGGATATAATTTGAAGACGGTAAACTCTAACGCCAATCTCAGGGCAATCGTTGTTTCGACGAAAGGCTGCATAGGAAATAAATTTTGTGAATATTAATGGTTATGGCAAAGTATTGTTGTGGATGTTTTCGCACAAGTAGAAGTTTAGGCAATTCTCGATTACTTGAGAATTGTTTATCCCTATAATGTGTGATGATATACCTAAATACTTGTGGAGAAAGGACCTGTTGATATGCCGAGGTGGGTATTGAAATAGCTACATATATCCCTAACCATCCACCATAATAATCAATTTCACATATTTATTTTATAATATTTCTTTTAAAATGTACCGTTTCATAGAAAAAGTACTTTTTAATAGTTATTGACCTTGAACCGAACAATAATCAAAAAACATAACAAGTGAAAGATCAAATAATATAAACATAAACGGAGTAATTAAAAACTATATTTTAATTTGAAATCTATAAAAATCCAATCTCATTTCGAATTGCAAAACAAAAGAATTGATTGTTCCACAATTGATAAAATTACAATTTATATTTGATTTTCATTAAGGATTTTTGTATTGTATTTTTGATTTCGACAAAAATTTCCGAAATTCGGTCGAGGCTAAAAAAAAAACAGAATTAGAGTAAAATATATGAACAATAAAAATTCATAAAATAAAATCAAACAGAACTGACATTAGCTTCGTCAATAAAATGTATGTACTAGTAGAAGAAACCCAAAAAAGTCGACGCGATTCACTCAAACGCATTTCTATCCCACGTCATAACTTGATTATTTCATACTTTTTACATACTTACGTAATTTTAATAAAATATGGTTGGAATTTCTATAGTTCGATACGAGTACAATAACATCATTAGAAAACTGCTCGTGTATTGAAATAGAGCGGAGAAACGACGCGCTTCACTCGTTTTCTTTGTTGGCATTCCACTCCATGAGTAAATTTTATTCTCTAAAACATAGCTGCTTTATGTTTAACTTTAAATAGAGAAGAACATTTTCTCATGGAGTGGAATGCCAACAAAGAAAACGAGTGAAGCGCCCCGTTTATCTGCTCACTCTCTTACTCTCTTCGTTGAATATTCCAATCCACGAGAAGTTTTTAGATGATGTTATTGTATCTAACTATAGCAATTTCAACCTTGTTTGAATAAAATTACATAAAGTATATAACAAGTATGAAATAATCAAGTTATGACGCGAGAGTGAATGAATCACGTCCACTTGTTTGGTTCTCTTCTACGAGGGTTGCCAAACTGCGGCGGATATTTCTTCTCTACTTGTTATGGAATAAACTTAATCACAAAGTTCTGCTTTATGCGAGAAAGCAGGAGAAGAGAAGAAGAAGGGGGAAAATGTTTCTGTTCCTGTGTTGGACTAAGTCATGTTTTGATTATGCGTCTTCGGCCTGCTTTAATCGTAAAATATAGAGCTGCCATCCTTCTCATCGTGCGTTCGTTGCGATAGTTATTTGATGTAAATTGACTTACACCAGGTGGAATTACAAAAATTTTTGACTTACATTTTTGATGAACAACTGTGAAATTTAATCGTATTTTGGACTTATTCGTTAGATTTTATTGTTAGTATATATTTGTGGTGTATGTACATAAAAATTGTAATGCACATAACGAAATGCCGTTGCTGTTTTCTTATTGCTTGGTTTGAGCGATTGCCTCTATCTGGTATTATTAAAGTAATTCTTTCCAACATGCAACGTCTATATGCAACACGCCAAACTTCGTAAATTTACTGCGTCAAATCGTTTCTCTATACGTCATTTCTCTATGATTATTTCATTTAGAATTTTGAATGGATATCATTCAAAAACCTCAACTATATTAATTTTTTTTTTGTAAATTTGAACAAAACTTCCCAAATTGTTCCTTTTTATAAATTTTCTACAGATAACAGATGAATTACAATTTAAATATTTTAAATATATGACCCCTATTTCCTTTATAATTTCTAGGAGGGCACAACATGTTCGACCAGATCGACCCTTTGTGTAATAACAAGAAATAACTATTTTCGAAAGATGCTTAAGGCGACTAGCGCGTACCAAAACCATAAAGAACTTGAAGAAAATGTTAACAGTATTGGGTCACTCAGGTCCTCTTCAATGCCATTGTGACACTCTAACACACCATCGCAGACAAAACCCAACGCTCGAACAGCATAAAAAAGTGAAATATGAGATAATGGTAAATCATAGATGTTTCTGGGGAACACATGACCAATACTCAGATGAGATTGAGAAACAAATCAACCACTTTACATAAAGAGAAAAAAAACGATGTCCAAAATTTTAGCAATTTATACCCAAGACGCTTGCAGGCATATATTTACACGTATGTATATCATTTTGTTTCTCTGAATTTGAATATGAAATTTGAATATTTTACATTTGAAAATGTTGCCACTGTTTGACTTTTTATTATTTCATTAAGAATTCAAACAGCATTTCGGTCCGAGTTGGCCTTAAAAGTTGGTTTGCTAGCAGCAAATATATCTCTAAAAGGCTAAGCTGAAGGATTGTATGCATCCTTTGATAAAAGCAGTCAATTCATACACTGTAAAAAAACAAGGGGCCACCCTCCCCTAGTACTTACTCATGGGCTACTCAATATAAACTCGTTTCACCATTTATTTGAAAGTAATAAAATCTTCTAAATAAGTGTCCATTTTCCATCTCATTTAAGAGCTCTACTTTTATTTTGGATATTGCATCCCCAAAAGCGATTCCCAAAGTGTGTATGTTAATTTTTGGGTACCTGTATGCAGTCAACGAATCATTTCTCTTTATTTACGTGGAGTTGTTCGGAATACCGAAACTGTAAACAAGAAATTATAATCCAATATGTAGTTTTTCCTGCCTATTTGCTAGTGTTTTTAAATGAATTTTTAGGGATACGGACAATTAGCAAGATACAAATTGTTGTGCTTAAATGTTCATATATGACCTCACAAAGTTGCGCAATATAAGAACAAACGTGAAAAATGATCCCTTCAAATGATGCAATAATAATAATTATATTCGTAAATGTGACAAATCGACTGATAAACACAACGAAATATTTCGTAATGTTTCCGCAAACAATGTCATGTATTATGACATAATTCGTACATATTTCGAAAATATAAATAGATATTACGAAATTATAAATAAATTTTACGAAATTATACATAAATGTGGCCGTCGGTAGTGCAATGGTTAGTGTGTGCGCGGGTTCGATCCCTGCTCTGACCAACTTAAAAGAAATATCTTTCGGCGGCGGCCACCTGGCACAGTGACGTGACACTTCGAGTATCTAGCGATGGAAAAGCTTCTCCAAATACCGTTCGGAACCGGTGTTAAACTGTAGGACCCAATCAGAGAGTATATAACTAGAAACCGCGCAGCCGACTGGTTGTGAGAAGCCTTCCCCAATTCCTTCATGGGATGTAATGGGGAACCATTTATTTTATTTATTTTTATACATAAATGTAACGAAATAATTTGTAAATATTACGTAAAGTTTCAGTAATATAATGATCTTCGTTTTTAAGAAAAACAAACACATTACATTATTGGTCTGGGAGTTTTACGTTATTTCTTTCATTTAATTAAACCCCATTTCTGAGTCTAAAAAGAACCAATCATTGGGAAGAGCTTCTAACAAACAGTGAGCCGTGAGCTTTCAGATTTTATACTCAGTGATTTCGACGTACAGTTTACACCGATTCCGAGATGACCGTCGTCAAAGGAAATGTAAGATGGTCAGAACATGGATGGAACCCACGTTCTCATATACTAAGCGCCACAATAATAACATCAAAAAACGGTCCCTGTCCTTAGGAACATCTACATACTCGCGCAAGCATTATTTTCATGAAATGAAGATCTGATGTTTTTTATTTGTTTGTTGTCTGCCACGTTTTTGTTCTTAGCAAATAAAACCACATTTGGGCCACAAAAACATGTACTATAAATTACTAGTCATTGTTTCGCCAACATATAATATAGAATAGCAATCACAATGTGTTTGGACACAAGTATAGTATACTTGCGGCAAGCTACAAATACGTTATAAGCAACAAAAAAATCAAATGAGTTGTCAGGGGTCACCCGGTTGGAAAGAAGTTCCTTTCGCTATATATTATGGACTAGTTAGGTGCAACACGCCTAAGGCGTCCGTTGGAAAATACGATAATTTAAATGGATCTTTAAGAAAAGATAATTTGTAAAAAATAAAATTTTTTTATGATGTATTTTTTTAATGTATTTTTTTAAAAAAAAGTTTATTTTTAGGTAATTTTTTCCCGAAAAGGTCCATTTTTAAAGAGGGGTATTTCATTTATTAAAAGCTAATGTTCTTTTTAAGAAAAGGTACACGCAAAGAAAAAATACGTTTATCAAACGCTTACAAAATTACATTTGCCGCAAGTTTAAAAATGTTTGCGATATCTGAAATTAGACATTTTTCTAATGAGAGCACAGATTACGAACAAAGTAAATATCTGTCGACTGTATACACAGCCTTATTCACTCGTTTGTCATGCACACTCAGGAATACACATTAAAGTGATTACACACTCTAATGCTTCTACCTTGTCAATATATCTCGGATGGGCAATTGAGGCGTTGTAGTTTGCTGCGCTTTTAGTTATTATTTGAATGCAAAGCAAGGCAGACGTGTCGGTATGCAGAGAAAAATAGACAAAAATTCCAACTTTTTTTAAAACAAACTTTATGGGTAAAACCAAAATCATAAAAGTTGGCAATTTAAACAAAAAAATGCTTATGGAAGCCATTAATAGCAGTTTTAATTACAACTCGGTTGCTGTAACCGAAATAACAGTTTGTGGAACCGTTTTTCGTTTCTCGCAAACGTTTTTTCAGCTTTAATTTTTCATAACTCGTTTACTGCAAACGTTTTTCAGTTGTCGCAAACATTTATTTTAGTTAGGATCAGCTGCAACTCGGTTGCTGTAACCGAGGGAACAGCTGGCGGAACCGTTTTTCGTTTCTCGCAAATGTTTTTTCGCCTTTAATTTTTCATAACTCGCTTGCTGCAAACATTTTTCTGTTCTCCCAAAGAAGGGAGAAACGAGTTTTTTCTTTGCGTGTACTATTTTTAAGAAGAAGTGCTTTCTGTAAAAAAAGTATAAATTTTTTTAACAAAGAAGTTTTTTTTAAAGCGGGTACTTTTTAAAGAAGTGGTACTCTTTTCAGCAAAAGGATATTTGTCTAAAGGTACGGTCAGATTGGGCAAATATTTGACGAAAAACGTCAAATATTTCTTGGCCCCAATATGACCACAAAATATTTTTGTGTGGCAAACAACAAAACAGCTGATTTTGGTCAAACAAAATTATTTGGCATCAAATAAAAATGTGCTCAATGTGACCACTAACGAGTAAATAGTTTTCTCCTTTTTGAGCAAACATTTATTTGATCTTACAAAAGAATTGTAAGATCAAACAATGGTATATAACAGGTGGCATAAGCAGTGTTGTCAGCTTTTACGACTCAAATTATAAAATTAAAATAAAATCACCAACATTAAGCTAAAAAGAAGAATTGGTAAATATTATAAACATTTTGAAAAATATTTTGGTAATTTGGTTCAACGGCTATAAAACTGTGTACATAGTTAAAAGGGCATAGTTTTAGCTTTGTTAGTCTGTACTATCTTTTCAAATCGGATCTAAACCGACCAAGCTGCGACTAATTAGGATAATTTGGCCATATTTAGAATTTTGAAGCTACTCAAAATGTTGAAAATGGTGTTCTAATCTCCTCCGTCAGACCTTACAATTATGGTAGATGATTTTAGAGCAAGCTTGTCATACTCGCAAAAAAGAATTTAAAAAATATTCGACAATATTTCAAAATTTCAACATAGGATATCTTTATCTTTTGTTTATTTCAACTTCGTTTATAACAAAAATATACTAGAGGCCACATAAATCGCTCATTCCGCATAATATCTACCCGTATATCCGCACTTTGGAGGCCCATAACTCCGGAAATAGGAGCCGTCACCAATATTGGCATTTATAATTTTTTGCTTAAAACAATGAGTTCTACATCAAACAAGTGATGCCAGTGGGAGCTAAATTTGCTTTTAAGATTTCTCCTCTTCCAAAACTAACTCCGTCGCTTCTCCACATCATAAAACAAGCAAACATTCATCCTCCTGCATCATATTTATATAAAATATTTTCTTGCAGTTTGTTTAAAACTTTCGAAAAAACAAAATTGTATTTACTGCCAATTTCTTTAAAACTTTTCAGAAAACAAATTTGCGTTTTCTGACAGCTGGCTTAAAATTTTTGAGAAAACAAATTTGTATTTTCTGGCATGTTGATCAAACAATTATTTTTTGCAAATATTTGTTCAAGTGCGACCACAGGGCAAATGTATTTGCCCTACTATTTATTTGATGCTATTGGATACTTGTTTGATCAAACAAAAAGAGGCAAATAAATGTGCATAGTGTGAACACAAAATCAACCCTGTATCGATTTGACAACATTTTGAGCAAATATGATGAAACATATTTTGAACGAATATTTGCCCAATCTGACCGTACCTTAAGAAATGGACTTAATTTCAGAAAGGCTGCTTACCTCAAGAAAAAAAAGAAAGTTTATGATTTTATTTTTAAGAAGAGGAATTATAGAAAGAAAAAGTAATTTTTTTAAGAGAACGTATTTTTTGCGGAAGTGTTTTTTTAAGAAATGGGAATTTGTTTTAGAATTGGTCCTTTAGTAGAGTAGAGTATAGAGTAGGTACTTATCTCAAGAAGACTTATTTTGTTTCACAAAAAAAATAACTTTTAACGAAAAGTTAGTTTTTTAAGAAAAGGCAATTTGTTGCAAGAAAATTAACTTTTTAAGAAAGGGTACTTTTTATAAGGAAATTTTCTTTTTTTAAGCAAAGGAACTTCTTTAAGACAAGGTTTTTTTTAAGAAAAGGTAGTTTGTTTAAGAATATGAATAGCTATTTTTTGGAGAAAATTTACTTTTTTTTGAGAAAAGGCACTTATTTCAGAAAATTATCGTTTTTAAACGTCTTTCACTTTGGATTTTCTAAATTTACTTTTTTTTGGATTCAAGACTACAATATATAATAAATATTGGTTACAGGCTCCACCTAGAAATCTTCCCATTAAACAAGAAATATCCCAACATCTGTTAGTCTAGACACAAACCAAAGGAAGAATACCCAATATAGTTGATAATACTGGGTTGTAGCATAATAGTGTTAAAAAAAAGATGTTTAATTTTTTTTCATTTAGCTGACACCCCGCAACGTGCGATAAGGAACTTCGTTCAAAATGACAGATTTTTCAGCGTATTGTGACCTTTTTGGTTTTTCTTCACCTTTCTCTAATTGGTTCTTTGAGGGTGCGATTATGGGCTTTAATTCGAATGCGTTCCTAAATACTATTGACGACGGATGATTTTATCCACTGATGGATCGTATGTAGACAAAAAAATAAAGTATCCAAATAAATATAGGATAATATTTATGGCCGTCGGTGGTGTGCTGAACATATTAAACATGCAAATACATGAATATTTGGAGTATGTTTTCAACATATTCATCGTTCCTGCTGAATATGTTACAGAGGCCGTTTTTTCTGCATGCACAAAGAGAATTAACTATATTTTTCTGTTGCCACATTGTTTGTTGAATTCTATTCTAGACGATGCCGATATATAGTCACATATAAACGGAAAAAACAAAGCTTTTGAGTTTCAAATGGCTCACAGCCATAAGAAACCTTGAAACCACACTGTCTAGGCATGCAAGTTACATATCCCAGATAATTAACATACAACCTCATCTCTTAGATCAATCATACATCTCAATAAAACTTCATTCACTTTAACTACAAGGTGTTTCAAAAGAAGTCATCCGATGTTGTCTGGCTCTCATGTTTATTCTAAATGAAAAACTTTGATTCTGTTTTTTGATTATGTTTATTTGAATCTTTAGAATTTTATTGGTTAAGTTGAGAAGATGATATCGGTTAAATGGGCGCCGTCACAATTGATTACTATACGGGCTCGTTTTATTGAATTTTTCATCACTTCGGCGAGAACTTCGGGCGACAGATTCTCGCACTCGTGTCAAATGTTGACCTTGAGGGCTTTCAGGGTCTCGGGCTTGTTCACGTAAATACGGGACTTCAAAAACCCCACAAAAAAGTCTGGAACGGTTAAATCGGGTGATCGTGCAAATCGCCAGTGCAAATCGCCAAAACGAGAGATGAGGCGACCCGGGAACGCCGCCTTCAGAATATCGGTTGTGGCTCGCGCAGTGTGTGCCGTTGTTCCATCCTGTTGGAACCACATGACCTCCAGTCCTAATTCGTCGAATTGTGGCAGAAAAGACTCGGTTAACATGGCCCTATAGCGCGCACCGTCCACTGTTGTCGTTTGACCAGCGGCGTTCTCGAAAAAAATGGCCCGATGACTCCTCCAGCGTGAACAGCGCACCATGCAGTCACTTTGAGCGAGTGTAATGGCTCCTCGTGCATCACACGTAGATTTTCGGTGCCCCAGAAGCGATAGTTTTGCTTGTTCACGTACCCGCTGAGGTGGAAATGAGCCTCATCGCTCATGATGATTTTCAAATCATTATGAACAAAAATTCCATAAAACGAGCCCGTATGGTAATCAATTGTGACGGCGCCCATTTAACCGATATCATCTTCTCAATTTAACCAATAAAATTCTAAAGGTTCAGATAAACATAATCAAAAAACAGAATCGAAGTCTTTCAATTAGAAAAAAAATGGGAGCCAAACAACATCGGATGACTTCTGTTGAAACACCTTGTATTTATAGAACTATAATATAGCTTCATATACTCTATCAAGGCCAGGGGGTGCCCGTTCGTAGCAATTGAACGTCACTCCAACGCTGGGTGGTATCGTAGTACTCTGCAATGACGTCGTCGAATCACGAGAACTGCCGCGAGACACAGCAGCATAGGACTGTGTAAAACTGTTAATATCTTATATTTTCAATTAATCTTTTATAATTGTTTGATTCCGCGGTTGTTAAACCGGGTTCCAAATACTGGAATAAAAGGGTTCCAATAATCAAATCCGGATTTATTAACAGTTATATACAAACTGATTTTTAATAGCGAGTGTTAAAACCGACTTTCTGAACCAGTTTCTAAAATCTGTTATTGTAACCAATTGTCATATCCGATTTTATAGAATCGGTTTGACCACAAAACTTATGTGCTTAGCTCATCTTTTGCAATTTTTATGATTTGGCACCCTTAAATACAAGGCCATCTCGGCGATATATCGATTTATCCTGAAGCCATTGAGTGAATATATCGTGTTATACCATACCGTTCCATAGATAAATAAAAAATCATAGATGATGAAAGATAAGTGGTGGATTTGAAAGTGAAGGAAATTTTGTAGATGGCGCATCTATGGTGGGAATGGGCAATTTCCCCTGGAAACAAAAACTATGGAAAAAACTATGTAACCATGCTTTTTTACCTTCTGTATTGTCAACAAATATCAAAAGCGATATGCTTTTCTATTATCTATATTCTATTTTCAAATTTAAACAACAGTATCGAAATAAAAATTATATTTGAGTGGTTTTTCGTCCCATCCGAGTGAAAAATGGTCGTACGGAATCAGTTTGTGCTCTCTGGTAAAAATGGTGATTAAGCAAATGCGTCATCTATGTTTTTTTTTTTATCTATGGTTATACCTTATTGTAAGCCGAGTTGAATATTTTTTTTATTTATATACATAGAACTTTTGAGAAAAAACCGAAAGACCCAAATTTAAATTTTTCAAAAATATTTAAAATTTTTTCAAATTAAGTGTTTGAGCCCTAAAGTTGTGGCATTTTACTCAAATTTTTGCAACTTTATATTCAGGTAAAACTAAATGAATGTACAATGAAAGAAATGAAAATTTGCTAGCATACCCGAAAACTTTGATCAAAAATCGGACCGGCTTAGAGTTATCCTATTGAGCTCACATTTTCACCACGTTAGTTATAGAGCAAATGACACGAAAATCCACTTGGTATTTAGCAAAAATTCAAAGTTGAGTTTCATTGCCACCCTAATGTATACTATAACATATTAATCATTGTGTCTCCAACATATGGGCATTTCCACAGAAAGGTCAACCTTTTGTCACATCACGTCACTCTCGATAATTACTTATATTTTAGGACCAGTTTGTTTGATTGTGTTATTTTATTTTAATATATATGTAGTTACTTACATTCTGTATTTGGGAAAAGAACAGAAAACAATCGAACCACATGGTCATAAAATATAACCAAATAACGAGGGTGACGTGATGTGACATAGGGTGGCACTTTCTCTGGAAATGCCCATATACTTATACATAATATTGACTAGCAAACCCAATGAGTTTGTATACAAGTATACTATATTTGAGACAAGCGCCGGACACATGTTATATTTCCATCCAAACCACAAAAAATACAAATTTGCAGGCTACATGAATGTATTTTAAACCAGATTGGAAAAAGTTGTTACAGACGAGCAATAATATAAAATTTTATAAAGTTTATGCAAATTTGGGTTTCTTCATTTTCGATTTCAGGTGGCAATATTCAGTTTCTTTTTTGTTTTGAAGAAATACGAGTAATATATTTTTAAGCGCGGAATGATAAATTTCAAGAAATCTGAATCTTCAACAACATTTTTCCCTAAAATCATCAGGTTTTACATGGAATTCCCAATTCACGAAATGATGTTCTACCTACACATATTATTCATTCACGCAAATTAGTTTGACATATGATACTAAAGCGAACCACAGACTTGTCATTCATGAGCATGAACATCAGCTATCGGCGAAGTTTGTTGTCGGTTTACCGCCCTTCTTGATACCAAATTAGAATGTGATCGAATTTGTTGGCAACACTATCATATTCACAATATTTTTTTGTAATATTTTTCAATTTCAACAGTCAATTAGAAAAATTACTTGAGGTGTCAGGGGACACCCGGATGGAACGAAGTTCCTTTCGCTGTAACGGGTTTTGAATAAGAGCGCTACAAAAGTTTTTTTAAATAAAACAAAATCGGTTTTAGATACCAATGAAATTCTTTATTCCTGTGAAAGAACGTTCGATGTCATTATGTATAGAACTCGATTTCTTTTGCATGGCCACCACGGGCACGCTTGCAGAAGTCCAGACGCTGAACCCAATTTCGACGGTTTTCAAGCATCAATCGGCCGATACTGCTGCAATTTCACGTTCGATATTCGTACGAAGTTCATCAATCGTCGCTGGCTTGTTGGCATAGACCATAATAGACTTGACGTAGCCCCACAGGAAATAATCTAACGGCGTCAAATCGCACGACCGAGGCGGCCAATCGACTGGGCCATTTCGTGAGATAACACGTTCATCGAACTTGGTTTCCAATAAATTGATTGTGGCATTCGCTGTGTGGCTTGTGGCGCCGTCCTGTTGGAACCACATGTCCTCCAAGTCCATAATATCCAATTGGTTCCAAAAATATTCAGCTATCATTGAACGGTAGCGATTCGCATTCACAGTAATGTGCCGGTCTTGATCATCGCGGAAGAAGTACGGCCCAATGACGCCGCCGGCCCATAAACCGCACCAAACCGTAATTTTTTCGGGATGCAATGATGATGACTCATGGATTACGTGTAGATTGCTGTCTGACTAATAATGCATATTTTGCTTATTGACGAAGCCATTCAGCCAGAAATGAGCCTCATCGCTGAAGATGATTTTCCGATGAAAATCCGAATCATTTTCAAGTTGTTGCTCAGCCCAATTCACGAACAATCGGCTTCAGTTCTTGCGTCAATTTGATCTTGTAAGGGAGTGGGCCAAGATCTTTTGGCAAAATTCGCCACAACGACGTCACAGAGATGCCCAACGCTTGAGAACGACGTGTGAGAGACACATTTGGGCTGTCTTGAACTGAAGCCTCAGCGGCAGCAATATTCTCGACACTACGGGCACTTCTTTGTCTCACTGGCGCGGGAACATTTCGTACTGTGCCTGTGGATTCAAATTTTTCCACTAGACTCTCAATTGTTGATCTGGTAGGACGATTATGACAACCACAAATGGGACGTAGCGCTCTTAAAGTTGAGTCCACTGACTCCAAATTTCGGTAGTAAATTTTAATAATTTCGACTCGTTGTTGGCTCGTATATCCTTCCATGATGAAATGGCAAACCTTACTGAAGAGAAAATATGGCGTCGTTTGCTGTCCCTATCGATTTACTTTTGTAGCGTCTCTGTTGAAAAACCCTTTATATTATGTACTAGACAGTTCCAACACGCCTAAGACGCCTGTTGAAAAATATTGTAATTTGAATGGATCTATAAGAAAAGATACTTTTTGTAAAATGATAAACCTGTTTGAAAAAATTTTTTATTTACTGAATGTTTTTTTTTTTTTTAAAAGAATATTTTTAGGTCCGTTTTTTAAGAATATGTATTATCTTTTCCCGAAAAGGTCCCGTCTTTAATGAGAGGTTCTTCTTTTATTAAAAGCTAATGTTTTTTTTAAAGAAAAGCTACCATTTTCAATAAGAAGTGCTTTCTGTAAGAAAAACCCTAAGAGCATGACTTTTTTTTACAAAGAAGTACTTTTTTAAGAACAGGTACTTTTTAAAGAAGTTGTACTCTTTTTAGGAAAAGGATATTTTTTTTTAAGAAAATGTACTTATTTTCAGAAAGGCTACTTATCTCAAGAAAAGAAAAGGAATTATTTTATTTTTAAGAAAAGGTGCTTTTAAGAAATGGAATTTTTGTAAGAAAAGGTATTCTTTTAAGACAATTCATATTTTTTTGAAAAAATTTTTCTTTACGAAAGAACATGTACGATTTTAAGAGTAGGTACTTATCTCAAGAAAAGTTATTTGGTTTTACAAAAAAGGTACTCTTGGAAGAAAAGGCAGTTTTTTAAGAAAAGGCAATTTGCTGTAAGATAATGTACTGTTTTAAGAAAATTTACTTATTTAACCCTTGTGCTATCTTTCGAAATTACCCGTAATAACATCTTTTGGGTCAAATTGACCCAATACTAATTTTACTTAAAAAATTTATTTTTTTAAGAAAAGGTAATTTTTGGAAGAACAATTGAAGCAATTGTACTTCTTTAAGATAAGGTATTTTTTTAAGAAAAGGTACATTGTTTAAGAATATCAATAGGTATTTTTTTTGGGAAAATTTAATTTTTTTAAGAAAACGCACTTATTTAAGACAATGATATTTTTTTAAACCTCTGTCATTTTGGCTTTTCTAAATTTACTTTTTATTCGGTTCAAAACTACAATATGTAATAATCAGGCTCCACCTAGAAAATTTCGCATTAAACAAGAAATATTCCCCCATATGTTAATCTAGACACAAACCAAACCAAAAGTACGAGTGCAAGAGTAAGTGTTCTGCCAAATGTATTTCCATGCTCAGGGTTGTACTTCATGGATTTGCCAGTCTTGTACTATGGCTTTTCTAAATTTACTTTTTATTGACTTTAAAACTACAATATGTAATAAACAGGCTCCACCTAGAAAACTTGCCTTTAAACCAAACGAAACCAAAAGTACCCAATATAGTTGATAATAATGGGTTGTAATAAAGTGGTTAAAAAAAGTTGTTTAAAATTTTTTCATTTAGCCCCCATCCCGCAACGTGCGATAAGGAACTTCGTTCCAAAAGATATCGCCTACATCCATTCTCATGAATAACAAGTCTGTGGTTCGCTTGAAGTTGTTACGCCAGTGACTGTACGTGCCTCAGTTGTCTATTGTTCAAACAATAACAAAATCCAAACTTCACTTAGAAAAATATTTCAAACTATGTAGTTAGCTGATGTATGCAAACAAATATTATTAACCTGCATGATTGTCACTCTAATAACTATTACCATATGTTGTTGGTCTTCAGTCACGAGACAATCACGTCACGGGTACGTCTCGGCATTTTACTTTAAACTTGTATTAGTAAATATATTTATATTATTTTTTGTGATTGTTGGTACTCAAATACTCACAAAGTATTTAACTAGTTCATACTGATACAATTGAGTTCATGAATTAATTATTCGATTTTTAATTATGTACATAAAACACTGGATTGATAAGCTCCAAAAAATCTAAACGTAACAATATTATCGCGACCTATTTGCTGCGCAAATACAAAACAATAGAACTGATATCGTATACAAAAATAGAATTTCAAACTACAAGATTCGTTTTATTTTGAAAAGAAACGTTAGGCGAAATGTACTCAACTAGTGCGGCGCTTGGCTTAATCTTCACAATCAGTGTAGTGTGTATAATAGCCCACAGTGCAGTCGCCGAACAACAATATAGCAGGAACCTGAACTACCAGGGGCTTAGCAATGTCAGTATCATCCCTTTTGTTTTACAATTAAGGGACGAAAATGGTGCGTTCTTTTGTGCGGCATCTCTAGCAGCTCCTCAATACGCGTTAACCGCTGCCGACTGTTTCAATAGATTGGACTTTACAACAGCGGTGGTAGTCGCTGGAGCTACAACACTGACGGAGGAGGGCGTACAGCGACATATCACTAAAATTAGCAAACACCCCTCCAGACACATTAATATCGCTGTCATCAAATTGAATGCACCGCTGGATACATTTGAAACCGTTCCATTGGCTGATAGCTCCATAGAAGAAGATAGTCTTATCCGATTGGTGGGATGGCGTCATCTGGCCCGAAGAATGTCTGTCACAAAAGTGTTGCATACCACTGAAATCAAAATTGCTCCACAGGCCGAATGTGAAATGGCATTTTACGCTGCGGGTACAAACAAATTGTTCTGTTTAGCCGGAGATGGATATGACGATCAACTATGTTGTGCAGACGCCGGAGGTCCAGCACTATATGACGGCAAATTATATGGTATCGTCGCAAAGGGATTTAAATGTGAAGATCCGAATTATCTTATTAGTGCGACCAGGGTAATTGACTTCCTGTCCTTCATTTCGGAAGCTATGAATTCAGTTTAATATATTTGTGTGGTAAAATGTAACAAGTTTAACATTTATATCTAAAGTTTTACAACAAAAATCAGTTGTTGATTATTTGTACCGCAAATAAATATGCTATATACAAAATTGTAAAGCTTTCCTAAGACATCAGGGATGATTTTTATTTATTCGGCCTTTTTATTGGTACTTATTAATTTGATTGTTCAAGCTCGAGGCCATTCTATATTTCTATTAATAGAGATATAGTTTTTTTAAAAAGGAGTTTTGCAAATATATTCCTATTATTCCAGGCCAACCGTGGTATTTCAGATCTAGCCACAGATCATCATCAGCGGTTGTTTGGAATGATGCTATTGAAAAATGCATCAAACTAACTGCAAACGAAATCTCATTTGAATTGAGAATTCACATGTTTTCTTTTGTGTTTTGCTTGCGATATTTTTCGAATACTTGCATTATATGTTCATTACCCCAACTACAACTTTTATCGCCGAAAGTGAGCTAACGTACAGTTTTATTCCCGCTACGAAAATGTGTTCGTCAACTGAAAATTCTTCGTCAGAAACTATGGTTGTTGCTGCAAGGAGTTTGATTCATTCTGGAATCATAGGAATTTGTTTTATTGTTGCAGTGAAAATATTTCATTGTTGCAATGAATTCGTTTCATTGTTTCAATGAATTTGATTTATTGTTGCAATGAATAAGTATCGTTCGTGTAACGAATTTATTTCATTGCTGCAGTGATTTTGTTTCATTACAGCAATGAATTTGTTTTATTTGTTTGAATAATTATATGTGAATTTGTTTTATTGGTGCAGTGAATTTGTTTCATTGGTGCAGTGAATTTTAGTTATTGTTGCAATGAATTTGTTTCATTACTACAATGCTTTTTTTCTTTGTTACAATGAATGTTTTGAAGTACGATTGCAATTATTTATTCTCAATTTTACATAAATACACTGGTAGTATTACATTTTGCAGGTGGTTTGATAAATTTTTTTGGAATTTTTACTTCGAAAACGGTCTTAATTTATATATTATATCTATTCCATATTGAGACTCTCGTCTGGATAAAGATTGTGATAGTCGACTGGTTGAGTGTTATTGTGGCCATCGTATTTAGGTCCCTATGAGTTGCATCGAAGCAATTGATCTATGTTCAAAACTTCCTTTAACATAGAACCACATCATTGTATTCTTAAATCATACAATTGCTGTTGTGTTGATGGTTCTCTCATTCAGTTGCAGGGCCAAATCCACCCGTCATTGATCCCTGTCAGTGATAGGTCTGTCAGCATTTTCTTCAACTGCCCACATTTATTTATTTTAACGACATTTCTTCAAATTTCGATTGGATTCACATCATTGTGCGTTAAATTGTTATTTTTTATGTTCATTGACTTCGACTGCCCGCACAAATGGATGTATGGTTTTCGTGCTTGGTATTCTTCAGACATATGTATAAAGGAATTCTCATTAATATGATGAGTGTTTGTAGATATATAATTTTGATGAATTCACCGAAAGCATACCAAAAAACGTCTGCTGATGAAGATCCTGACAATATCCGAAATAGCTATACACACAGTCCTGGTATCATTGGAACAATTTTTGTACTCGACCTTTTTGAAAATATTATTTATATTAAAAAGGTCTTGAGCTTGAATAAATTTAGAAAATTGTAAGTTTAAGAAACAGACCGACTAAAAGAAAGATCGACAAAAATTGTAAGTTTAAGAAACAGATCGACAAAAAAAAATTCCCGCAAGGGAAATAATGAAACTTGTGTAATAAACAGATACATTTTTTTAAAAAAATTATTTTTGGAAATCGCCTTTTAAACGCAGAAAAAGACACTACTAACCACCCTTTAAAACCCTTTTTAATTTTTTTTTTTAAAATACGAGAAACCGATAACTTAGAGAGTTATCGAGAATAATTATTGAATTTTTTCGGCTTAATTTGAGGTGGTTTTGAAAATAACATCAAAACGTTTTTGAACAATTTTTTGATTTTTGAAGTTCCCACATTGTGGGTGATTTTGCCTTTTTTTTTTGATTTGTTTGCCAAAAAATTTGCTAAATTTTATGATTGTCACAATTTCAATAGTGAAGGAACTTGCTGCCTCCTAGAATTAGTTAATTTCATGTGTAATTGGTTAGTAATATAAGAAATGTAATAACATTATATAATAAATATTTAATTGGCATTTGTCTGTTACGTTTATTGTCATCCATCAGAACAACCACCATTGAAACATGAAGACTACCACACACATCTGGATGCCAGGCATTACATTACACATGAAATTGATCACAAGATAGAAGAGGCACCATCATTTACAATATCCTGTCAAATATGTCAAACACGGGCGAAGCTAATAAAAACGTGCATACACATATCCCAATTTCACACTGATCGTAATCAATAACGGTACAATTTAATTAACAACAACGAGATAATAATAATAATTCATCAAACACAACGAAAACAACATTCAACACTTTGCCCTCCCCTGCCAAAAACGGCTGCTACGATAATTTGAAGTGATGATGGGTCCTTAACATCCAAACCAAAGCGCCACGGTTCTACTGTCGTCATGGGAGTGTTGAGTTGCGAAAAGTGCTTACGTTTCACGGGTGAGGTTTTCATTTTCAAACAGAAAAGTTTCAAGTTTATCTACTTGTAAAAGTTTATAATCTACAGGTGTATAGAATATAAGCTCACGGTAGATGCTTGATTTAGGGCGGGGTGAGCGATAAAGGGATGGCATATTTTTATATGCCTGAAATATGAGTGTTTTTGTAATTCATCCGTAGCAATATAAATTAATTGTAAGTTACAATAACAAGCTCATTGAAATATTTTAAGAGGATAAGGAAAGTACTTGATTAAGGATGGGGTATATAATGGTGTTGCTCCTGCTAATTACTGTAATGGAATGTGTGTGGGTGCGTGAACAGAGACGACAATTTTATGTGAAGGAGCTATTGTAATACACGCAGAAGGAAGTTATTTTTCTTATATGTATGTATGTACAGTAGGGTGTCCCATACATAAAAATTTTTTTTTGCTCAAGCTTTATTTGAAAGCTTATAGGGGATAAAGTATTTTTGAGAATTTTTGCAGATTTTTAGTAGTTTAGAGGTCCCCCAAAAATTGGGTATTCCGGTCGTTTTTTGAACTTTACTTAAATCTCGGTCAATATCCACGATTTTCTTAGTTTGCAAGTCGGACATTCTGGGCGGTTTTTGAATTTTACTTAAATCTCGGCAAATAAACACGATTTTCTTAGTTTGTAAGTCAAGATTTTTGATGCTAAACGTCCAAACTTTTATTGTATATGCATAAACCATCAGTTTTTTCGTAAATTTTGGGAAAATTTTGAAAATAACTCTTTATATCTTTTAAAATTCGTATGAAAATGTAAAAAACTAATGATGCACTTTTAAATATGAATACAATTCAAGCAAAAGTTTTGAATTTACGGTTACTGTTCCAGAGTTTACCCATTGTATGATACTAATAATAATATACTCCGTTTGCTATTTATGCATCGGATTTGCTTTAAATTTCTATGAAAATTTAGAATACTAATGATACACTTTAAAATGTGGATAAATTCCAAGCAATTTCGTAAAAAAAAATTTTGAATTTGCAGTTACTGTTCCAGAGTTATACCATTTTGTATGATATGATACTAATAATATTCTAAACTGTTTGTCTTTTTCATCGGATTGTATTATTGCAAAAATCTACATGCGCTAACTAACGACAAAGGATTACACGCAGCAAAATATGGCCCCGGCAACATATTGCAGGAGCGATACTTATGATTGCCTGCAAACATATATATGTTTCCTGCAATATGTTGCTGGGGCCGTTTTTTCTGCTTGTAACTCTTTGTCGTTACTTAGCGCATGTAGATTTTTTCATGAATACAATGTTTAAAGCAAATCCGATGAAAAGTTTTTAAACAGTTTTTAGTATTATTAGTTTCATATAATAGGTAAATAGTTTTAAAATTTCATAACTCTGGAACAGTAACTGCAAATTCAAAATGTTTTCTTCAAAATTGCTTGGCATTTATCCGTCTTTTAAATAGCATCATTAGTGTTTTAGAAAGTTAAAGCAACTTGGATGTAGAAATGGCAAACAGTTTATAATATCTTTAGGTTCATTCAATGGGTAAAAATTTTTAAAATGGCAAAACTCTGGAACGGTAACAGCAAATTAAAATTTGTTTTCTACAAAATTGCTTGGAATATATCCGTCTTTTAGACTGCGTCATTAGTTTTTACCCAAAATTTACAAAAAAAAATTAACACACGTTATCATATTCAGCAACATTAGTGCCAGAACTGGTGGTTTACGCATATACAAGGTGGCGCAAAAGTAAACTTCCGATGTTTTTTTGGCCGTAATTTAAAAAAAAATGAAAAACTTTGATTCTTCTTGTGGATTATTTTTATTTGGTCTTTTAGTTTTTTTTACATCAAGTCGAGAATATGATGTCACGTAAATGGCCGCCGCCACAGTTGATTGCCATTTGAGCCCTTTTTATGGCACTTTCCATCACTTTGGCCAAAACTTCCGGCGATAGGTCCTCACATTCTCGACGGATATTGTCTTTAAGAGCTGCAAGAGTCTGAGGCTTGTTGACATAAACCCGCGACTTCAAAAAGCCCCACAAAAAGAAGTCTGGAGCGGTCAAATCAGGCGATCTTGGTGGCCAGTGCAAATCGCCAAAACGCGAGATTAGGCGCCCGGGAAATGCATCCTTCAGCATATCGGTAGTGGCACGTGCAGTGTGTGCCGTTGCACCGTCCTGTTGGAACCACATGTTTTCCAATCCCAATTCATCAAGTTGCGGCAAAAAGAACTCGTTGATCATTGCTCTGTAGCGTGGCACGTCGTCTGGTCGATGTCGACGGCGCTTCCATGACATCCTCGGCTACAGCAGCAATATTCTCTGCAGTACGGCTACTCCGGGGTCTGCCACGCCTGGCAGCGTCTCGTGTTGTGCCAGTCTCTTCGAGGCGAGCGGCTAAACGTCGCAGTGTTTCACCAGTAGGCGTTGGACGGCCAGGAAATCTGCGACGAAATTCACGTTGTGCCAAACTCACCGACCGATTATTGGTCAAATAAATAGTCAGCAATATTCCGCGTTCTGGAGCAGTGTAGTGTAACATTGTTTACTAACGTGTATTTCGCATGTGTTTACTACACAAATGTCAAAACAGAACTGACATTAGGGGCCAATCGCAAAATTTATAGAATTTTCTGATAGGAGGATTACTTTTGCGCCACCTTGTACAATAAGAGTTTGGACGTTTTGCTTTAAAAATGTTGGCTTACAAACTAAGAAAATCATGGTTATTGACCGAGTTTTAAGTAAAATTTAGAAAACATCCGGAATACCCGAGTTTTGGGAGAAATTCGACTTGTGCGACCTCTAAACCTCTTCCGAAAAGTCTGGAAAAAATCTCAAAAATATTTCACCCTATAATCCTTCCAATTAAGTTTGACCAATCATGAAAATCGAGAAAGAAAGATTTTCATTAATGTTTTCACGTTGTTATAGTGAAAAGTGTCGTATATACGACAATTTGGTAGTCGGTGCAACGAAAAATTGCATACTTGAGTTCTTTGACAATTTTTCATTTCATTGCTGCAACAACTTACTTTTCGTTCCAGCAACAATTTTTTTAATTTAAATTTTGTAGAAAAATGGTTAATGTTGTTACGTTGTTTTAAAGAAAAGTGTCGTATATACGACAATTTGGTAGTCGCTGCAACGAAAACTTTCATACCTGAGTTCTTTGACAATTTTTCACAGCTTATTTCAACCACTTCCTATAAAAAAAACTTAGTTAGGTATAACTTCCAAACAACACGAGGTAATGAATCAAATTAAATGCAGGAACAAAGAACATTTTGATAAATTTAAACAGAAACTTCATTATGTCTGAGATCTTTTTGTTTATGGAACTTGAAAAAAAAACACTTAAAAGAACGAAAATAATAGTCACAGGTTATTTCAAACAGCTAGTACACTGAAAGAGAAACGCTTCGTCGCATGGATGAAACATTTTCATTAATGTTTTCACGTTGTTCTAGTGAAAAGTGTCGTATATACGACAATTTGGTAGTCGATGCAACGAAAAATTGCATACTTGAGTTCTTTGACAATTTTTCATTTCAATGCTGCAACAACTTACTTTTCGTTCCTGCAACAATTTTTTTAATTAAAACTTTGTAGAAAAATGGTTTCAGAATTAAAAAAAGTAAAGTCTTGCGATCTAAACTACTGATATTAGGTGTATCTCTTAGTTTTTATAGTTTATAATTTATCATTGATTTATTTTCGAGGTTTGTCAAAATTTTTAGTTGACGAAACAATATCGCTATTGTAACGAAACTAATTTTTATGAAGGCATAGCAAGAGCAGCAGTCGAAAAAATGAGGGAGCGATAAATAAAGGCTAGCAAGAGAAAATGGTGAGCGTGCGTGGTGGGTCACGTGCACATCTTAAATCAGTGCCATCGCAACAACCGAGGGTGGTAGACATATTTCTCCTTCGGAATACTATAAATAAATTTGTTAACACAGACTAATTAGTTGTACTTAGTAATAATATTTTATTATGAAAACTAAATTATGTGCATTTATATGTTTGCTGTGATCGTTTGTGTAACTTGAGAATCTATAAATCAAATAGATGAAAAAAAAAAAAACAGAATGCAAGAAGCGACACAACAACAAAGAAAGTTGTTTTCATCGATAGTAGAAAAACTACCCCGAAATATGTAACTGAAGTTTGGTGTAACAAAAGTTGTAGGGGTGAGGCACAAATCGCAACAAAATTTTCGTGTTTTAACCATAATTCGGTCGCGCCTGTTTCGTTGTGTTGGCATTTGGATTCAGAAAAAAAAACAAAAGCCATACATACATTTGTGCGGGCAGTCGAAGTCAATGAAAACGACCAAAGTGTTTCAAGTACGACGAACATAAAAAATTGCAATTCAACGTACAATCAAATGAAATTTTAACAAATTTGGTTAAACTAAATAAAAAAGCAATTGAAGAAATTGCATAAAGAGTGAACACTGGCTTAGTGATGGGGAGATTTGGCGCTACAATGACAGAACCCTCAACACAACAACAACTGCATGATTTAAGAATACAATAATGAGGTTCTATGATAAAGGAGTAGACCATAGGGGAGCAGTGCTTATGTTCATGCGAAGTACACACATAGATATGTACATACAATATTAATAACAAAACTTAATAATAAATTCCTAATATTTGTTTTTAATTGCAAGACCTGAATACGACGGCCACAATAACACTCAATCCCTCAACTACCGCAATCTTGTCCACACGAGTGTTTCAACATGGAATGAAAATAATCTATTTAGCAAATTGAGACCATTTTCGAAACAAAAATTCCAAATTTTTTATCAAAACAAACAACAAATGTAATGCTAACAGTGTAGTTATGTAAAATTGTCAATAAATAATTTCAAAAACCCTTCAAAATATTCATTGCAGCAATGAAACAAAATCCTTGTAGTAATGAAACAAATTTATTGCAACAATGACTCAAATTCGTTGCACCAATGAAACAAATTCATAGCAGCAATTAAAAAATTCATTGCAGGAACGATAGTTATTCATTGCAATAATGAAACAAATTCATTGCAGCAATGAAACAAATTCATTGTAGAAACGAAACCAATTCATTGCAATAATAAAGCAAATTCATTGCAGCAATAACAATACTTTCACCTCAGTAACGAACAATTTGCTGTTGATTAACACATTTTCATAGCGGGATTGAAACTGTACGTTAGCTGACTTTCGATGACAAAAGTTGTTGGGGCGATGAACATTTTCATCCCTGTGACGATGCTTTTCCGTTCAGTGTACAAAAATCAATTTTAGTACAAAAATAGTTGGTATTTTTGTCATATTTTAAAATGAAGTGTGGACTCCTTTTTCATCAAGGACTGCTTTCAGCCGTTTTTGCATGGATTCCATCAGCTTTCGGGTAGTTTGGGGAAGTTATTTTGAAGCATTCTTCTTTTAAAGCCGTCTTTAGGTATTTTTTTTTAGAAAATTGTCATTGACGCACATATTGATCCCAAATTGTTCATGAAGAGTTGAATAGCGCTGGTCCTCCAATTAAAAATGTCTCGGAGTGGAAAAGGTAATATTTTGTGGATAATATGGTATAGTGTTTTTTCAAAATACTTAACATGCCCAACAGGTGTGGATAGATCAAAAAAGGTATGTCCGATCAAAAGCTGCCGCGAATATGAAAACCAACGAGGGACGTGAGGAGGGCCAAACCAAACCAAATGTCTATCAGCAAACGAGCAGTGTATATATGAGCTTGTTGGCATGAAAGAATCAGTAGAGGGTTTGGAAAACTCGTCAACGTTGGGTTTGCCAGTGCGTTTTGATTGCAATGAGAAAATAAATAAACCTCAAACACCACCCGTTTATCATGAATCAATTGACATTTGCCCTGATGAACCGAGTTGTTCGAAACAGGTAACACCGCCACATCAAGACGCCACCACTAATAAAGAATCCAGTGAGAAGAGTGGATATTCTTTTAAACGAAAAAGATCGGCGCCACAACAAAAATTAACCACAGCTGATCTAATTGCTAAAGAAGTAAAGACGCAAGAGAACTTGTGCTCCAAAATTGCTGAATTATGTGATTCCATGCAAAATAACAATAAAGAAATGGAGAGCGGTATAAAAAGTATATACCGTGCGCTGGAAAAGAGCAACGATTTAAAATCAAAACAAAAAACAAAAATTCTGGAACAGCATCCTTCAGTGATGGAACAACTTCGAATTAAAAAAGTTGAAAGCAAAATAGAAAAAAATAAACAATTAATAGAAATTGAAGAAATGAAGCTTAAAATATTGGAGGCAAATAATTAAAAAATCAATAGGTAAAATAACAAAATATTTTGTTAATTTTTAAATTGAACTAATATGTGCTTCATTTTATTTATTTTTTTACTTGAACTGAATTGAACTGTGAATATGTTTGTACTTAGTTTTTAAAAAATATACATAATATTGAACTGAATTTTATTGCAGTAAAGATCTCTACGAAGTAAAAGCAGTACCTGAATTAAATCGTGAATATTTTGAATTATTTAGTTTTGGGAGAAATTAAACATTTTTGAGTACAAATAATGATTTATAAGGAAAATATAAATTAAATATTTTTCAAAGCAAGTTCGCTATATTACTACGAATGCTTTGAGCAGTAGCCATGTGCCTGTCGCGTTCAACTGAATTTGTATAACTTTCTCCAGCGACTTCAATTTCTTCAGATACATCTAGTATTTCAGTATTATAATCGCACTTATATGTTATGCAAATATTGTGCAATGCTACACAAACATTTACGATTTTAACCGCTTTCTTTGGCTCATAATTCAGCTCTCTGGCGCCAAGCACACACCTCCATCTGCCTTTTAGAACTCCGTTTGTTCGTTCTATTATATTCGTACATTTGGAATGTATATCGTTAAATTTTTGTTCAACAGAGCCCGATATCGCAGTCCTATATGGCGTTAACAACCAAGGCTGTAGTGGATATCCGCCGTCTCCTACAAAATATTTATACAAAATACATACACACATACAATTATATATATGGGTTTGTTTACTCACCTAACAGCCATACTCGAAGTCCTCTTTGTAAATAACTTTGCTCCATGACACTGTTGTAAGGACTCGTATTCCACACGAATGAATCGTGACAGGCTCCTGGGTGTGTAGCATCAACAAATCTTATTGTCATTCTGCTATCACATATCTTCAAAAAAATTATATTCTTAACCAAAAAAAAAAAAAATATACTTTGATATAATACAAGGTGGCGCAAAAGTAATCCTCCTATCAGAAAATGCTATAAATTTTGCGATTGGCCCCTAATGTCAGTTCTGTTTTGACATTTGTGTAGTAAACACATGCGAAATACACGTTAATAAACAATGTTACGCTACACTGGTACAGAACGCGGAATATTGCTGACTATTTATTTGACCAATAATCGGTCGGTGACTTTGGCACAACGTGAATTTCGTCGCAGATTTCCTGGCCGTCCAACACCTACTGGTGAAACACTGCGACGTTTAGCAGCTCGCCTCGAAGAGACTGGCACAACACGAGATGCAGGCAGGCGTGGCAGACCCCGGAGTCGCCGTTCTGCAGAGAATATTGCTGCTGTAGCCGAGGATGTCATGGAAGCGCCGTCGACATCGACCAGACGACGTGCCACGCTACAGAGCAATGATCAACGAGTTCTTTTTGCCGCACCTTGATGAATTGGGATTGGAAAACATGTGGTTCCAACAGGACGGTGCAACGGCACACACTGCACGTGCCACAACCAATATACTGACGGATGCATTTCCCGGGCGCCTAATCTCCCGTTTTGGCGATTTGCACTGGCCAGCAAGATCGCCTGATTTGACCGCTCCAGACTTCTTTTTGTGGGGCTTTTTGAAGTCGCGGGTTTATGTCAACAAGCCTCAGACTCTTGCAGCTCTTAAAGACAATATCCGTCGAGGACCTATCGCCGGAAGTTTTGGCCAAAGTGATGGAAAATGCCATAAAAAGGGCTCAAATGACAATCAACTGTGGCGGCGGCCATTTACATGACATCATATTCTCGACTTAATGTAAAAAAAATTAAAAGACCAAATAAAAATAATCCACAAAAAGAATCAAAGTTTTTCATTTTTTTTTAAATTACAGCCAAAAAACATCGGAAGTTTACTTTTGCGCCACCTTGTATAATATAAGCCAAGCCCAAGCCACTATATATGTATATCTACAAAAAGAGTATTTCTTCCACACAAAAGAAAAATTCACATACATACATATGTAGTTGTTTATTTATAAAAAAAAAAAACTTACGAGTGTGGCATGTAAGCCATAGTATAAGTGCTTATTTTCCTTTGGGGCTACAATATTGATGTGCGTTCCATCAATACATCTTACAATACCAGGTATTCCAAATTTGCGATAGAACTCTTGGGCTGTCAGTCTACTTTCCTCTTCGATCGGATAAGTTATCCACTTACCACAAAGATGTCGCTCTAAAACATCTAATACTTCTGAGAGCACTTCACAGAAGGTTGATTGCGCCATTCCAACTTCGTAACATCTGGCTACTCCTTTCTGATATCCGCCCTCTGCAAAGAATCGCAAACAGGCGCAGAGTTTTATTATTGGCGTAATGCCGAATGATTTCTTTGTAGATGGCAGATAATTATTAAGCTCTTCCAGAATATACGTAAACGCAGCTTTATTTACCCTGTAATGTTGGATAAATCTAATACAAAAGTTACTTGAAAAGCAAAATTTTTAAAAGTTAACTAACTTACAATGTATCGGGTAATTCCAAGGGGTTAGATGCATCTCTCAAACGTCTACGAACAATTCGATGTTGTCTTGATTCTTGGTCCTGAAGTAAAATTAATGCTCCGATTCTAAACATTTTATTTTCGAATTGCAATTAAAATTTTTGTACGGCTTGTTCCTCTTGTTTGCATTTAGTGTGCACTGACAGTTCACTTTCATTTGAACAGCTGTTTACTGAAGGGAAAAAAATTTCACGGGAATATCACGATAGCAATATCCCCTTCGAGGGGAATGAAAATTTCATGGGAACAGAAATTCCCCAACTTATTCACGATAAGGGTGATTACTTTGCTTTTATTAACAGTTCATCCTTCAGTGCCGGACACACTTCCTGTTTCTCCGAAAAATCTACTTTGGTTTCACTGATATTTGCATGTTCTCTCTATTTTATGAGATACATATCAACCAGTCTAAACTGCTTTTTCTTTTCGATAAACGTGTATGCATCGACAAAAACCCACGTTTTGATACGCCCAAGGTCGCAAGTGTTACTGTTTCTAAAATCAATAACAATATTTAAACGAGTTAAACAATTTATTTGTGTTTAATAAACATAAGAGAAGTCTGTTGTTTAAATACAGAATAGGCGATGATCATTTTGTTTTTGTCTTTCACGTTAACGAATTTGGACGAGAGGCTATTAAGCACTGTACTCTGCCAGTTTTATCCACAGACAGTTTAGGCGCACATTTGTTGGAACTGTCTGAGCAGATGGAGTCGCCATGAAGCTCATAAACAATTTTATCGAGCTTAGAGCTCGATATCATCCAGGTCCCTCAGTACGGTCGTAGTGCCTTCATTCAAAACGTTTTCTGAAAGCAGGACTTTTGAAGACCGTCTTATACAAATGGGAGGGTAAGTCCTTTCTTCATACCCTAATCCATATAATCGCACAAAGTTTGTAAAAAAAAACAAACAAAAAAAAATGGTATCGCATAACATCCCATAAAGAAATTGAGGAGAGCTTCTCACAATCAGTGAGCGCTTTCTAGGTTTTACACTCAATGATTGGGAAATACGGTTTTACACCGGTTCCGAACGGTATTTTGAGAAGCTTTTTCATGGCTAAGTCCTCGATAGTGTCCCCATCACTACGCGAGGTGACCGTCGTAGAAAGAAAAATAATGTGATTCTTATTGCGCCACCAAACAAACAATTAAGAATGTATATTCTGACCAATGTGGACACCAGAATAGAAATATAAAAATTTCTTTGACATGTCGGACAAACTTTGTTTGGATGTATTCACTTTGTGAATTTAGTGCCTACCCGCGCCTATAGAAGTTAACACATCAAAAAAATCATGACAATTGTTGTTTTTTTTAACTAAACAACTTTTTTTGAGCAATTTATAAAAAAAAGGCCCAAAATTGGTTCACATGAATAAAGGCACTTTAACTAATTTCAATGAAAAACATTTTTCTTGTTTTCATGTGTTAACATAAATTCACAAACTGAATACATCCAAACACAATTTGTCCGACTGCCATCACATAGATTGTCCGAATACGATCGCAGATTGTTTGGTGTTAATCTCCTCCGAAACGGCTGGACCGATTTGTATGAAATTTTGTGTGCATATCGGGTAGGTCTCAGAATCTATTTTTTCATACCCCTAAATGATAAAGGCGACCCACCCCTATATAGAACACAGATTTGTCCGACTGCGAAACACAGATTGTCAAACTGCGATAAAACATCCACACTTATGTAGCGGCTGCGAATAGTTGGCTTGGGTGGATGCGGAACAGAGACCGGTTTCAATCGCGATCGAGTTGGTTCGATCATCCTTTGTTCATTTTCAATCATTGCAACTCAATCGAACATCCGACAGCGATCACTCTTTGTCGATACAACACAAAATAAATAAGCACGAACATTCATGTATGATTTTGGCTTATGATCGTAAAGCGGTTGTTTGACTTGAGCCTATGCGAAAACGATCATTCATTGTTGTTGCGCAAAAGTGTTTGATCCATATAAATCACAATCAATGAGCGAGTGTGCATGAAAACTAAGTGTGTGCATGTGCATGGTATGATACTTCTTGACATTGTTGTCAACAACAACAAACACATACAATTAATGAAACTGACATTCCTAACATTCCCTTCGACAATAACAAACAGACGCAATTGATAAAAAAAAAATCACCACCACTTTCTCTAACATGCGCACATTTGAGACTTTTTGTTACAAGGTCTCGCAGTCGTGGCAAATAAAATGCAAACAACTAAATTCTAGCTTTGGCTTTTGATTTATTTTAGCATGTATTAAGTAGCTTCTTTAATTCATTATTAGCTATATTGCATAATCTTTTACATCTACGTGTTCGCCATACGTGGCACCGATCTTGATAAAAAAAACTGCACTAGTTTTTCGAAGCCAGAACCTTGAACTACAGAAAATGGCCGGCAGTCCTCAATAATCCATGTGGTACAGTTTTCAATGGCCTCCGTTTTGTGCATTGGTGAGACACTTTTTAAAACTTGAGACTGTTTAAGGTCTTTGCAGCACTTGTGCCGACTTAAATTTGAAGTTTGGCTTGATATTTTCTTCAACACTTTACAGCAAGTACTGCAGTAAACAAATCCTGCCAACACCGATTTGTCGGCCTTTACAATTTTTGTGATGACATCCCACACAAAACTTCGACCTTTGCGTCGGCCTGACAATGTGTACCTGCCAGACGCAATTTCCTGTGCAATAAATTCTGATTCATCTTCCATTATGATCCGTTGCAACCACTTTTCACAAAGCACATAAACTGACTGACGATCTAAAAATCAAGCATATCGAGCGTCGGCGTAATTTCAATCATTGCAACTCAAACAAACATGCGCTAGCGATAATTCTTTGTTAATTTTCAATCATTGCAACTCAATCGAACATCCGACAGCGATCACTCTTTGTTGATACAACACAAAATAAATAATCACGAACATTCATGTATGATTTTGGCTTATGATCGTAAAGCGGTTGTTTGACTTGAGCCTATGTGAAAACAATCATTCATTGTTGCTGCGCAAAAGTGTTTAATCCATATAAATCACAATCAATGATCGAGTGTGCATGAAAACTACAGGCTCGAAACCGGTCTCTGATGCGGAACACTCTCAGAGCAAAGAGAATAATGACGTGGTTATTCGTATATTAAAATGAGATAGCAAGAGAGCAACGAAAATTGTGTGAACTTGTGTAGCGTAAAATAACAATGTATGCATAACATGAAAAGTATTAAGTAAGAAAATAATGACACTTGTCTTTAAATATTTTTAAGGGTTAAGTATTATTTAAATGAAACGTCATCATATGATTGAACGCCTTTTTTATTATAGTGAAAGATAAGTCAAATAAAATGTGGGTGCGGAGCACTCTCAGAGCAAAGTTATACGTTGTATTTAAAATACTTTCACATAAAATTTGGTGAGTCAAATCCGAAAGCGCTCTTATTGGACCAAAAGGAGTTGGGGACATTTGAAATCCAAAGGAGGTAAAAAAGTCCTTATCCACTTCAAATATCATCCCTGGTACGAACATAACAATATATGTATGTACATGTATCTGTTGCTTTGCATTCTCTTTGATTTTTGTGGGAATAAAAAAAATTATTAAGCAAGAAAATAATGACACATGTGCTTGCACCGGTCTTTAAATAATTTTAGGTATTAATATTATTTAAATGTAACGTCATCATATGATTTATGATTTTCCAATGTAACATTTACTAATGTGTTCATAGAAATCGAACAGCTACCGTGTAACAAAAAGGTGTTAACACATCGCCCGTGAGTTCGAACACTCATTGGATTTTTTTTAAAATTTATTTTACTTTATTTAAGAACTATTAGTAATGGGTACAATCCCCTTTGTTTTTAATAACTTCAAATATACGGGTTTTCATTGAGAGATAAAAGAATTTATGTAATCCAACGAAATTTGATTCCAAGCATCCTTAATGGATTGTCTAACTCCTCCATGGACTCAACGGGATAACCAACCCCAGATAATGTTTCGATCTGGCCAATAGGGTGGTCAGTCAAGAATATTAACATGTTGGCTTGCAATGAACTCCTTTACTACTCTGGCGTTGTGTATAGGGGCATTAGCCTGTTGCAATATTCAAGATATGGGACCAACTAGTTCACTGAACTTCGGAAAAGCCGATTCCAATAACGTTTTATAGCTTGCACCAGTGATTTTTGCACCTTGAAATAGTACGTAATAGCACCCCACACCATAACGCCGCCCACTCGGCTGTGATGTCGGTTCAAGAAACGCTTTTCCTTGAGCAGATCATCGAAATAATAGTTGTAGCCATCAGGCCCATCCAAATTAAACTTCTTCTCATCCGTATATACAACGGTTCTCCAGTCGTTTACATGACCTCTTGGCTGCACATCCCATACCATGTAGTCTCTTGCAAATTGAAGCCGGTTTTCCTTAAGAGGAGCATTAAGTGGCGTTTTTTTTTGTAATTTCAGGTATTTGGGATACTCACAGCTCTTAATTACTCTGCGTACTGATGACTCGCTCGCTTCCACTCCAGCATGAGCTCTTATTTTTGACAAAGATAAGGCAGAATTAAACCCAATTCTGATGATTTTTCTTTTTTCATACGTAGATAAAGACAATGGAACCCTTCCTTTAAAATTTTTTCCATACCCCTCGGGGTCCTGGATGTAATTATCGACAACTGTTGGGCTCCGTCCAATAAGTTTAGCTATTGCGCGGTTAGAATATCCTTCAGCACGGTAAACATCGATTTTCGTTTTTCCCGATAGATTTACAATTTTTTGTTTTGCCATTTTGACTCGTAAAATGACTAAGATGTAACAAATTGTAATAAACAAACGCTCCCTACAAAAAATCATCGCTTACTTTCAAAATAATAAAAAAAATGCAATTCAAGTGAACCAAAAAAATAGCACATTTTTGGACTTTTATGTATAAATTGCTCAAAAAAAGTTTTTTAGTTACGAAATCACTATTGTCATTATTTTTTTTTTATATTTCAAGATGTCTAGTTACCACTTCCATTTTAAAATTCTGAAAGCGGTTGCAAATTGCAAAGGATACAGGCTGCTGAATATGGAATTTTTATTACCTTTAAATAAGTGAACCGGAGTGTATAATGTGAATAGGATTTTGGTCTTATAAAGTTGCAACCTTTTGTCGTTATTCCAATGACAAGAACCGCATTTTACTCCATCCGTTGATTGCAAGATAACGTTGTACGATGAACAAAATCTAGGACAATTCAAAAGCGGACAAATCAAATAGCATCAATTTGAAAATGAAACTCGTTTTAATATCAAATATACACGCTGAAAAAAACGGCCCCGGCAACATATTGCTGGAATCAAGCATTGTGCTCAAGAATTGAAGATTTGCTGCTTTTTTGATTCGTTGTTGTCAGTTACGTTTATCTTTTCAGCAGTTGTCAACAAACAAACCACATTTGTGTCACAAAAATATATATTGTAACCTATTACTCATTGTGTCTCTACCATGTAATTTTGAATAGCAAACATATTCGGGATTGTTATTAAAATCGTTCTCGTCGAAATCGAATACGATTTGACAATTTGATAAACAAACAAATATTTATATTTACAGTATTCAACGGCAGAAAAAGAGGAATAAATTAATTGATATCCATTATTTGCACAAAAATCATCATTATTATATCAAATCGTATTTGATTTAAATCGATCGATTTCCATCACATTCCGAATTGTGTTTATGCACAAGTATACCATATTAGCGGCGAGCTACAAACACGTTATATTTGCATCCAAACAACAAAAACATTCAGATGTTTCAGCATGCAACTACTGTACCGATGAAACTGGAGCATCTAGTATTTTGAACGAATTATGCCATTCATAGCCTGTATCCACGTAAGAATGCGATAAGTGTGGTCAAAAACCACGATCTCAGTCAAGTACTTCCTTTTATACCTCCAAAAAAATAAAATTTTTGTCAGGAATTAATTTCATCGGAAAACGCGGCAACCGATATTTTTATTCCAATCAAACATGACTAAATTTAGTTAAACTCATCTTGTTATATCTTAGTCATAATATATTAGTACTTTCTAAAACGTTGATTTTTTTTTTGGAATAAATTAATTGTAATTTAGCAGTGGTAGGTGAAACATTTTTAGAATAACTTTGTGCAATAAAGTCATATCCATATATTTTTTTTTGTCTTGTGACCAAAATAATTGGCCAAAAAGCAATTAATATTGACAAGAATGATATTTTATGTAATTGATACCAAAATCTAATTTCTGGGAATATAATTGGATTCAGTAGAAAGAAACAGAAATACATCAAAATTGCTATGGATTTATTTCAGTTCTCTACCGTGGTGTTGTTTGCACCACTAATGCTCTCAGCTCTTCATATTTCTGTTGAATGTGACAATTTCAGCCCTCAAATATAAACAGAATATTGTTGCCATGTTGTATTTTGTGAACTGCCGACATACTACTGCCTGCATATTTGAATCAAGCCATGTTGCGTAAACAAACTGTAGTATCCATAGAATAATGACGTCTAGAACAGCCAACTCTTTCCTTAAATTGATAACATTTGGTGTATTGCAGATGGGCAGCTGGATTTTGTAAATTATTGCTTTAATTAATTTTTTTTTCAGAACATTGAGCAGCAATTGGGTTATTTATTGCCTTTACATTGTGTAACAAAAATCTTAAAATTTAATGCTCCTTTTCAAGATCAAATATGAGGAATTTTTAAAAAACAGCAGACAGTTGTCCGAGGCCTCGGACTGTCCCTGCAGGCTGTGTCAGAGACACGGCCATTAAGTTTAACGTAGAATACGCCATCCGATAAGACAGAAAACATATATAACAATAAATGATAAATAACATAAGCAAATGAATTTATTTACTTGATAGTTACTTTTGATAATATACATAAACTTATGGTAGGAAAAATAGGATAAATATGTTTTTAAATTAACATTCAAATTTCTCGCAAAAACAAAGTCAATGGTTGTGTTATCAATAGTTGTGGGAGCATCGTTTCGAATATAATCCAAATTAAATGTATTGGATTATATTCGAAATCCAATAGTCCAATAGAATTGTTTTTATTTTAATTTACTATACGTCAACTGTCAGCTGCTGTCAAACAGCATCACGCAGCATTGTTATTTTGCGTACTTGGCAGCACTTTCATTTAACATAAAAATGTATATCTTCATATATTTTTTATAATTATATATCCATGTTAAATTCAAATTCACATTTAGCATTTTGTTTCACTTAAATACATAAGTAAATATACGACATTTCAATATTTCATCAATCAAAACAACAGCTGAAGGTTTGTGTCCACACTGAAACAGCAGCATAGTTTGTGTTCACGCTACTCATACACTCAACCAAACACCACACATATGTTTGAGTGTATGTGTTTAAACAATTTTCATTTGAGAAATTTAAATATTAGGAAGATATCAACCAATATGAAATGTATATCAAACGAAAGATAACATCTTCATTTACCTACAAAAAATTTTTTAAAAAAATTATCTCGCCGCTTCCTCATAATCAATGAAATAAAGATTACAACAATAACAATCTGACATGACTCCCTATACCGTAAGGTAAGACGTATTCTACGTCAAAATGAGTAAATGAATACATAAATCTAAGTAGAAAATTTGAAAATGGGAAAATATAAAAAAAATTAGAATCCCCCCACTTAGCCGGGTTCTGGAGACAATCTACGGAGAGTCAAGAGAGTCAATGAAAGTTTTCAGTAATCTCTTTGGTATTAAAAAAACAGAGTTTTGAAACTTTAATTCTTAGTTTGTAATTAAGTAGCATAAAATATTTTGTTTCGACCATTATTTAGCTGTTGTTATTTTATTTTCATCCCGTGGGACTTCATTGGGGAAATCAAAAAAGCGATCTTTGGGATGAAGTAGTGCATAACATTTTTTACATCCAAATTCAGTTTTTATGCCGCTTTGTTGGCAGCGAACACGTCTGGACATTTTCCCTATGATATAATTGACGCCATCCGAACGATTGTCACTATCGTGTGCAGTTGTCATACACCTCTTACCTGAACGACGCGACTCTGGTAGCGTAATTAAGCCTTCTACAACTTCAACCCGGAAGTCAAATTGACGTATAGGCTTGGAATTATCATATTTTGCACACAAGACTTTTAATTTCCATGCACACTATGAATATATTCCGGCTGGAACGGACGTGTTTTTGTTGACCTCCGAAACTTTTGGTCAAACAATACTCCGATAAAGGATAATATTATAGAATAAAATTCTTTAGATTCTTAAAAGCAAACGAACAACTACTCTCGTAATAAAGAAATACATAAAATAGCACTAAACAAATTAATATACAATAATGACAAATACTAAGTTACAAGTATCACAAATTGCCATGTTGCCGTTTGAAATTTTTTTTCGGCCCAATATTTCCCCTAAAAAGTGCCCAAAATCAACAATTTATGCCCAAAAAATTCAAGAGTTGAAAAGTATACCCTGACGTTATATATTGAAAGTGAGGACCTTTTTTTCTTTTTTACTCCTCACTTTTCCAAATGCTGAAAAGTATACTCTTTTGGAGCATGAAGATGTTGGAAAAATAAAAAACTTTTTTTTTTAAAAATTTGTATTTTTTTAAAAAAAATTTGTTTGTTTTAAAAATTTTTATTTTTTTTAAAATTTGTACTTATTATAAAAATTTTTATTTTTTTTTAAATTTCTGTATGAATAACATAAAATAAAAAAACAAATTACATTACATACATTTAAACAAAAATCAATAATTCAGTCTTTTTTTTTGTTTTTTATAAAATTAGTTAAAGTTATGCTTTGGTTGTATAAGTTTATATAAAATAAAATTAAAAAACAATTCAAATAAATAATAAGGAATTCATTATATGTATTAAATACATTAAAGAAAATCAAAAATGCAGTCTTTTTTTATTTTTTATAAAATTAGTTAAAGTTATGCTTTGGTTAAGGAATTCATTGTGTGTATTAATTACATTAAAAATGGAAAATCAGTAATTTTCCAGTATTGCAAAATAGCGTTCTATTTGTTTTTATGGCTCTATTTCTAGCACTCAAAATAAGTTCCTGGCCATATTGGAGATCACTAAAGGAGATGCAGTTTCCATTTATATTTAATTAAAGACGTTTTTCTTCTTGCAATATTCGCGTAACAAATTTGATTGGGTTGGCAACAGATAGTACGAATGTTATTTCTGGCGATATTGGCGGACTTAAAGCTTTGCTATGCAATGACGTAGATTTATTTGATATGAAGTGCACATGCCAGTCATTACACCTGTGTTCAAGTTACGCTTACAAACATTTACCAAAAACTATTGAAATACTTTTTAACATTTGTAGCTTTTTCTCACACAATGGCCTAAACGCACAAATGAACAGTGATCAGTGAAACCTCAGAAAATATTATTTATATGCCAAACTATATGGTTTACACTGGAGGGAGTAATATTAAGAATTATTAAACAATGGGATAGTTCACAATTATTTTTTATTTCCTGCTTTTATGAAGTACAAGGCGTTCCACCTGCACATCTTGCGGAAAGTAAAATGTTATTTTCTGTTTTTATAATACCTATATATACTGTCGAAAAGTTCAAATTTGCCGTATTTATATTCCAGCTTAAAAAAATGTTCATCTGATTTTAAGCAATTTGCATTGATTAATAACAGTACTGATATCGATTATAAAAATACAGATAATCAAATTTATGTTGCAAACATATACAGTGCTGTCTGGGTAGAGAGAACTAATTTTTGCAGGGCGATTTCATAATACCCAGGTTGTTCACTAAATCAAGGTTCAATTTTTTTTATTTCAAAATTCATTTTAAATCCATTTATAGGTTATACATTTTATTTATTTGTATGTAATATGAAGTTTAAATTTCAGCCTGGAAATATTTGGTAATATTTGTTTGTTTTTTTGGGTTCCGTACCGATATTTGGACTGCTTGATCACGAAGGCAATGTAGTGCTTGTATATTCGCGAAATTTGTTGTATTGGCCTCTGCCCATTCGATACCCTTATCAAAAACCTTAATGGCTTCAGCAGCTGATATCGGATTCTTGTTTTCTGGTGTTTCGCTATTGTCTTCATCATCTGATATTTCATATGTGCCGACGACATCTTCCCCAGAATTTTGCTCTCTGTTCTCTATTGAATTCCAGTTTTCAATATCTTCTTCAGTATAATTTGTCTGAAAATATAAAATGCAAAACAACATACATATGTACATCCATACATCTAAGTTATAAAACAATTTTCCTGCAAACCTACATCTGAATTAATGACCTGAAGTAAATTTTGGATTTGGATCACCATTTGAAATGGGTTCAACTGCAGTGCTTTTCAAAAGAGCTCGCCAACATTTTTCTATAACATCAGCTTTCAATTGATTCCATGCAAGCAGCAAAAGCGACAATGCATCTTTCAACGTTAATGCTTTTAGGAACTCTGTGATGTTTTCCTTTCCAACAGCTAATGCCAGAAGATTTTTCCTGTAATACAGTTTTGTTATACGGATTACGTTTTGATCCATTGGTTGGATCAAGGGTGTCACATTCGGTGGCATGAAAATCACGAATATGGATCCATCATTTGTTCTTAACTGATCTATTGGAGGATGACAGGGAGCATTATCCAACAAAAGAAGAGCCTTTTGTGGTAACCCCTTTAGCTGCAGAAATTTCTGAACCTGTAAGATACATACCCGTTTAATTTATCTAAACGTTTAAACTTTGGTTATAAGATTCATACCTGTGGAACAAAGCATGTATGGAACCAGTCTTTAAAAATTACAGATGTCATCCAAGCATTCTTAGAATTCCGATAATCTACTGGAATTTTAAACGATTTAAAAGAACGCGGGTTTTTTGCACGACCTATGACCAATGGCTTGATTTTATGCTCTCCAGTTGCATTTGTGCATGCAAGAAATGTAACTCTTGCTTTTTCCATTTTTCTGCCTGGAGCCACTTTTTCACAGCTGGTCACATAACTTTTGTCTGGAAGTATTTTCCAAAACAAGCCAGTTTCATCTGCATTGTATATTTGACCACTTCACAGCTGTAATTCGCGAATAACGTCATTTAATTTTTGTTTAAAAGGCTCAACAGCTGGTCGATCTGAAGACAATTTCTCGCCGCACACTTTCAATAGTCGAATTCCGTAGCGTGACTTAAATCCTGTCAACCAGCCAGAGCTGGCATTGAAACCGCCTTCCTTCTCGTGAATGTCCCCATGTACTGCCTTTGCCTTTTCCTTGATCATATCGCCACTGATAGGAAAATTGTTCTGACGTTGCCTCACAAACCAGTTGTATAAAGCTTTTTCCATGCATGGATATTCTCCTTTTTTAAGCGTCTTTCTTCGTTGGGTTCCAAATGCATAGTTACCAATGAGCTTCAATACTCTGACTTTCTTTTTATTTATGCCAGAAATTGTCGATTTTGCAACGCCATAACGCTGTGCCCAAGAAGTAACACTAGCACCTTTTTCAATTTCTTTTATAATGTCGCCATTTTGTTTTAAGGGTAAATGCTTTCTTTTGTTCGAATTCATTTTTATGTAACAATTACAATGTATACCACCAATTACAATTCACAAATCAACTTTGAGACGCGAAGTGAATGGAACAGGCGCGCAGACTTATCTAAATGCACACATCATAGAATATGTACGTATTTGTGCGAGCAACTTACTCCAAAAGAATCGTTACTTTACCGTTATTTTATGTTCTCTTTCATTTTTATACTCATTTTGTTTTGTTTATCTCTTTCGCCAAACCTAGAAACTTACTCGTATGTATGTATAAAGTATGTTCATATAAAGTATGTTCACTCAATCGAGGTTCACGACTGTTCACTCTACAGAGTAGTCAATGTAATCATTCTGGTGTTCACTCCAACGGGGTGTTCATTCCATCGGGGGTTCACTCTACCCAGACAGCACTGTATATTGGTACAAAAGCAGAAACTTTTATAAAAAGCAACTTAACTCAGAATGAAGTGAAAATTAATATTTTAGAATTTTATGTAGAGTTATTACATAAAGTTAACTCCAAATTTGACTTTAAACGCGATGGCGTAGAAACTATATGTTTACATGCACTAATTAAAAAATACAAAATCAATAAGTTTGAATAAGTTTGGTGAACATGAAAATGTAAAAAGCAAAAAAAAACTCAATATGTATGTCAAAACGGCAATATGTAAAAAAAAAATTATCAATATACCGCAAACAAAAAAATGCCCAAAATCCGCCCAACTCATAAATTTTACATTTTTTATGCCCACTTTTGGGCATAAATGCTCATTTTCGGCAACACTGATCACAATGCCCAAAACAATTCAATAATAAAAACAAGTGTTTTCAACACCATCATCAAAGAGAGCACGCAACTAACAAACCCCGGTTTCTTCCAACGACAAATCTCCAAAAATTGTGCAACTTATAGAAATGAAATTTGCTAGACAAAACGAAATAATTACAGCAAAAATTAAAGAATGTGTAAAAAAAGGGTAGCTGAAGCAATGCAAGTATTGGAACATAAAATTGAAATAGTTTCAAATGAGTTAAAAGATCTCTCACAGAGAGTGACCCACTCGGAAATTGCTGAAAACAACATAGTTGAACTAAAAACAGAATTGTCACCAAGAGAATTTAAATGTAGCAACAAATTTGCGCATGTGTGGTATTCCATTCGCAGAAGATGAGAATTTGCACGATATATTCAATAAACTTTGTTCTTTTCTAAATATTCCTGCGCCACAAATAAAATCGTTATATCGTTTAAAAACTAAAAGCGCCAACCAAATTGACGGTGTTATAGTAACTAAATTGTGTACACCTCGGGATAGAAATACTCTTTTAAAATCTATCTCTTATTACAAAAGAGAAAGCAAATCACAATTAACTTTAAACATTCTTGGATTTAACTCAAATACACCATTCTTCATAAACGAAGATCTCACTACAGACAACTACAATATATTGCAAGCTTCGTTAAAACTCAAGAGAAAAAAGCTTATAAACTCATCATTCACAATGCGTGGTATTGTTTATATTAAGTTTTGTCATTCCGATCGTCCAATTCGCATTGATTCAGCTCTACAACTGCACTCTCTTTTTCGTGATGACACGCAAATGTCAAGCTCGCAAACCTGCGGCAATGGAGTTGCCAACTACTTATAAACAGCTGGTACATACACTGAGAAAAATTGCAACTATATATTTACTACTAATGATATTAAATTATATATTTTCTAATACACTTCACTGCATTTATCTTTATAATTTTACAATTTTTATCAATTACATATACATATTATGCGAATTACTTATGTTTTTTTTTGTATACAACTCCTTTTTCCAAATTGCACATTGTACTAACGTAATAGTGCAATATAAGAGCGTTGTAAAAATCTCTGTGTTATATGACGTCTGATATTAGATATAATTCCAAAGACGAACTGTTTAACATGATTCGTATTCTGTCAAAGCAGAAAACAGGTTTAAAAATTGCACATCTAAATGCACAAAGTCTAAACATTGAAGTGGATGAGTTCCGTCATATCTTTGTTTCCTCTGGAGTGGATATAATATCCGTCTCGGAAACTTGGTTTCATCCTATTATCCAAACGGCTATATACAACTTGCCTGGATGCACTCTTTTCCGCGCTGATAGAGAAACAAATGGCGGAGGCGCATGTATTTATATAAAAACTGGAATAAAGTGCAATGTAAAATTGAAGACTAGTCATAATAATTCTTCCGAGTTCATATTTTTATAAGTTTTTTCTGAACAAAAGAATAAGATACTTGTTTGCAGTGTATATCGCCCTAACAAATACATACCAATAGATGACTTAATAATTGCAATTGAGAACATAACTGTGATGTATGATGATGTTATAATAGTTGGAGACTTTAACAGTAATCTTGTGAGAGAAAATGTTTTAGTTGATTCATTCCAAACGCTTGGATTATACCCAACCTATCAGGTACACCCAAGCATTTTCACCCCACGTCGAATAGTTTATTAGATGCATTCTTTGTTAATTAGAGATCGAAAGTTATTTTATATGATCAACTTTCTGCACCTATTTTGTCTTGGCATGATTTAGTATAATGATATACGATATTTCTGTAATCGCAGAGCCTGAGTATACTTATATCTTATAGGGATTTTAAGAATATTGATTATGGTGTATTAAGTGAGAGTATTGATGCCATTAATTGGAATATTATATACAATATTAAAAGTGTTGATGAACAGATTAGATACCTCAACTACTATTTAGATGAGGATGGAGTTCATCCACGATTGCTAAAAATAATTTTACCGAAAATTCTTCCTTATATAACATTTATTTTCAATACAATACTAACAAAATTCACTTTTCCGACAGCATGGAAAATTTCGAAAATATTACCACTCCCGAAAACTAATAACGACTTTCGCCCCATTTCGATTTTACCAATAATCTCAAAAGGACTTGAAAGAATTATGTATGCTCAGATAAATGACTACATAAATAAGTATGACTTATTATCAAATAGACAATCTGGATTTAGGAAAAACAGGAGCTGTGTCACAGCATTAACTGACGTTCTAGAAGAGCTTAGACTGAATATGGATGAAAACGAGGTATCTTTTCTTGTACGACTTGACCATAGTAAGGCATTCGAAACTGTAGATCACGAAGTTCTGTTAACTAAGCTTGCCAAATTTTTTAATTTCTCAAGATCAGCATGTAGAATGATCGCGTCATATGTTACTTGTCGTACGCAAATAGTTTCATGTTATGGTAAAAATTCGAATCCTTTGTCAGTTAGCCAGGGTGTGCCTCAAGGATCCAATTTAGGTCCTTTACTGTTTTGCATTTATATTAATGATCTTCCTAATATTCTGAGCCATTGCAAAATACAAATTTATGCAGACGATGTTGAGTTGTATATTAGCTCGCATCCCGATTATGCTCACGACTGTGTAGATAATATTAACGCTGATTTACGCAGTATAAGTACTTGGGCCTACAATAACGGCCTCATTACAAATCCCACAAAATCTAAAAGTATCTGCATTTCAAAGCGGGTCAAAATTCCTATTTCCAATGCTACGCTGAAGATAAATAATTCCAAAATTGACTTTGTACAGTCGTCATCTAATCTTGGTATTTTATTTAATAGCCACCTTTCTTAGACAAACCATATTAACGCTACCACAGGTAAGGTACATGGAATGTTGCGAAATTTGTGGGCTGTACAATCATCAACTCCACTACACATACGAATACTTCTGGCTAAATGTCATATTATTCCAAATCGTATGTACGGATCTGAGATTTTTTATGCATGTGACAGCAAATATAAACAAAAGCTCAAGGTGGCTTACATTTTTTTGATAGAAAACGACGTGACAGACGTGTTTTTGATAGAAAACGACGTTACAGAATCTCTGAGTACTCTTATAAACTTTTTAATATGAGCTTTGAACTACAAGAGACTTATATTCCTGCATAAAGTTATATATACTATGCAACCTGATTATCTCTTTGACAGATTAATATTTGCGCGTTCTAACCGAGGGAAAAAAATCATTCATAAATATTTTAAAAGTTCTACTTCTGAAAGACAATTCTTCGTATCCACTGTTCGCTTTTGGAACAATCTACCATCACGTATACAGGTTATTAGCAACGCTTTTCATTTCAAAAAGGAGTTAAATAGTTTATTTAAATAATTTTTCAATTATATATACATATGTTAAAATTTTAAAAACGAAAATCAAAATGTGAAAATGTATATGTAATAATTATCTGATTTTTTTTTTTTTTTTTTTATTTTATTTTATTTTATTTTAATTATAAAATGTATGTCTAATTTATGATTAATATGTTTTATGTCTAACAATTTTGTAATTGTTTTTAATTATTATTATTTTTTTTTGTATTTTAATTTTAATTTGTATTAAATCTCTTGTCGTATATTAAACATTTTACCACTTACTTACTTACTTATCCGGTCTCGGACAACCCCGGGGGGTCAGGGACCTTACAAAACGAAGATAACATATTTCGCCAACCAGTTCGATCTTTTGCTTTATCTCTCCAGTTGGCAATACCAAGTGTACGCAGGGATTCGTCAACCTGATCCCTCCAGCGGAGTCTTGGTCTTCCTATTTTTCGTCTTCCTTCGAGTTCGGTTTCGAAAAGCCTTCGCGCTGGTTCATCTTCATCCATTCTACTGACATGGCCTAGCCAGCGCAATCGCGTTATCTTGATCCGCTTAACTATGTCAATGTCAGGATAAAGCTCATACAGCTCATGGTTCATGCGTCGCCGATACTCGCCGTTGTGCACTATAGGGCCATAAATTTTTCGGAGTATTTTTCTCTCGAAGACTCCTACAGATGTTTCGTCTGCTTGCGATAGGACCCAGGATTCTGCGCCATAAAGCAAGACAGGTTGAATGAGAGTCTGGTACAGCTGGACTTTTGTTACTCGAGAGAGGGCTTTATCTCTAAAGTGCTTGCTTAGCCCAAAATAACATCTATTCGCAAGCACAATTCTCCGTTTGATCTCAAGGCTGACGTTGTTGTTTTTGTTCACGGCAGATCCGAGGTATATAAATTCGTCCACTACCTCGAAGTTATAACGGTTATCAACGTTCACGCTTTGGTCTAATCGCGTGGAGGCCCTGTTCGTTGAAACCATTAATTTTGTCTTGTCCTCATTCACCGTCAGACCCACTTTTGCTGACTCCTTCTCAATTCTCGAAAAAACCGCAGTAACTTCTCTAATTGTGCGCCCAATGATATCTATATCATCAGCATACGCGAGCAGCATGTGACTTTTGCTGCTGATGGTTTTATTCATATTGACTGCAGCTTTTCTCATAATGATCTCCATTAAGATGTTAAAGAGATCGCACGATAGGGTGTCGCCTTGCCTGAGGCCTCGCTTAGTTTCGAAAGGTTCGGTAAGATCCTTACCAACTTTCACTGCGGATTTGGTGTTCGTCAAGGTCATCCTGCAAAGGCGTATGAGTTTTGCAGGAATACCAAGCTCAGACATTGCTTCATAGAGTTTCTCCCGTATCGGACTATCGAAGGCTGCTTTATAATCGATAAATAGATGATAGGTGTCGATTTGTTTTTCGTGTGTCTTCTCCAGGATTTGGCGTAGCGTGAAAATCTGGTCAGTTGTCGATTTTCCAGGCCTAAAGCCACACTGGTATGGTCCAATCAGGTCAGCGATAATTGGTTTTAGTCTTTCGCACATTATACTTGATAGAACCTTATATGCTATGGATAAAAGGCTTATTCCACGGTAGTTGGCACAAATACTCGGGTCACCTTTTTTAAATATGGGACATAGTACACTGAGACTCCAATCGCCGGGCATGCATTCATCTAACCAAATTTTGCTAATGAGCTGATGCATGCACCTTATCAGCTCATCGCCGCCAGCCTTAAACAGCTCCGCCGGTAATCCATCGGCTCCTGCGGCTTTGTTGTTCTTAAGCCGGGCAATAGCTGTTCTGACCTCGTCTTGGTTAGGAGGGGGGCAATCGACGTCGTCGTCCATATTGTGATCGATTGTCCCATCGTCATCGGATATCTCAGGTACTAGTAGCGCGGAGAAATGCTCTCTCCATATTCCCAACATGCTCTGCACATCTGCGACGAGATTTCCGTCTTTGTCTTTACAGAAGGGGGGCCCTGAACCATGTCCATTAGTTCCGTTTTTAACTTTTTGGTAGAATTTTCGGGCTTCGTTCTTCCTTCTGTATGTCTCAATTTTCTCACTCTCGCGTTTTCTCCACTGCCGTTTCTTACGCCTAAAGAGACGGTTTACCTCCTTTCTCTTCTCCCTATACCGCTCAGTTGCAGCTCGCGTTGCAATTGACTGAAGCATTACCATACGTGCAGCGTTCTTTTCGTCATTTGCTATGCGACACTCTTCATCGTACCACGGTTTGTTGCGAAGCGGTTTTTCGAAACCAAGTACGGTTGTTGCGGCAGTTTTTATAGAGTCGGAAATGGGTTTCCACTGCGCATCAGGATCGTCATCGGGAGGGGGTGGGTTCTGTGCCAAAAGTCGCAAGAGCTTCCTTGAGTAGGCTGTGGCTACCTCTGGTAATTGCAGCTTTCCGATGTCCAGCTTCCTCTGCGTCTGGTTTCGTACGATTTTCGCTCTACTTAATCTTGTGCGAACCTTTGCTGCTACCAGGTAGTGATCAGAATCGATGTTAGCTCCTCTGATCACTCGTACGTCCATTACACTGGATGAGTGCCTTCCATCAATTACCACGTGATCAATTTGGTTCCTAGTTCTTTGATCAGGGGATACCCAAGTAGCCTTGTGGATGTCTTTATGCTGGAATCTTGTGTCACTGATGACCATGTTTTTTGCCGCGGCAAAGTCAATCAGTCTCATACCGTTGTCGGAACTGTCAGCATGAAGACTGAAATTGCCAATAGTTGGATTAAACACATTCTCCCTTCCTACTTTGGCATTAAAATCTCCTAGTACAATCTTAATGTCATGGCCAGGGCAGCGGTCATACGTTTCCTCTAGGAGCTCATAGAATATGTCTTTGGCATCATCATCTTTCTCTTCTGTCGGGGCATGCACACAAATTAGGGAAATATAAAAATATTTCGCTTTTATGCGGATTGTGGCTATTCGTTCACTCACAGGATTGAACCTAGAGACTAGATGTCGCAGTCTTTTGCCAACTACAAATCCACAACCAAATTCATGTTTTTTTCCATGGCAACTGTAGTATATATCGCAGTTTCTTTTTCTTGTGCAGCCATGTCCTGTCCATCGCATTTCCTGGATAGCGGTAATGTCAGCCTTATAACTTTCGAGGACATCTGCCAGTTGGATACTTGCACCGGATCTATATAGAGTTCTTACATTCCAAGTGCATATCCGTAAATCGTGGTCCTTATAACGTTTGCGGGGGTCGTCAACAAATAGGGGTTGTTTATGTTTTCTGTTTCGTTTTTGTATTTTCACTGCCATTATGAACGGTGGCGGGAGGCAAACCCAGCCCACCGGGTTTTTGCATTTTACCCACTGCCAGGATATTTGATTGCAGCCGCCCATTATGGATCAGACGCTGACCAGGATGCGATATGTTGAACCTGGATTTTCTTCTTTTAGTTTTACCACTAGCACTGTAATTCATAAGACTTTGTCTTGTTGTGCTAGGTTACCATATTATAATAAATAAATTAAATTAAATTAAATTCATCATAGCTGCACCGAATGCATTAGTAAGCAGCGGCCAATACCATTTCTTACCACGCATTCTTATGCGGTAGTTGTTCATGGCGTTGTAAAACAAATCCACACCACCCATGCGTTGATTGTATTCGTGTACTAGCAACGGTTGCTCAATTATTTTAATTTTTCGATTTTTACGATCATACCTCTTAGGATTACACATCGGCATATGGGTCAAAATGATACAACCTGTAAAATATTTGAACAATCAAAGGGATCTTATCGAAAAAATTAGAGTTGAGGTTGAGTAATTACCGAATTGTCGTTCCAGCGCACAGCTAATACGTTATTATTTTGACCAAATACAGAATCGGATGTTCCGCGCGGCTTCTTCTTCATGTCTTTTATGCCTAAGAGAGGAGCATGATTTGTGCGGTTGTCGCGCACAGTGCCTGTCGCAAAGTATCCAGGCGAATTCGGTCGACACATCAGCTTATGACTCGTAAAAAAATTACCGAATGTTACGTTGTGATTTATGGGATTTTTCAGTTGTGACAGAAGTTGTAGAACGACATTTTCTCCCAAACCATAACTACCATCAGTGTTTGAAGACACCCCAGCATATGGCATGTATTGATAGCAGTATCCCTCTGAAGACGCCAAGCACCAATTCTTATATCCAAATCTAATTGGTTTGTCTTTTATAAATATCTTGCATGAGTGACGCCCGTAATAGGCAATCATTTGCTCGTCGATAGAAAGGTTATATGAGAATATGCCGAATTGCATAAATTTTTTATTCAGCAAATCATTTAGAGGTGATATTTTTGCAAGTTCGCAATTTTTGTCGATGTTTTTGTTGTCACAAACGTGCAAATTTTGTTTGATTAGCTTGAATCTATCGCGGCTCATAGCCTTTTTTAATGTATTGACATCCCAATGACTCGCGATTAGACCAATATGATTATATATTCGGCAATGTCTGATAGCCAGTAATATACAGTATACCAAGAAAAGTTTTAATTTCCTCGCCAGTTGTAGAACATTCAGCGACATTGTTCTGTCCAGCGTATTCATTTGTGCCGTCTACTATAAGTTGAAGAACCTCACTAGCCATAAAGCATTCCCATAGCTGTAGTGCGCTAAGTGATCCTTCAAAAAAAATTCAGTATCATACTCACCATTCAATATTTCAAAATATTTATCAATCTTTTCGTGTAGGGTTGTGTGTGAAATTGCAGTGTTATCGATAGGTTGATTATCAAAATTGTAATTTTCGCGGCGGATCCATTTCGGTTTCTGCCATTCCTCGATCTCGATGCGACCACGATTGTTGCAATCTACTTTGGATGTAGATGGTTGAAAGCTGATAGCTTCTTCGTTTTCAACGATTTCTTCCAAATAAGCATTGTCTTCATTAAAAACATATTCCACTTCAAAGTTGCCAGCTACTTCGCGCGGAAACTCATTCACATCAGTAAGAACTTGGACATTATCGTCCAATTCTTCAGCGTCGCTGATGACATCAACTGCATCAGGCGGTGTAATTGTAACTTTTATTAAGTTTGCAAATTGATCACTATTGTCTTCATCGCCCCAACTATCCAATTGTGCTTGTAATTCATTACTATTCAAAATTTTTTTTTGTTTGAATATTTTCAATTGTTTATTGTTTCCTAATTCTTCTCAAAACTTCTAATTCTTCGCAAAGCACAGTTTTAACAGAAAGGTTTATTGTTTGTCATTCCGTTTTGCTTTTGCTAACTGTTGTCAGTTGTTCATTACGACAGAATAATGTTGCCATATATGCATTTTTTTTAAATTTATACAAAGAACCCGGATCGGGCGATTGGGTATTTAAATACCCAATACATATCTCGGGTATGCTGATAGTTACAAACTTGAAATTTTGCAATACAACTTCTATGACCTATGTAAGCTTCCTGATAAATTTTCAAAAAAAAAAATCGTACGGCAGATTCTATGGGCAGTATTTGATGGGTTAATAATACCAGATAGAGGTAATGGCTCAAAACAACCAACAATAATTCAGCAACGCATTTCTTTTTGAGCGTTAACATTTTTGTGCAAATACACCACAAATATATACAAACAACAAAATAAAGGGGTTTTCAACAGAGACGCTACAAAAGTAAATCGATAGGGACAGCAAACGACGCCATATTTATTCCCGCTCTTTTGACATTTCTCTTCAGAAAGGTTTGCCATTTCATCATGGAAAGATATACGAGCTAACAACGAGTCGAAATTATTAAAATTTACTACCGAAATTTGGAGTCAGTGGCCTCAACTTTAAGAGCGCTACTTTAAGAGCGCTATCTTCAGCGATGAGGCTCATTTCTGGCAGACAGCAATCCACACGTAATCAATGAGTTATCCATGAGTCATCATTGCATCCCGAAAAAATTACGGTTTGGTGCGGTTTATGGGCCGGCGGCGTCATTGATGATCTTCCGTGATGATCAAGACCGGCACATTACTATGAATTCGAATCGCTACCGTTCAATGGTAACCGAATATTTTTGGGCCCAATTGGATAATATGGACTTGGAGGACATGTGGTTGGTTCCAACAGGACGGCGCCACAAGCCACACAGCGAATGCCACAATCAATTTATGGGAAACCAAGTTTGGTGAACTTGTTATCTCACGAAATGGCCCAATCGATTGGCCGCCTCGGTCGTGCGATTTGACGCCGTTAGATTATTTCCTGTGGGGCTACGTCAAGTCTATGATCTATGCCAACAAGCCAGCGACGATTGATGAACTTCGTACGAATATCGAACGTGAAATTGCAGCAGTATCGGCCGATTTATGCTTGAAAACCGTCGAAAATTGGGTTCAGCGTCTGGACTTCTGCAAGCGTGCCCGTGGTGGCCATGCAAAAGAAATCGAGTTCCATAGATAATGGCATCGAACGTACTTTCACAGAAATAAAGAATTTTATTTTTATCTAAAACCGGGTTTGTTTTATTTAAAAAAGCTTTTGTAGCGCTCTTATTGAAAAACTCGTTATCACAAAAAAGTTCAAAATACGTTTAAATTTCAGTTTTTCATCAAAGCAACATGAACAATTTGAGTAAAAAATTTTTGTAATTCCACCAGGTGCAAGTTAATTTACGTCAAAGAACTCTATCTCACCGACCGCAGCACGAATAGTGTCAAAGAAAATGTCAGATGAGAACCATGGCAGCTCTACTGATATTACTCTATTGTAGTATCACTAGAACATCTGGTTTAAATTTGTTCATGTCGTTTACTTATTTGGCTTTCAAATTCATGTGAAACGGGTGGACTATTTAAACCTTCCGAATGCTTTCTCGTAGAACTAAAAATCAAACAGCAATTAGTTACTGTGAAATGATTGTTTATTTATTTCGAACCGTGCAAATTTGTTTTGATCTGATGATGTCGCGCAAATTGTCGCCTCAAAACGGATCCGAAAAATTAGAAATAATGAGCCGGTGTTTCGAGAGCAATTTCATACACAAACCTATTCGTTATAATACCGTAACTAATTTCCATTGCGGAAAATCGAAGAATCGAGTCCGTTCTCGAATTCGAAACGGGTTAATATTACACACTGAGGTGCTGCTGCAGATCTCCCATATCATTACGAAACTTTTGTAGAGCTCCGTAAACATATTACTACTCTCTGCAGCAACGAATAAGGCAGCTGAACTCCTAAAATTAACATAGACAATTTTTTTGGCCGTCGGTGGTGCAATGGTTAGTGTGCGCGGCTCTTGTACATGAGATCCTGGGTTCGAACCCGGCTCTGACCACCTTCAAATTTTCTTTCGGCGGCGGTCACCTCGCATAGTGACGGCGACACTATCGAGTATCTAGCCATGAAAAAGCTTCTCAAATTACCGTTCGGAATCGGTGTAAAACTGTAGGTCCCAATCAGGGAGTGAAAACTGGAAAGCGCACAGCTCAGTGATTGTGAGAAGTTCTCCCCAGTCCCTTCATGGGATTTAATGGGAAACCATTTATTTATTTTTTAATTTTGTACTATAGAGACAAAAATCGACAAAAATTACAGCCGCCTAGACTTAACAATATCTGAGGAAACACGCTATCCCAACCTATATGGCGTCCCAACCTATAAGCATTTCCTCCGTTAATTTTCAACTTTCTATTACGAAGGCAACTTGTGGCCGTCGGTGGTGCAATGGCTAGTGTGCGCGGCTCTTGTACATGATAACGTGGGTTCGATCCCTGCTCAGAACACCTTACATTTCTTTCTACGACGGTCACCTCGCTTCGTGATGACGACACTATCGAGTACTTAGCCATGAAAAAGCTTCTCAAAATACCGTTCGAAATCGGTGTAAAACTGTAGGTCCCAATCAGTGAGTGTAAACTTAGAAAGCGCACATCTCACTGATTGTGAGAAGCTCTCCCCAATCCCTTCATGGGATGTTAAGGGACACCATTTTTTTTTTTTTTTTTTTTTTTTACGAAGGCAACATTTTTACCACCCCTCTTCTCCCACAAATCGAAAATCTAAAAACAATCTTCAAATTTGTCCTCGTGTCGTCAGTACTACATAGGAACCAATTTCTAGCCTTCAATCTCTATAAAATACTTTGGCTACGCTTCTCCACCCACAACCCAAAAATCTTAAATCCGGCTTCTAATTTATCTTCCCCTCGCCAGTAGTTCTATATTTTCCAATTTCCAGATTTATTTCTCTTTTTGATGCATGTTTTTGATATAATTAATGACGGCATTGAATGTTTTCTTTAATTCCAGTTAATGTTCCTCTTACACGCTGGAAAATCTGTCTGATTTTGTTATTTGGATGCAAATATAATATACTTGTGTCATTCTACAAAAGCGAATCCCAAGTTTAGACATATCATCGTACAATTTCCCTCGCATTGGTCTATCGAAAGCAGCTTTGTAATCGATTGGTTTTCGTGGTCTTTTCCAGAGTTTGGCGTAGCGTGAATATTTGGTCCGAAATATTTGGTTTAAAACCACACTGATTAGCTCCAATTAGGTTTTCAACAATTGGCTTCAGTCTTTCACATAATACGCTCGCCAAGACCTTATACTCAACGGATAAAAGATTGATACTGCGATAGTTGGAACCGTGGAGAAACGATGTATAGAGAAGCGATTTGACTCAGTTCATTTACGAAGTTTGATGTTTTGCATATGTACGTGGAATGTTGCAAAGTATTGATTTAATAATACCAGATAGAGGCAAATACTCAAATAAACCAACAAGAAAACAGCAACGGCATTTCATTTTGTGCATTAACAGTTTTGTTTAAATACACCACAAATATGTACTAACAATGAAATATAACAAAACAGTTAAAAATTCGTTTAATATTTAGAGTTTTTCATCAAAACGACATGAAAACTTTAAGTCAACAAGTTTTGTAATTCCACCTGGTGTAAGTCAATTTACGTCAAATAACTTTCTATTGTACCGACCGCTCCACGAAGAGTGTGAAACGAAACATCAGACGAAAGAGATGGCAGCTCTATATGACATTACGCATGTCATACACATACACACGGATCACCCTTTTTGAATACAGTGTGACTCCAATCGTCAGCGATAGATTCCCCAACCATATACTGCATATAAGTTTGTGCATGTGGGTTGGAAGTCCTTCGCCGCCAGCCTTAAAAATATCGGTGGGTAGCCCATCCACACCAGCGGCTTTATTATTCTTAAGCCGGGAGATTGCCATACTAATCTCTTCGTGGCTTGGGGGAAAGGGGGTTGGTACAATCTACACTGTCTTCCACAATTATCACCTCCTGATCTTCTATGGAACAATCTGAGCGAAGTAGTGCGGAAAAGTGGTATCTCCATATTCTAAGCACACACTGCTTATCGGGCACCAGATTCCCATTCTGGTATTTGCAGGAGGGCAGCCCATTATTCGGCCCCTTATTCGATAGTCTTACCCGTCGTTATTCATCCTGCACATTTCGGCTTTTTCACTCTCCCTCTGGTCTCTCTGCCATTTTTTTCTTAAATAGTTGGTTTTCCCCCTTCTGAGCCTCTTGTACCGCTCATTCACAGTACGCGTTGTAACTGACGGTTCCGTTGGCATACGTGCAACGACATTTTCATCAATTGCAAGGCGACTTTCTTCATCGTACCATGTCTTATCCTTCTGCAGTTTTTGATAGGCAAGTTCAGACCTTGCAGAGATTTCCAAAGAATGGGAGATGTGCTTCCACTGTGCGTCTGGTTCCTCAGGAGGGGGATTTTTCTGCTCTAACAGGAGGTTGAGCTTTTATTGACACGACTATCATATCTTCAGTATTTGCAGCTTGTCGATACCTAGCTTTTTCCGTGTTCGGCTTCGTAGGTTTATCACCCTGCTCAGTCTTGTGCGATCTTTCGCAGCCACCAGATAATGATCCGAGTCGATATTGGCACCTCGAATCACAGGTACATCCATTACACTAGAAGAGTGCCTTCCAACTATTACCAAGTGATCAATCTGGTTCTTTGTTCTCTGAGCATGAGATAACCAGGTCTCCTTACGTATGGCCTTACGTTCCAGGTATATATCCTTAAATGGTTGTCTTTAACACTTGCAGCTGCGACAGAAGACAAAACAAAATGCGTATTATTTTGAAAAGCAAGTCGACAAACTATTTTCGACAGATGAAGTGATAGACATAGTGTACATTAGGGTGTCCCATCATTAAAATTTTTTTTCTTGCTCAAGCTTTATTTGAAAGCTTATAGGGTTAAAGTATTTGTAAGAATTTTTCAGACTTTTCGGAAGTGGGTTAGAGATCACGCAAGTAGAATTTCCCCCAAAAATCGGGTATTCCGGGCGTTTTTTGAATTTTACTTAAAACTCGGTCAATAACCACGATTTTCGTAGTTTGTAAGTCAATATTTTTGAAGCTAAACGTCCCAGATTTTATTGTATATGCATAAACCACCAGTTTTGGCAATGATTTTACTCAATAAGGTACCACATATTAAATTTTTTCGTAAATTTTTGGTAAATTTTGTGAATAACGCTTTATATCTTTTAAAATTTCTATCCAAATTTAAAAATCTAATGATGCATTATAAAGACGTACATCCTAGTGTACATCCTAGATCCATGAAACATAACACTATACAGTCATAAAAAATTATGTTGAGATAACTTAATAAGCCGTGGTTATCAGAGTCGAAATTCGACATGAGGCTGTCCTTGGATGAGGGAAATTTAGGGGGTTTGTTTGTTTATATTTCTTGTGTATTTTCATTGCCCATTTAACGGTGGCGGGAGGCAAACCTAGCCCACCGTGGTTTGCATTTTACCTACTGCCAGGATAATCATGTTTCAGCCCCCTATTATGGATCAGTCGAAACTGTATTTTGGTTTCTTCAGTTTTAATTTGTCATTGGCCAGGGGTGTTGGCTCATCCGCCTACAAAGGGAAGAAGAATATGTCCACTAGTTCAAAGAGCATCAGTGACAGGGTCACCTAATAACCCTGAGACATATTGGTGATCGCATAACCAATCAGTGTGATCATTCGGTTCGCCTTCTCACTCCAGGTAGCTAATGGAGGTTTCCGATAAAGCCATTACCCAGGACATATTGCGTGGAAATAGTGAGCTGGTTGGACAGGTCAGTGAAGGAATAATTCCTTCAGAAACTTTAATCAGAAACTTTCTAAATCCAAGGACAGTTTCATGTCAAAATTCGACTCTGATAACCATATATTTGGTTACGCCTAATTCAGTTATATCAGCATAATTTTTTATGACTGTATAGTAAGTAGGGTGGCATTGAAAAAACAACTTCGGATTTTTAATAAACCCCAGGCGGATTCTTGTTCCCAATGGTCTAAAACTGACTTGGTGAAAATTTGAGCCGAATCGGACAACTCTCAGCCATGCCGCATTTTAGTCAAACTTTTTGCATTTTGGCATTTTGGGTGAAAATTCGTATACACTAGAAAATCTTCATTCCTCGGTGCATTTGAAAAAAAATTTGCACATTGATTTAGTTTAACCTGAGTATAAGGTGGATGAAGTTTGAATGAAATCCGACTACTCTAAGGGTTCCAATTTTGAATTTGAAAATATTTGAAATTTTTAACAAAAATGAAAATTTGGGTTTTTCCGTTTTTTTTTTCAAAAATTGTATCGAAATGAAAAAAATATTTAACTTGGATTCCAATACCTTCTAGCATAAGTCCATACGCTTCCAATAAGCGATAACACGATATATTCATGCAACGGTTTCATGGTGTTATCATGCGGCAAATTAGGCTATCTCGAGGAAAAATCGCCAAGATGGCCTTATATGGGTACCACATTATAAAAATTTCAAATTATAAGTTAGAAACATAAGGTATGTGTTTTAAAAACCGGGTTAAAAGCCCAGGTTTAAAAAACCGAGTTTAATAACGGGTTAGAAACTCGGTTTATATAAATTTTATAAAAATTTTGTTTGAAATCTGATCAGTGTGACGCAACCCGGGTTTTAATTGCAAATATTTTCAAATTCAAAATTTGAACCCTTAGAGTGCTCGGATTTTACTCAAGCATTATCCAGTTTATATTTAGGTTAAACTAAATCAATGTGCAAAATTTGTTTTCAAATGCGCCGTGGAATGAAAATTTTCTAGTGTGTACGACTTTTCACCCAAAATGCTAAAATGCAAAAAGTTTGACTAAAATGTGGCACGGCTTAGAGTTGTCCGATTCTGCTCGAATTTTCACCAAGTCAGCATGGGGTTTATTAAAATTCGAAAATATATTTTCCTTCATACATTTCATTGCCACCCTACTGTATAGTTTTATGTTTCATGGATCTACACTGTGTACTATGTATACCACTTCATCTGTCGAAAATAGTTTCTGTCGACTTGCTTTTCAAAATAACACGCATTTTGTTCTGTGTTCTTTCGCAGCAGCAAGTGTTAATGTTTTTCAATTAAATAACATAAGAATACTTGAATGAGTCAAACAGTTGGTTTCGTTTTAAAGACGTAAGTTTGATGTGTAAACATTTGTTTCATAGTATATGCGTCATACTGTGAAAGCTTAGCAAATATAATACAAATAAATTTAAAGAAAACATCACTAATATCTAGTGGGTACCAGAATTCTAATCTTAGAGGTATTGAAACAGTTGTTTCCACCTTTTGAATATAGCTAACGAATATCGTGCAAAGGGGCTCGTTTTACTTGAGTCATCGAAGTTTATCTCAACTTGATATGTTTATAGCGTTTGTGAATTTATTGAATCTACCCTTTCGAGGGTAACAATAAGTACACAAATCCTAAATCACAATTATTCCAAATATCCTATGTAGTGAAAACTAATGGTGATTTCGTTTCTGAGAAAAAATTACCACACAAGTGACTTTTTTTGTTCGTTTGTGAAAAAAGTGGAACCATACTTGAAGGTTTGGTGTTCGTTTCTGAGAATGTTGCACTCAAAACGTCCAAAAATGTTGAATTTTCTGCCCTCTCAGCGAGTCATGGAGGAGAATGTTGCCCCATAAAATGGCAAATTTTCTGTCATTTTGTTTGTGTTATTTGTCCTCGCTAAGCTAATTTTTCTACCGTTTCTGGTGTGTGCAACGGTTATTTAAGTGGCTTCAATTAAATTCACTTACCTTCTCAAACAAAGTAGTCGAATTTTTGGTTAAGTGGGAATAACGATGAATACCATTTGTAATGGTAGACATTCGACCAGTTTGTACGAAGAGTCGCTTAACATTGCTTAATATCGTTTAAGTTCCCATACACACTGCGCGAATAACTTAGTTGATAAAGGTGATAAATGGTGATAAATGGAGCATACAGTTGTGAGAAAATGCAACATTTCTAAAAAAAGCACAACTTTGAAAAGGCAGTGGCAACATTTTTAAATGTCGCCTCATACAACAGGGCAACAACTATTGATTAGAAACGAAACCACAATAAGTTTTACTGCGGGACTCCTATTATGAGTAAGGTTATTAAAGTGTTGGCATATCGTTTCGTCTGAAGCGAATGTTGCTTCATGTATTAACTAAACTTCGCGCCAGCGTATTTGGGTGGCTATGAAGTCTCTCCTTGTATATTTTCCCCATTCGGAGAATTCCTTCCTTCACAGTTGCGTTGTTTAGGTGTCACTGGATACATTCGTTTCTCATACACTCCGGTTCACTTGTTTAAGGGCACTAAAAATTCCGTATTCAGCAGCCTGTATCTTTTGCAATTTGTACCCGATTGCAGAATTTTAAAATGGGAATGGAAGCTAGACATCTTGAGATATATAAAAAAATCATGGCAATAGTTGTTTCTAAACTAAATAACTTTTTTTAAGCAATTCTTAAAAGAAGTCCAAAAATATCGTATTTTTTTGGTTCACTTGAATAAATGCACTTTATTATTTTTAAAGTAAGCGATGATTTTTTGTAGGGAGCGTCTGTTTAATACAATTTATTACATCTTAATCATGTTACGAGTCAAAATGGCAAAACAAAAAATTGTAAATCTATCGGAAAAAACTAAAATCTATGTTTGCCGATATTCTAATAGCTAAAAAAATTGGACGGAGCCCAACTGTTGTCGACAATTACATCATGGACCTCGAGGGGTATGGAAAACATTTTAAAGGAAGGGTTTCATTGTCTTTATCTACGTATGAGAAAAGAAAAATCATCAGAATTGCATCTAATTCTGCCTTATCCTTGTCAAAAATAAGAGCTCAGGCTGGAGTGGAAGCGAGCAAGTCATCAGTACGCAGAGTAATTAAGAGCTGTGAGCATCTTAAGTACCCGAAATTACAAAAAAAGCCGCCACTTAATGCACCTCGTAAGGAAAAGCGGTTTCAATTCGCAAGAGACCACATGGTATGGGATGTGCAGCCAAGGGGTCATGTAACTGACTGGAGAACCGTTGTATTTACGGATGCGAAGAAGTTTGATTTGGATGGACCTGATGGCTACAAATATTATTTCCATGATCTGCGCAAAGAAAATCGTTTTTTGAATCGACATCACAGCCAAAGGGCGGCGTTATGGTATGGGGTGCTAATACGTACTATGGCACCATCGATCTTGAATTTCAAAGTGCAAAAATGACTGGTGCAAGCTATAAAACGTTATTGGAATCGGCTTTTCCGAAGTTCAGTGAACTATGTGGTCCCATATCTTAGATATTGCAACAGGATAATGACCCTATACACAACGCCAGAGTAGCCCCTATACATAAGCCAACATTTTACTATTCTTGACTGGCCCACCCTATTCCCCAGATCTAAACATTATCGAAAATGTCTGGGGTTGGTTATCTCGTAAGGTCTATGATGGAGGTAGACAATTTGATGACAAGCAGTCACTAATTCAGGCCATTAAGGATGCTTGGAATCAAATTTTCCTCGGATTACATAAATTCTCTTTATCTCTCAATGAAACCCCGTATATTTGAAGTTATAAAAAACAAAGGGGGTTGTACCCATTACTAGTCGTTCTTAAATAAAGTAAAATAAATTAAAAAAACAAGAAAATCTGTTTTTCATTAAAATTTGTTAAAGTGCCTTTATTCAAGTGAACCAACAAAATAGCACATTTTTTCCATGACGTTTTCACACAGATGTGACTGTATCTCACCGATGACGCGTTGGGACTCCGGAATTGTTTGAGCTCAGAAATTGTTTCCGAAACCCGAGATTTCACAAAAAAAAATCGCACGGTGTTAAATCGCATAATTTTGGTGGCCACTTGACATCAGAATTTCGTGATATAATTTGTGTTGGAAATCGTTGCTGCAATAAATTGATTGCTTCATGCGCGGTGTGGCAAATGGCGCCGTCTTGCTGAAACCACATGTCGTCCAGATCCAAGTCATCCAGTGAGGAGACAAGAACTCTGTTATGATGTTCATGTAACGAATGCCGTTCACAGTCTCTGCAATTTCGGCCACATCTTCAAAAAATAAGGCCCAATCATGTCGCCTGACTAAAATCCTCACAAAACAGTTGCTCATTGTGGGTGCATTTGATTTACATGGATTGTATGAGGATTTTCTGAGCCCCAAATTCGACAATTTTGTTAATTCACGAAGCCATTCAGATAGAAATGCGCTTCATGGGAGATGATTTTTTTTTTTGAAAAATTGGCAATGCATTCACTTTAGTCCTTTGTTCACTTTGAACGAATTGCCGGCGCTTTCCATGGTCAGCTGGTTTGAGATCCTAAGTAAGCTGAATTTTGTACCCACGAAGGTGGAGGTCTTTTGTCAAAATTTGCTGCGTAGTGCTTCGTGAAATTTGAAGTTGTTGAGAACGACGCCGAATTGGGGTTTTCGGCTTTTCGGCGACACTCTCGTTTACAGCAGCTATGTTTTCAAGAGACCGACCGGTACGTTGACGCACAGGAATCTTACTGTCCATAACCGACCCAGTTTCTTCAAATCTTCTGACCACTCTTCGAATGGTTGACACATTAGGTGCACGTTCTCGACTGAAAATACTTCGAAGTTTGCGAGCGGCCACAGCACAACTTTTTACATTTTTATAATAAATTTTCATAATTATAACGCGTTGTTCTATCGTAAAGCTCTCCACTTTTAATAATCGGAATAAACATGTGTGACAGCTGCCAAATTTCAGAGTTACCGCTTGCACAACAAAATTACACAAAATTTAAAAAGTGAAACCTTACCGACGAGATACCCTTAATATTCCCTACTAAATTGGTTTAATTTTGCCGAGATCATTTGTTGTCCAAGATCAGCCTCGAGTGTAAGTTTAGGAGCCAGTGAAGGTCAACTGGCCTCAGCGTTGTCTGAGTTTTCTTGGCTTTGATATGTCTTCGCCACGTTAGACGACGATCAAGATGTATACCAAGCTAAACCACTTCATTCGATTGAGGAATTATGACATTGACAAGAGTAACTTCGGGGCATGCTGCGGTTCTTAAAGTCAATGTAGCGTGTTTACACTTTCACTGTTAATTGACCCCGATTGTACAATTTGCCAACCATATTTGAATTAAGTACAAGTATTCATTTAAAATCCTTAAAGCCTCTAGGCAACATTTGTTAGTGCTTAGGTTAGTTAGCTGTATCATCAGCGAATGCCGATCCTACAAGTCGTCTGTCGTTTGGTATATCAGAAGTATAAATAAGACACATGATAGGGACAGTGTTGGCAAATGTGCAGATTTGTCTGTTTTTTCAGTCCTATGAAGAGTGCAAAACAGGGTAGCAGATTTTTACTCCAAAAATTAGTTTTTGAAATTTATTCGAATAATAAATACAAAGAAGCATTTTACTTAGAATAACAACATTTATTCTAAACCGGACCCTCCACTAGTAGGTCTGCATGACCGACAAAGGACAAACAAAATCCTAGGAACTTTTGATTTTTTTCCTTGCACTACAAGCAAATTTGTATTTTTGTTAAAGTTTTTGTTAATTGTAGTAGAAGCTTTAATTGTTGTTCATATTAAGTCGGTCCGACATTTGAAAAATCAAAATCGTTTAGATTTTGCCCGACTTGGAAGCAAATTTACTTTAGCAATAATTGTACTATTTTTTATTTTTGCGGGCTTTAGATTGGGCTTCCTTTATCGGTAATAAAAAATATAAAATTAAAAATTAGCGACTGATCCATATTTTCCGAAATATAGGCCTCAAATGCTTCAATATATAATCGTGCATTAGTCGGGCACTTATTATGCGCTACTGCTGAAAAAGATTTCACTAGAAAGGTCCTATTACAATCTATACATCTGCGCATAAAAAATGTATTTTTGTTAACCCATTGAGAGCTAGAAGAAAAAAAAAACGACATTTCAACATCACTATGTCATTTCACTATTTAACACAATGTCCTAGTATATTTTTACTGAACTCTAATAATAGACAACTCTTTGTAACCTACAGGTACAAAGTGTTAACCGATTGATCGATACTAATTCGCTTATGTAGAGGGCATTCCCAAAACTAGCCTATCTGACGTATAAGTGGGTGGTGCCAGTAGCTTGAAAAAAATCAATGAGTGTTCGAACTCAAGGGCGATGTGTTAACACGTTTTTGTTACACGGTACCTGTTCGATTTCTATGAACACTTTAGTAAATGTTACATTGGAAAATAAAAAAAAGAATAGTTTTTGTGCTGAAGCCTCGTTTGATATTGCACTTTCTTTTTTCTTACATCTGCTTTAACATTAGATGTTATTGTTAAAATAAAAATAACAATATTTAGTTTACTGAAATAATTGTTTTTATTTGTCATAAACAGAGCGACGACAAAAAGAATTGAATAGTATAGGGAACTTATTGCACTCTTTTTCCGCTCTCATGTAGAGAGTATGAGTGAAAGAGCATAGACGAGTCTTATTCTATTTATAAAATATTTCAATATAAATGCTCCATTTCGACAATTTTATTACAAAAAGCTATACAAAAAGCATAAATGTTTCAAAAGGCATCAATGTTTCGCATCAAAAGTAATTTTGAGTGATACAATTCTTTCCATCAGTTCTCTATACCATAGATAATGGAAATAATAGATATAGCGCGCGCCCATTGTCAACTTTGTTCACTAGGTGCTGTCCTGTACTACGTTACTTTCACTGAAGTTTCCCATAATTCTCAGTGACGTTTATTCAAAATTGTGGGAAATTTTCCTTAATGTAATTTAAACAAGGGAAATGTGACAAAATTTAAGTGATTTTATATAATAGCATTTGTTTCTTATAGAAAAATCAATTTCAAAGCCAAGAGGCCGGTGTTGGTATATCTATAAGAGAAAACCCGTAACACCGCCCAAAGATGAACATGCCGGAACGAACGCCTTTTTAATCTTAAAACTTCTCCGCACAGAACCGTCAGAGTGTCTCAGGACTCTCAATAAGGAATGGTAGCTGAACCGGAGGAAGAACCAATTTATTAGGACTTAGTCTGTGTTGTCATGGCTTTCCAATTCGATTGCCATGATATATTCTACGTTAAGTTACGTGTTGTATTCTAGTTTCGATGTGATATTTTTATAGAAAATAAGTTTTTCTTTTGATATGCAATTTTGGAATTTTAATGTCATGTTTTTTTAAATTTTTTTTTGGGAACAAAAAATATACCATTTATTAGAAAATTACCCATTACACTAAAATTTTTCCAACACTTGTGCTTCATCTATTTGTTTACTTTATCTATGCTCTATACTATTCAATACTCTTTGGGGACGACGACAAGCTTGTTTGTTCGCTGCCGCTACATCAATGCAATCGTACTTATTTGTTGTGTCAAGCTCTATTGAGGTTGTTTCCACCTCTAATGAGGTTGTGTCAACCCTTAATTAGGTTGTGTCATCGTCTAAAGAGGTTGTGTCAACATCTAATGAGGTTGTGACAACCTCGAATGAGGTCTCTCGCCATTGTACACGTTTTATCAAAAATGCAATTCGTTTGGAACATTACGTTCTAAAAGGGTATCAAATGTTTTCTTTTGACAACAACATCCTTGTGGTACAGATATATAGTTTTTATTTTGTAATAAATTTTTCGAGGTAATCTAGACCAAATTTTGAATATTTAGATTGATTCCAATCTGCCATTTTTATCTGCAAAACCTCTGTACTACACACTTACAAATGCGTTATTTTTTTATGAATTTCTCTGTAAAACGGATGTGTCAGGATGTGAAGTGAATATTATATACCATTGGATGTGCCACACAAAAGCCTTTCATATGATACTAATATTGTGCACATTGTATTTAGCTAATGCACAATTTTCTTTGAAAAACTAAAAAAATTCCTTTTTAAAAACGGTCCAGCTCACGGGATTTTAATGTTGGACACGAAATATTTTGGGAATCATCAGAAAACAAACCGAGGTACAGTTTAAGGGGTGGACAAAATACAATTTTTTCCCCAACATACAATGTGAGTTGGTCTAAGGTACGTAAGTAGATTCAAATATACAAGATGCTCAAACCCTCTCATCTAACGTTTCACTTTATGCTTCTTCCGAGAGGAATCGAACGTCTGTCAGATTTTTTGATGTAACATCGAACTTTCATTTTTGATGTAACATCGAACTTTTCTACTTTTCATTTTGTGCATTCACGATGTTCATATACTTACAAATCGATTCTGTCGAGATGATAAATTCAACATAGCTTATAAATTACCAAGTTTCTGATAACTATCAGCTTTTGGTATTCTCATACTAAAATAAAAGCTCTTTTTATGACAAATTTATCGGCTTCGTAAAAGCAGCTGACAATTGATTTTTGTTTACTTTTCGAGTGCGCAAGAAATAAAAAAACTTCAATAATTTTATTGTTTTAAGAAAGTTGTTAAATTATTAATACTAATTACTAAAAATTAAAAAAAAAATGGAAGAAGAATTGTTGCTGTTGTTACTCATGAGTGATGACGAAGATAAAAGTGAAGCAGTTTTAAAAAAACAAAGGAGAGTGCAATTAAAGTCATTGCGTGATGCAAGTGATCCCTTCACTCTTCCCGAAACTTACTTACTTACTTATCCGGTCTCGGACAACCCCGGGGGGTCAGGGACCTTACAAAACGAAGATAACATATTTCGCCAACCAGTTCGATCTTTTGCTTTATCTCTCCAGTTGGCAATACCAAGTGTACGCAGGGATTCGTCAACCTGATCCCTCCAGCGGAGTCTTGGTCTTCCTATTTTTCGTCTTCCTTCGAGTTCGGTTTCGAAAAGCCTTCGCGCTGGTTCATCTTCATCCATTCTACTGACATGGCCTAGCCAGCGCAATCGCGTTATCTTGATCCGCTTAACTATGTCAATGTCAGGATAAAGCTCATACAGCTCATGGTTCATGCGTCGCCGATACTCGCCGTTGTGCACTATAGGGCCATAAATTTTTCGGAGTATTTTTCTCTCGAAGACTCCTACAGATGTTTCGTCTGCTTGCGATAGGACCCAGGATTCTGCGCCATAAAGCAAGACAGGTTGAATGAGAGTCTGGTACAGCTGGACTTTTGTTACTCGAGAGAGGGCTTTATCTCTAAAGTGCTTGCTTAGCCCAAAATAACATCTATTCGCAAGCACAATTCTCCGTTTGATCTCAAGGCTGACGTTGTTGTTTTTGTTCACGGCAGATCCGAGGTATATAAATTCGTCCACTACCTCGAAGTTATAACGGTTATCAACGTTCACGCTTTGGTCTAATCGCGTGGAGGCCCTGTTCGTTGAAACCATTAATTTTGTCTTGTCCTCATTCACCGTCAGACCCACTTTTGCTGACTCCTTCTCAATTCTCGAAAAAACCGCAGTAACTTCTCTAATTGTGCGCCCAATGATATCTATATCATCAGCATACGCGAGCAGCATGTGACTTTTGCTGCTGATGGTTTTATTCATATTGACTGCAGCTTTTCTCATAATGATCTCCATTAAGATGTTAAAGAGATCGCACGATAGGGTGTCGCCTTGCCTGAGGCCTCGCTTAGTTTCGAAAGGTTCGGTAAGATCCTTACCAACTTTCACTGCGGATTTGGTGTTCGTCAAGGTCATCCTGCAAAGGCGTATGAGTTTTGCAGGAATACCAAGCTCAGACATTGCTTCATAGAGTTTCTCCCGTATCGGACTATCGAAGGCTGCTTTATAATCGATAAATAGATGATAGGTGTCGATTTGTTTTTCGTGTGTCTTCTCCAGGATTTGGCGTAGCGTGAAAATCTGGTCAGTTGTCGATTTTCCAGGCCTAAAGCCACACTGGTATGGTCCAATCAGGTCAGCGATAATTGGTTTTAGTCTTTCGCACATTATACTTGATAGAACCTTATATGCGATGGATAAAAGGCTTATTCCACGGTAGTTGGCACAAATACTCGGGTCACCTTTTTTAAATATGGGACATAGTACACTGAGACTCCAATCGCCGGGCATGCATTCATCTAACCAAATTTTGCTAATGAGCTGATGCATGCACCTTATCAGCTCATCGCCGCCAGCCTTAAACAGCTCCGCCGGTAATCCATCGGCTCCTGCGGCTTTGTTGTTCTTAAGCCGGGCAATAGCTGTTCTGACCTCGTCTTGGTTAGGAGGGGGGCAATCGACGTCGTCGTCCATATTGTGATCGATTGTCCCATCGTCATCGGATATCTCAGGTACTAGTAGCGCGGAGAAATGCTCTCTCCATATTCCCAACATGCTCTGCACATCTGCGACGAGATTTCCGTCTTTGTCTTTACAGAAGGGGGGCCCTGAACCATGTCCATTAGTTCCGTTTTTAACTTTTTGGTAGAATTTTCGGGCTTCGTTCTTCCTTCTGTATGTCTCAATTTTCTCACTCTCGCGTTTTCTCCACTGCCGTTTCTTACGCCTAAAGAGACGGTTTACCTCCTTTCTCTTCTCCCTATACCGCTCAGTTGCAGCTCGCGTTGCAATTGACTGAAGCATTACCATACGTGCAGCGTTCTTTTCGTCATTTGCTATGCGACACTCTTCATCGTACCACGGTTTGTTGCGAAGCGGTTTTTCGAAACCAAGTACGGTTGTTGCGGCAGTTTTTATAGAGTCGGAAATGGGTTTCCACTGCGCATCAGGATCGTCATCGGGAGGGGGTGGGTTCTGTGCCAAAAGTTGCGAGAGCTTCCTTGAGTAGGCTGTGGCTACCTCTGGTAATTGCAGCTTTCCGATGTCCAGCTTCCTCTGCGTCTGGTTTCGTACGATTTTCGCTCTACTTAATCTTGTGCGAACCTTTGCTGCTACCAGGTAGTGATCAGAATCGATACTCTTCCCGAAAGAGAATTCATAAAAAATTTTCGCATGACGCGGTCATTATGTCGGAAATTTTTGGAGGATTTGTTACCGTATGGCGACCACAAAACGTCTTTGCCTTTTCAAACACGGGTACTAGCTGTTTTGTACTTTTTTGTACTTCAAATTCACCAAAAAGCTTTTTTTTTTGCTATGGTGGGTTTTCGTAGCTATCAGCTTATCAGGGTTTCTGTAGAATACCGATTAATTTCATAGCTGACAAGAACGCTGATAAATTGTAAAAGTTTGATAATTTATCAGCTCAACAGAGAATCGATGTATTATTTACACAAATTTAACAATCACAGTAGTGGTCTTCATGAAAGCTCGAAAGAACCTCGTAAACTCGAAAACATCCCATACAAAGCGACTTTCTAAAAAGTGGAAAGTTTTCGAGGCAAATTTGATGCGGAAACATGGGATGGAGAAACGTGTAAACTTTTGACATTTCGTTGTCATCTGACTAGGATGGATAAATAAGGTGATAGCACTAGAACAGTAGAAAAAGTACACATACATAATACATGCAATTGCTACTGCTACCACCTTATGTATCCATCTAGGTCAGCTGATATGGTTTTAAGCACAACTACGCTGAGCAACTTTACCTGGTGCCTCATGCAACGGTGCGAGGGAAACTTGCGCTGAGCAAAAGTTCTCGGCTTTCACGTTTGCATGAATGCCGCTAGTAACAATTATTGCCTTGTTTATCAGTCCTCAACGACAGAATTGTTCTCATAATTTTTGAATTTGCAAATTCCAGACGTTCGATTCCCTTCAGTCAAAAAACTAAGGGCGATCTGTAGCATATCTTATAATATTAATCTATATGTATGTATGCCCAAATATCAAAAAAGTAAAGAAAAATAGAAAAAAATTAAATCTCAAATATGCTGTCGAGTAGTGGGGACTTTACCAGTTATGGCCAGTTTTTAAGTGGGTAGTTAACTATCGGATTACTTAATCTTAATTCTAAGTTAATTAGAGGTTAACTTTGCATTTTGTTTTTCAGTGGTGAGTTAATGTTAGTCGCCATATTGTCAACTAATATGGCAACCCTTGTATTCTTATTCGAAAAACGTGTGTTTTGGGATAAATACCAAAACAACAAAGGGGAACAAACAAAATGGAATTATGTAAAATAAGAAATAGATGCATAAAATCGAAGCCATTTTAACAAAAATGCGTAGAAAACTATATAGGCGCAACAATTTAACGATCTAGACACAACGTATGTGTACAAATATGCAAATCTGAAACATGTATTTTATACAATCTTCATTTCTCACTTTGACAGTCAGTAATTTGATTGTCAAAATAATATGGTTCTGACTATAAGTTAACCAACCAACATTGGGTGGTTAAATCATAGTTAAACAATGACTAAAAAACACAAATCGATGTTTAGCCACAATTTAACTAAGAAACGAAGATCACCACTGACTGAAAAACTGGCCATTAGAGGTTTACGCCGATTGTTTCTGCTTCGACGGCGTCGGCTATTCATAATTATTGGGAAGTTGACCCTGCTGCTGCTGCGCACAGTTCAATTCTTGGGAAATTTGACCTGGTCTTGTTCTAATTGTAATGTGTAATTGTAATGTAACCTGTTACGAAATAGTATTGGATGTTGGTGTTACAGCTTGTGTAATTTCTCCTGGCTGTTGTTATGCAAACATTCAAAGTGTCGTTTAACTCCATAAGTTAATTCGTGGGAAATTAAGCTGACTGATAAGTAGGAGATAATCTGATTGTATTTGTGTGTAGTTTTTAGTTTGTAGTTTTTTGATTGTTGTGGTTGAATCACGATCAGGTTCAATCAGGTCGAATACCACTCCATCAACAAATTTTAAATTTAATATTCTCGACTCTTCAAAAATAATTGCTGACGACTTGTTTTTCGAAACAATTTTTTTTTAATCAAATAATTTATTTTCTTTCAATAAACTGTTGTACAAACATAAAGTTTCAAATGTGAGTCACACATTGATCTATGAAATATTATAGTTTAAAAAAATAAACAAATTTTGTTAATATCTATTGGTTATTTAGATTATATTGGTAATTCTATTATAATATTGAAACAGTTGCTTTCACTTATTATAACTATACAGCAGGCTTTCTCAAATGGGGAGCCATGGCTCTCTGGGGAACCGTTTTAGCATTGCAATGGAGTCTCGAAGTGCGTCGAAATAAAGTTATTTATATTACTTGGACGTCGTTGCCGTCAAGGTCCATCTTAAATACTTTGGTACTACATTCGTACTAACCGTAATTCACATGCATACATCTTGTTTTTGTATTAATCTGTAAATATATATAATTGCGTATGCGATTATTATTTATATAAATATGCGAACATGTTGAAGGTGAGCACGATTAAGGGTCCCGAAAGTGAACATAAACGCAAACGCCAATGCGAACGCCAAAATCCAAAAAATTATAGTTTATACTTTACATCTGATCGTGTTTGCGTTCGCTTTCAAAGCTGTCACTGACATTTGAGGTTTGTAGAATTGCCCAACTAAAATAAAACATAATAGATGAGAAGAAGTTATATTGAGTGAAAGGCGCCCAAAAGATTAGCAAAGATAGCTTTATTTCTATAGATCAACAGATTTTAAGAATGCTACTCTTTATAATACTTCAAAATAACAATAATTTTTAAGGAAATGCACATAAAGTATTAAAAACCCTAGGCTATTTTGGAAATGGAAAATCGAATAAACTTTCCTCTGGATACTAAATTAGTTGTCTTTGCAAACAAACAACTCGTGTCATTTGACCGTATTTCAAAAGTACTGATTCTTTTGTTTAATAATGTCTTAACATCAACTGATGTCTTGATTTTTTTTAAAATATATTTATAATAGTTTTGCAACCCATTATTCATTTGAATTTTCCATTTGTAATTTTACTTTTTGGAACTAATTATTTCGGTGAGTAAACAATAAAATTTTGAATTATTTTTTACATTTCAGCCAAATTATTACATTTCAGCCAAAATTGGCAACTACTTATATGGAATGAAATGCAAAATACTTCCATCTGTCCATCCGCGATCGACACGTTTCTTTAAATTTATAATTTCTTCAACTAACGCGAGGAACTGTGGGATGTTGAATTTGACAGTTGAGGTAGAGTAAGGAGAGCCATTCATATTCGATTCGCTCGAAAAAGTTAAATCGGCAAGGGAGTTTAATTTTTAATTCTGTGAAGATTTAAATTTTTTAACGAAACTGTATAAGTAATTAGTGTATGTTTTTGATTCGAATTACTTAAGTTTTATAGGAAAATGATAAACTTTTTTGTGATATTACTAATGTTTATTACATTTATATTTTTGTTTTATAAGTACATTCCATTCTAGTATTACAAAAAATCCTCGTTGTTCTGTACTTTCATTCCAGTGTCCTCCTCCAAACAATCACATAAGTTAATATTATCCGTTACATAGACACTATTTCTTACCTACTTACTTACTTACTTATCCGGCCTCGGATAATCCACGGGGGTCAGGGAAATTACAAAACGAAGATACCATATTTCGCCAACCAGTTCGATCTTTTGCATTATTTCTCCAGTTGTATGTAGTGTATGCAGGGATTCGTCAACCCAACCCTTTCAGCAGATTCTTGGTCTTCCTATATTTCCTCTTCCTTTGAGTTCTGTTTCGAAATCCCTTTGTCCACTCTACTGACATGGCCTAGCCAGCGCAATCGCGTTATTATGATCCACTTAACTATGTCAATGTCAGGATAAAGCTCATACAGCTCATGATGCATGCGTCTCCGATACTCGCCGTTGTGCACTATAGGGCCATACGATTTTCGGAGTATTTTTCTCTCGAAAACTCCTTAAGATGTTTCGTCTGCTTGCAATCGGATGCAGAACTCTGCGCCATAAAGCAAGGCAGGTTGAATGAGTGTCTGGTACAGCTGGATTTTTGTGTCTCGAGAGAGGGCTTTATCTCTAAAGTGCTTGCTTAGCCCAAAATAACATCTATTCGCAAGCACAATTCTCCGCTTGATCTCAAGGCTGTCGTTGTTGTTCCTGTTTATGGCCGATTCGAGGTATATAAATTATAACGGTCATCAACGTTCACGCTTTGGTACAATCAACGAACAGGGGTTCAATCCATTAATTTTGTCTTGTCCTCATTTACCGTCAGACCCACTTTTGCTGACTCCTTCTCAATTCTCGAAAAAGCAGCAGTAACTCCTCTAACCTATATCATCAACATTCGCGAGCAGCATGTGATTTTTGCTGCTGATGGTTTTATTCATGTTGACTGCAAATTTTCTCATAATGATCTCCATTAAGATGTTAAAGAGATCGCACGATAAGGTGTCGCCTTGCCTGAGGCCTCGCTTAGTTTCGAAAAGTTCGATGAGATCCTTACCAACTTTAACTGCGGATTTGGTGTTCGTCAAGGTTATCTCGCAAAGGCGTTTGCCTTTTCCAGGAATACCAAGCTCGGACATTGCTTCGTAGAGCCTCTCCCGTATCGGGCTATCGAAGGCCGCCTTATAATCGATAAATAGATGATAGGTGTCGATTTGTTTTTCGTGGGTCTTCTCCAGGATTTGGCGTAGCGTGAAAATCTGGTCAATTGTCGATTTTCCAAGCCTACAGCCGCATTGGTATGGTCCAGTCAGGTCAGCGATAATTGGTTTTAGTCTTTTGCACATTATACTTGATAGAACCTTATATGCTACGGATAATAGGCTTATTCCACGGTAGTTGGCACAGAGACTCGGGTCACCTTTTTAAATATGGGACATAGTACACTCAGACTCCAATCGCCGGGCATGCATTCATCTAACCAAATTTTGCTAATGAGCTGATGCATATACCTTAGCAGCTCATCGCCACTATTTCCTTGCTGGTTTTTTAACATATTTTTGTAATATTCTATTAGTAATTCAGAAACGTTTGAACACTCTTGGCCATATTGTTTTTACCATAATTTAACAACATATTTTGTCTTTCTAAATGACTACACATTGCTTTCGCTGGTCTGTAGAGAGCTTAAAATATATTATTTTCATACTTGGTACTTTATATCGTTTATGGGACGGTAATATTCTGCCAATTTTTTAATATCTGTAAAGTGCCAATAATTTCCTACAATCTTCACTAGACCGTGCATGATAACTTCTTTAATAAAAGTTGAGTTGCTTTTACTCAAATATTTTTCAACACGCCCGAATACTCGTTCAGATGGCAAATACTATGACCTCTACTTGTTCCAGCTGTTTAGGTGCAGTGTTTACTATCCAATGCATTAAGGAATGCACGATACGCATCTACACTAGGGTGTCCCATCAATAACAATTTTTTTTCTCAAGGTTTATTTGAAAGCTTATATGGTAAAATATTTTGGAGAATTTTTTAAGATTTTTCGGAAGTGGTTTTGAAGTCGCGCAAATCGAATTTCCCCAAAAAATCGGGTAATCCGGGCGTTGTTTGAATTCTACTTAAAACTCGGCCAATAACCACGATTTTCTTAGTTTGTAAGTCAACATTTTTGAAGCTCCGAAATATCTGGAAAAAATATCAAAAATATTTCACCCTATAAGCTTTCCAATTTAGCATGAGCAACCATGAAAATCGAAAAAGAAAAATTTTTTGGGACACCCTAATCCACACCCAGCACTGAAATGTGGCAATAAAGCAGAGCCCACGCAAACAGCACCTCTTCCAGCTTCATCGTCAGCCAGGTATAAAACACTGCATACCTAGATTTCATCTCGACAACACATAGAGTATACTAGTTTATTTGCCTTGAATAAGAAGGAGCACGTGGCAATGTTTGAACTTGCTGCATATCGAAACACAAGCTCACAGATCTACGAGACTCATCACTTGCAATTTCAGAAAAAGAGTTCGTCCTTAGCTTGTGAATCCTTTGTTGAGTAATTATCTGCAGTTTTATGTCCATATTTTGTTTAATCTTGATTTTCCGTTTATTTACCACGCATTGAGCCCACACATCTGTTACAGGAGAAGAGAATCCTATGTTCGGAAAATTAAATATATTTCAAAAATGTATTTAATTTTCGCACTGAACGGAAAAGCATCGTCACATTTATGAAAATGTCCATCACTCCAAAAACTTTTGTCATCGAAAGTGAGCTAACGTACAGTTTCATTGCCGCTATGCAAATGTGTTCATCAACTGCAAATTGTTCGTTAGTTAGCAATGAATTTGCTTCATTATTGCAACGAATTTGTTTCGTTGCTGCAATGAATTTGTTTCATTGCTGCAATGTAGTTGTTTCATTGTTGCAAATGAATAAATACCGTTCTTGCTATGAATTTGTTCATGTCTGCTACGACATGGTGCAACGAATTTCTTTCATTACAACAGTGATTTTGTTTCATTGCTGCAATGGATGTTTTGAAGTACGTTTGAAATTATATATTGGCAATTGTACATATATACATATATTTTTACATATATATACATATATTTTTTGAATTTTTGTTTCGAAAATGGTCTCAATTTGCTAAATAGATGATTTTGATTCCATGTTGAAACACTCGTCTGGAGAAGATTGCGGTAGTCAAGGGGTTGAGTGTTATTGTGGTCGTCGTCTTCAGGTCCTGCAAATAAAAACAAACATGAGGAATTTAGTATTAAGATTTCTTATTAAAATACATATGTACATATCTATGTCTGTACTTTCAACGAACCTAAGCACTGCTCCCATATTCTCTACTCCTTTAGCATAGAACCACATCATTGTTTTTTTAAATCATGCTATTGCTGTTGTGTTGACGGTTCTGTCACTGTAGCGCCAAATCTCCCCGTAATTAAGCCAGTGATCGCTCTATATGCAATTTCTTCAACTGATATTTTATTTATTTTAATCAAATTTGTTAAAATTTCGATTGGATTCATTTGATTGTACGTTGAATTGTAATTTTTTATGTTCGTCGTACTTGAAACACGTTGTTTCTTTAACTTCTTCGTTTTCATTGACTTCGACTGCGCGCACAAATGTATGTATGGCTTCCGTTTTTTTCTGAATCCAAATACCAACACAACGAAACAGGCGTGACGGAATTATGGTTAAAACACTAAAACCCGAACAGTTTGTTACAATTTGTACCGTCACGCGCATTCACACACACACCAAAGTTCAGTTACATATTTCGGGGTAGTTTTTCTTCAATTGATGCGTCACGTTCTCTGTTGTCGTGTTGCTCCTTGCATTCTGATTTTATACCCTCCACTGTAAGTGATAGAGGGTATATATCAGTTTGTCATTCTGATTGTAACATATAGAAATAAGGCTTTGCGACCCCATAAAGTAAATATATTCTTGATCCTTATAACAACCGGAGTCGATATAGCCATGTCCGTCTGTCCGTCTGTTGAAAACATTCTCACGACTTCAATCGGCGATAACGCGGTTTGGTTTTTGGCCAGAATGTTCCACGTATTCCTGAGCAGTTTGGTATTGAAAATCAGCGAAATTGGTCCATTGGAAAAAATTTTATGGTTGGAAACGTAAAAAAACTCATAAAATTTTCACATTAATTTTTGTAGTTTTATTGTAGTTTTATACTAAACTACTCCTATTGCCGTGTGGTGAATTTCCATGTTGAAAATCTTTGTTGTTCTTTATAATAGATAAGTACTTTAGATGTGTTTAGATGTACTTTCATGTGTTCATACATTTATATGAATTGTCACGCTTCATCTAAGGTCGCTGTGGCCTGATGTGTAAATGGTTGCGCGTTGGAGTCTGAGGGTTGTTGGTTCAACTCTCGTCCCTGCTTGTTTTTTTTTAACAGTTCTTCAAAAAATGCTTTTTTATTTTTAAAAAATGTTTTGCAGCTTGTTTTTTTTTTAACAGTTCTTTAAAAAATGCTTTTTTATTTTTAAAAAATGCTTTTTCATTTTACTCGTGAAAAGTAACTTATTTTTACTTTTTTTAAAAAAGTACATTTTCTTAAAAAAAAGTACATTTCTTAAGTTCGTTTCAAAGTACATTTCAAAGTACATTAAGTACATTTCAAAGTACATTTCTTAAGTACATTTCATTAAGTACATTTCTTAAGTACATTTCTTTCTTAAGTACATTTCTTCTTAAGTACATTTCTTAAGTACATTTCTTCTTAAGTACATTTCTTCTTAAGAATTTAAGCATGTGAGCATTTGAGCATTGTGAGCAATGCATTTGTGAGCATTGTGAGCATTTGTGAGCATCCTGTATTTGTGAGCATTTGTGAACAAGTAATTGCATTTGTGAACAAGTAACTTATTATTATTTTTTTTTAAAAAGTACATTTTCTTATCTCCAGTTATCTCCACCTCGATTTAGGAATATTTCCATGGAAAATAGTTTTTGCAATAGTATTCATACTCCGGCGGGTAAGCTACATTACTTTTAGACAGAAGGCTTGACACACCCTCGCAAATTTCTTCTTATGCTTTAGAAAATAGTTACAAGAGAAATTCAATGTTTTTAATTCTGGTGTATACTTGTGCCGCTTGGCTCCATATGGCCCTATCAGATGTGTCAATTTGTCGTGATCAATTTTTTCCTTTGTTTTTATTTAACAGCTCCCGATTAAGTATAATCAAATGAGTACTGAACATACCACATGTGTAAGCACTTTTTTCTTTATGGCTGCACGGTTTGCGGTTGGCACTAAAACATCAAAAAACTATCTTTTATGTAACCGTTCTTCGTTCTTCGTTCTTCGTAAGGATCACTTTTTTCCCGACGTTTATACTGCCAACAGTTGCTTCTGCTATATCTGCTTTTAAAAAAGGTACTAGATTTACAAATACAATACTTAGCGTTTTACAGTGCTGCGACATAGACCTCTAAACATAGATGTTTTACAACATCGATGATTCAAATAAGAGACATCGATGTCGATAAAACATCGACCTCAAAACATCGATGTTTTCCAACATCTACGTTTTTGGGGATGTATCGTTTTTGGTGAATTTTTTTTTAAAAATCGATGTACCAAAATCATAGATAAAGGAATTAACTAGATATCGCACATGCCGTGGGAAATTTCTTCTTCAATGTGGTATTTTCTAGATGGAGCTGAATGCAATAATTACAACGTTTGATCCCAAATAAAATATATCTTGCGAGATGTATTTAGAACAGGTGATAGCAGTAGGTGTTGTAGGCAACATCAACAGGCATTTTGTTTTGTTTAGTGGGCCGATGCTGGACAAGTCAACACAAACGAATACCAACAACAACAGTACACCAAAAAAGCGAATAACCAAAATGCATTTGAATTAGAAAGTGGGGAACACAACGACATGAAAGAAACTAAATTAATTGTTGGAATAGCACAACCTGGAAAATGATTCTATTTTTGTATTGAAAAAATGTCCCACAGTGTTGAATAAACGTCAGTGAATGTTATGAGAAACGTCAATGAAAGTTACAAAACGACAACACAGCACCTAGTGGCAGTACTTGACAACGCCTGTGGAATATCTACTTATTTCCTTTATCTACGACCAAAAAATCTGAGTCAGACAGAAACATCGATGTTTCTTCGATCATCAATGTTTTTGCCGATTTTTTTGTTTTTGCTGAAATTCTCTTTTAGATATGTGTTATCAACATATAAATCGCCCTTTTCCTCGATAAAAAGGTGAAAAAATACAAAACTTATAATTTGCTATTTTTTTTTTGCTAAAAAAAATTAAATACAAAACATCGATGTTTAAGACAACAAAATTATATTAAAAATACAAGAACCAAATTAAATAAAAAATTACAGCAGTCAGTTGTCAGAGACACGGCCATTAAGTTTAACGTAGAATACGCCATCCGATAAGACAGAAAACATATATAACAATAAATTCATTTGCTTATATTATTTATCATTTATTGTTATATATGTTTTCTGTCTTATCGGATGGCGTATTCTACGTTAAACTTAATGGCCGTGTCTCTGACACAGCCTGCAGGGACACTCCGTGGCCGAAGGCCTCGGACAACTGTCTGCTGTAATTTTTATATTTACCAACGGCATTGATTCAAGTCCGTTTAAAAAAAAAATATTATGTTCAATTTTTTTAAACTTAATTTAATTTATGTGTTTTAATTAATATTTTTATTGAAATAAGTTCTGCGAATGTTGAGAGGGCCGCCCTAATATTAAAAAAGGTTTACCTTATCGAGTCTTCGCATTAGCATTCGAGCGTTGTGTGAAAGCTTTACGCTTTACAATTCAAAATTAATGTTACAACAGCTTTATTGAAGCTTTCGCAAAAAAGCTTTATTACGTTAGCTTACTGTTTGTTTCACTTTTTACTAGATACATGTTGCCAAGCAACATTAGCTTGCTGTTCGTTTCACTTTTTACTAGATACATGTTCCTAAGCAATGTTGAGCAACCAAAAACAGTCAACCAAACACCACACATATGTTTGAGTGTATGTGTTTAAACAAATTTCATTTGAGAAATTAAAATACTAGAAATATATCAACCAATATGAAATGTATATCAAACGAAAGATAACATCTTCATTTACCTACAAAAAAAATTTAAAAAAAATTCATCTAGCCGTTTCCTCAAATTCAATGAAATAAAGATTACAACAATAAAAACCTGACATGACTCCTCATACCGTAAAGTAAGACGTATTCTACGTCAAAAACACAAACTTGGAATAGGACATACAGAACTTGGATACTCGTAGGGTAGATAAAGAATTAAACAATAAATACGATTATTTTTCAACATTCTAAATCTTGGAATGGACAGTCTGCAAAAATATAATTTTTTGCAGCTTCTCTCCGGAGATACAGATTCTTCTGACTGAAGCAATATTCCCAGCAGCCGAGAACACTCTCACAGAGAGAACAGACGTGGCCATTATTGACAAATATTTAATGGCAGTCTTTATCAAGACTGCGTTTTTAGGTACATATCCCTGTCGATGGGATTTTCATTAAGTCTGGAAACTGGGCTTTTTAAATATACACCCAATTGTGCCGGTATTTGAGCAGTGTCCATTTGGTCAATTGCCCGGGATCTCTTTTCCGTTTTCCAGTTCTACTGCACCAGTTCCCAAAAGTTGAAGCCTAAAATAACGTGAACAATCTTAAGAATTATTTTGTTTACATATTGTTATCCATTTTGCGGTTTCAAAAGTAAACGTAAATAGAAGACATATAAAATATTTTTTTTCATGATATTTCTTTTTTATTACAAAGTGTGAACGTTGACATTATGTGTGAAACACTACATCATTTAAATGACCACCACGCGAAGTGTTGCAAGCATTGATTCTTTTGAGGTAATTTTCGACCACTTTTTGACACATATTGGGCGGTATCTCAGCCATAACTTGACGAATGTTGGTTCTTAAGTGCTCAAGAGTTAAAGGTTTATCTGCATAAACACGGTCTTTCGCGTAGCCCCTTAAAAAAAAGTCTAATGGTATGTAGCTGTCTCCATTTTTGTAGTAGGTTTTAGTAATTTTCGTCAATGTCAGACTTTCAACTGAAAAGAAAACAAATTGGTTTAAAAACTTAGTTTGACAGATGTCGAATTCGAGCCCTATACTTTTGAAACCACGAAATGGATAATCTTTTACAGTTTATACCTGAAGGACCTGGTTTTCCTGAGCTATTGGTATAAGACGAATTTTTTTTATCTCTTTTTTTTATTGCAATCTATCAAATACATGACAAGAGGCAACTGGTATATAATATTCAAACAATTTCAAAAAATATACAAATTTGAATTTGTTGCAATCTTGGCATGATGAGAAACAGCCAGTGCTGGTTCTCGGTGTAGGTGGGTTTTATATCATCGACTGCTGACTAGATGCGTGAGTTGGAATCTTTTAAGTCTTCTGCTTTGTGAAGTTACTTCTGGAAGATTTCGTGCTAAGACATTAGTGTGCGAAGACAGTCTTAAAGCGTATCGTTCGTTAATTTGGTCGATCTCCTGTTGAACAGTATTTGTTTGGAAGTCTCTGTGAAGAATTTCGGTTCTCTCGTAGGTGGGTGCATCAGCGATGAGCCTTAGAGATTTTGATTGAAATCTTTGTATGATTGCGATGTTTGTTTTTGATGTCAAGCCCCAAAATTTGCACCGTAGGTCCAGGCTGGTTTGATAATTGCCTTGTACAGTAGTAGCTTATTGTCCAAAAGAAGTTTAGAATTTCGGCCAATGAGCCAGTGCATAGACGTTAGTTTAATACCAAGTTATTTCCTTTTTGTCAGTATGTGCTTCTGCCATGTTAGACGTCTATCTAAGTGAATGCCAAGATATTTAGCAATGTCCGATTGGGGTGTTGCCGTATTTCCCATTAGTACCTGTGGGCATGTTCCAGCTCTCAGCGTGAAAGTTACATGCACTGACTTGATTGCGTTGACGTTGAGTTTTCCCGACCGTTTATTCAAATGGATTTGCAGGTTTTGTATTGCCGTTATTGGGTCATGGTGTGTTGACAAGAGTGCTGTGTCATCTGCGAATGTAGCCGTTACGGTGTTGTTGCAATTGGGAAGGTCCGCAGTAGACAGAGTATACAACAATGGTCCGAGAACACTTCTTTGTGGTATGCCAGATTTAATTTCAAATAAATTCATTTGACTACTACTGATTTTAACATAAAAGTATCTACACTCTAAGTAGGATCGTAGTAGTTCATAATAGGAGAAGGGTATATTTTTCTTTAACTTTTAGAGTAGGCCTTCATGCCAAACCTTGTCAAATGCTTGGCTGATGTCTAAGAATGGCGCTGAACAATATTTTTTCTCTTCAAACGCTGTCCATATTGTTTTAATCGTCCTGTTCACCTGTTCAATTGTTACTTGTTTATCCCTGAAACCAAATTTATGGTTAGGAATCAGGTGTTTGGTTCGAAGTATAGGCTTCATTCTGTTAAGCACAAATTTTCTCAACTATTTTGCCCAACACTGGAAGGAGGCTTATCGGTCGGTACGAATTCACGTTCTCGAGCGGTTTACCAACCTTTGGAATCATAATCACTTCGGCCACTTTGAGCTGCACCGGAAAGTAACCGACTCTGAAAATAGCATTTATTATGTTCCTGAAATGTATTATAGCTGTATCCGTGAGTTCTTTGAGGATTTTTGCCGTAATCAGATCACGAATGACCATCAGATTCTGTAGAAGATTCTTCATTATCTTTCAGCTCTCTGCTCAATATTCTTATTGCTGTTGCTAGAGCAACACTATCGTCAAAATTAATGATTTTGAATCTCGGGTCTAGAAACGTTGCAATTGAAAAAGATGGATTGTTCTCAATACCATCAAACCGGTATTGAAAGTGCAGCTTCAATGTTTCTTTATTTCTTTGCCAAAAACTGGTGGTCACTACTGCCTCGAATATTTTTTTTCATTAGCTTAAAACAGATATTACGACACTTGCAGTAACAAACTTCACGCCGCTTATCTCTTTTGTTGCACGTTCAATGGGTTGAAACAGCGTAATTGTGTCCGCTTCATCAAATAAAATTCCAATTCCAATTGGTTTCAACAGATTTGTATTAACACCCTTGCCTCTAAATCTTCCGGTTTTTCCGTAGTTCGTCACTACCAATAACACTACGCTTGAACCAAGTTACTATCGAATTAACCTTGTCAATAGCTTCTTTGCCCTCTGCAAAGTAATCTTTTTTTTTGTGTCAGAAGATTTAATAGATGCGCAAAGCAGTACGTATGTTTTTTTTTTTACCGAAAGCTATGTCAACTGCTTTCATCATATTGGTTCAACCATCCGTCACAACTGTCCGTTCAAAACATCGGTGTCGATGTCGCAGCCCTACAGTTACATATTAAAAAGTTGGCATAACAACAAATTTAATGAGAACCCTAGACGTGTCACAATTGGCGATCTTCAATAACCCCAAAATGAAATAACCCCCAAATGAAAAATTAAATAAACCCCAATGAAATAACGCCAAAAAAAATATGAAATAATACCCAAGAGAAAAAATGAAATAAAACCCAAATATAATGAAACAATCCCCAAAGAAGAAATGAAATAAGCCCCAAAATTCTGGTTTTTTTCATAATGAAATTACCCCCAAAAAGCATGATAAAATAACACCCAATGAAATAAACCCCAAAAAAAAACCAAATAAGCCCCAAATCAATTTAAGTCACTAATAAACTATTTAAATTGTTATTTATTGAATACAAGCTTCACATGTCCAAATATATAAAAACAAATTACAAGAAAACTTGTATGGTATCGATAACTACCTGACAGCAAACTGGACATTCGAACTTTTCATGTTCTTTTGCAATTGCATTCGCTGCAGCTTCAGAACGCATTCACTGCAGATTTTTTCATGTGCTTACAAGGTACCAGAAGTATATTTTGCTCTTGTACAGTATAAACAACGCATAGTTTCACTTCTAAATTAGCCGTTTGTTTTGGTGTTTCTGCTTCCTCCTCTTCACACTCTTCCTTCAAATAAGTAGCGTTTTCAAACAAATCATCGTCTGTATTCATGCGCCTAAGACAAAATTTCAACGAGATGGATTCATGCGCTTTAGACAAAATTTCAACGAGAACTGAGAATGACAATACAAATATCTTTTTCTACTACTTCACTCAATAGTTTCATTCAATCCTAACTCTATTCATTGCGGTTTCGATTGATTTACAAAGATTGATTTTTTTAACAAAATGAAATAACGCCGAAATAAAATGAAATAATCCCCAAAACCCGAAAAAAAAGAAAATATTTCCCAAACAAAATTTCTTTGGGGGTTATTTCATTTGGGGATTGTTTCATAATGAAATAATGCCCAAAAGTGGGAATGAAATAACACCCAAAAAATATGAAATAATCCTTAAAAGATTTTTCGTAATTTTTTTGGGCGTTATTTCATTTTCTTGTTTGGGGTTTATTTCATTTGGGGGTTATTTCGTAGCGCCGTCACAATTATCTCGAAATAGTTTTTTGCACATTCATACATAGAAATGTTGCATTTTGGTCTGAACCGATATTTTTGGTATTAACTTAAAGTGAAATTATTGATATTTCGTATGTTTTATAACAATTGTTAGACAGATTTCAATATGTAGAATTGGATTCAGTCAGAAAAAGCTAAAAACTTGAAAAGTTCAATTGTTACGTTTTGTTATGGACCGCCTCAATTAGGGTAATAATTTTATTTTCAAACCAATTTGTTCGTATGTAGTGATCTAAAACGAAATTTTAAACGATAATCATAGCAGTTCTCTGGTACGACGAGTGACAGCAAAATTCTAATGTACAACGATATAATATTATGCATATAAGTATATTTTTAATTTGGGGAACGAAACTGCTCAGAAGCATTTAAAAACAACAACTGTTTCAATAGAAAAAGTTTAAAATAACAACAACAACAAAAAGTAGAGAAGTTTTCAAACACGAGTAACTCTTCGACAATAACTTGCCACGACTGTGCAAATTATGAAGAATACAGAATACAGAATTTCAAAATTGTTGCTAATAATACCTTAAAAATTAAATTAATATAGAGCAACCAGTTAATGTATAAGCGCATTTCACAAGAACATTCAAATCTAATTATTTGTACAACCTATTCAAATTTGTTAGTATTGAAACAGTTGTTTCCAAATACAATTCAATACCTTTGATCCTCACTCTGGATAAAATCGTATAAAAGTTCGTTCAAAATGCTTATCAGCAGTCAATTTTCTATCGACTTCCCTGCTAGAATGGTTCCTACTAAGTTTTTGGTTTGCTTTGTGGCATTTGCTGTTTGTCTCGCGAGTGCTGCAGCTGCAGATGACGATGATGGCCGTATTGTTAACGGCCAAAGAATGGACATACGTTCTGCTTCCTATATGGTACAAATAAGGGAGAATGGTCGACAGTTTTGTGGCGGTGCCTTGGTGAGTCCCTATTATGTGATAACGGCTGCCCACTGTTTGTATGGCAAGAATTCCCGTAATTTTGTCGTAGTTGCTAACGCCAACACCATTGCGGATATAGGAACTCAAAGTAGAGTGGTCAGGTCTCAAATACATCCAAGTTACAATCCGCAGACTAAAGCCTGCGATATGGCTATGTTGCAATTGCAGACCCCCATTACTGGAACTCAAACCTTGAAACTGTGTCGAACACAACTGCGTGAAGGTCATAAACTTCGAGTTTCAGGTTGGGGCAGCCAGGGTGACAAACTACCCTCTACGTTTCACTTACATACTGCCGTTGTACAAGTGAGGTCACAACAAACGTGCGAGCGCACATTTGGGAACGCTCGGAGCAAAAAAATTATCTGCACTTCCGGATACTCTGGGCCCCTTGGCTCCTGCTTCGGTGATTCTGGCGGTCCAGCTGTTTACAACGAACAAGAATTGTGCGGTCTTGTTTCAGGTGGTTATAAATGTGGTGACGTCGGTAGCTATGCTGACGTCGGCTCTATGCTACCATTTTACAACGATTTTGTCACAAAAAGGTCCCTATAATTGTGAATTTTGTATTGTTCGACTTAATTGTAATCTTGAATAAAAATATTTGGCAATCCTTATGAAATGAGTATGTACTTTTTACTAGTAGAATGACAGTAAGACACTCCAAGATGAACCGCTGCCATACCCGACTGACAAATACTTCGACAACTACACGTTTCCAACACTGCAGCTCTTGATGGGTTAACAAAGTTATTTTGAAATCTAGAAAATTTTATTAGAAATACGAGGATCAAACGTTACTCCCCTTACAAGCATCTACTTTTTGGTCAGTGGAACACTGCGAGAATATTGGAAAGACTGCATTAAGCATTCATCTGGTTCCAAGTGAATCTACAAACACCTTCTTGTTTCAAATAATATCATCAACATGTTGCCTCAATGCGAAGGACATTATCGCCGAGAGTGCTGGAAGAAGGAAAGCTGCACATACATAGACATATACAGACTGGCTCAGTTAATTGCTGGCGCAGAACACGTCCCTCACGACAATGCTGGAATGCTTTGGAAACCGACATCCCATGATGAGGAAAAGAACTCCGCATTATAACAGATAAAACCAATAATTCACGCGGGTATATGGCGATGCTGCAGTCAGTTGCACCTCGAAATAAAACGGAGCTGTATACGACGAGGTGCTAGCACCTATAAGCGAACACACGATCGTGGAGAAGAAATCTGAAATGTACAGAAATGCAAACTGAACCAAAATATCCTACCAGAAAGTCAAAATTTTAACGAACGGGTTCGCCCCTCCTGTAATGATCGAGGCTCCCCTCTTAAAGGGCTAGGATTGAAAATATTGTTCTTTTCCGCTGTTTAATTCAAGATATGGAATTTGCCGCTTCCGTACACGATAGGGGTTAAAATTAAAGAATCATATCTGGTGGATCACATTTCTTTAAAAGTTGCTCATTTGAAGGCCCTTTTACGTTCATATTAAATTTGAAAGTGTGCACCAATATACATATGTTTTCACTATATTTTTCTAAAATGAGATTCAAGACTAGAATTCTAATTTCTTTTTGGACGCTCAATAGGGTACAGAAATTCAAACATGAAAGAAAATTTGCACTATACACCAGTCAACAAATCCCACCGGGTTTCTCAACTGTTTCCAAAGCTTTTGGGTTCACAGAATACAAACCTGAAGCCCAATAAATTTATATTGAATCACATTTGAGTTTTAAGCCCCGTATTCAGTTCTTGTGAAATTTTCGTAAGAAATTTTTTCATTTTTCTCTAAACGGACATTTTGGTTGCGGAGAGTTACAATATTTTGCTTATAATTGCTCTACGCAATCCGTTTTATTTTAAATGCATGTGGTGTTAGTTTTGGTTCTTAAAGTCATCGAAATGTCAAAATTCAAGTCCCAAATAATTATTAAACAATTGCTTACGTATGAAATAATTTTGGCGTAACACCCTGTAATTGTCTACGATATTTTCGCAAATAGCTCAGTACCAAGCAAATGAAATGTGAGCGAAAATTTCGGCTCATGAAATTTTCGTTTCTTTTTATACACGTAATTCTTATGGAAAAATTTCATAAAACTGAATACCGGGCTTAAAAACTAAATTTGCCGAAAACGCACTAGGAACCTGAAAATAAATATTATATTCAGATTCATTGATCCCAAACACCTTTTTGTATTAATTTGTGGACAAACCACATTCTGTAGAGAAAACATAGATGATGATCAGTTCGCAGATGTATGTATTATTTTAGGACCTGCCTAAAGAGTAGCCGGCTATTTAAGAAATCCACTGGCTGGAATGTATTTTTTTGTACCGGCAGCTTCAAGAGCGCCAGGTAGATTATTTATTTAAGAAAAAGCCAAAAGACTCGGCTGAGTTTGATCTGTTTAATGATAATTTATTTTCAAATTTTGTTCCTTAAATACCTACTTAACGGTACTTCTTAAATCTATCTTAAATCTATTGTTATCCTACTTAGAATTACTTATTGCAATATTACATTTATTCCCATCTCCTTTGCTCTAATTATGTTTACATTGTTTGTGTATCTTGTTGTTGCATTATGCTTGTACATTTTCTGTTTATGTTGTTTTTGTGATTCATTATGTTTTGCATACAGTTGCCTACTTATGTTTCTGAGCACTTTTTATCAGAGATGGTAAAATACTATCGTATCACAAATAGTACCAAGAAGTGGTAATGTTACAATTAGTACAATATAATAATTAGATTATTGTTGTGGGTGCGTACCAAAATAGTACAAATAGTACACCCTCACCCTTAAGAAAAAATTATCAAGAAAAATAATTTTTTAACAATATTTTGGTATGCATATTTTATGACATAGTTTATATAGTATAGTTTTATAATTTTCAGATTATTCATAATTAATTTTCAATAGTTTTCCATTTTCTTAGCATGTTATTGTGATACTTTTTAGTTATATTTCCTAAGTCTAAAACTGTATTTACTCCCTCTCTTGCTATTATTCTATAGGGACCATGATAGGGTGCTTGGTATTTCCTTCTGTTCATGGATTTTATTATAATTAAATCTCCTACTTTTACTTCTAGTGGATTTGTATATGTGTTTTTCCGAATTCTATTATTTTTCTATTTTTCTAGGTAATATTTTGCCTTTTGCAAAGAGAATTTTAATTTTTCGCGTAATTCAAAAACATAATCATCTATATTGTAAAATTTATTTTTGTTTGATTTTATATCATTAGGTAAATATGGCAACTTCCCAAAAACTAGTTCATATGGTGTGTACCAAAATAGTACAAACAGTACAACATAGAGTGACCCGAAAGTTCTGACTGCTGATTCGTATTAAGCGAATCGAAATATATAGAAAACGTTGATGAACCCAGTGCGATTTTCAAGAATTTCAATTTTGTTGTACTGTATTTTTGTTGGTGGTTCCATCCGGTAGCAGTATTATTTTACTTGCACTGGAAACTCTAGGCAGAGATCTTACGACGGCATGCCAACATATGACAGTCAATCGTGTTGGCCAAATATTACATCGACAAAAATATAGGCGGTGCTTTAAGTATATCTATACCTCTTTTGGTTCATATTTAAATAGAGTAAAAATTGTGTATACACACAGATAAAACAGCCTCTGTAACATATTCTCCCAAATATATTCTGCAAGATCCATGTATACGTTTGGAACAGACTTCAAACATTTATATGTTTGCAAGTCCCAAACTCAGGTGTACTTAATTGCAAACAATAGCGTGTATTAATTACTTGTGTTTTTTTTTATTATATTTCACAAATGGTCCGCCATTCCGATTTTTTCAGTAGAGGCTCGGGCAGGAAAAGGGATTCACCTTGTTGCCCTCTCCAGTTTTTCCTCAAAATCGTTTCTCACTTTGGTAGCACACATAAATATATGGGAAACACATATATAAGAACCAATACAATATCACAAACCATTTAACCGTTCGAGCGTTTCTTTATTCTTTTTTCACTGATCAAGCGCTTTTGATATCCTCTGTTCGATAAACCATTAACTACTGAATACATGAAATTAAAACGCAATACATCAGCCGAAATAAGAAACACTGATCAACACATCAATGCAAAAATAAAGATACTCACTTACAAGATATACACGCTCGTTGCCCATCTATTATTCTCCTGCTCTCGAGAGAACATAAGCAGTGTAACAAACACGGCTGTATTTGTATCAAAAACACAGATGTGTTTGGGTCGCAAACACATATGTTATAATATATTCATCATTATGTCTCAAACATGTAATATTGAATAGCAAACACAATGCGTTTTGGCACAAGTATATTATATTTGCGACAAGCTCCTATCACATGTTATACTTGCATCCAAACAACAAAATTTTTCAGCATGTTGTATAAGTATTTTTGTTGTAGAATTGGCGAAATATTCGGATGAAGAATACTCATTGACAAGCTACGGAACGCTTAACTCCTCAAGATCGTGGAATACTCGTGACTATTTTGGAGCGGAATAATTGGTCGGAGATTTTGGCGCAAAGTTAATTTTGTAGAAGATTTCCAGGCCGTCCAACGCCAACTGGTCAAACATTAAGGCGATGAGCCACACGCCCTAAGGCACTGTAACAACCTGTACCGACGAGAACATCGTCGCTGTTGTGTAAGACGTCGCATTTGAGTCGCCAACGTTGGTCGAACGACGTTTCGTACGATTGACCATTACACAATCGTCTCTGCACCGTATTTTGGAGAAAGACTTGAAAATGTTCCTGTACTTTACATAGCGCAGGCAGTGCGTCAGCTATTGCCAGCAGGCCATCAACGCTTTTAAACTACGCTCACGCTCGCTTGAACCTCAATAACGCAGTGGACGACTTTCGATCGAAATTCATCATGAAAGGGGCATTATCATCTTCATCCACATCCAACTTCAACGTGTAAAAAAACAAATTTTGCTCTTCAAGGGTGCCTGAAGATCCACGTACCATTTGCGACGAGCTATTTAATTCCAAGCTTGTTATAATTTACCTTTTCGACAAACACATACAACTTTCGTGACCATGTGTGAACCGAACAAATCCGAGCACACCCACGCACTCATTAAGTGAGATGTCTCTGGAATTGCTTCGTCACCGAAAACAAAGGCACAAATCTATTGTTCGTCTCAGTGGAGAGCGGCGCGGACTAAAATAAATTTGATTTTAAATTTAAAAAAATTATTTTATTATACTTTACAGCAAAACTTGTCACCAAAATTAGTTTCATTTATCGAAGTATTCATTTCGTCTCATGGATGCAAAACCAAACTATACATTCACAAAAACTAAATAGCAACAAATGTCTCCGTCGTGCCATTAGTTCTAGTTAGCTTCGTACAGAAAAGTTAATTAGCGTAGTTATCATCTGTTCGTGGTGAGATCGTAAATAGCACCTTTCAACCTACAGTTATAATTGGCATTTCGGTGCCATTAACCTTTCTAATCTGATAAAGTACACACTAATCGTGTTACTGCCAAAGTATAGTTAAATGAAACGGTGCTCAGATAGTAATTGAGATTTGTCACTCTCACTTGGCTGTATTTAGTTCGATATTTTTTCTTTGAATTTGTAGAAGTTTCTGTAATGATTGATTCATTAGACCACCACCTCCGATCCTAATACTGTGGTTGTTAACAACCTGTAGCCATTCATACAAGTTGTGTTTCAGCAACTTGCTGATGATGTCTTATTTCATATTACGCATCGGTGTTAGCATGATATTCGAGGTTGCTCAACCAATCACCTACTCACCTTAGCTGCCATCAGACAAAGATCTGTTGACATTAACAGAGGATACTTAACATAGTGTCGGAAGTTGTAAGCTGCTTGGGAATTTCTCAAAGCAATTTTTACAAAGACCTTTGGACACAATGAGAAAGTCCCCGGTCCTCGAGGCTAACGTAATTGTTAGTATCTATTAACATATTTATAATCCGTAACTGAGTTAAAAACTGATATCCACTGAACAAACACAATAGTGATACCGAAAACACTCTAAATTATTCACTTAACTAATATAGGAAACCCAACGGAAATTTTGCAGTCTGTTAAACCAACTTTTAAAGGCTTATGAGAAACTGAGGTGAGGGTTCCAGCTGGTTACTTTGTGCTTGATCAGAGTAGAAAGCTTAATGGTACAGAAATGTAAATTATGACTGTAAGTTGAAAGATCTCACCACGAAGGGTTTATAACTACGCTAAAAAACTTTTCTGTACAAAACTGACGGCAAACACGGAGATATTTGGTGTCATTTATTTTTTGTACATGTATAGTCTGGTTTTGCAGCCACACTACTATATGAGTGTTACGATAAATGAGACTAATTTTGGTGAGAAGTTTTGCTGTAAATTAAATTAATTTTTTTAAATTTAGAATCAAATTTATTTTAGTCCGCTCAGCTGTCCACTGAGAAGAACAATAGGTTAACAATGGATTTGAGTCTTGAGTCGGTGGCGAAGCAATTCCAGAGACATCTCACTTAATGAGTGTGTGAGTGTGTGGGCGCAGATTTGTTCGGTTTACACACCCAGCGGGCAAAAAATCGAGCCTTGGCGAGTGTTACGCTAAATGCTCGCAAACGGGCTCAGAAGCGAGCACTTACCGGACCAAAACCGGGGGAGAAATTAAACTCGCCCAAATATTCGAAAACTGGTTTAAACGGACGAAAAGAGAGAAACATTGTTGTCGTTGTGTCGTGCGCCAAACAGAGGCACACACGTGCAGGCACACGACACAACAACAAAGTTTTGGCTATTGCATTTTGTTTTAATTTTCGTGTTGTTCTCGCTAAAGATATTGCAAAAGTCTCGCAAACGAATCTCTTGCAAGACATCGTAAACGAAACTTTTACTGCCACAAACTGAGCGACTGATGATTCATTTTCCGATCGTTTTCGGATCTGTTTTCGAGAGTTTTATCCGCAAAAGTTTCGCGTAACTCTCGTATGCGATATCGTATACGAAGTTTTTTTCCGCTGAGCATGGTCACGAAAGTTGTATGTATTAGTCGAAAAGGTAAATTATAACAATTTTGGAGTAAACTAAAGTCTGGTTACAATAGTTGCAACGGGATTATGATAAACATCTTTTATTTCAGGGAAACGTTGCAGGTTTTGCGATCAACGTTGAGCGTACGAAGTAAACGAAATATTGTTCGATTAAAATAACTGTTTTTTTTCCTCCAAACGACCGCCTTTTGTGCGTGTATACAGAAGTCCTAACAGTGTATTTAACACGACACCCTGGAATATATAAGTACTTGTTATAGTTAACCAGATGTTAATTTATAAACATTTATTAGTATTCCGCTACGTAACACACCACGGGAACACTGGTTATAAGAGTATGTGTTTTTGACTTCCTCCGACCCTAACTTTACTCCGTCCAGAGTGCTTTAAAGGTTTCCCAAAAGAGAACGGCGGTTGCTTTTATAGGTCTTCGTTTCAGCTCCTAGTTTTGGGGTACTAGCTACTACAAAGTAGTTTAGTGTCCCTGGGAATAAACCTCAAGACTATGCCCAGTATACCATACAGTACGCACGATCTACGATCTGGCGATATTCTCTGTGAGAGATTCCAGATTCTGTGCATTGTTCACATGTACCTGTGATTTCAAAAAACTCCTGCGATAGAAATGTAGAACAATCAAATCGGGAGGACTTGTTGGCTTCTGCAAACTACCAAAACGAGATATTAAGCGATAGAGTAACGCACTTGCAGCGTCCTATGGAAATGACATGTGCTACAGTTCCAATTCATAAATTTGCGGCAATTAAACCAGACCCGAGGAGAACTTCGGCGCAAAGCATTGACTTTGACTGAATTAAATAGCTCGTTGTAGATGGTACGTGGATCTTCAGGCACCCTTGACGAGCAAAATTTGTTTTCTGACACGTTGAAGTTGGATATGGATGAAGATGATAATGTCCCTTTCATGATGAATTTCGATCGAAACTCGTCCACTGCGTTATTGAGGTTCAAGCGAGAGTGAGCGTAGTTTAAATGCGATTGATAGCTTACGGGCAATAGCTGACGGACTGCCTGCGCTATGTAAAGTACAGGAACATTTTCAAGTCTTTCCCCAAAATACGCTGCAGAGACGATTGTGTAATGGTCAATCGTACGAAACGTCGTTAGACCAACGTTGACGACTCAAACGCGACGTCTTCAGCAACAGCGACGATGTTCTCGTCGGTACAGGTTGTTGCAGTGCATTCGAGGCGTGTGGCTCAGTCGCCTTAGTGTTTGACCAGTTGTCGTTGGACGGTCGGGAAATCTGCTCCAAAATTAACGGTGTGCCAAAATCTGCGACAAATCTTGAGGAGTTAAGAGTTCCGTTGCTTGTCGATGAGTATTCTGTATCCGATTACTTCGCAAATTCTACAACAAAAAGCAAGTATATACTTATACTACATACGGTTTTTGTTGTTTGAATGCAAATATAACATGTGTTTGGAGTTTGTCGCAAATATAATATACTTGTGCCCAAACGCATTGTGTTTGATATTCAATATTACATGTTTGAGACACAATGATTAATATTTTATTACATATGTGTTTGCCGCCCAAATATATCTGTATTCTGATACAAATACCCCCCTGTTTGTTGCACTGTTTATGTTCACTCGAGAGCAACAGAATAATAGAGGGGCAAGGAGCGTGAATATCTTGTAAGTGTGTATCTGTATTTATGCATTGATCTCTCGGCGAGTGATATTCCTGAATATTCGTGTTAATTGCAGATGAAGTCAGTGTTTCTTATTTTGGCTGATGAATTGCGTTTTAATTTCATGAATTCAGTAGTCAATGGTTTATCGAACAGAGAATATCAAAAGCGCTTGATCAGTGAAAAAAGAATAAAGAAACGCTCGAACGGTTAAATGGTTTGTGATATTGTATTGGTTCTTATATATGTGTTTCCCATATATTTATGTGTGCTACCAAAGTGAGAAACGATTTTGAGGAAAAACTGGAGAGGGCAACAAGGTGAATCCCTTTTCCTGCCCGAGCCTCTACTGAAAAAATCGGAATGGCGGACCATTTGTGAAATATAATAAAAAAAACACAAGTAATTAATACACGGTTGAACTAGATTTGAATATAAGTATATTGTTTATGTACCAACGCATAGTGATAAACAAGGCATAGTTGAAACCTTCTGAAACAAAAATCGTGAGAGACAACAAAGAAAGGAGAAGCAAACGAGCAGCAGATTCTCATTTCATAAAAACGTAATGCATTCAATGCAAGTAAATATAAAATTAAAATATTTTAATTTTTTGTATTAATTATTTATAAATGTGGATATATATTGATAAAATTAATTATAATAAATAAAGAATGAAAGAATAATTCGTTTCTAAATATTATTATGTTTGGAAGAGAATACGCATATGTTTCCACGTAAGTATATAGAGGTTTGGGGGAAACACGTGAATGCTTCCACGTAAGTATATGGATGTTTGGGATAAAGCACGCATATGTTTTCACGTAAAAGCATGCATATTTGTCAGTAAACATGCTATTGTTTGTATTTAAGTACACCTGAGTTTGGGACTTGCAAACATATAAATGTTTGAAGTGTGTTCCAAACATATACATGGATCTTGCAGAATATATTTGGGAGAATATGTTACAGAGGCTGTTTTTTCTGTGTGTATACACAATTTTTACTCTATTTAAATATGAACCAAAAGAGGTATTGATGGACTTAAAGCACCGCCTATATTTTTGTCGGTGTAATATTTGGCCAATACGATTGACTGTCATATGTTGGCATGCCGTCGTAAGATCTCTGCCTAGAGTTTCCAGTGCAAGTAAAATAATACTGCTACCGGATGGAACCACCAACAAAAATACAGTACAACAAAATTGAAATTCTTGAAAATCGCACTGGGTTCATCAACGTTTTCTATATATTTCCATTCGCTTAATACGAATCAGCAGTCAGAACTTTCGGGTCACTCAATGTTTTCTCTACAGAATGTGGTTTGTCCACAAATTAATTCAAAAAGGTGTTTGGGATCAATGAATCTGAATATAATATTTATTTTCAGGTTCCTAGTGCGTTTTCGGCAAATTTAGTTTTTAAGCCCGGTATTCAGTTTTTATAAAATTTTGCCATAAGAATTACGTGTATAAAAAGAAACCAAAATTTCATGAGCCGAAATTTTCGCTCACATTTCATTTGCTTGGTACTGAGCTATTTGCGAAAATATCGTAGACAATTACAGGGTGTTACGCCAAAATTATTTCATACGTAAGCAATTGTTTAATAATTATTTGGAACTTGAATTTTGACATTTCGATGACTTTAAGAACCAAAACTAACACCACATGCATTTAAAATAAAACGGATTGCGTAGAGCAATTATAAGCAAAATATTTGCAAGGTAAATCAAAGATAGTTGGTAACTCTCCGCAACCAAAATGTCCGTTTAGAGAAAAATGAAAAAATTTCTTACGAAAATTTCACAAGAACTGAATACGGGGCTTAAAACACAAATGTGATTCAATATAAATTTATTGGGCTTCAGGTTTGTATTCTGTGAACCCAAAAGCTTTAGAAACAGTTGAGAAACCCGGTGGGATTTGTTGACTGGTGTATAGTGCAATTTTTTCTTTCACGTTTGAATTTCTGTGTATTTAAAGTTAAAGTAAAAATTACGCGAATACGCTATTGAGCGTCCAAAAAGTAATTAGAATTCTAGTCTTGAATCTCATGTTAGAAAAATATAGTGAAAATATATATTGATGCAAACTTTCAAATTTCTTTCGGGATTAATATGATCGTGATGTGACCCTCAAATGCACAACATTTAAAGAAATATGATTCTTTATTTTTAATCCGTATTGTGTACGGAAGCGGCAAATTCAATGTCTTGAATTAAACAGCGGAAAATAGCAAGATTTTCATTCAAGAGGGGAACCCGTTGGGTCAGGTTTTAACTTTCTGGTAGGATATTTTGTTTTAGTTTCCCCTTCTGTACATTTCAGATTTGTTCAATCTAGCACTTTCTCCACTTCCGTGTGTTCGGTTGTAGGCGCTAGCACCTCACCGTACACAGCTCCGTCACATCTCAAGTTGCAACTGACTGCAGCATCGCCATACACCCGCGTGCGTTATTGCTTTTATCTGTTATAATGCGGCGTTCTTCTTCGCACCATGGTATGTCGGTTTCCAATGCATTTCAGCATTGTAGCGAGGGACGTGTTCTGCGCTAGCATTTAAGTGAGCCAGCTTGAATATTCTGTGATTACCTATACACACGCAGATTTCCGTCTTGCAGCATTCTCGGTGATTGACATCGTACGATCATCGTTTCGGTTACAGTTGTGCGTACCTTAGCTCTGCAACCAGATAATGATCCGAATCTATGTGCGTCTCAAATCGCAGTTGTGTCCACTGTTCTAGAAGAGTGCATTCCATTAAATATCAAGTGACCAATCTGGTACTTAATGTAAACTTAATTCATTATAATTCGATTATTTTGCTAATACTGCACATGACCAGTTTCGGAGCCATAACGACCTTCACATTTGGGCAACATGTTGAAGATATTGTTTGAAACAAAAAGTTGTTTTGAGATTCACTTGGAACCAAATGTATGCTTAATGCAGCCTTTGCAATATTCTCGCAGTGTTCAATTGACCAAAAACTAGTTGCTTGTAAGGGAAGTTACGTTTGATCCTCGTGTTTCCAAATTAAATTTTCTAGATTTCTAAATAACTTTACTAACTCATCAGCAGGTCCAAAGTTAGAAACGTGTAGATGTCGAATTATTTGTCAGTCGGGTATGGCAGCGTTTCATCTTTGAGTGTCTTACTGTCATTCTACTAGTAAAAATTACATACTCATTTAATAAGGATTGCCAAATATTTTTATTAAAGATTACGATTAAGTCGAACAATACAAAATTCACACTTAAAGGATTATTCCTACTTTCGCTGCGAACTCTTGGATAAACGATTTCAAAGTGCCTACGTTAGCGTAGCTACCGATGTCACCACATTTATACCCACCTGAAACAATACCGCACAATTGTTGTTCTTTGAAAACAGCAGCACTGCCAGAATCACCGAAGCAGGATCCAAGGGGCCCATAAAATCCAGAAGTGCAGATAATATGTTTTCTCCCAGCGTCCCCAAATGTGCGCTCACACGTATCGTGTGACGTCACTTGTACAACGGCGGTATGTAAGTGAAACGTAGAGGGTAGTTTGTCACCCTGGCTGCCCCAACCTGAAATTCGAAGTGTATCACCTTGTCGCAGTTGTGCTTGACAAAGTGCCAAGATTTGAGTTCCAATAATGGGGTTCGCCAATTGCACTACACCCATGTCGCAGGCTTTTGTCTGGGGATTGTAACTTGGATGTATTTGAGCCCTAGCCACTCTACTTTGAGTTCCTGGGTCCACAATGGTGTTGGCGTTAGCAACAACGACGATATTGCGGGGATCCATGCCATCCAAACAGTGGGCAGCCGTTACCACAATATATGGACTCACCAAGGCACCGCCACAAAACTGTCGACCATTCTCTCTTAGTTGTACCATATAGGAAGCAGAACGTATGTCTATTCTTTGGCCGTTAACAATACGGCCATCATCGTCATCTGCAGCTGCAGCACTCGCGAGACAAACAGCAAATGCCACAAAGCAAACCAAAAACTTAGTAGGAACCATTCTAGCCAGGAAGTCGATAGAAAATTGACTACTGATATGCATTTTGAACGAACTTTTATACGATTTTCTCCACAGTGAGGATCAAAAATATTGAATTGTAGTTGGAAACAACTGTTTCAATACTAACAATAATGAATAGGTTGTACAAATAATTAGATTTGAATGTTCTTGTGAAAATTTAAAATACTCGTATAGTTATACATATATTAGTTTCTGTGTATTAATTTATCTTTTAAGGCTAACAGTAGTGTGTGGGATTAGCAACAATTTTGAAATTCTGTATTCTTCATCATTTCCACAGTCGTGACAAGTTGTTGTCGAAGACTTACTCGTGTTTGAAAACTTGTTTACTTATTTTTGTTGCTGTTATTTTAAACTTTTTCTATTGAAACAGTTGTTGTTTTTAAATGCGTCTGAAGAGTTTCGTTCCCCAAATTAAAAATATACTTATATGCATAATATTATATCGTTATACATTATGATTTTGCTGTTGCTTGTCGTACCAGAGGACTGCTATGATTATCGTTTAACATTTCATATCGTTACCTCCTGATCTTCAGTGAAAGAATCTGAGTGGAGTAGTGCTGAAAAGTGGTCTCTCCACATTTTGAGCATACACTGCTTCTCAGTCACCAGATTCCCATTCTCGTCCTTGCAGGAGGGCAGCCCATTATTAGGAACTTACGGGATTCACCATTCATCCTGCACATTTCGGTTCTTTCACTCTCTCTCTGCTCCGACTGCCATTTTTCTCTAGCATTCTGCTCTAGCAGGAGAGAGAGTTTCTGTCGTTAGGACATTGATATCTCCGGTATTTGTAGCTTGTCAATATCAAGCTTCTCCTGTGTTCGGTTTCGTACGTTTTTCGCCAGCTAATGATCCGAGTCGATATTGGCACCTCGAAACACACGTACATCCATTACACTAGAAGAGTGCCTGCCATCTATTACCAAGTGATCAATCTGGTTCTTCGTCCGTTGATCTGGAGATATCCAGGTCGCCTTATGAATGTCCTTATGCTGGAATCGTGTGCTACTAACTACCATGTTCTTTGCAGCGGCGAAGTCTTATTCCATTATCGGAGGTGGTATCATGTAGACTGTGATTACCGATGGTTGGTCGAAAGACACTTTCCTTTCCTAATTTGGCATTAATATCGCCTACAATAATCTTAATGTCGTGGTCAGGGCAGCGTTCATATACTTCCTCCAGGAGCTCATAAAATGTTCCTCTGTCGGTGCGTGCACACAAATTAACGAGATGTTGAAATATTTCGCTTTGATGCGAATTGTGGCTATGCGGTCACTCACTGGGTTGAACATTGAAACTAGGTGTCGCAGACTCTTGCCTACTATAAATCCGCACCCAAATTCGTGCTTACGCTCATGGCAGCTGTAGTAAATATCGAAGTTTTTCTTTCTGGTGCAACCGTATCTTCTCCATCGAATTTCCTGGGTCGTTGTGATGTCAGCTCTATATTTTCCGAGGACATCGGCCAGTTGGAAAGTAGCACCCGTCCTGTATAGTGTTCTCACATTCCAGGTACATATCCTTAAATCGTGGTCCTTATAACGTTTGGTCGTCAACAGTTAGGGGGTTTCTTTGTCCATTATTTTTTCTGTGTTTTTTCATTGCCAATATAACGGTGGCGGGAGGTAACCCCAGCTCACCGTGGTTTGCATTTTACCTACTGCCAGGATGATTATGTTTCAGCCGTCCATTATGGATCAGACGCTGACCAGAATGCAGTTTGTGGAAACTGGATTTTGGTTTCTTCAATTTTGATCCGCCATTGGCCAGGGGTGTTGGCTCAGCCGCCTTCAAAGGACAGAAGAATATGTCCACTACTTCGAAGAGCTTCAGTGACAGGGTCACCTAATAATCCTGAGACGTATCAGTGATCGCATTACCACTCAGGTTGCTCATTCGTTTCGCCTTGTCACTTTAGCTAGCTAACGAAGGTTTCCGATAAGCCATTGCCCAGGATATACTGCGTGGAAGTAGTGAGCTGTTTGGACTGCCCAATGAAGGAATCATTTCTGGCCACTCCCAAGTGAATGGTTATCAGAAACTTTCCACCTCCAAGGACAGTCCCATGTATAGCAATATATTAAAGAAATATAGCAGTTAACAGCAGCCCCTTCGCAATTGATGGCAACTAAGTGGTTCATACAATAGGTTTCCTCATTCATAAAATGTGTAATGGCCCTCTGAATATCTTCGCCAGCTCCATCGGTTGCTGTTGTAAATACAATAAATTTCTAGCCTGGTTCTTTAACCAATGTTATATGCTCTACTGCACTGTACAGAGTCGTACCTTGTTCAAATTGTGTTGTTTTCCAGTTTCTTATTTCTTTCCATCTCACGCAAAACGCAGAATTGGTAAAATCAAATAATTGCAATTATATGAAAAAAATTTATGGAATCCAAATATTCATTTCTTTAAATTGAAAAAAAAAATTCTTGAAATCAAAATACTTTGTTTTCTAGATTTTCAAGTTAAAATTATTTGATTTTACAACCAAATGTTTTTGCTTAATCAGCTAAATGTTTCACACTTAGTTCAAATAAAAAACTTCGTTAATGAATAACTAAAATCAATTCAAACTTTAGAATTTTTAACAACCTCATATTTGCTGAAATTTTATCTCGAAATATATGATTTTGTCAAATCATTATGAGGAATTCTTTATGACGTCACAGCCTACGAGAAAATTTTGTTTTTGATGATACTTATAGATTTTCGACCGATACTAATTCGCATATGTAAATTGCATAATTCAATTTGTATTAAGCTCAATAAATCTGCCGGGTATGATAATTCAACACCGAGTGTTTTTGTAAAATGTCAGGAACAATTATCAGGGGTATTAACTTCCATCATAAATATGTTTACTACTACAGCTTAATGTCCAGACAAGTTGAAAATTAATAAAATAATTCCAGTTCCTAAAGTGAACAATGCATCATCATCTGTTGAAAATTTTCAGCCCATTGCTCTTCTGCCCGTTGTTGACAAAATTTATGAAAAAATTATACATGCAAAATTGCAGGATTATTTTGACAGCAACACATTTTATATGTATATAAGTACCAATTTGGTTTTAGGAAAGGTTGTGGTACAGAACAAGCGGTTGTTAACGTAGTAAATTTTATTTGTAATGGGTTGGACCAAGGACAGGTAGGCGGCGTTTGTGGTTTATTTTTAGATCTATCGAAAGCTTTTGATATTGTAGACCATGAAATATTATTACAGAAATTGTCAAAATATGTATTTCAGTTAGATGAGCTAATGCGATTAAGAAGCTATCTAACAAATAGGAAGTAATATGTTCAAATTCTGATGCTAAAATCTGATTAGACGATGTAATGTGTGGAGTTCCACAAGGTAGTTGTCTTGTGGGGTCAAAACGAAGATAACATATTTCGCCAACCAGTTCGATCTTTTGCCTTATCTCTCTAGTTGGCAATACCAAGTGCACGCAGGGATTCGTCAACCTGATCCCTCCAGTGAAGTCTTGGCCTTCCTATTTTTCGTCTTCCTTCGAGTTCGGTTTCGAAAACCCTTCGTGCTGGTTCGTCTTCATCCATTCTACTGACATGGCCTAGCCAGCGCAATCGTGTTATTTTGATACGCTTAACTATGTCAATGTCGGGATATATCTCATACAGCTCATGGTTCGTGCGTCGCACTATAGGGCCATACATTTTTCGGAGTATTTTGCTCTCGAAGACTCCTACAGATGTTTCGTCTGCTTGCGAAAAGACCCAGGATTCTGCGCCATAAAGCAAGACAGTTTTTATGAGAGTCTGGTATAGTTGGACTTTTGTTACTCGAGAGCTTTATCTATAAAGTGCTTGCTTAGTCCAGAATAACATATATTCGCAGACACAATTCTCCGTTTGATCTCAAGGCTGACGTTGTAGTTTTTGTTTACGGCAGATCCGAGGTATATAAATTCGTCTACCACCTCGAAATTATAACGGTTATCAACGTTCACGGTTTGGTATAATCGCGTGGAGACCCTGCTCGTTGAAACCATTAGTTTCGTCTTGTCCTCATTTACCGTCAGACCCACTTTTCCTGACTCCTTCTCAATTCTCGAAAACACCGCAGTAACTTCTGTAACTGTGCGTCCAATGATATCTATGTCATCAGCATACGCGAGCAGCATGTGAGTTTTGCTGCTGATGGATTTATTCCTGTTGATAGCAGCTTTTCTGAGAATAATCTCTATTAAGATGTTAAAGAGATCGCACGATAGGGTATCACCTTGTCTGAGGCCCCGCTTAGTTTCGAAAGGTTCGGTAAGATCCTTATCAACTTTCACTGCAGATTTGGTGTTCGTCAGGGTCATCCTGCAAAGGCGTATGAGCTTTGCAGGAATACCAAGCTCACACATTGCTTTGTAGAGTTTCCCCCGTTTCGGGCTATCGAAGGCCGCCTTATAATCGACAAATAGATGATAGGTGTCGATTTGCTTTTCGTGCATCGATTTTCCAGGCCTAAAGCCACACTGGTAAGGTCCAGTCAGGTCAGCGATAATCGGTTTTAGTCTTTCGCACATTATGCTTGATATAACCTTATATGCTATGGATAAAAGGCTTATTCCACGGTAGTTGGCACAGAGACTCGGGTTTCCTTTTTTAAATATGGGACATAGTACACTGAGACTCCAATCGCCGGGCACGCATTCATCTAACGGGCACGCATTCATCTAACGGGCACGCATTCATCTAAATTTTGCTAATGAGCTGATGCATGCACCTTATCAGCTCGTCGCCGCCAGCCTTAAATAGCTCCACCGGTAATCCATCGGCTCCTGCGGCTTTATTGTTCTTAAGCCGGGCAATAGCTGTTCTGACCTCGTCTTGGTTAGGATGGGGCAATCGACGTCGTCGTCCAAATTTAGATCGATTGTGTCATACTCTGCACACATACTCTGCAACATACTCTGCACATCTGCGATGAGATTTACGGCCTTGTCTTAACAGAAGGGGGGCCCTGAACCATGTCTATTACTTTGACTTTTTGGTATAATTTTCGGGCTTAGTTCTTCCTTCTTTATGTCTCAATTTTCTCACTCTCGCGCTTTCTCCACTGGCGTTTATTATGCCTAAAGGGACGGTTACCTCCTTTCTTGTTTCCCTATACCGCTCAGTCGCAGCTCGCATTGCAATTGACTGAAGCATTACCATGCGTGCAGCGTTCTTTTCATCATTTGCAAAGCGACACTCTTCATCGTACCATGGTGTATTGCGAAGCGGTTTTTCGAAACCAAGTACGATTGTTGCGGCAGTTTTTATAGAGTCGGAAATGGGTTTCCACTGCGTTTCAGGATAGTTATCGGGATGGGGTGGGTCCTGTGCCAAAAGTTGCGAGAGTGAGAGTTGTCTGGGACCTTAATTATTTAAAATTTTCTTAAATGATTTAAGTGATCTTGAACTTGCTGGTCGCATGTAAATGTTTGCTGATGACATTTGCTTATTCTGCCCTTACAAATTAGACCTGGTACTGAAAACTGTAATGGAAAGAGATGCTTCCATATTGTTTGAATATTTTAGACTTAATAAACTAGCAGTCAACTCTGTTAAATCAAAACTAATTCGTTTCAAACTCCACGCAAATTTGGATAACTGCTTTAGTGTCATTATTGATGGAAATATTATAACTGAAGTAAACAATGTTAAGTATTTAGGTATTTCAGTACAAAATAATATTTCATGGGACATCCATATTAGGAATCTTAAGTGTAAATTTGTTACGGCAGTGGGGGTTTTATATAAAGTGAAGAATTTATTAGACGCAAATACGAAGTTACTTTTATTCAATGTTTTTTTTTTCAAAGTCATCTTAACCACTTGGCACTAATTTGTGCTTTCAAGAATTGCACTGTTCTAAAAACTGCAAAGAATGCAAAATACAGCCCTAAAAATAGTGTTTAACCCGGCAATGCCCAGAACTATTTTTGTCTCGGACTTTATTGAAAAGACGTACACGTACGTATTTTGACTTCCTGAGCACAAATATGAAGACCATTTCCGATATTTGTTGACACTTTTCCGGAAAACGCGAAAAAACCGCGTTACCATATGGTAACCGTGGGTCGCCTATGGTACATGTTTTTGACGTAGAAGAAAACGATTTTCTTTATATTTCGTTTTGACAATACAACATTTTTTTTTTTGCAGAAAATAATGCGACTCTTTATTGAAATTAGAAGTGAAAAATAAAACTAATTACAATTAAAGAAAATTACATACATATTTGAAGTCAAACCACTTATGGTTTTTTATGGTAGCTGGCAAAGCACTTGACACAAAGTCCGACGTTGCATTTTCCACATGCTGTTCGTCCGTTAACTTTGCAACGTTCACCACTTAATGTCTACGATTAGATCGGATTACAAAGTGTTCCGTCTGATCATAGCGGAGAGTGTGCCCAACTCGACCTGGTTGCTGGGCATAAATGTGACAGGCATCGGACTAGATGATTTTGCTTCTGTACCATAAAGTCATTATTGGTTGCACGTTGGATCGTTTATCAGCCAGGTAAATATTCTTGACCACCACTTTTTTCCCTGTAGCGATGCGGTATTGGGCCAAATTTTGGTCGAATCGGTCTATTCCATGCATTTGTTGTACTCCGTGATCGCACAAGGACGGTGTACATATATTTTGACTGCATTATCCTATGAATAACGATGTGCCATTGATTTGGGATTTTCCCCAATGGTGGTAGATAACATGCAGACAACATTGTCTCTCCATTTCGCCAGACGAACTCCAGTGTTTTTCATTGCAATTGATTTCGAGTAACCTCTTTCCATTGACTTCAAGTATTTGGACAGCTTTCTGGGATACGGGTTTCGCGAATTGTTACAGTTGTATTCCACTTAATTCGTCAGGGAAATCATATACACTGGCGCTCACTTGAATAGGAACACTCATTTTAGTAAACAAATAATTATTTTTTAGTTTACCGTTAAAAATTTGTTAACCATTTCTATTTTTATTTTGATTCTAAACAAATGTGGAGGACAAAAAGAGATATAAAATCTACCGTTATTTTTCTTATTTACGTTTTTCAAAAGCAGTGCCTACTTTGATGTTTTTTTTAGGTTCACTTGAATAAGAACAGTTGCTTTAAATTTAGTTGCGTTCAAATCGTGTAACTGATCGGTTGTAAATTTCAATTTTGTGGTCGGTAACAATAGTTTTAGCTAAAATGGGCAGAGGAGAAACATTGTCGTTGGCGGAAAAGTGAAAATTAAGACTTTTCGAGATATAGGGCCTTCCTACAAAGAAATCGCTGAGAAAATCGGTAGAAGCTCAACCGTAGTATGCCACTTTATTAATAAGCAGTCCAACTACGGGAAAAATATGAAAGGACGAACCAAAAAAGCTACCACGGATACAGAGAGAAGAGCAATAATCTGACCAGCATCAAACTCACATCACTCGGCAGCAAAAATAAGATCCCGTTTGTCCATTAATGCAAGTTTATCGACTGTAAAACGAGTTATAAAAAGTGCAAAGCATCTAAAGCGTATGAAACTTAAGAAAAAACCACCTCTAAATAGTGTTCGCAAAGAAGCACGCTTGTTATTTGCCAGTAACACCTGGACTAATAAGTGGCATTCTGTTGTTTTCTCGGATGAAAAGAAATTTAATTTGGAGGGACCAGACGGCTACAATTACTACTTTCACGATTTAAGGAAAGAAGAGCATTTTTTAAACCGACTTCATAGTCGTGAGGGTGGTGCAATGGTGTGGGGTGCCATATCTTATTATGTCACATGTGAGCTGCAATTGTTGAGCTCAAAAATGAACGCAAAGTCTTATAACAGGGTGCTTGAAAAAGCGTTCCCGTAATTTCAAAATCTTTTTGGACCATTGGAATGCATCTACCAACACGACAATGCTCCAATTCATACAGCACGGGTCATAAAATCGTGGATAAATGATCAGGGAGTTACTTTGTTGGACTGGGCCCCATACTCTCCCGATTTAAATATCATTGAAAACGTTTGGGCATGGCTAGTGAGACGAGTGTACGAATCGGGAAGACATTTTGAATACAAAGATTCGCTTATAACGGCAATTAAAACGGCCTGGTTTGAAATTTCATTGAACTACATCGAGGTCCTTTACGGCTCCTTACCAAAAAGAATCTTCGAAGTTATACAAAATAAAGGAGGCTCTACTCCCTATTAAATACTGTAAGTATGACTAAACAAACGAAATTTTGTAGAATAATCTCATAACTTTTCACAATTTCCTTGATTTCAGTTGCTGTTCTTATTCAAATGGACCAAAAAAAAATCCAATGAATGTTCGAACTCACGGGCGATGTGTTAACACCTTTTTGCTACACGGTACCTGTTCGATTACTATGAACACATTCGTAAATGTTACATTGGAAAATAAAAAACAGCGTTCAATCATATGATGACGTTACAGTTAAATAATATTAATACTTAAAATTATTTAAAGACCCAGTGCAAGCACATGTGTCATTATTTTCTTGCTCAATACTTTTTGTTTTATTCCCACAAAAGTCAAAGAATGCAAAGCAACAGACACTTGTATATACATACATACATTGTTATATTCGTACATACGCTACACAAATTCACAAAATTGTCGTTGCTCTCTTGCTATCTCATTTTTATATACGTATAATACGTCATTACTCTCTTTGCTCTGAGAGTGCTCTGCACCCACATTTTATTGGACTTACCTTTCACTATAATAAGTAGTAGTGGAATTGTTAGCTGTGGGGGTTTGTGGAGAATTGCTCATATGAAGTGGAAAACGTCAAATAAAAATTTTGATAAAGCTTGCGACTGTGGGTTTGCACAGTTTGTATTAAAATCTCCACCCATAATAATTGGCATGAGATGGAGATTGTTACCTAATTGTCGTCCACCTGCTTCAGTGTAAGGCAACAGTACGTAATGAAGATATGTTATAATCTTAATTTATATTGGAATCTAATAGAAATTTTATTAGAATTAACATTACCTCGATTCAGCTTTGATACACTTTGTGTTGTTTTATGTTCTGAGTTATAATTTTATTGGTGTTTTGTAAAATATTTTATTATTTTGTATTTGTTGCGGTTGACAAGTTATTAATCAGCTGTTTACTGAAATGTAATGTTATTTTACAGCAATGGTTTTCGAAAATTAGTAGCTAATATTGCACACTAGATGGTGCTTATATGCAGCTGTTAAGTATGAATGACAATCTCAAAGATGAAGAAAACTTTTAGTTTTTAGTTTTCCTTATATTTGACAAGTTTAGTTTTTAGTTTTCCTTATTTTGCTTTGTTTTAGTACATTTTTTATTAAAAGTGCAAAAAAACTTTTTAAAAGTTGTTAAAATTAAATGTTTTTGTATTCATTTTATTTATTTGTTTTCATTTGCCTACGATAACATAACGTACGACAATTAGTGAAAATTAGTCGCTACTAAGGGCTAGCACAAGTGCATGTTTCGGTTCATTTAATTCATCGTGCAAAATGTTATGCTGTCTGTGTAAGGCCGACGCCAGCAGCGGTTCGAGCCATGCCATGTCTACACGTAAACCCACTCATAGTAGTCATTGCGACGCAACCGTCGAGTCATACGATGCTATTACTACCCAATGATTGGGTTGAACTGTGTTGTGATACGTGTTGTACTACCAGCAGTCTATGTATGTATGTTGATTTACTTTAGCAACATAAAAAAGGAATTCATTTCAAAAATAAAAAAAGAAACAATTAAGTAAGGCAAAGGTAATTTTTTAAGAAAATTTACTTTTTTTATAAAAAGCTGATTATTTAGGAATAGGAATGTTTTTTAAGAAAAGATAATTTTTAAGAAAAAGTACTTTTGTTAAGTAAAAATACTTTTTTAAAGAAAATGTACATATTTTAAGAAAACAAGTGAAAAATAATTAATTGCGATAATTTAAACATCAATATTCTCCATTTTCCCTTTTTTTAATTACAATCGTGCGCACACAAATCAAACGTTAGAATAACATAAATTCAGTGTGGGCGACAAAACGTCATCCATACAGTCTTGGATGAGTGGTCGTATGTATGTACCATGCAACACTCAAGTAAAACGATTCATGTTCGAACACGTTGGATTGATTTACTTGAGTCGAACGTAACATTGCCGTCGAAGTCCTATGTATACCAAGTAGGGATGCTAAACGGGATTGATTTTAAAAAATCCCGGGTTTCGGGATTTTCGAAATCCCGATCCCGAAATCCCGGGATTTTCGGGATCCCGGGATTTTTCGGGATCTCGGGATTTTCCGGGATTTCGGGATTCTATTTTGAAATTTTTTTTGGGAACGGTCTATTTTACGGCTTCCACTCCAAAAATCAACCACAAGCGGGGTAGAATACGTTATTCTAAGCAAAAAAAGTAAAATAACAAAATCGGGGCAAGTGCATAGTTTCGGAGATATGGGCCCCGAAATTTCGAATATGTGAGAGGGCTATGGCGTTAACGTACCGTGTAAATCCATCGATATCAGCTTTTTACATAAAACATTTCAAAATAAACTAATAAAATTATGTAGCACTTTTTGATAAGTCGCTTAGTTATCGGATGTTGACATTTAGAAAAATTATCGATTTTTTTTACTTTTCTCAAACAAAAACAAAAATTATTTTTTTTCCAATTTTTTTTTTTTTAACAAAAATTATTTTAAAAATTTTTTGAAATTTTTGTTTGAGAAACCTAAACATCCGATAACTCGATAACTAAGCGACTTATCGAAAAATGCTACATTATTTTTTGAGTTTGTTTCGACTTGTTTTATAGAAAGTATCCGAAATGTCGGGGACCATAACACCGAAACTATGCATTTGGCCCGATTTTGTTATTTTACTTTCTTAACATGTTCTACCCGACGCAATAAATTTAGTAATTTTTGGAGAGTAAGCCGTATAATAGACTCTTCCAAAAAAATAACACCATACTGAAGTTTTGTCGAACTTTGTTTTTAGTTTTGTGTTTTTCAAAATTAATAATAATCCCGAAAAATCCCGGGATTTACTTCTTACAATCCCGGGATTCGGGATTCATCAATCCCGAAAAATCCCGGGATTTCGGGATTCGGGATTTCCCGTTTGGCATCCCTAATACCAAGTAGTAACAACATGCATGACATGACAATGTATTAGTGTCACACAAATCACAACTCAATCAATTCATCTCGCGCTAGCCTCTAGTCGTTACTATTGCACACTAGATGGTGATGAGTATATTGAGTAATCCACTCATACATAGCTCACACCGATTTGATAACGCTTTGCGATTGGTTAACGATTACATCGCACATCTTACTCTAAATTTGTGATTGTATTGTGAAAAAGATTTTTACCCCAGCGTATAGATGTTTACACATCAAAAAATCAATGAGTGTTCGAACACACGGATGATGTGTTAACACCTTTTTGCTACACGGTACCTGTTCGATTTCTATGAATACATTAGTAAATGTTACATTGGAAAATAAAAAATAATAGTTTTTTTGTATACCCCGGGCAATGCTGAACATCAAATGACTCGCTTTGTTTGGCCATAGCAACTACAACATCACACATACTTTGTCCGAAGTAGCTGACGTATACGTGTGTCACATAACCACATGTTTGCCATATCAACAGCAACGAAACAGCCAAACACACAACATCACACATACTTTGTACGAAGTAGCTGACGTATTAGTGTGTCACCACACGTCGACTGCGCAAGCAAATGAAATTTTGCGTGGCTAAATGAAATTTTGCGTGGCTATGCTTTATATCTCCGTTCAACAACTGCAACAGACACATGTACATACATACATTATTATGTTAATACATACGCTATAGACACAATATCGTTTGCCTCACCCCTGCCACACCACTCTTTCATTGCTCTCTTGCTCGCTCATTTTTGTTTAACACGTCATTATTCTCTTTCGCAATCGCAGAAAATCTGGTTTTAGCAGCAGCATAAAATCTGGTTTTAGCAGCAGCATAAAATCTGGTTTTAGTAGCAGCATAAAATCTGACTTTGATAGATTTAGTCCGCCGCTATAGATGTTAACACATCAAAAACAAAAAAAATCACCATCCAAGTTGAAATAACAATGAAAACGGATCATTTAACTCGTAGTGCAGTTAGAACTTTATTTCTGCTCAAATATTCTCCAATTTTATTAAATATTTTGCATTTTATCACTTCACTTTTGTTTTGCAAATGGCGTCAGTTTGATGCATCGTAACGATTAGCCGAGAAATGTATGAATACCGGTTCATTTTCGTAGCATTTGCCACTGTTTCCAAATGGTAGTAAGATTATTTGACAAAGCACTGAAAAACTCTTTTCGTATTTAAAGTCAGATCAAACAGATATAAAAATCAACTGATTACCAATTTAAATAACCAGTCAAAAATTGGGCTTCAGTGTATTGAGCTAAAAGGAGATTATGTTAAAAAATAATTTTTTTTTTGCAAAAAAAGTGTGTTTCGTTCAAAAAGTCGCAGACTTATTGATCCGCCCTCGTATATACGATTGATGATCAACCGATGGTATCAATTAGGGCACAGTAGTTAGACGTCTGAGGATGAACTTGTCACGGAGTCATGCCAGTGAGTTTGCTTATCAGAATTGTCTACTATTCCAACAAACCCCAACCATTTTTCAATTAGAGGAATGTTCCTGACCTTGTTAGCTTGTAGAATAAATTTCTCATACATTAGCTTGAGAACTAACGCAATCGGTCATAAAATTCAATTTAAAAACGACAATATTTGCTCAAAAATATTCCAGAAAGCAAATTAAGTTTAAATTAAGTTGCATGTACCCACCACAATCACTTCAAAATTGTAGGAATTAATTGAACAATTTACCGATTTTTTCTTCAATACTGAGAAAATTTTTTTCTAAAAGCCAGAAATATTTCTTCAATTTAACTAATTTTAATTTTTGTTATTCGTTGAATTTTCAAAATTTATGAATAATATTTACAATTGTAATTCGTTAATCAATACATAAAATTAATTAAACCAAGGAATGCAATACACAATAAGAAGCAGAAATCAGAAATCGGAAAGTATAACACAAGCCCGAATGGATATGAATGTCGGCAAAAGTAGTATGAGTTGGATAAACTCAATGCTGCGAGCCAGACGGATAAGCGCTCAGTCGGGTGAGGTAACGGTCAATAGGTCAGTCTTAATGGGTATACCCAGGGTAGGGTGATATCGCCACTACTATGGGTAGTGGTTATGAACACTCTATAGATGGACTAGTATAACAGAATGTAAAGGATAATCGCATATGCTGATGATGTCGTGGTGATGGTAAAGGGTCCTTTATCACCGTGATCAGTGAAGTCATGTGGAATATTTTGGGAAAGATCAGCCCTTGGGCCACAGGTTGTGGTCTAAGCGTTAAAAGGCTACTACTATTCACTAGTAGCTGAACTATTCCACAATAACGGCTAACCTCACTCAATGGTAATCGATTAGAGATGTCGGTTAGAGAAGAATCTGGCCGTAATTCTGGATCAAAAATTCTGGTGCCTTCCGCGCTTGCAAGAAAACAGAGACCATGGGGCATAATCCCGAAGATGGTTTTATGGATGTACACGGCGATGGTGAGGCCCGTTCTGACCTATGGAGTATGGCTATGGTGGCCAGCTTTGGAGAAAGATAGAAAACTGTCAACAGGACAGAGAATAGCAAGAGGTAGCCTGACAGGGGCATTAAGATCGTGTCCCTCTGCTGCTTTCGATACCATGATGAATTTATTTCCGTTGCAACAGATAGCTATGAATATAGCAGGAAGGAGTGCTTTGTGGCTTAGAGAACTGAAATGTGGAGACAAATGAAGCTACGGGCATTATACAGGGTGAAGCGCGGTAATTTGCTTATTTGGGAATGAAATAAAAAAATTATGAACCTTAGAAAAATGTAAGTGTATCTGGCAAATATCGACCTTCGTTTTCATGAACTCTAACAAGCATGTCGACTGGTATTCTGCCAATTTCAGCCTTAATATTGTTAATTAGAACTTCCAAGGTGTTGGGACGGTTGATATACACCTTCGACTTCAGGTAGCCCCAAAGAAAAAAAATCGCATGGGGCTAAATCTGGTGAGCGTGCCGGCCAGTTCATGTCACCCCTCAAAGAGATAAGCCGTCCAGAAAACATTTACCTCAAAGAATTCATGGTAACCCTCGCTATGTGTGCAGTGGCGTCGTCCTGTTGGAACCATGTATCCTCTATTTGCGTTGCCTCAAGAGCCCGCTGAAAAATCCTATATCACAGTCAAGTAGCGTTCGGAGTTCACAGTTACGGCTAGACGGTTATCCTGGAAAAAGTAAGGGCCAATGATGCCTACTCGTGATATGGCGCACCACACAGTGAGGCGGTCCGAATGTAGAGGTCTCTGGTGAGTGATCGAGTGCGCATTTGAAAAATACGCTTCAACACAAAATGACCTCTCCTCACGTGTCCAATGCATGAAGGCAACTGAAAGGCAGACGAATACAAATCTACCGTCAGCCACTATAAGCCACGCACACTCTCCACTCTCTTCGACCAACAGTACTGCCACAGCCTGCAGTGCAAAAAAAGCAAAATACCGCTCTCCACCCTGTACTTGAATGGAGTTAATATGCTAGCCCTCAGTTTTCTTCAACATAGAGATGAGTGGAAGAACCACTCACCATTACAGGATGTTGACATAGACATTTTCACGGATGGATCAAAACCCTCTAAGCGTTTTGGGTAACCCGGAGGCAGACAGCAGCTGTAGAGAACTCAGTACTTTTTGCAAATCACGGGGTATATGGCCTAGATATGACGGTAAGAGAACCGAGTTCCTAATGATTCTGAACAGGCATGCAATAGCCGGAATTACAGCAGTCATTCGCGGTCACTGACCGATTTTTATATATCCTGCTAACATTGGAATACAACACATGTGTTACTGTCATAGTTGCCACTATCAACTTACGGTGGAAATCCCAAATTCCCAGCCTTGGCACACATAAGGAGGACAACTGTGGGAAGATACTTTTTGAAAGAATACAGGAAGTGGGGAGTATTGAACTCGATCTACTTCAAAAATATATTAACAATATTAATTGGGTAAAAGTGGGTAACCTCAATCTATTACTGGTACATTCTTTTCTTTCCTCTATATTCTTTTCAGGTTAGCATGGCGATTGAAATCGGCATCACTTCTACTTGGGTGAGCTTCCTAGGTTGGAACAATAAGAAATAAGACTTAAAGATTTCTAATATTTACAAATGTTTTCTTGAAACTAATGAATTAATTTTCAGTTTTAACAAAAAGCGTAGGATGAAAAACAACAAACCTTGTTTTGTTACATCAGAAAAATATTCAAAAAATTCATTGAAATCGGACGCGACATTGTCCGACACATAGAATTTCCCGTGCATACGAAATGCAATTCAATACTGAATTACTACAATTAGCATTTTTCACTTCCGCTCTACACTTCGTACGAGCCCTCTGTATTTTATTTTTCCCGAATATGAGACAATTCGAAAAATTTCATTAACCGTTCGACTGCATAAACAAACAGCAACACCAACACTCAGACTGACCAAAGCAAATCGACAAACACAGTATGTTTGTTGCTGTAATAGAACAAAATATTATAATATAAGAAGTGTTAGGTTGACCCTCGATTTTAGTGGTACAAAATTTGATACTTCAATATGTTACTACAAATTTTTATAATGCAATCTCATCCGACAGGTATGTCTTACAATGGTAACTATAATAAAAATGAATTATCCCAGGCAAATATTTAAAAAAGTTATCGATAGCGCTAAAAGGTATGCAATAATTTGCTTTATAAAGTATGGAATAATTTTCATTTAAAAAGTTGTTTGATAGCGCTAAAAAGTATGCAATAATTTGCGGTAATAACGCAAACAACATGAAAAACTAAGTGTATCAATGCTGTAGATACATCTTGTCATACATAACATTTTTGTTTCTGAATACAACTGTATACTTCTAAAGCAAAACATTCTTGGTTTTTAAACGACTTTAGTCCTAGAAAATTATTTTTAAATTCTAGTGGTAGAAACTACTTTAAGTAAGGCCTTCGTTGCAAGATGATGTTGTACGTCAGCGACATCTAGAGGACAAATATAGTACTTGTCGAGACCTATACAACTGTGTCCTGTGTGTTACGATCGAACCACAAACAAAAAATCTACTTTAAAAAACGATTTTAATTGTCTTTCACGGGCTCGGAAAGGATACAATTTTTTTTTTAAATTATTTCTTTAATATTTGCCCTCGAATTTGGAAATTTTATATTTTATTTTATACCAGGAGCCTACACACATATATAAGAAAAATAATTTGTAAAATTTTTTACAAATAACTTTTTTTACGGTGACATTATTAACCCCTTAATGCTGGTTGATAAAATAATGTGTACAAATTATGAGAATAATTTTTTTTGGGTAAATTTGGGCCCGTGATTTCAGAAAAATGGTTTGCAAGTCTGTACAAACAATCGTTTACCTTCTATGCGACAAAATTTAATTAAGTACCTTAGGCACTCTTGGGGCTTTATTGACAAATACGTTGAAAACATTTGAAATTAATTACAAGATCACATGAGAATTGAGAAACACATTATTTATTTTCGTTTCAACAAAAGAGTTTTATGATTCGAACATCAGAAATGAAGTTTATCGCAAATCCATGTGCTTAGCAAAAATATAATAATAAAAGGGAGCGTTTAGAGCTTGAAAAGCTTTAACAAATATATTGCTACCTCTGTTAGCAACTGTAAAAAAAAGTTTCCTTTGAAATAGCTATATTCCCAACCATCCACCATAATAATCAATATCACATTATTTTGTTTAATAATTTATTCTATGAAAATTTACTTTTCCATAGAAATTGATCTTGAACCGGAAAAATTATTGAAGAAGTTAAAATATAGATATTTAGGTAAAAGTACATTACAACTATCTATTCCATAAAACAGTTTTGTTTGGGTACTTGATGGCTAATTTCATTTTAGGCTGGCTAAACCTTTTTCAAACTGTATACAAAAGTTTCAGGGTGTGAAGATAAATTTATCCGATATATTTATTTATCGAACACACAAACCACTTGTACAAAATTTCTAAAAACTGATTTTTTCCCAAAAAAAAAGATATTTTGTACAGAAAAAGAGTCAAACAGCGTTTTAGAAGCCATTTATAATGAATATAGCATAATTAATTATATGCTTTATATAGGAAAAACTAGTTTTCCTTCCTGTAGAAATTGACCTTGGTTATTTTTTTATCTAACCTGGGTCGCTCATGACAAAGATGAATAAACTTCTAATGTCCAGACGCCTCATACCGTAGAAGCGAATAAACAGCGCAGCCTATATATATCCTGATTCCATTTCAGATCGGAGATCACTCCTGATAAAGTGGTCTATATCTCCGATCTGAAGTGGACTATATCTCCGATCTGAAATGCAATCGGCATATAGGATGGGGACGTTATGTGCTCTCATGGAGCTAATTTCAAATATGTAGGTAGTCCATTCACTTACATCAGGAGTGTCCAATATTGACACTCGAAATAATTAATTCTGTCAAAGACATGGGTCGCTCCCTAAAGTTGAATATAACTTGAATCTGAAGTGGAATCGGGATATATATAGGATGAGAATGTTATTGCCTCCCATGGCGTTAATTTCGGATATACAGGCAGTTCATTCAATTTTATCCGTAGTACCCAATATGAGCACTGGAAATCATTATTTCCATCAATGACATGGGCCACTTCATAGATTGGGCTATATCTCCGACCTGAGATTGAATCAGGATATATACTGGCTGTGCTGTGCTTCTACGATATTAGGCGGTTAGACATTAGAAGTTCATTTACCTTCGTCATGGCGACCTAGGTTAGATAAAAAAGACCTAGTTTACAACCTTTTTTACAACAAAAAAAAATTTGTTTCTATATAAAGCTAATCATATGCTATATTTATAATAAATGGTTTCAAAAACGCTTATTGCCTGTTTTTACTGTACAAAACTTCTTTTTTTTTGCAAAAAAAAAAACAGATATCAGAAATTTTGCATAAGTGGTGTGTGTCTTCGATAAATAAATTTATCGGATAAATTTATCTTCACACACTTCACAAGTTTTAATATTATTGTAACAACATCATTTTCTATGGTTCTTCAACATTTTGGAAATTTTGCACGTTGCCTTTAAAGTTGTTACGGCCGATTTGATTGAAATATTTCTTCTTTTATCGCTGAGAAGCTGCTCTTAAAGTATTATCTGGTTCATCACTGTATATTGATATAACATCTGATTATTAGAAAAAATTGTATTTAATTAATGGTTTTTGAAAAAGGGTTTTTTGTTAAAAATGTTGTACCAATAATAGCTACAAGCACATTGCCAAAGTCCCTTAGTCTTTCATTTCCAAAAGTTCCTTCACCATTGAAATTCATTATAAATTTGTGACTTAATATTAAGTGCAAATTCCGTTCGACGTTGCCACCTATACGATATTTCATTTGACGAGTCTGCAAAAATAAATACAAGTTATAATAATTAATAAAAAATGTTCCTTGCCAAAAACGAAAATACTTACATGTGGGTCTGGTTGTGTTTCTAAAAGACTCAAATTCTTTTAGTTTTTCCTCTGTGCTTACAGAGAAAATGGGCATTACTGTTTTGCGAAACAACGAGATTCAGCAACGTTTTGTGCTCAGCCAAAATCTTAAGAACCGTGTCGAGTTTTTTCTGCTGTCAAAAGCATACTTTGGTTTAACTAAAAAAAATAAAAACCGGTACCATTTATAATGTTAAAGAATTGCAATATTTAGAATTAACTAGTTTTGGACATAACGTTTCTTTTTCAACCCACCCAACTTTTAAAGTACAATATACTACCGGCCTGTTTTTGTTACTTGTTTTTTCTCTCATCGCACGTCTAGAGCCAAACGAATTTCATTTTTGGTTTTTGTAAACTTTTATTTGAGTGTAAACATAAAAGCTTTTAGTTATCGTCAAAATGTAGGTTCACATAAGTCAACAACGTACAATGTTAAATGTCAAAATAGACAATCGTAAAAAATTGGTCGTGTGGGTTATATTGATGTGTTTTCATTTCAATAAATAAATAAAAATGGTTGTTTGACTAAAAAAACTTAAGTATTTTTAACATTGAAACGGAACAGCATATATTGATAATAACAATTGTATTTATCAGAGTAAAAAAGACCAACTCTATCCAGTTTCGTGTCTTGGTAGACTCGATGGACGAGTTCCCAGAACTAGCCACCCGGTCCCAAATCTTCTAACAGATTCGAAAATACTTCCTTATTAACACGGAAGTTTGTAATAAATCTACAAAACATTATTTCATTAATTCATAAAAGCAAATTATACTGATGTACTTACTGGTCTTCTGGAATCTCTAACACATTGGTTGAATCACGCAAAATCCTACGGCTTAGGCGACTTTCTCTATCATCATTTTCCGTAGTTTTAATAGGAAAACCGAGAGCAACGGAGGAAATTATTTTAAATTGGTAAAAAAGAAAACAATTGTGTTTATCTTCGTTTGTTTATATATTTTTCAATACCTTCAATCAGCTGTTGTTGATTTTAGAGCTGATGGCTAGGGTCGCCTCCGTTTAGCATATGTTTGTATGAAAAAGCTTTAAGAAAAGCCAATAAAAACATGAAGGTAATATTGTTCTTTGACAGGAACACAACCAAAAAAAAGAGCTTTTATGCCCAAGCGAAAAGCAACAATGAACTCAATTGAAAACCTGATTGCTTGTCTAGCAATTGCACGCCCGCTGTTTGAAGATAGTTACAAAAACAGGCTGTACAAATTGTTAGTAACAAAAACAACATATCGTTGGCAAAAACGGGTTAAAAAACTAAAACTTACCTTGAGGAGGAAAGTATAATTTTCCTTGTGAAGAATTAGGTTGTTCCCCCGACATTTTTCTAAGAATTTGTCAGTCGGGGATTGCAGCAGTTAATTTTTGAGCGTCTCACTGTAATTCTACTAATACATACTCTACTAAAAGTACATACACATTAATAAGAATTTCCAAATATTTTTATTAAAGATTGCAATTATGTCGAACAATACAAAATTCACAATTATATGGCCCTTCCTGTGACAATCGCAAACAATTCGACAAACGATTTCAAAGAGAGTACCTACGTTAGCGTAGCTACCGATGTCACCACATTTGTAACCATCCGAAACAAGACCGCGCAATTCTTGATCCTTGTAAACAGCGGGAGCGCCAGAATCACCGAAGCAGGATCCAAGGGGTCCAGAGTATCCAGAAGTGCAGATAATTTTTTTTCTCACGACGTCCCTAAATGTGCGTTCACAAGTTTTATGTGACGTCACTTGTACAACGGCAGTATGTAAATTATTCGTAGAGGGTAGTTTGTCACCCTGGCTGGCCCAACCAAAAATTCGAAGTGCATCACCTTGTCGCAGTTTTGTTTGACACAGCTTCAAGGTTATATATTTTTTATTGTTTTATATGTTATTATTATTAAAATTTTTCTGAATAGGATTAATTTTGAGTAGAAGTATGCATTCTAATAGAAGTAGTTTTTGCAGTTTCAAGGAAAATGCATTTTATTCATCAATTTTATGGAACGCAGTCATTAATCCAGTCTCAAAAATTTGGAGGAAGGATTTCAACACATTGTTACGATTCTATTTTATTTTAGATAAAAAAATAAGTTAATTTAATTTGCGATAAGTGTAAGAGTTCTTTATTACACTTGTACAGTACAAACTTAACACTTTACTATAAACCCATTATTAACGATTTATGACTTTAGTTTAGCTGCAACTTAGTTATTTGTACAAAGTTACGTGTTTCCAGAACCATTTCATAGTAACGCTATCTTTTCTCGATTCCTATCGAAAACTCGAGGTCGACTCAATTGTTAATGGTGAGATTCCATCTGATTTCGCTTGTTTCAGACTGCTCTTGCGATATCATTGAACATGCGTGGTGAATTGGTACAAGGAGGCGTTTCTATTTGCCATGGCGGCATACTTTTAGGCGTTAGTAACATTAGGCAATCAGGCTGCAATATACTTACACCACAAAATGATATCGCACACAGAAAAAAATTCAATTAAAAAATCCGAAAATTCAAATAAAATATTAATTGGAAATCCTGTGATAAAAAAAATCACACATCAGCTACAAAATTTGTTGGTTGTTTATTGACAAAATATTATTTTTCAATCGATGCAAAATTACACCCATCTACGAAAATACATATTTGTACATTATTATTGACATATTAACTAACTAAATTGTATCTACGTTTTCGTTTTGTCTTCGATCCGAAGTATTTTCAGAAATTTTGTTTAGTAAAAAAAAAAAAAATTAAACATCCGCGTAGGATTCGAACTCACATCTACTGGAAGATCGTTTCGATGTTTGTGACACAGCGTCGTTTCGGGCAGCGCCTAGCCCGTTACGCCACCCACTGCCTGTACAAACTTATCTCTATCTGAAGTTATGTGGTTGTTCGTACCATTTATCGATTTTCATTTCGATATTAGAGTAATTTGTCAATATGTCAATGAAAAATATAATTGAGTGCTGAGATTTTTCACGTACCAATTTTTTTGTTAAAGTTTTACAGTCGTCTTTTTTTCTGTGCAAGAAGAGAACAGATGTCATCTTACAAAAAATAATTAAGTCAATATCGACCATACGAGAACAATTGAGAACGAACAGTGATACCACGGCATGGTCCTTGAAACGACTGAAGTGGTATTCCTAGTATATTTTGGCAAAATTATTATTCATGTTTTTTGGTCAATATGTGACTCAAACGACGTGCAATGCAATATAGAAAAATTTATTTTCAAAATGTTGGGAAATAATTTTTTCACGCTGGCATTATTAAGTCTTGATCAAGCATAGTTTTTCGCATATTTCTCAATTTTAATTGTTACCTATGTTATATATTTTACAGTATGTTTATGTAAAATACAAAATAAAAGAAATTGAAAATTGCATTTACAAATTTTGGAGAAAAAAGTATGTTTGATAAAAATTTCTAGATGCCGCCGTTGAGTAAAAATACGCTGCCGAAATTTCTAAAATGTGTCTTTCGATATATGCTCGTCCTGACACGTCGCTTGAGTCACATGATGGTAAAAAGAAATATTGAGTGTTTGAACTCACGGACGATGTGTTAACACCTTCTTTTACACGGTACCTGTTCGATTTCTATGAACACATTAGGAAATGTTACATTGGAAAATAGAAAAAGATTAGTTTTTGTGCTGAAGGCTCGATTGCTATTGCACTTTCTTGTTTCTTACATCTGCTTTAACATTATTGTAATGTAATATTGTTAGATAATTTAATATTGTATTAAAATAATGTAGTATTGTAATGTAATATTGTTAAAATAAACAAAGCAATATATAGCTCACTGAAGTAGAAGTTTTTGTTTTGTCATAAACAGAGCAACGACAAAAAGTATTGAATAGTATAGAGAATTTATTGCACATTTCCGCTCTCATGTAGAGAGTCTGAGTGAAATAGCATAAACGAGTCATATTCTCTTTATATAATATTTCATTATAAATGCACCATTTCGACAATGTAATTACATAAAACAATACAAAAACATACAAGTTTCAAAAGGCATCAATGTTTCACATCAAAATTATGAATGGACCAAATTATGACAAAAAGAGAGTAACACGTTTTGAATCATTCGCCAGATGTCGCCAGTGCGTTTGAGTCATACAATTCATTCCATGAGTTCTCTATACTATTCAACACTCTAGCGATGACGACCTGCTTGTTTGTTCGCTACCGCTACATCAATACCATCACACTTATTTTCATGCAGAGACAATTGCTGTACAACAACCACGTATGTGATGCTAACGATGTGTGTGTGTTAGCATGTGTTCACTTTGATAGATTGCCCTACGCATCACATCAAAAATATTTTGGCTTTTGCCTTAATTTCTATATCGGCATTTGCCTGTTCTATAAAACCCATTCTTTCTAAATTCTCTAAATTGTGTTGCAGCAGTTTTAAAGAGCAAGAACAGCAAAAAAGTACGTTTTCTTTTTTAAAATTTAAAGTAAACTGGATTTATTCCATACTTCAAATGGTTTTCGTCAAAACCTTTGATACACACAAATACCAACATGGGACATGGTACAGTTCATCCTCTTTACAATTTGAAAACGTAACGCAATTATATTAAAATTTTCCAAAATGTGAAATTGCATCTCGTTTTTGCCTCAAGTTCATTGTGGGACATGAAGGGGTTAATTGCTTTTTCTGAAATTTCGTGTGTGTATTCTACTTGACCAATACAACGATTTGCTTTGCTAGCCAAATCCTGTGCCTTCAACGTTTTCTTCGGCCCGGCTTTTTGTACAGGTTTCTGAATTTGAAAGTACTACTAGGCAACACCAATCAAAGCCACAAACCCCTACATATAAAATACTTTAAAACCCGAATTTCCAGCAGTTAAACAATTAAAAAATATAAAAACCATTTCCATATTTCGTTACAATTGGCATTCGATTCTACAACCTGCAATTCAAAATTTTGTAATTGTCATTGCTAACAATGGTAACTGTGTTGAATTTGCATTAGGTAAAGTAATGCAAAGTAATGTAAAGTAATAAAGTAATTGAGGAAGCTGCGGTGAAAGTTTGTGAAAAGATGGGATGTGGTTCGCAAACGGCTGCAATTGTGTTTAGTAGAAAATGGGAACCACATTGAAAACTTCCTTTAACATAAAATGTTTTTTTTCCTTATGTGTTTGATTCTTCAGCCACAAATTTCAATAAAATAAAATCTTAAACGTGTTAATTTACAAAAACAAATAAATGTGTGCTGTTATTTCGCTTCCAAAAACAAAAACAAACATTTTTGCATTTCAGTAAAATGGTCATAACTTTCGAACGGTAAGACCTCTGGGCTGCGTGTAGGTCATTTTGGAAAGGTAAGAGGTATGGCTATCTTTCAACAGAACAAAAACATAAGTTACCTACCATATGCATGAGCAAATTGAGGTTATGTGAGGTTATGTATCTCGGCGATTTGACTTTTTTCTACTACTTATTGATTGTGAAAGGCCTCTTAAAGACCTTTCCAACAAGCCCAATAACAAGAACACCGACCACTGGCTCAGAAGTTAGCAACTTTACCCTACTACCCTCCGACCAGCAATCCGAAAATTTTGAACCGAAAATTTTGCCATTTCGCACCCTTGCATTTTCGGACATGGTCCTAGTGGACTTTTCTTCATGTAATGAGCCAAGTAATACGCTGGAGAAATTTGTCCGGAACTTCATGAATCACCCTGTATACCACCCTCATATACTTTTCAGCCCAAATGGCCGCCTTTTTCATCATACACATTATAGATAAGGAAAGTATATGGAACATCTTCGTAAACTATTGTCGTATCTCATATATACTCTCTAGCCACCAGGTTTGTGGGGAAGCTAACATTCTATTACACTATCCAATGAACAATGTGTATGGAAATGTATGCAACCGTGATTTAATTCCGTGATTTCATTCCTTTAACTTTTATATTCAATATTTTTATGATTATTGGAATTATATTGCACTTTTTTTTTACTTACTTTATATTTTACATTATTCTCCTACGGCACGTGGAGAGTTCGTACAGTTCGAAAATTGTCTTAACTAAAAAACACACGACGCAAAGATGGTAAACAAATTCGGCTGTGCCGAAATTTCTATAAAGTATGTATATGAAAGGTTTGCGGAGAAGTAGGCAGTTGATAACATAAGACAACGAAATTATAATAACGATTGATAAAATCATGCGTGCATACTTTTGCATAGAGAAAGTGTATGGATGTGTAGGCAGTAAATTTTTTGTCTCATACACAAACACTGTATATATTGCGACGACATCGGAAAAAGTTCTGCTGGGCTGTTGTAAACAACGGTTTGCCGTTTTCGTAGCCCTTTGATATGCATCTTTTGAAATCCCCCACTGTTGAAATTCCAAACAAACAAAAAACGGGGTTCAGTACACCCTAATGTATATGTTCTTTAACAACTGGTTTCTGAGTAGTATATTTTCTTGCATAACCAGGACAAATTCCAAACATTTCGCCTACCTAAAAAAGTTTTCGGAAAGGAAGAGAAATATGTTGAGAAATTAACAAGGACCTCAAGTATACGCGTGGTTGCACTTGAAAGTTATGTTGATTGTAATTAAATACGACACCCTGTTATTTTTTTTTTTGCTTCAGTTTAGGTAACAAGTTGAGCGATGTTGTAATATTGTATACCAATGACATTGTCTCAATGTTATGGTTACGACAACATTTGAATCACACGGAAATGCAGGACCTGGGTTTGGGTTGGGATGTGGCGATGTCAAGGTGTTCATGTTTGTGATGATTGGCTGCTGATGTGAATGATGTTGATGCTGATGATAATGAAGATAGCATTCAAGGTGATGCGGGTGATGATGACCTGGATAATGCTGACGACGATGATGATGTCATCTCAAATTAATGGTGTTGAGTTATTAATGATAAATGATGAGATAACAAGCCAAAATGTCACGAAAGGATACTGTTGAATATTATGTTCCAAGAAATGAGAATGATGATTGTGATATGTGTTGATGTGCCCCAACGATTATCCATCTTATCCGCCAAAAAAGGTATTAATCAATTGTGGTTGAAGAGTCATCCATTAAATTGTAATGTTGAGTTTTTTATTTTCTTCGTAACTTTTAGCTTGAGCTCACATTTTAATATTTTCAGAAAAAGAAGACACACACTGTTTCCACTATTCCGTGTTTCACCTTTTGAGATAACCGACAAAATGTTCTAATTTTTGCCAACTATCAATCATGTTAATGTCTTACTTTCTTACACAGTTTAATAATACGGTTTTCCCTATATTTACTACTTAATTTTTCGAAGGAGATTTGTCTTCAAAGGAGTGGTGTTCGGCACCTGAGAAATTTCATTTTATATTATATATCTTGTGATATTTTTTGTTATCGCATTTTCTGTATCTCGAGAGGCTTCAAACGTGTCTACTAATCACAAAGTTTTCCTTAAATCTCAGGTGTGAAACTTAATATTTAATAATGTTGTATGACAAAATCTGTTGATTTGCAAGGAGGGGATGTGTCTTACGTCCGCGCCGAATTGGTTGTTACAATAGCCTAACTAACATGCAAACTAAACTAATTTTACTAACCTGTAAAACCCTGCACCGGAATTTGAGCTCACATTCGCTGGACGATCGATTGTGAAGATGTTTGTGAAACATAACACTGCGGTGTGTTAACGGGCTAGACGCTGAAGACGATGCTTCACAAACAGCGAAGCGATTGTCCAGTGAATATGAGTTCAAACCCAACCCATGGCATTTACATTATTTTCACTAACCGGAGAAAACACGATCTGTTAAGCTTAAAAGAATTACAACTTTGGCTTTGATCTAATGAGAAAAATGTGAACTCGTGTAAACTCTTGTAACTATGTAGATTGTTCCTAAATCCGCGCAGCATATTAATACCACTACCCACATAGAAAAAGCTGTATCCAAGTTGGAGGAATTCATGGATACTGCATTCAAAGTGTCATGTCCTTAGTCATTCTCAAAGAAAACCTATCCACCTTGGTGGACAGATGAGCTCACAATGCTAAGTAAAAAATCCTGTGGTTCGTCGTAGCCGTATAAGGATAAACTTAAAGAGTATCGGCCTTATGGGTATGGGAAACATCCATCCATTGAACACCACCATTATAGGATGCGACGCCAATGCGAGGCATGTCATATGGGGCAGCTCCTAAGTCAACGAACGAGGTGAGTCCGTTTTCGACATTATTAATAATAACAACCTTACAATTTCCAACAGAGGCACTAATCCAACTTTTGTCTTCCCGAGTTCCGATAACTTTGTTGGGCCATTGACCGTACTCTGATATAATAGTAGAGATAGAAAACTGGACAGTATTCGGAAAGAAATCCTTCTCGGACCACAACTGGATATTGTTCAACATTTCTGCGAAAACAACTTCGATCAGATGCTATCGGAATCCCAAGAGAACTGATTGGGACAAGTTCAACAGGGTTCTGAAAGGTAAGCTTCCTAAGTCCGCGCAGCTCATTAACACCACTAAACACGTGGAAAAGCTGTATCCAAGTTGGAGAAATCCATGGATACCGCATTCAAAGTGTCATGTCCTCAGTTATGCACTAAGAAAACCTATCCGCCTTGGTGGACAGATGAGCTCACAACACTAAGAAGCGAATCTCACAAAGCTTTCAATGCAAGCTATATAAGTGGATCCAGGCAGCCTTATTAGGATAAACTTAAAGAGTATAATAAAGCAATAGCCACTGCTAAAATACGATCCTGGTCAAAGATCTGTGGATCGATGGAGAACACAAAGTATACAGCTAGACTGAGGAGGAATGACGGGACATGGTCAAATAGCTCACCTGAATCGCTGGAGATATCCCTGAAATCTCACTTCCGACATTATCAATCCAATACTCGGATACTTATGGTATAGAGGATATAATCAGTCCAGACAGAATATCCTGGGCCATCAAGGGTTGCTCACCTTATACATCTCCGGGCCCCGATGGTATTAAACCAAAGATGCTGCAATGCGCGGAGGTCATAACTAGGCCGTTCCGATCCTGCCTGACTCTTAACTTTTACCAAAGAGTTGGAGCCAGGTAAGTGTGGTCTTCATTCCCTGGGCGGGGAGACGGAGTCATGAGAGCGCAAAGTATTTCAGACCGATCAGCCTCTCATCGTTTCTTCTGAAAACGCTTGAAAGGCTAATTGACGCATACATCTGCACGAAAATGGATGGATCGCCCAAAATATCATTCAGCCAACATGTGTATCTAAAAGGCCGCTTAACCGATACAGCCGTGCTCGAAGGTGTCAGAACTATTGAGAAAGTCTTAGAACACAAACAATATTCCCTCGCGGCCTTCTTGAATATAGAGGTTGCATTCAATAATGTGAGATTCCACTATCAACTCACGCCAAGTACTTGGGCGTAAGTCTAGACCCTAAGCAATCCTGGAAGCGTAACATAGACCATCGCGCATAGAAAACAACCGTTGCGTACTACGCTTGTCGGAAAATTTTCGGAAGGCGATGGGGTCTCCGACCGAAAATGGTGCTAGGGATGTATACTAGTATAATCAGACCTATACTATCCTACGGAGCAATGGTATGGTGGCCTGTCCACAGGACAGAGATCAGCTTGTATCGGCATAACAGGGGCAATAAGGACGTGCCCAGCTGAAGTCCTTAATACAGTGCTTCATATTATACCAATTGGCCTGCACATAAAAGCTAGTGCGGCCTGGAGCTCTACCCGATTAAATGCTCTTGGAATGTGGAAGAGCCACGGATATGGGCATGCGAGAATACGACAGACAATTCCAAGAGAACTCACTGTAACCATCGATTACTGCACCCCCTCATTGATGTACGATAGCATATTCGATGAAAGGTTTCCCAGAAGAATAGAGTGGGATAAAGAGGAACCACTGACGGGATTTGACACCAAAGTATTTACGGACGGATCCGAATTGGAATGTGGAACCCGCTCGGGTGTCTTCTCCGAAGAGGCAGGCCTCAGTTTATCATTCAAACTCCCAGACAAGTGCAGAGTTTCCAAGCCATCATCGAAGCCTGCGCCGAACTTTTACTGTAACGTAGAACACAACGCATTGGAATTTTTGTAGATAGCCAGGCGGCTCCCCTATCACTTAAATCTAACAACCCTACACCTAAACTCATTAGTGAATGTAGGGAAAAACTTGTTGAGCTAGATCGACTGGCCAATGTGGTTGTTACTTGTATGCCAGTCCACGAGGGTCTCCCTGGGAACGAAAGGGCAGACGAGTTAGCCAGATCAGGATCCTCTTCCACAGAACTCCATATGGTGTCAGTCGCAAAGCCTATAGCGTCGGTCAAAAGGGGTATTTTCCTGCATTACCTTGAACGAGCAACGGCCAGATGGGATAGAACGGAAACGTACCGCATATCCACAAACACATGGCCACAATAGAACATTCAACGGACTAACAACCTGATTAGCTAAAATCGGAAGAATATATCAAGGCTAATTGACGTGCTGACCGGCCACTGGCCAATCGGTAATCACGCAAGATGGCTGAATCTTCCATATAATGACCACTGCCGTGGCTGCGAAGACGCAAAAGAGTAGGAGTCGGTGAAACATCTCCTCAGCAGTTGTCCTGCTCCAATGAATAGACGCCTAAAGACTAAAGGTCGTCCCATCCTACACAACCTCAATGAGATACATGAGATAGATCTAGGAACTCTTATGCGGTATCTCCGATTAATAGGTTGGATATAGATCCTTTACGTTAGACTTTCCGCAGTACTGTGGAATGCAAAACGGTGTCTCAAGAAACTAATTGATGCTAAATAGGTTCTTTAGCAATTATGTGGACCAACCGAACCATACAAATTGTAGGTCAGTAATTGAATATATTTAAATTAAACTTCTACACTAAAAAAACCAATTCTGAATTTATTCGTAAAACAATTTAAATAAAAATTGCTTAAAAATATTTGACTAGCATTATTAATTCTTATTCAAGTGATCATTTGAAGTTTGAATAAAAAATTGTTTGCAAATGGTATATGAGAATAGAAATCATATTTTTTAATCCAAAATTTATTTAAAATTCGAAAATCATATAATTTATCAATAATTTTTAAGGAAAGTATCACAAATTGAGTAAAAACCGGTTAACCGAATAACCACCGTCAAATAACCGTAGTTCGGTTTGTTAGAAAATTAAGATTTTCAAAACCCGGCACACAGTTAATATCAAAAAACCGATAGTTTTGGATACTCTAGTTGGTCCGCAAACAATATACATACATCTTCTTTATAACAGATGGCAGCAAAGTAATGTTATAAAGTCAATGGCATACCATTTTGTTAGAAATGAAATGAGTTCTTTTATCCCGAAAAGTTTATTTCAAAATGTGAAATTTGTTATATCAAGATTGAAAATGATATCGGTCAAATGACGGGTTGTTGCACATTTGTGCTTGTTTGACAGCATTTTGAATTGTTGCGCGCAAAACGTCTGACTTCAATTTTGCGATTTCTGCATCAGTGTTAGTTTTCAACTGTTGCAAGGTTACACGCTCTGTATTTCTTCCTGTTTGGATGCAAATATAAAGTGTTTGGAGCTTGCCGCAAATATGGTATACTCGTGTCCAACACATTAGTGTCGCTATTTAATATTACATGTTTAAGACACAATGATTAATATGTTGTAATATATGTGTTTGTGATCCTAATACGGTTTTGTTTGTGATACAAATATTTATACAACTGTGCTTGGTGCACTGTTTACTTCAGTAAACAGCCTTAACACGATGGCATTTTCCCCGTCTTAACACGATCGCATTTTCCCCGAAAATTTTGCCGGAAATTTACGTTTGCCAACAAGAGGTGTAGAGAAGTAAGAATGGAGGGAGTAGTATCATGCAATGCCCTCAAAATTGGTTTTAGAGCATTTTTTGTCATTTCTCTTTTTGCACTTTCTGACTTTCATAAGATTTTGAGATTTAATGTTTATTTTCTCACTATTCTTGCTTTTTGTGGGGTGTGTTGTTTGGCGATGTGCTATTTTGTGTTGTGTTGGTACCCGGAAGTTGAATTTATTTTAAATATTTACAAAATTTGCCCGTTCCAAGGAAGCAAGGAAGCAACTCGAACTCGATGAAATGACTTTCTATTTCGTCGTCATTAAGAGAACACAAAGAGAGGCATAGAAGCTCTTTTCTATTGCTCTGTGCTTCAATTAGGGAAGTTTGTTTATGTTTAAAGTTGTAATTTCCTTTAAGGCTGTAAGAGATCATGTTTTTTTCTCCGGTTAGTGAAAAAAATGTAAATGCCGCGGGTGGGATTCGAACTCACATTCGCTGGACGATCGTTTCGATGTTTGTGAAGCATCATCTTCAGCTGTGTCTAGCCCGCTAAGCCGCTGCGGTGTGTATTTCCACAAGTCACTTTTTCTTTTTGGGGGTTTAAACAAATCTTCACAAAATAAGTCTGAGTAATTAAATTCAATGTTTGCTGCAATGGCACATCGAGGCAAAGAACTGTCTCAGGATTTGAAGGATCTGATAATATAAGTGTACAAAGACTATAATTCTCAAACAAAAATTGGCGGCTCTATAGACAAAAGTAGTGCTGCTATACAAAAAGTACCAGAAAAGTTTAAGTCTGAGGGTTCCCACGAAAAATAATTCAATGAATTCAATTCAATTGAATTCAATACAATACAATTCAATTCAATTCAATTCAATGCAATTCAATTCAATTCAATTCAATTCAATTCAACTCAATTCAATTCAATTCAATTCAATTCAACTCAACTCAATTTAATGCAATTCAATTCAATTCAATGCAATTCAATTCAATTCAATTCAATTCAATTCAATTCAATTCAATTCAATTCAATTCAATTCAATTCAATTCAATTCAATTCAATTTAATTTAATTCAATTCAATTCAATTCAATTCAATTCAATTCAATTCAATTCCATTCAATTCAATTCAATTCAATTCAATTCAATTCAATTCAATTCAATTCAATTCAATTCAATTCAATTTAATTTAATTCAATTCAATTCAATTCAATTCAATTCAATTCAATTCCATTCAATTCAATTCAATTCAATTCAAGTCAAGTCAATTCAATTCAATTTAATTCAATTCAATTCAATTCAATTTAATTCAATCCATTTCAATTCAATTGAATTCAATTCAATTCAATTCAATTCAATTCAATTCAATTCAATTCAATTCAATTCAATTCAAGTCAATTCAATTCAATTCAATTCAATTCAATTCAATTCAATTCAATTCAATTCAATTCAATTCAATTCAATTCAATTCAATTCAATTCAATTCAATTCAATTCCATTCAATTCAATTCAATTCAATTCAAGTCAAGTCAATTCAATTCAATTCAATTTAATTCAATTCAATTCAATTCAATTTAATTCAATCCATTTCAATTCAATTGAATTCAATTCAATTCAATTCAATTCAATTCAATTCAAGTCAATTCAATTCAATTCAATTCAATTCAATTCAATTCAATTCAGTTCAATTTAATTCAATTCAATTCAATTCAATTCAATTCAATTCAATTTAATTTAATTTAATTCAATTTAGTTTAATTCAAGTCCAATCCAATTCAATTCAATTCAATTCAATTCAATTCAATTCAATTCAATTCAATTCAATTCAATTCAATTCAATTCAATTCAATTCAATTCAATTCAATTCAATTCAATTCAATTCAATTCAATTCAATTCAATTCAATTCAATTCAATTCAATTCAATTCAATTCAATTCAATTCAATTCAATTCAATTCAATTCAATTCAATTCAATTCAATTCAATTCAATTCAATTCAATTCAATTCAATTCAATTCAATTCAATTCAATTCAATTCAATTCAATTCAATTCAATTCAATTCAATTCAATTCAGTTGTAGCCTTCATCGCGTACGGTCGTGCTAGTCTAATCCGCGCATAACAGCGAAAAGAATTTATATTGTGGTGATATTAGTGAGTGCTAAATAAGTCATAATGAGTTCGTTACAAGTGCCCGACTCGATCTGCAGTAGCTGCAATGATCCAATAACAACATCAAATTATGTTTTGTGTAACCACTGCAAAAAAAAATATCACTTCAACTCGTGTACTGTGCTCTCAGAGAGTACATACAGTAGGATGGGTCCTACAAAAAAAGCAGAGTGGAAGTGCCAACAATGTAAACCACGAAACAAATCGCCTAATATGTTCCAACCCAACAACACGCAACAAAAGCAGCAGAGAGAAGACAATGATGAGGGGAACGACATCAGCAAACGGTTCAAAGACGCAGCGACGGTTAGCTCATCCAACAACAACACCAGCAACGCAAACCATAACTTCCAACAATCCGATGTGGTAGAGATAAAGTCCGGTATGAACGACCTAAAATCAGCTATGCAACAACTTGCTTTGAATATGAGCGCTCTAAATGCCTCTAACAATGCCTGACAGGAACAACTGACCAATGCTCTCACCAAAATAAATGAGAGTGTGTCAAGTTTATCTGTACAAATAAATGACCTGCATGAAAAGGATAAGGAGAAATCGCAACAAATATGTGATATGGAGAAACGAATACAGCGATTGGAACAACAATCAATAATTAAAAACATTGAAATAAATAATGTACCCGACAATGAAATAGAAGCAGCGACGGTTGTACAAAGAGTGTCAGCATCCGTAGGCGTCGAACTCACTGATGCCGATATGGGAAGATCATATCGCGTCAAAAAAAACAACAAAATTATTGTGGAGTTTCTCTCAATAAATAAAAAGAGAGAGCTAATGTCTAAGCTGAAGGGACACCGAATTGACGCCAACGTAGTTAGCGGGGATACAAACAATCCGACAAACAAATACATCTATGTGAATGATGAGCTCACGCCAAACAATAGGCGTCTTTTGTGGATGGCAAAGACAAAAGCAAAAGAATGCAACTGGAAATTTGTATGGGTCCGTAATGGACAAATTTATGCTCGCAAAAACGAAAGTTCCGCTCACATGGTCATCTACAACGCAGCCGATATCGAAACAATAACTCAAGTAAATCAAAATTAACCTATACTCGTGTTATAAGTAAATAAAATAAAAATATTCGAAAAGAAAACACATAATAAATTTTTTACTCTTTTTTTAAATAAAAAAACGAACCTATACAATGAAAAAACTATTAAGAAAAATGAACTCTTTAAATAAAATAATAAATAACTTCGGGGAAATCGAAAAAAGTCTGCTTAGTTATCCCACATCATTAATTTGTATGAACATTCGATCACTAAGGAAAAATTTCATATCTTTTCTTACGCACATAAATAACTTCACAAATAAAATACACCTTATAATACTAACCGAAACAAACATATCAGACGACGAAAATTTACTTTACAGCATAGATGGTTATACTGCTACATTTTTGAACAGGAACGGTCGCGGAGGAGGTATCGCAGTATACGTAAAGGAAAGCATAAATCACGAAACAATAGAAATAAACGCAACCTCTCTCGAAGCGATAAGAGTAGACATCACACATAATAACAACAAAACCATCACCATTCTTCCTGTCTACCGCCCTCCCAGTCAAAACATCAACATCTTTATAAAGGAGCTAGAAATATGCATCAACAACATCAATAAGAAGCAAGACACCATATTAGTGGGAGATATGAATGTCGACATCAAGAAGAATAATGAAATAACAACAAAGTACTTGGACATGATTTCGTCAAACGGCCTACAATGCATGATAACCGAGACGACAAGAGAAGATGTGCGAAACAACACAAGTACTTGTATAGACCACATATTCATACGATGTAACACAGCGACAGCGACTGCACATGCTGCTGTGATAACAACTGCAATATCAGACCACTACGCTCTCTTCGGCTGCATTGAAGAAAGAGACAAAGTAGACACGCACACAAAAAAATTTCAGGGCGCGGATTATAGTGCAAAAATAAATAATGCAAAAGTCAATCGTCTGATTAATGAAATAAACTGGCATACAATAATTAGTAAATCTAGTAATACAAATGAGTTATTTAATAGTATACATGATACTTTTTGTGATATTTATGAAAAATCAAAGGAGGATATAAATAAAACAACTAAGAAGAGAAACCCATATCCTTGGCTAAGTGATGAGTTGATAACATACTGTGATATCAGGGATAAACTTCATAAAAAGTGGCAAAGAAATAAAAACAATATAATTAATGAAACGATCTATAAAACTTACAATAATAAATTAAATAAAAAAATCACCCATGCAAAGAATGCATATAAAATGAAACAATTTATACAGAATCGATATAATATCAGAGGAACTTGGCAGCTAATAAATGAAATAACTGGCAAAAAGGCTACTAATATTGATGAGACAATTAAAAAGAATTTTACAAACAAAACTACTCAGAGTCTAACGGAAGAGTTTGCTCAAAATTTTAATCAAAATGTTCAAAATATAATTCACTCCTGCCAAATAAAAACAATTCAAAATACACAACCTACTATTCTAAACACAATTTACTTAGAGAACGCAAATGAGGTTGAAATACACAATATTCTAAAAAATTTGAACATTCGAAAAAGTCCGGGGGCAGATGGAATAAGGGCTATCGACCTAAAAAATAACGCGAACACATTAGCTCCAGTAATAACGACACTAATAAACAGCAGCATAAGAGAGTCAATCATTCCGGAACTTCTACAAACATCTTTAGTACGACCAATATATAAAAATGGTTGCAAATCGGACTACAACAACTATAGACCAATCTCCATACTGTCTGTGGTCGAAAAAGTGCTCGAGGAAATAATTGTCAGGAGATTGAACCACTTTTTAATAAAATATAATGTAGTCAACCAAAATCAGTATGGTTTCCAGAAGGGGAGAAACATAAATAAGTTACTGGGAGTATTTTCCGACCACATAAACCAAAACTTAAGCAAAAATATGAACTGCCTTGCGCTTTTCATTGATTTTAGCAAAGCTTTCGACACACTGTCGCACGACAATCTAATAGAAACACTTCACAGGAATGGAATACGTGGCCAGTGCTTAGAGTGGTTCAAAAGCTACCTTCAGTGTAGGAAATTCCAAATTAAAATCGAAAATAATCTAAGTAGGAACACAGACTCAACGCATGGAGTACCACAAGGGTCAAAACTTGGACCTATTCTTTACATTATTTATGCAAATGAAATGATCAATATCCTACACAATAGCACTGCATTTGCTTACGCGGATGACACAGCCATTGTTGTAGCCCATGAATGTATCCAAACTGCTACAATAACAATGCAAAAGGAACTGGACATTATAACCAGATGGTGCCACGACAGCGGACTAATAATTAATACGTCAAAAACCAAACTCATGCACATACGACCGCGAAGGTTCCAACCTACTCCAATTACACTAACATTTCATAATACAGAATGTTTGCACCAAACATATAGCAACAGGATTTCAACACATAATACTTGCTCGACTGATATTGAGTTAGTTAAGACATACAAATATTTGGGAGTACATATAGATGACCACTTTAAATGGAAACCCCATATTGAAAACTTGCAAAAAAACTTAGAAAATCTTCATATGCTCTGTTCCACCTAAGCAACTGTGCACCATATAGTGTTGTAAAGCAAGCGTATTTTTCACTGGCTGAGTCATACATAAGACACGGTATAACTGCATGGGGTAGTGCTACCTACTGCACATCACTTCAGAAAACCCAAAACAGACTTTTAAAAATATTATACAGAAACCAACAATATAAATCAAAATCAATAAATCGAATCCAAAATTCGAACAGTAATTTCGTAATACACAATATAGCCAATCAAAACATCAATATAAACTCTAACAATCAGCAAACGTCAAACAATAGTATTAACATATACAAGGAACTTAAAATACTAAACATTAATGGGATATACAAAACCACAATAACAAACGAATTTTACAACCACACAAACCTTCTACAACGTATCAACCACGACCAAAATACTAGAAGCCGAGAACAAGGAAGATACACAGTACCGAGCTTCCGAAATCACTATGGGAAGAGATCTTTAGCAGTAACACTGCCATCAACCCTTAACCAACTGCCAACACACCTCTTAAATTTATCAAATAAGATGACTATTAAAAAATTAATTAAACATCACTTTTTAAACGAAATTGAATAAATTTACATAAAAAGGATTAGGAATTATTGAAAAGATATATGAAAATTGAATAAATGAATTAATAAAAATTTACAGTTTTTAACAAACTTGTGAAAACCATGTAATATAGTGTAACTATAAATACTTATATAGTGAATTATGAAATTGCAATTTTTTGTTTAATTTAGTTTAAATGTAAATATACAGCTGAGCTGAAGAACCTGCAGACAAGCCAAAAGGCTTCGCGGGACTAGCAATAAGAAGAAATATAAATCAAAATTAGCAAAAATAAAGAAAAATAATTTAAAAAAAAAAAGAAAAAATTCAATTCAATTCAATTCAATTCAATTCAATTCAATTCAATTCAATTCAATTCAATTCAATTCAATGCAATTCAATTCAATTCAATTCAATTCAATTCAATTCAGTTCAATTCAATTCAATTCAATTAAATTCAGTTCAATTCAATTCAATTCAATTCAATTCAATTCAATTCAATTCAATTCAATTCAATTCAATTCGATTCAATTCAATTCAATTCAATTCAATTCAGTTCAATTCAATTCAATTCAATTCAATTCAATTCAATTCAATTCAATTCAATTCAATTCAATTCAATTCAATTCAATTCAATTCAATTCAATTCAATTCAATTCAATTCAATTCAATTCAATTCAATTCAATTCAATTCAATTCAATTCAATTCAATTCAATTCAATTCAATTCAATTCAATTCAATTCAATTCAATTCAATTCAATTCAATTCAATTCAATTCAATTCAATTCAATTCAATTCAATTCAATTCAATTCAATTCAATTCAATTCAATTCAATTCAAATCAATTCAATTCAATTCAATTCAATTCAATTCAATTCAATTCAATTCAATTCAATTCAATTCAATTCAATTCAATTCAGTTCAATTCAATTCAATTCAATTCAATTCAATTCAATTCAATTCAGTTCAATTCAATTCAATTCAATTCAATTCAATTCAATCCAATTCAATTCAATTCAATTCAATTCAATGCAATTTAGTCCAATTCAATCTAATCTAATATAATCTAAAGTCAAAGGACAAATTTGTTTATCTTCATAACAATATATTATCGGATGTGAAGTGGGCGTCGGTGGTGCAATGGCTAGTATGCGCGGCTCTTGTACATGTGAACGTGGATTCGATCCCTGCTCAGACCACCTTACATTTCTTTCGACGACGGTCACCTCGCTTAGTGATGGCGAAAATATTGAAAATTTAGCCATGAAAAAGCATCTCAAAATACCGTTGGGAACCGGTGTAAAACTGTAGGTCCCAATCAATCAGTGAGTGTAAAAACTAGAAAGCGCACATCTCACTGATTGTGAGAAGCTCTCCTCAATCCCTTCATGGGATGTAATGGAACACCATTTTTTCCTTTAATGAAATTTTATATTAAAAATTGTAATAATGGTATTACATTTTCTGAATAAGAATTTCTGATTTCCATGCAAAAAGTAAAACCCAAAAGAAACCGTAATTAAAAACGAAAATTAAGCGGAACTCGGTTATTCGAAAATGTCCGTGCTTTTGATACCTCTACTATTTTCCTAAAATATCCCATCCGTTCGCTTCTCCAAAAGCATTTGGGTATACCAACACACTTTATAGGGATAAATAAAAGTCAACTTAATGAGAATTGTTTCAACACATACTATTACGAAAACATCCAACACAATTCTTTGCTACTAAATTTGTTTTAAACTCTATTGAATCAAGTTATAGGATCGAATATTTGTGTTTAAACTAAATATTAGTTAATTAGTTAAGCACTAATTACAGAGCATTAAATTTCTGTGTAATATTACGGTATGGATGGGAATAAATAAAATGACTAAAATTGTTATCCTTGTTAAAAGATCAAGCTAGAGATCAGTTTTATTTCTAATTTATTTATTCAATATTTCGATCCCCATCGAGCTTCATCTTCAGGGATGCTACGGACAGACATACATATAATATTTAAAATGTATAAACATTAGAAAACATTAAAAACGTTACGATAAATGAACAAAAACAAAATACAAAAGGTTAAGAAAAATATTAGTCTCCTGCTCCTGCAGTGTCTATTGTATTACTGATTTGTGATATTTTTCCTCAAAGCGTCTTTGTCCTTAAAATCTTTTACCTCTGCGTCAGATTGCAAGATATCTATTTTGGAATTCATCCTTAGTGTTAGTGGTGTCTTCTGTAAATAAATAAATAAATAATTTTATTTAGATATTTTAGATATTATAACTTTGAACTCGATATTTCTAACTAACTATCTATCCATTCCCTGCCTGTGCATATTCCATGTTCCTCGTTTTGTCCAATCGGAAACATAATTACTTAAGAAGGTTATTCCACTCATAATGCAAGCACAAGGATACTCCAAACACAAACAGAGGATTGTTATTTCTTCACTTTACTTTATATTTAAGCAAATACAGTTAACATTTTAACTTAATAATGTGGCACTTAAGTGGCTGCAATATCTATCTACAATAGCGTGTGATGATGTGCCATCTTGGAAATTCCATTCCATCTACCCCTGGCGCTAACACTCAGATCCTTAGTCCTTTCAGCTACAAAATTAGATAAAACAAGATGAAGGATGAGATAGAGTATAATGCTGTAATAAAGCACAAACGTAAGAAATGTGAAGATACCAAATGAATGCGAAAATGTGAGCCAACATTCATTTACTCCCAGCACCAACACCAATACCACTACCACCCTAATACACCTACACACACCCACACACATTCTGCAACGTATCAAGGAACAATATGACTGAAATGGAAGCGGCTGTTGCTGCCTTCGTTTTTTTTTACAATTTTAAAGTTTTATTTGATGAAATAAAAAAGTTGTTGTAAAAGCTTAATGTAATTTCAAGTACTATTTCGTTGCATGTGATTGTATTTTGTTTGATAGCAGTCAGTTCGTTTGTTTAAATCTTCAAATGTCTAAGCCACTGATTGAGTGGGTGGTTGGTCGTAAACGAACTGAACTTGGTTGAGGGGGGCACAAGTTAAAGTTTGTGTTTGATGCTTGTTAAATAACGATGGAGACAGAGGCAATCACCTAGCACCTCCACAGTGGGGCAAATGGCCTGAAGACGGGTATTAAACCATAGAAGCTAAAATTATTAAGCGACTTGAATACAATTGAATACATAGTGTATTCTTGAACCGGGGTTAATATATGTCAAATATAGAAAATAACGGCTTACGTTATATAATAATGGGTTACCAAGGTGTCCCCTGCGGAGTGAAAACCCCGAAAGAGACACCTCTAGGGGTTTATTTATTTATTTATTTATTTATCTCACAGCTACAATCCTCAATAGGATACAGCCGGTAATATGTTTTCAACAACGTTATAAAATTATTATTATATACGTAGTAGATATAACATACAATACATAATAAAATTAAAATACATTTAACATAAAAAAAAGAGTAGAGTAAAATTCAAAATAATATGAAGAAAATTTTTATAATTTAAAAATTTAAAAAAAAGAAAAATATAACTATAAAAATATTAACATAAAATAATTAAAATGAAACAAAATAGTTAAAAAATAATACAAAATACAAAAATAAAAAATAACTTATAATTAAAACAGTAGCAATACAGGAGCTGGGACAGGAACATCTGGAACATGAGGAACAGGAACATCAGGTGGAGTAGAACAACAGGGGGATGATTTTAGTGGAATGATTCACAGGAACTTTAGGATAAAATCATAGGAGATAACATAGGCATTCACATCTGGAGCAGGAACGTCGCAACAGTATGTGTGGAACGATAAACAGGAACATAAAAATAGAATAATGGGAGTTAAACAGGACGAGTAGGGACTTGAAGATCTGGAACATGAAGATGAGGGACATGAATGTCAGCATCTGGCGTCAACCGCTAATGATCCATCCATATATTCAGCGTCAGCTACAATTCATTGTAGAATTCAGAATTTATAATAAGATTGATTAATAGAAGCAGGATTGGTTTATCTCGTGGAAGCGACCCTAAACCTTATACCATTGTGTGTGTGTGGGTGAAAGTGTGTAAGTAAGGGGGCAGTGTATCTAGCCTGCAGTTTAAAAAGTAGTTTCTGGCAACTTTTCACTACCTACATCGCTACTGACACGACTCACTATTTACTTTTGCTATTACTGAAAATGTGTATATTAGGGTATCGAGATAGTTTTTATTATTACTCGTTATCGAAGTAACTACATCCACATCAATTTATACTTCTTAAACCCAAAGAAACTGGGGTAGGGATCAAGTGGTCTGCTTTGCATTACTTAGGGTCGACGAAATAGCTAACTTTTACCCATTAGCTGTCCGTGCCACACAAAGTTATGCAAAATAGGTCCACATGAAGTTGTGGCAATGGAATAAAATATAAAGCAACTGAAAAAAAGATCACTTGTTATTTTGCTATAAACGTATAACGTAAAAAGGACCGCTGGGCCCTTTACAAAATACTGGCAATGGGGAAGTGGTCACTGACTGGTTTACCAACAAAATACACAAAACGAACGTTACAAAAAAGTGTTGATATTTTCAAAAACAAAAACAAAAAAGAATATTTATTTCGTTCATTTTTCATTTGGGTCAGTTGCAACTGGAACTTTTGGCAGTAAAGCAATCTCAGCTTCGTGGTTTTTGTGCTAATAAAGCCGCATTATGATAAAAAACAATACCCGAAGAAACTGATTAATTTGCTAAAAGAATAATAATAAATAGTAATAAAAGGCAACAAAAAGGCTCCTAAAGAAAGAAAAAGAAAATCACACGAAGTTCCTTTCGCTATATATTATGTATTAGTTAGTTCCCACACGTCTAAGGCACCCGTTGAAAAATACGATAACTTAAATGGATCTTTAAGAAAAGGTACATTTTGTGAAATAACAAACTTAATTTTATTAATCAAGAATAACACACAATACTACAGTTACGATAACAAAAGTATGCGTATATGCGCCATAAAGATTCCTGTTGACTACAATAACTTTTTAGTTATTATATGTGACCTGCTCCACGAAAAGGGACCTCTGCGGCGAAAACATTTTTTTTTACTTTTTGAGTGATTCTTCTATTCTTCAAATGCCGCAAACCGTAAGTTTCTATGTCTTTTAGTTTTTTTTACAAATCACCTGTAAAGATGAACATAATTAATGAAAAAATTGAAAAATGTGATATAAATAAATATAAATATAAATATATTATAATATTTGAAATTTAAAAAAAGTTCAATATCAAAGGTACAAAATTACAAAAATGTCAAAATGTTCCTCTTTTTTACTCCTAACACGCTTTTTTGGTGGTTCTTCTGGTGGTTCGGCGCAGAGGTACCTTTTCGTGGAGCAAGTCACATATGTGTGTACTATCCGGCCGGCAATATAAATTCAATACGAGCAGACTTGCATAAACTATGTGATTCTATGAGTCTTCAAAATTGATATAATTACTATGTAGAAGCGGGAGTCGTGAACTGCAAGCACACAGAATGGAGTAATACTGTTAGTAACGTAAAGGGCAGTAGCCTAAAATAATAGTTGTCGGAAAATGAAATAGAATTCAAATGCAAGCTTGACGCTTCTGTAGCACCTTCCTTTCCTCGATCGGGCTCATACCACGATTTAAACATAGCGGATTCCAGGCTAAATATACTGAGAGTCAACGAAATGACAAACTGCCACAAAACATTGGATTACGGTAGCGACCACAACGCAGTAGAATTAATTGTGAAAATTGCGAGTGAACCGAATGTTATGAGACTTTTGAATGATGGGCCATGTTCTATTTTAAATGTTGGTTGAATTTTCACTGCAGAAAATCAAGTTAGAAACAGTTATACCGAACTATCGAAATTTAGCGAATGATGAAATAAATGTATGTATAACTAGATTACATTTTCTAATATCAGAGGCCATTGAAAGTACAGTACCAAAATTTGAAGACAAAGATGTCTTTTCAGAAGTTTTTAACAGAGTAATTAATTGCCGTCGGTGGTGCAATGGTTAGTGTGCGCGGCTCTTGTACATGAGATCCTGGGTTCGAACCCGGCTTTGACCACCTTCAAATTTTCTTTCGGCGGCGGTCACCTCGCATAGTGACGGCGACACTATCGAGTATCTAGCCATGAAAAAGCTTCTCAAATTACCGTTCGGAATCGGTGTAAAACTGTAGGTCCCAATCAGTGAGTGAAAACTGGAAAGCGCACAGCTCAGTGATTGTGAGAAGTTCTCCCCAGTCCCTTCATGGGATGTAATGGGAAACCATTTTTTTTTTTTTTTAATTAAGAAATTATCCTCAGAAAAAAAGTAAAATATTAACGATGATAAAAAGGCGTAATAGATTAGAAACAAGACTTACACAATTATCATTAAACACCTTACAAGCAAAACTCAAACTGATTAAAAAGCTATTGAATGAAAATTTTAGATCAATAGATGATAAAGAAATTTAGGAAAACCTGGAGACATTGGATCACAGAGATCCAATAAGAATGTTCCAAGGCCAAAAATTTATATTATTAAATTTAAAAAATTAAACCACTCAATTTAACTAAAATGGTTGTGCACGAATCTGAAAGGAATATACTAAGAAAAGCTGGAACAAGCACGCAAGATCTAGAAAAGGATAATACGGACAACCTAGTAATGCGTGATCAAGTGGCAATGCATGATGCAATAGGAGCTTTTCTGGAATCAATACATTCTCAAAAGGATTTCGATGAAAACAATAATAATCAAACTAGTCGGCATTCGCCGATGATATTGTTATTTATCATGCTGATAAGACAATATCTAATAATAATGAAGGACTTCAAAACTCATTCAACATGGTCGAGAAGTATGCCCTTGGTTGGCATTTAAAAATAAACATTAACAAGTGTGAGACTATTGTATTCGGCCACCAGGAGGAAAATGTTATAACAACGTAAAACGGAATTGGAAACAATTCGGAAGCAAATTAAACCTTTCGAATACGAGTATTGAGAACAAACACAAAATTAAATATCTAGGGATGCACCTGGACAAATACTTATACTTTTGTGAACATATAAAGGAGATAGTCTCAAAGGCAAGAAAAGCTTTTTATAAAGTATACCGTCGTCTTTTTCATTCTAAACATATAAATCTCGTGTCAAAACTATTATGTATCAAACCTGTCATAACATAGGGTTGTTCTGTCTGGTTCAACGTATCGCCGGCGTTCACGGAAAAATTAAAGATGTTCGAAAGGAAATGTTTAACAGCCTCCACTTCTCTGTACAGAACAGCACAAAGTCAGTACACAAAGTATATATCAAATAAGATATATACTTTTTAGGGGTATAGAACTTCGAATTGAAATAAAACACAAGAAAATCGTTTAAATGTCCATCAATTTGGCTTTATTGGAAAGATAATTTTATGCCATTAATGTTTAAATATGATTTCGGGCATGTGGCCGCCGCGGCTGGCTCGAATAAAGCCAATTCTACAGGTCCAATTTTCAACCACTTTTTCGAGCATATGGGGCCGTATGTCGGCAATAACGCCACGAATGTTGGCTTCCAATTCCCCTAACGTTTCTGGTTTGTTGGCGTAGTCGAGCGACTTCACATATCCCCAAAGAAAATAATCCAATTGTGTCAAATCACACGATCTTGGTGGCCAATTGACAGGTCCATTCCGCGAAATTATGCGCTCATCGAATGTTTCCTTCAATAAATCGATTGTGACGTGCGCTGTGTGGCATATAGCGCCGTCTTGTTGGAACCACAACTCATCCACATTCATGCCATCCAATTCGGGAACAAAATAGTCGGTTTTCATGGCTCTATACCGATCTCCATTAACGGTAACTGCCTCTCCAGCATTATTTCGGAAGAAGTATGGCCCAATGACTCCACCAGCCCATAGAGCACACCAAACAGTCAGTTTTTGTGGATGTAATGGCGTCTCAAGGGTCTCATGTGGATTCTCTTCACTCCAAATGCGGCAATTTTGCTTGTTGACGTAGCCATTCAACCAAAAATGAGCCTCATCACTGAACAAAATTTTGCGATGAAAATGGACGGAGCTTGCGGTAAACTTCGCGAACTGAACCATTATTTTCGAAATAAATTTGCACGATTTGCAAGCGTTGTTCTTTTGTCAACTTGTTCATGATGAAATGGCAAACCAAACTGAACATAAATGACATTAGAGTTGCCAGATTTGACCACAAAATGCCAGTTTTATCTCTATTCGAAAAACAAACCTCTAAAAAAAACACCCGATACTAAGGCATATGTAATTCGAATTGACAATTACATCATCATCTACATTGTACAAGAAACTATGCAAACAATTTAATAATGGCTCCCTACGATACAAATGCAAATTATTTAAGTGATACATTACGAAAACGGTTTGTCCCACCCGAGGCGTTTATATAAGTGGACAAACAAAAATATATCGAGGATACAAATGGGATTTCCGTCATATATCATATATACAGACGGGCAAATATTAAAGCAGTAAAAGTGATTTTAGACACAATACTAACATATCGCATAAAGATATTGCACTAACATCAAAAACCAAAAAATTGAGGTGGCTATCTAGAAACGATTGCTTTTAAAAAAAATTGGATTTAATTAGACCATAGATTTTAGTATATAAATAATATGATATTTATGTAATTTTTTTATTATAAATTTTTCAGTATATTGTTATCTTATATAAACTTATAAAAGTCAACATCGAATTTCCTACACTTCCAACATGTTCAGCAAAGCCCGCTTTCCTTAGCCGTAATTATGTCATAATGCCTTCCATTGAAGCCAGCACACTTCACATTGGCATGACTATCACAAAGTCAACATGAAAGACAACAACCCTCATATACGTCCCTAACTGTACAAATCTAGTAATAATTACCAATTATGTCTAAACGTATGCAATAAAATTAAATAACAAAACGAGTTGGTATAAATTTCAAAATTAAACCAAGAAATCGTAAAAGTATGCAGAATAATACTGGGTTGTGTAACGGGTTATACCATAATACGGTTAAAAAATTTTTTTTTATTCTGTTGTTCGACCTTTTCTTTATCAATAAATAATCAATATTCTTCGAGCTTGAGGTCAGATTTGCTGTTGTTGTATTTATTTTCCTCGATATTTCGCTACTCCTTTGTGTAGCATCATTAGGATATATAAACAATATTTAACAATTAAAATAAAATAACAATTGTGAAAAAATTATATCAATTTAAAAATGTTCAAACAAATTTTCCCGCCTTTTTTCAAAATTTTCTGAAGTTACACAAACAAAAATAATGTTCGTAAAAGTTCATATAAATTAACCCAAAGAAAAATATTAGATTGATTAGCAATTTGTGCTTAAACGGTTCTACCTTTTACTAATTAAATGCCTGTAAATTTGGGCTACGTTATCTGCATCTGTTTTATAGTCAATTCTTTTCAATGTTGGTGTATTAATTATTTGTAGCATTTCTAACATATAACGACGTTTATAATTGTTTTCTTTATTTAAAACCGCTGTATCCTGAAAGTTTGGGTAATGATTTTAACTAGCACAATGGGATGTTAATGCTGTTTTCTGTGTAGAAATGTGCCTGTATTTCTGATCTGATGTGTGTCCTGCAATTCGTGTTTTTAGTGTTTTTATTTAGTAAAACAAACGATAGTTTGGACAAATTTGATATGTTTAATATAGTATATCAAATACCATGTAAGGGGAATGACAACGAGGTTTGTGACAAAGTATATGTAGGGACAACAAAAAATAATACAGATAATGTAGCCCAAATTTACAGACATTTAATTAGTAAAAATTAGAACCATTTAAGCACAAATTGTTTATCACCCGGCGCGGCGCGGGTCCGGCGGCTAGATCGTAATTATTATTACGATTATGTATATGCTTACATATAATTATGAAATAAAAAGCGTTCTGTAAAAGGAAACCAAAAAAAAATTGGGAGTTAATTCATTTTTGTTGGGCCTTATATCATTGGGAGTTAATTCATTTTTATTGGGTTTTATTTTTACATTTTGAAATAAGTCCCAGAAATTGGGACTTATTTAATTTTTGCCTTTGGGAGTTATTTCATTTTTTTCAGTTGGGCGTTATTTCATTCTTATTGGAATTTTTTTCATTGGGAGTTATTTCATTGGGAGTTATTTCATTTGGGAGTTATTGCACGGTACCGTGATTAACATTGTCATCCCTTTAATAAAGCTTTTCTGTTCAGTGTAAAATACTGGAGGATAAACTGCTGTGTTTCAGATCGACGTGTCTACACTGCTTTACATTTGAATAGGGATACGAATATTTAAGTGGTTCGATTTATTTTCCCCTGAATCGTTTGTAGCTATTGCCACGCGTTTTGTTTTTTCTGTCGAACCAGTGTAGTCGAACTTTAGAGATAAGTTTTATTTTAAACTTTGCTTTGAATACCGTGATAGTATGGTATATTTTTGCATGCACTTGAATGGGGACCCCTATAATTTCTTCATTCTAATCTACAATAAGTACAAAAGCATTCTTTATTTTACGTATTAAATGCAAACTTTACAATATGTCGTTACGCAATAATACTATTGCCGATGATATGAATGTACCTTTAACCGTTTGAAGAGGAACTGCCCTCAGTTACAAATCAGCAATTTCTACCACTTGAGTTATTTCCAGAACCATTTCGTAGTGGTAACATGTCATCAAGCTACAATATCCACCACAAACTTTTTGTTAGCATTCTAATGGTATTTGAACATTTACCGTAACAACCCAGCAAAGAAAGTTTATACCAATCACCAGAATTTCCATCAGAGCAAATTTGGGTGCGGCACCGCCGCTTTTTACATAGTGTGGTCCGTAGTACTCCCAATTTAGATACTTTTAAGTGGAATAAATTCTGTTCGTTAGAGCTACGATTCAGCACAAAAATTAGCACGATGGTAGCATGTCGGACTAGAAAACGGCAGCTGGTGAAGGTCCCAGGTTCAAATCTCACCAAATCAAAATTTGTTTTTTTAAGCGATTTGCAATGTGTCGATTTAATTTGTAGTTATTTTTATAAACAAATTGCCCAATGTGGCAAGGACAAAGAACGAACATTTGTTGCCAAAGTTTTCGGAATCAAATTGTATTCGCCTGAAAGTATACCATACAAATTACGGGGTTGTGTAGCGGGGGTATAAATAATAAACAATTTTTCTCCGACCGGGACCAGGATTCGAACTCAAGCGTTTTGATTGCCAGCCGCGCATCTCACCATCGAGCTATCGAAGACATTGAACTTGGACCAACAATAACAGCATTAGTGGCAGATAATATTTTTCTTCCGACAAACACCATAATATCTGTAATGCAATTTCGGATTCCTGTATGCCGAAAATACGCACATAGTACTTCGTTGGTAGTACTGAAAGGGTAGAGCCGTTGGAACTACTTCACTATATTTTTGCTGGGAATATAATCAAATTCTTATTAAATTTTTTGCAATCTCCCCAAAATTTCTGATATATTCTCAGGAAACTAAGCACAAATAATTGTTTTCATAATATAACATCTCGATTTTAGTTCGAGTAATTGTTAGAACTGGGTTAATTGTTTTTTTGGCTAAATATTTTTTCTGCAGTTTTGAGTATATAGTCTGCTTGATCTATAGATCGATTTTTGATAACCAAATCGTGTATCGTAAGCTCTTTCAATCTTCCCTAGGGTGGGTGGTTGTCCACGCGAAGTATCAGCAGGATGGGTGGAATAGAATTTGTATGTTTCTAAGTAAAATGAGGCCACGCATCAAATTGTAGGAAGAAACGATAAATGTTGTCAAGTCTCGTTAATTTTATCAAAAAATATAGTTTTAGTGTAAAAATAAAACTAGAAACTAAAGAGAGTATAGTTCTTAACACTGATTTGTTGCTAGCCAAGTTTGTAGCAACAATTTTGTTGCTCCATTGCTAATGTTTCTCAATTTGTTTTTCGTTCGAACGATATATGTGATATTCCTTCTCCCTCCTCTTTTTGCCCAATATTTTTTTTCCAAAGTCATCACTTTTATTTAGCTTGTAAAATGTGTAACTCCTGATTTCCTGAACACATTACACTACCATCGCATGCGCTTTGATTTTGAAAATTGTATTCGTGGTATTTCAACACGATGACATTTTATGCTCTACAAATTTATTTTGTCTTCTCGACACATAACAAAAAAGTTAATTCTAACACTCTCAACCGCAACTCAATTATAAAATTTGAACAAAGATTTATACAGTAAACAAAAAGGACGAGCAGCAACACAATCACCATCAACAACACCGCATCCTTCTTATAGCAATAACAACTGCCATAAACAAGTTTATAAAAACAAAAACGCTATGAAATGTAACAGTGAATACCTACCACAAGCAGCCAAAAGGACCTCTTACATGTACAATAGAAATTTGCAATAAGATTCAGTATATGGGTTTGTGTCCTTAAGATGTACAATAAGTTTTTTTTTGCTGTTGATGTTGATGTTGTCATCCCTACACATACTGACACATAAGCAAAATAAACCTACAAAGTTTTTTATTATTACATTTGCTAAAGATTATTTAGAGCAAACACACATACAGAATTAACTTGGTGCTCTTGGTGATCTGGTTGTTGTCCCTTACACAAGTGTTTGGATATTCGTAATCACAGTGGAAAGGAAGAGCTGGTTCTACCGTGAACCTCTGTATTGCCAATTGTCTAGTAAAGATATAATCCGAACAAAACAAAAACCAAACAGAAAGCTTACCCTGTGAGAATTCTTTATTTATTCGATCCTTTTTTTAATCGAACTGATAATTCAAAATTTTTTAATAAATTAATGGTTGCGGTCGACGTATGGCACCTAGCACCATCCTGTTGAAACCAAATCTCGCCCGGATCATTGTCTTCCATATCTACAAATAAACATTAATTGATCATGGCGCGGTAACGATCGAACGCGAGCTCCGACTTCATTTTTGAAGAAATTGGGTCCGATAATGCCACCAGCGTGTAAACCGCACCAAATGGTGAATTTTTCTGGATATAATGGAGTCTCTAGGGTCTGTTGTAGATTCGCAAAACCGTTATGCCAAATAAAATATAGGGTAAGTTTCCAACTGCTCTGGAGCCCAATCGGCGGAAGAACAACACTTTAATTCCTGCATAACCTGCATCTTTTACGGGTGCAGACCAAGATCCATGAAACGAAAAATGCATCAACAACGAGCAACTGTCGGGTGCGGATTTTGGTTAGGCGGGGTGATTGGGCCTTAAATTTTTGAAGATGAGGCCGAAATTGCACTGACTGTGAACGGCATTCGTTACTGGAACATAATAACGGAGTACTTTTGGCCTCAACTGGGCGGCATGGATTTGAATGACATGGTTTCAGCAAGACGGCACTACCTGCCACACCGCGCAGGAAGTAATCGATTTACAGGACCAAATATCTCAACAATTTTGATGTCAATTGGCCACCAAGAGCAAGAGATTTAACGCCGTGCGATTTCTTTCTTTGGGGTTTTGTGAAATCTCGGATTTATGCGAGTAAACCAGAAACAATTCCTAAGTTCAAATCCGAGATCCAACTCGTCATCGGTGAGATACAGCCACATCTCTGCAAAATAGTCATGGAAAACTCCATGAAAAGGCTAATGACCTGTCATCAGAGCCGTGGAGGCCGTTTGACCGGTATTTTATTCTGCACTTAATCGGAACCTGTCTTCTTTATAATCCAATCAAAAAATCACAACTATCTCAAAAAATATGTGTTTTTATTTTAAATTGAAAAATTGCATTCTTACTGATATACCCTATACTAAAAATTGGCGTTTGTTCGAGTGATGATCTTTTTAGTCGACCCCATTCTAATAAGTCCGAGGCATTTTTTCGAGTTTCGATATAGAAAGGAGTCACTAGGAACTAAATGCTGAGAACATGGTGGATGCTGTTGCAATTCGTAGCCCAATTAATAGATTAATGCCGTGGCAACTTTTTTCTTCGCCAAATGAGTCCGTATTTGCTTCAAACCAATGTCGAATCTGTCCAACAGCTGTGAATACTATTTGCCGGTGATCGTTTTATCCCTTTCAAAGTAATCGATGTGAATTCCACCGTATGTATCTCTAAAAACTGCCGCCATGGCCGACCCATCTTGGCATCCTTTGGTACATGTTCACCCAGAGATATCTACTAATTTGACTTTTCCTTGGTATCTCGTGTGTTGTGATGGATCCATGTTACATCCACGATTACGAGAAATAGAAAGAACTTGCTTAGGTTGAGGTTGAACATCACCAAACCCTCTAGTGAAGTGGTGACACAGTTGCGCTTATGGTCGGGTGTGAGTAATCGCGGCACCCATTCATGTCGTGATCAAAAATATTCCTGTAAAATGTGATGTACCCAAAGATGACTGAAATACCATATATGGTGTATTCGATTATTCACAATGTTCACCAGATGGCAAAGAAATAAATATAGATAATAGGAAATCATAGCGCGTTTGATATATTTTGCCAATACAAAAGTCAAAAAAGCGTGGTTAAATAGTTTTTTGTAATCGATGTTGTTTTCAGGGAAATTTGCTCATTTTCAATATTTCAAAATCTTTACCTTGACTTTCACATCCACCACTCATAGTTCACCATCTATGGTATTTCTATCATCTTTGATGTATCTACTCAGTTGGGAAATCTGCAGCATCAGGCACTTAACGCAGTTTCATTCGTCGATCGTCCATTATCATGGCATGATTTTATCCACGACTTAACGACCCCTTTTGGGCGACGTCTCTGGTGCTGGTACCACCTTTTAGCCATTGAAATTTATGATGCAGATTCCCTATAGTATTTATAAAACCTTTGCTCAGTTTCGCCAATGTTATATATATGTAACAAGCCAAAATGCCAAATTGTTGGTCCAAGGTGGTCGATCCATGTAGATGGTGTTAGCGTCAGATAGAGAACTAACAGTGTGCATAGATAAATAAAAACCATAGATGATTTATTTGCTTAATCACCATTTTCACCAGAGGCCACATGCTGTTTTCGTACGATCATTTTGCACTCGGATGCGATGAAAAAGCACTCAAATATAATTTTTATTTCAATTCTGTTGTTTAAATTTTAAAATAGAATATAAAGAATAGAAAAGCAAATCGCTTTTGATATTTGTTCACAGTACAAAAGGCAAAAAAGTATGTTTATACATTTTTTTTCAATAGGTTTTGTTTCCAGGGAAATTTGCCCATATCCACCACTCCGGCGCCATCTAGAATATGTCCCTATACTTTCAAAGTCGCCACTTATATTTCACCATCTACCGTTTTTTATTTACCTAAGCAGTGTGTTAAAAGCGAAAAGTTGAATTAGGAGTACGGAGATGCTATCACACTAGACAACGAAAAACAGCAATTTCGTTATAAAACACATATTCTGTTAAAATCGGTAAGTAACTTATGGTTGTATTACCTATAATTGCGTGTAACTGTTTGAGGTCACATTACTTTTCAATATTCTTTAACAAAATATTGATTTATTTGCTTTCCGAAATAGCCTGTTTAGCACTTTTGGCTTAACTCAAAGTTCTGGCAACCCTAGAAGGCTGACAATAGAAATCCACCATCCAACAGAATTCACCATTTAACAGAAATTCACCATCTCCCCTTACCGCTCTATTGGATACCATCATTTGGTCTGTTACTTTATTCCCTGCTAAACTCATTTTTCAACAATTTTGTGTGGGAATCTAAGCGGTATTATGCAATTTTAAGCAGCTCCCCGTACAAAGTCGTCGAAAAACTAGTGTAACAGGAAATAAATAAACCGCTTATTATTTTCTTGCAACATTTTGATATATACAGTGACGAGCAAAATTTTAACAGATTTCACATAATGGGAGTTTAAAACTTTAATTTTTGGCAGGGTTTAACCTTAGAAGTATAATATTTTTAAATTTTACAATGATATGGCTTCTTTACAATGAAGATTTAAATATATAAGTACAACAATTACACATATTTGTATAAAAGACTGTAATATGTAAACCAACTACAAGGTTACAACTACGCACTGTCTTCAATGTTACAATATTGCACTCTCTTCAACTCTCTAAAGATCCAGAAACTCAAAATAACCATCACGTAGCTCATAAATTTACTGTTATATATTTCAATTGCTCATTATTGTCCACGTGCTGATCAAATACTCAACCATCCAAAGTAGTTGAACTCATGAAAGTCATACGACGATCCAGAGACGACCATTTGGTAAAATTAATAACACGTGGCAATGCAATAAAATATTGAAGTCTTAAAAGCTTTGGTGTTAAGGCTGCAGAGAAGAAAAAGAAACCATTTTTATCACAAAAGAATATAAAGCATCGTAAAGAATTCGGCCGGGGGTACGAAAAATGGGCTGAGGCTGATTGGAAGAAGGTAAAGTAATAAATTTTTATATAAGTACCATAATTAAATTTAATAGTTTGATGAGGCGAAAATCAATCGAGTTTAGGTCGATGGACGTGCTTGGTACTGGACCAAAGATCACAATACTAGTACCCCGAATGCAGTAACACAAACCATGAAGAATGGTGGTCGATCCATACTACTGTACAACACAAATTTTTTGGGTGGACGATTCCTGCGCCAAATTATCACACTAGGTTAGTATAGTCAAACCCAAAAAGTTTAGACCGCTGTGTAGCTACACTTTTTTTGTATGGGCGCGGCAAATTTGAATTTTCTTATCCGATTCAGTCCGAAATAAATTTTAAAATCGAGTATAAATATTGAATTGGGCGAATTCTTTTGACAACAAGTCTTCACTGAAATTTGACAAGGATTAAAGCACTTAAAGGAAGTATGCAAATTCAAGATGAAAGATTCTCGTCCGCGAAATCCTCTAGTAAAATCTATTCCACAATAAATTAGTAGAACATTTTGATATTTTGTCGGTTATTTTGGAGCAGTTTTCTTGACCTTGTTTCAAACGAGGACAAAAAGGACGACTGAAAATAAAGATAGAGAATATTGATCTATGACGACCCATAATGAAATTTATTGAGGAATAAATTAGTAAAACATTCTGAATCCATACCTAATCATTTTAGTGTAAATTTTTGGTACTTTTTGAACGACTTTTCCTTTAAACTATGGAATAGACCATTTGAATATTCTGCAATCCTTGTAAAATTTCACTGAAGACATGTTATCACAAGAATTCGCTCATTTCAATATTTATACTCGATTTTTAAATTTATTTCGGAAGTATCGGATACGAAAATTCAAACTTGCCATGCCCATAAAATCCAAATTTCTGAGGTTTGACTATACTCACCTAGTGTGTTCAGTTGGCGCCAGAATCGTCCACCCCCAAAGCAGAAACGAACATTTTGATGCATAGTGTAATCGTATGACGATGTAGTATGAAGAATGGGGTAGGTCTTCTGGTTAAAATTGAATTGAAGTAAAAAAAACAATATCTTTCAATTACGCAAAATCATCTACCACCTGCTAGAGAAAAAACGGATCTTGCTACTGAAAGTGTGATTTTTCAGTATGAAAACGACTCAAAACATTCAGCCTAAATCTTTAAAAACTGTGGTTAAACAGTCAATAATTTACAACTATCAAATGGCCAGCACAGTCACTGGACTTTAACCCGAAGGAAAACTTTTGGGGTTACATAAAATCTCAGCTCTTCAAGTACCCAGATATTCCAAAAATCATAAACGAGCTGTGGGTGGGATACAGTGAAATAAACTTGGGATGGGATTTCAGCGGAAATGAGTCACACATTTTGCGACACCATCCCTCGCCGTTTAGAAGCTCTTGAAAAGCTAAAGACTACTGAACAAAATGTGGAATCAGCAAACAAATGAATTAGTATACAACCAGAGTGCAAAATTGTAACATTTGCATAACTTTACGAGATTTACTGTTTACTTTGTGAACAACAACAAAGAATTATATTTTTGTTTATTTTTTTGTAGTCACGGTATAACTAGAAATTGATTTAGTTATTTTTTTTTGGTTTTAATCAAATATTTAATATATATAAACTTATTTCCAAACTACAATTTTGTTCGTCACTGTATGTCTTTGGTATTGGTTATGTTGTTTTTGCACAAAAACTAATATGTGATGTGCACACGCAATTCACTTTTCCATTTGTGTCGAAATTAGGTTGTCTGCTTTTAACGGCTGTCGAGCACAAAACATATGACGCAGGTTGTTTAAAATTTGACAGTAGTCTATTAACATATGGTCCCTAACAGGAGTAGTGTTGATATTTCTTTCGACTAACTGATATTTCTTTGAAGGCAAACAAATTATTTTTATTTTGGGTGGAAGTGTAAGTAGTATAAGCATTTAATTAAATTTTAAATAAAACTTTGTTATAGTACTGCGTATATTCTGAACCGGTGTTAAAGTTAGGCACTCAAAGTTCCTACGACCATCTACTGATGCACTGCATACAAAGCCTTACCAACCAGAATCAGTTAAAGAGACAGTAAAGTGCGGGGATGGAAATCAACATTGTCATTTCAGTATTAAGCAAAATTATTTTGGATACTTGTTTCCCCTCAGAGTACTAAAATTCCAATATCTTTTCATTTATATTTTTGTATTTATGAACTAAACTTTAGTGTCAATATAGATGTTCTCTTCGGGCGAACTTTATATGGATGATCAAATTGAGTATTTTCTTCATATTTTGCTCTTTCGTTTCCGAAAGCCACTGAGCCACACTGGGATTTTTGTGAAGTGTATGGTTTGGATACTGTAACAGAACATATAATTAAATACCTGCCAAAGCTGGTTCCACAATTTTCGTTCGGGAAATTTTTACGATCAAATAGGGCCACAGGAGTGATAGGCCAAATGACGTTTATGAGGACGATATCAAAGGCGTTATCGAATCTGACGACAATAGAAAGTCACATGAAACGGCTTGGACTTTATACGAGGGTGGTCCCAAAACTAGCCGATCTAACAAAGAAGACACAACAAAGTTGATAAAAATTTTCTCTAGTGTTCAACATAATCTCCTTTTAACTCGATACACTTTTTCCAGCGATTTTTAATAGTTTCTGTACCGTGTGTATAGTAAGAACTGTCAAACTCCTTAAACTAACCATCAACCGCAGACTCCACTCTTCATTGTTGGCAACTCTGTTACCACAGAGCCATTTTTTCAAGTTTGGAAATAGAAAATTGTTCAAGGGAGCTAAATCTGGCGAATAAGGTGCGTGATGAGGCAATTCGAACTTTAATTCATTAATTTTGGCCACCGCAATAGTGCTTGTGTGAACTGAAGCATTGTCTTGATGAAACAAAACTTTCTTTTTCGTTTTTTCCACAACTTCATCACTTAACCGCTGCAATAGATTAGCATAATATTCACCGTTCGTGGTTTTTCCTTTCTGAAGATAATCAATAACAATTATCCCAGGCGCATCCCAAAAAAGAGACGCCATGACCTTGCCTGCAGATGGAACCGTATTCGCCTTCTTTGGACAAGATTCTCCCATTCCAGTCTACTATTTTGAATATTCGTTTGTCTCAGATGGGAAGTGGTGGACCCATGTCCCATCCTTGGTATTAATCGACGCAAAAATTCGACTTTATTGAGGTGCAATATTGCCAAGAACTCGACTGAACCATCTGCACAACGCTGTTTTTGCTCTATTGAATGCAAGCGCTGTATCCTTGCGCACAAATTTCTCATCTTCAAATGTGAGGTCAATATTATAGCCCTTTTTTAAAAACGTATCATTTCAGCTAACTGACTCACCTGCATCGGACGATCATCCTATAACACTTTGTGGATTTTCTTAACCGTGTCTGGCGTGGACACCTCAATTACTCGATCATTACTGTGTTCGCCTTGGCGGCGCATACGGCTATGTTTAAGCTCTGCTACTCAATATTTTATAGTCGTAAACGAAGGACCAGGCTCCCCCAGATTGGAATCTGCAATAAATCTGCTCGGATTTAGAATTGGTACGACGGAGAGCTTTCAAATGGAAATATTGAATTGCATAACGGTGACCAATTTTTTCCATGTGTACTAATTCACTGAGGTCGCTTCCTTTTGATGGCTCAAATAGAAATACTAAGCTACCACTTTTCACCAAAATATTTCTTTCCAAACTACTGGCACCATCTATACGTCAGGTCGGCTAGTTTTGTGAATTCCCTAATATTTGGGTTCCGCACGAGTTTAAGGACACCCACTTATCAAAGCACTTGCGATTTATTACGCAAACGCGAATACAAACGGAAATACAAAATCGATTAAGTACAACAATATCAATCGCAAGAGAAAGGCGAAAGGTTGTGTTGTCCATTTGGTGGGATTTTAAGGGGGTAATTGATTTTGAACTGCTTCCTAAAACCGTACCCTAAATTCTGACATATATTGTCAGCAATTGACGCACCTTGAGGAGGCACTGAAAGAAGCATGACCTGAATTGGTAAATCGCAAAGACATCGTTTTCTATCACGAAATCGCTAGGAACCACACATCATTGCAGACTTGACGAAAACTATTGGAGCTTTGATGGGGAGTGATTCCATATCCAACTTATAGTCCTGATCTGGCACCTTCGGATTTTCGTTTTTATTGGTGTTTTTAAAACTTTTTGAATGCGAAATCCTTCAATTCAGGAGAGGACCTACAAACCGAGTTGTTCGGGTGTATTTGTAGGACGGTCCAGTTTGTCTATGAATCTTGGATCGAAAAGTTGCCTGAATGCTAGCAGAAGATCATTGAACAAACTGGCACCTCCATTCTATAATAAAATTAATGATGTGATTAAAATAATTAAAAATTGCCGAAATTGGATGACAGAGCTGTAAACGCATGTGGTTCCAACAATACAGCGCTTCGTGTCATACGGCTGATGCCACAGTGTACATTCTGCACGAACGATTTGAGGACATGGTCTCTGCATGAAGCGACTTAAACTACCACCGAGATCGTACAATTTGACTCCGTTAGACTTGTTCTTGTGGAGTTTCCTTAAGTCGCAGGTGTTTGCCAACAAGCCACAAACGGCTGGTGCCCTAAAAATTTGCTGCACATAATGTCGTTGATAGCACTAGCCAACAGTCGTTTTGTGATTTGTTTCTAGCATACTTTTTCTCATTGATTTTGACCTACTAAACACGAAAATGAGTTTTAAAAATTTTTCTGTTGATTGGTTTTCGAGATACAAATTTTTGAACTTTTTTTTTTAAATTTTTGGAGGTACACTTACAATTTTGAGCATATCTTTCGTCTTCTTTGACGTATTTGATCCTACTACTACTCAAATTAAAGCAAATTGAGCCGTCTACAACTCATTCTCAGAAAATTTTCAAATCGGGTGAGTAGTTTTGATGTTGGCGGCTTAAAAAGTTAAAAAACTGCGTTTTTTTTAGTAAAAATGTGGCAGAAAAATTCATATAAAAATTCATATAAAATATAAAACGCGATGCTAACAGCGATTTTGGTTTTTTTATGTATAGCTGGCATTTTTACAAAGAAAATAAGCACTTACTTAACAAAATCTGACAACAAATGGCGGACTTATAATTTTTTTTGGTAAAACACCGAAATTCCGCTATTTCACGATATTTTGATTTTCATTATTTGCACAGCTTACCTACCCAACGCAAACGAATAAATACATTTGAACTTAATTTAAAATAAACAAATTAGTCTTAGTATATTATTTTTTAATTTATTTAGAGCACTACATACTCAATGTATGGCACAATTAGAAATGGATGTGCCAGGTTAGCTAAACTAACGAAATTAACCAAATCAATGCCCATAAAAAATGAGTAGAAACAAAGATATAACTGTACATTTTATGCCATGTGGAAAAAACAGCTGACTTCTTCTTTGTTTTTTGTATTCGCTGCAATTGGTCACACGTATTAGGGTCCAAATGTAGTCACCCATCATAGCCGTGTCATAGATGCCCTGATAGCGTCGTTCCATAGCCTTCAATTCCTGATGAAAGCGCTCGCCGTGTTCGTCGCTCACGTCTCCTAAATTCTCAGGGAAAAAATCCAAATGAGAATCCAGAAAGTGTATTTTAAGTGACATGTGCACTCCTACCCAAAAATGAAAAAAAAACGAGAATTAAAACGATATTTAAATTAACATTTGTTTTAAAAAAAAAACCTACCCATTGCTTCATAGTTCTTTACCAGATCCTCCTTATAATTATGGCTTTTGTTGTTTCCTAAAAAGTTTTCCACAACAAGCCTGAAGGAATTCCATGCTGCGCCTTCGATGGGTGATAACAGCTTCGGGAATGTTTCATCTTTCAACATTTTTTTTATATCGGGTCCTGCGAAGACTCCTTCTTTAATTTTTGCCAGCGAAAGGTAAGGGAAAATTGACCGTAAATAGGCAAAAGCTTCACCTTCTTTGTCCAATTTTTTGGCAAAATTTTTTATCAAACCCAATTTTATGTGCAGCGGCGGAAGTATTATATTTTCACGGTTCTCTATTAGTGGTATGCGCTGAACATTCGCTTCTCCAACTACAGGTTTCGTTCGTTCCAGCCATTTTTTTGAATATAATGCTGATCATCAGCGCGGCTATTCCAAAGGCACAGAAAACAGCAATGTCGCGTATAGCCTCCTTGGAGTCCACACAGAATGGCCACAACTTTGAGGTCGGCGCATATTTTCCAATTATATTTGCTATACTCTATGCATTTCAGCAAAATGTTCATAGTTTCATAGTTCTCCTTTGAATGGACCGCATGAGCAATAGGAAGAGATGGCTTTTCATTCCCATTATGTAAGACAACTGCCTTCAAGCTCTCTTTGTTGCTGTCAATAAACAACCTCCATTCATTGGGGTTGTGAATTTGGTGAAGCTCTTGGAACAAGCCGGAAATGTCGCTGCAAAAACATATTTGGTCTTTCTTTGTATAAATACTGCATACTGCTGGTGACGCTTCCTGTACGCTGTTACTTTCACTTCTGAATCCGCAAATCCACACTGTACCATCCGAGACGCAAAAAGTTCGGATTTCTCCTTGGTGAGACCAAAATCGCGCACCCAATCGTTTAGTTCGGCCTGTGACAGTAATTTTCGCTTTCTGCACGCCCCAAATTCGCTTGCACTTGACTCGGACTCTTGATCTGACGATTCTGCTTTTTGAAGAGATGCACCAGGGCACACTGGATATGGTACATCATTCGAATGTGGTACTGGAAGTGCAAACGATCCCACTTGAGCGTAGTTCCATTTTAAAAATCTCCCTACCCCACTGTTTGTGGTGAGGCAAAAATAACAGTCTGTGGAATGGCATAGCGGCTTTTTCCACATCATTGGTGTATCGAATTTCATATGGCGCCTAAAATTAAAATAAATTACTATATTTGCTTTGCTTAATGTGTTTAAATAAAAATTCTTACCTTCCGCCAGCTGCCCAGTTGGTTAGGATTATATAGCAAAGATGACATAGCGACTTAGGTGTCCATGATTCTGTGATATTTGGTGAAATACCAAAATAATTCTAATAGTGCAATTGCACTGCTGGAGTAAACGTGTGTGCGTGATTATTCTTTATAAACTCGCCACAAACATTGCAGAAATTGTCTGGATTGTTCAAACACTCGAACACACGTAGTCTTTTACTCATTGTCTTACTTGTTGGGTAGGTATTATATGCACTTAAATTCAATTTGTTTCACTTTTTACTCGTACTACTCGCGTTCGTAGACACTTGTTGAATGACAAAAAACGATAAATGAACACCTATAAATAACACCAAATAATGACCACTCACAAATGTGGGGGGAATTTCTGTAAAAAAATCCCGATACAGGTAGCCATCGGGAAAACACACATCAATAAAAAAGTGTAATTCCCTTTAATTGACTGTGAACGGAGTAGCAGTCATAAAGGAACACGAAGAGCGTCCACGCACATTCAGAAGCGTATATTACTCTGCAACCACAATCATAAAAATTAAATAACTATTTGTGTATTACTTATTTTTTTAATTCTGAGAATCATAAAAATTACGTAAACGTTTTTTCCAAACAATTTTGTACATGTAAAGTGGGTTTGCCAAAATTCGTATCGTAAAATGCACCTGCGTTTCTATGTTCTGCATTTTCATTATACCGTTTTCTTAAAAACATCGACGAAACGTCCCTACGGTATTGTAAATAGGTTTTTTACAATTATGAAATATTTGTGTTATTAATATTAATTTAAAAATTTTATCAAAACTGCTAAGTGCTGCGACATTTGAAAAAAATTTCCAAAAAAAAAAATTGCTGATTTCACTAAATTTTTGAAATTTCACGTCCCTTGCCAGAACAGAAGACATTAACCCAGGGTGGTGAAATTTTGAACAGAAGTAACTTATGTATAGGAGCAACTGTTCCGTTCTATTCCAAAAGGATTATAAAAAACTTGCTTTTTCGATCCCTCCTAGTAGGTTAGCTGTGCAAATAATGAAAATCAAAATATCGTGAAATAGCGGAATTTCGGTGTTTTACCAAAAAAATTATAAGTCCGCCATTTGTTGTCAGATTTTGTTAAGTAAGTGCTTATTTTCTTTATAAAAATGCCAGCTATACGTAAAAAAACCAAAATCGCTGTTAGCATCGCGTTTTATATTTTATATGAATTTTTATATGAATTTTTCTGCCACATTTTTACTAAAAAAACGCAGTTTTTTAACCTTTTTAAGCCGCCAACATCAAAACTACTCACCCGATTTGAAAATTTTCTGAGAATGAGTTGTAGACGGCTCAATTTGCTTTAATTTGAGTAGTAGTAGGATCAAATACGTCAAAGAAGACGAAAGATATGCTCAAAATTCTAAGTGTACCTCCAAAAATGTAAAAAAAAAAGTTCAAAAATTTGTATCTCGAAAACCAATCAACAGAAAAATTTTTAAAACTGATTTTCGTGTTTAGTAGGTCAAAATCAATGAGAAAAAGTATGCTAGAAACAAATCACAGAGAAAATTTTGTTATTTGTGACCTAGTGTAGCCTTTTAATATAAAACAACAAATTTGTTGATATCTTACACGTAACTTGATTTGGTAAATTTTAACATCTACTCGTCCCTATTGGAAACTCCTTTCACTTACTTTACTTAACCGGTCTCGTATAACCCCGGGGGGTCAGAGACCTTACAAAACGAAGATAATATATTTCGCCAACAAGTTCGATATTATGTCTTATCTCTCTAGTTGGTAACACCAAGTGTACGCAGGGACTCGCCTGTCTATCTCTAAAGTGCTTGCTTTGCCCAAAATAACATATATTCGCAAACACAAGTCTCCGCTTTATTTTAGGGCTGACATTGTTGTTTTTTTGCGGCAGATTCGAGCTATATAAATTCGTCCACCACCTCGAAATTATAACGATTATCAACGTTCACGCTTTAGTCTAATCGCGTGGAGGCCCTATTCGTTGATACCATTAATTTTTGTTGTCCTCATTTACTGTCAGACGCACTTTTGCTGACTTTTCTCAATTCTCGAAAACACCGTCATCAGCATACGCGAGCAGCATGTGACATTTTCTGGTGATGGGTTTATTCATCTTTTCTCATAATGTTCTCCATTAAGATGTTGAAGAGATCGCATGATAGAGTGTCGCCTTGCCTGAGGTTTCGCTTAGTATCGGGCTATCGAAGGCCCGATATAGATGATAGGTGTCTAATCAATTTTCGTCGGTCTTCTCCAGGTATAGGTATGGTGCAATCAGATCAGCGATAATTGGTTGTAGTTTTTCGCACATTATACTTGTTAGAACCTTATATGCTAGGAATATAAACCCCTTTATTACAAATTAATTAATAAATTAATACAAATTAATTATTGTGAAACTATTGTAGGATTTTTATGACAACTGGTTAGTGTATCAATTTTTTTCATAGTAGTACCATGGTATATAGATGGATTAAATTGTATCAGCAAAAGACAATTGCACCAACTTGTCTACCCCAGGTGTAGTGTATATAAGTACGTTGTATAAAATGGCTTCCTCTCAAACAAGACAGAATCATTGATGAGTGTGTTCACCTTTGAGTATATACGTGTGTCTAAACTCAAACTTTAAATATTTTTGTCGCTAAAGAATTTGTTTTCGCTAAAAAAGCTGTGAAGGTTTTTTCCCATTGGGTCCAAGTGAGTGATTTCAGAACACTGTGCGATTATCTGCAAAAGTCTTTGTTTGTTGTGTAAAAGTTTGAGGTTTCTCCAACAGCAATAAAGACAACTTGAAATTAAGGCAATTTGCGTTGACAATAGATGTAAAACATAAGCTTTGTAATGTTGTATATCCCGTCCTGTTTTTCATGCTGTCACATTAAGTTAAGGCGTCAGGGGCGCAAAAGGCGCTCCATAGAGTGAGGGCAACTAAGGGGAACAAGAGTTTCAATGTTTTATCTATGACAAAAACATTAAGAACGTTATAATTTACCTATAAAACACAAACTAATCTCTGTTTTATTACTTACAAGTTACATAAATGTTGAACATACGCACTTTAAAACACAATAATACACCACTGCAAATAGTACGTTACTGTGGCATCCGTTGACAAAGACGATTGCTTTAACTGTGCCGGGGGAAAATGATCTGATTTTGTTTGATGCCACATAAAATGTCCTGTACTTTAACTAAATTAAACAGTGTTGGCCTTTTATAATTTGCACTGGATTTAACTGGCATTACCTTGTCTAATGCCATTGTTCGCAATGGCAATTAAGAAATTTTGAATTTCCATTTTCTCTGGCTTTGCAAATGCAGGTCGTGGAGTCGGCTGCCAATTGTTGTGACATATCGCAATGCTTTTGATATTTTGAAATTCTTTGATTGCTGGCAATTCTGTTTGTAAAGTATTTTATACGTAGAGGTTTGATTGGTATTAAAAATAAACGGTTTCCCATTACATCCCATGAAGGGACCGGGGAGAACTTCTCACAATCACTGAGCTGTGCGCTTTCCAGTTTTCACTCACTGATTGAGACCTACAGTTTTACACCGATTCCGAACGGTATTTTGAGAAGCTTTTTCATGGCTATATACTCGATAGTGTCGCCGCCACTATGCGAGGTGACCGCCGCCGTAAGAAAATTTTTTTTTTGAAGGTGGTCAGAGCAGTGTTCGATCCCAGGATCTCATGTACAAGAGCCGCGCACACTAAGCATTGCACCACCGACGGCCATTGGTATTGCCGGGATTGGTATTGCCTCGTCGTAAAGGGTGTTTCAGTAAGAATACACTTTTTCATTTGAAAATAAAAGCACTTATTTTCTGAGATAGTTCTGATTTTTTTATTGGATTGTAAAGGAGACATGTTACGATTACGTATGAAAGAAAATATCTGTCATTTGGCCCCCACGGCTCTGATGACAGGCAATTACTCTTTTCATGACATTTTCCATGAGTTTTCACATAGATGTTGATGTATCTCACCAATGACGCGTTGGATCTCGGATTTGAGTTCAGGAGTTGTTTCTGGTTTATTCGCATACACTCGAGATTTAACGAAATCCCAGAGAAAGAAATCGCACGATCTTGGTGGCCAGCTGACATCAAAATTTCTTGCGAACATTTGTTCTGGAAATCTTTGATAAATCCGAATTCTGCGTTAAATCGATTATTTCATGCGCGATACGGCATGTGGGACCGTCTTGCTGAAACCACATGTCGTCCAGATCCATGACGTCGAGTTGAGGCCAAACGAACTCCGTTATTATGTTCCTGTAACGAATGCCGTTCACAGTCACTACAATTTCGATTTCATCTTTAAAAAAGTGCGGCCCAATCACGGCGCTTGACAAACAACTGCAGCAGACAGGTGCTCGTTGTGGGTGCATTTGATTCTCATGGATTGCATGAGGATTTTCTTAGCCCCAAAGTCGAAAATTTTGTGTATCCACGAAAGTATTCAGATGGAAATGTGCTTCATCGGAGAATATGACTTTTTCTGAAAAATTGGCATTGACTTCACTTTTCTTCATTACCCATTAACCGAATTGCCGGCGCTTTCCATGGTCTGCTAGTTTGAGCTCCTGAGTAAGGTGAATTTTGTACGCATGAAAGTGGAGGTCGTTGGTCAAAATTCGCTGCGTAGTGCTTCGTGAAATTTGGAGTTCGTATTTTCGGCGACACTCTTGTTTTCAGTAGCAATGTTTTCAAGAGACCGACCCATGTGCTGACGCACATGAGTCTTATTATCCATAACCGTCCCAGTTTTCACAAATTTGTAAATCACTCTTCGAATGGTTGACACATTTGCTGCACTTTCTCGACTGTAAATTCGGCGTAACACTTATCTCTAAGGGCACCCCACAAATATTAGTCCAACGGTGTCAAATCGCAGCTCCGAGGTGGCCAAACGACATCAGCTATGCGGCTGATAATGCGATCTTCAAAAACAGGGCGCAAAACATCGAGTGTAGCTTCGGCTGTGTGGCACGTAGCGCCGTCCTGTTGAAACCAAATGTAGCCAATATCCTCCTCTTCAAAATTTGTGAACAAAAATTCGTTCAACATATCCCGATAATGATCGCCATTGACTGTAACGGCCACTCCTCGCTCATTTTCGAAAAATTATGCCTCTGGACCAAAAATCCGCACCAAAGAGTGACTCGTTTTGGGTGCATCGGCTTTTCAATGTATGCGTGCGGGTTTTCTGTGACCCCAATACCCGCTAAGATCAAGATGAGCTTCATTTGAAAAGATGATTTTTTTGGCAAAATCGGCAAAATTGGCATCTGCAACATTACAATGATTTTCAAAGTAATGTCGCAATATTTCACACACAACAATATTTTATACACAACCTTATTCGTTCAGCGGAAGGATAAAAATAATTATCTGTCAAATCAGACATGAGCTAAGAGTTACCATTCACGAAATAAGCTCCATTTTATTTATTTATTTATTTATTTTATTTATTTTTTGCTTTTTCACGTCTACAACAAAACATTCGTCTTAAAAAGTAGAATTCTTATAGTGTTATAAGGTAAACTAAGACAAGTAAAATAACAATTACATACAAAAAATTTGAATATTCATACATTAACTAAATAAAGACATTAGAAAAAAAATGTTAACAATTAATAAACAGTTAATAGATTACACAAACATTTATTTACGAGAAAAATTCAAACAATTTTTTCTTAAATTCTGAGACGTTGCTGATTGCGCTGATTGCTGAAGGAATAATATTATTCCAAAGACGTATTGCAGTTATGTAGAATTGCTATTCTGATATCAAAGAAGAATGTCTAATTTGTATTATATTTCTATTTCTTCTGAGTTGACTAAAATTCAATCGATTGAACAGGTGACATGGCTCACGGGTGGTTATAATTTTATGTAGAAATATAAGAATTCGTATTTTCAGAAGGTCTTCGAACTGTACGCCAAATAGTTTGACAGAGTAAGGAGTTATACTTACATAATTACCATTAGTGACATAATTTCTGACCCCTTAAACGTACCTCGCAATGTTGTTGTATGTGACGTTCAATTTCGATTTACTAGAGGCATCACAACTTGCTAAAATCTCACATCCATAGGTTAAATTTGGCACCAAATAAGTTTTTGCAAGTAGTAACCTTATCTTTATTGGTGTGCAATATTGTGTAGGCCATAGGGTTCTGAGCATCGAATATGTTTTGCCACAGGCAGCTATAATGTGATCAGACCAGGTGAGGGTATTATTCAAAATTACACCTAGGTTTTTTGCCTTGTTTACAATTTCAATTCGTTGGTCGTTAATGCAGACATTAGGTGTTTCACAAACTTTCGGCGTTCGTTTACGCATTATCATACATTTAGATTTTCGAGGATTTAAACTTAGCCCATTCACATCAGCCCAACGAGAAACTCGTTCTAGATCATCATTAAACCTCGCAGTACATTGCGAAATGTGTCCCTGTTTATCACTTATGTACAACTGGACGTCATCGGCGTACATTCTTATGTTGCAGTGGTGTAACTGTTCTTGTTAACTGCCAAGTTTCTACACACTGCACTCGTCCACTTAGGTATGACTCAATTAATTTGGTCGATGTAGGTGAAAAATTCATAATTTTCCCCAGTTTTTGATTTAATATAGTGTGGTCAACGGTGTCATAGGCCTTTGGATGATCCAACAACACCAGCATTGCCACACAACCATAAAAAAAACGTTAGATGGCGGACCCTTATTAAGTATTAATGTCAGAAGTATTTCATCGGTCGGTAAATTTAATAAGTTTAAATCCAGTTATATGGAATTCCCGGATATTCTTGTGTGCATTGTTGTAGAGATGATGGGTACGGTGGTACATCGATACATGTTAAAAACAAATGGAAATATTCTATTGGAATTTGCAAAAGTGAAGATGTCGTGGATTACATAATCATTACGATTTCAAATTTTAAAACTGATAACAAACCGTTAAATATTATTTCATTTTATCGTTCACAAAAGTGCAGTTTGAACAATTTTTTGGAAGTTAATTTAAACAGTTATGCCCGTGGTCCGATTATAATTGTCGGAGATTCAAATATTGATATGTTCCAAAGTCCTCATTTTGGTGATTTATTATCAATGTTTAATGATTACGGCTATGAGAGTGCTCACAGTCTGATTACTAGACCTGGCACGGGAACCTGTATTGATCAGGTGTTTTCAAACTACGTTGATTCAGTAAATTGCAAATTATCTGATCATAATTTAGTTTTTTTGTAAATTTAAATGTCTGTTTAATAATTTAACCAGCGAGTATGATGAGGTTACAAAAACGCACCATTAAGAAAAGAAAAAGCATCAGCAATTTTGCGAAATGTTTTGCCTGTGGATTATGGCTCTTTGGATGCCTCTTGTTTAACAAATAATTTGTTATGCAGTATGGAAACGGCAATTGAGTGTTCTATGACTACGAATATGAGTATTGAACAGTTAAGATTTCAGCTAACACCGTGGATTAACAAAAATCTTCAGAAATTAATTGAATTTAAGGATAAATTGTTACGAAAACGACGTAGATCTAGAGGCAAGAATAATGTAGAGAATACTTTGAAAAGAATTAGTAAGGTAGTTAAAGTTGCGAAAAATGTATGTCGAGAATATTATTATGTCGACAAATTGCACAAAAGTGGCAGCAATATTTGCAAGTCTTGGAATTTCATTAACTCAACCCTTGGCAGATCGAGAAGAAATAATATAAATCTCAAAGATTCAAAAGGTCAAATAATATTGAGTGATCAATCTAAAGTGGATCATCTAAACACTAATTTTATTCAGTCTATCGGTAATCTGCGAAATGGAATTGAAATCATATCGAATATGAATATTCATAAAAGTCCTGGGTCTGATGGTATTACGCCAATGTATATAAGGCGATGTTCCGGTGAGATTATACCAATATTGGTTCATATCTTTAATAAAATGATTAATACTTCCGTATATCCGGATATTTTAAAGACACATAGAATAGTTCCAATACCTAAAGAAGTCAATGCAACTTGCCTGAGCAAGTATCGGCCAATTGCAATTCTTTCTGCAGTGGATAAAATATTTGAGAAGATACTATATAATAAATTACAAACTTATTTTGATAATAATATTTATTTATTAATTTGTTTTAATCTTACGAAAACTATTTCTAAGATTAAAATTATTATACAGCACTAGCAGCTGAGGCTATCGGCTCAAGATAATAATAACCAAATATACAATTATCAGTTGGGTTTCAGGAAAGGATGCGGTACTCAGGAAGCGGTATTAAATGTCTTGAAGTGTGTATGTAAGGGTTTAGGTGACGGATATTGTGGAGTTGCAGGAGTTTTTTTTTTCAATTTTACTAAGGCATTTGATCTGGTTGACCATAATATTCTGCTGCAGATATTTACAAGTTATTTTTCACACCGGAAGCAGTATGTGGAAATTAATAAATCGAAAAGCTATATTGGTGATGTTGAATGTGGAATAGGACCCTTGTTGTTTTCGTTATATTTAAATGATTTAAAGAATCTTTGTTTGTCTGGCCAGTTGTTTATGTTGTTTATGTATCCTTATAAGTATGATGAGGTCTTGAGAGTCCATAGTGAAAGAGATGCTTCGTTACTATTTGAATTTGCGAGGTTAAACCGATTGTGTCTTCATCCAGATAAAACGAAGCTGATCCGTTTTCGACCACATGCTGCAAATATAAACAACAATTTTAGTGTATATATTGATGGAAAGTATATTTTGGAAAGTAACTCTGTAAAGTATCTGGGTGTTATCCTCTAAAACAACTTGTCATGGGATCAGCATATACAGGCATTAAACAACAAAATTTGCGCCAGCAATTGGAATCCTGTTCAATCTGAAAAATATGTTAGATGTGAAGACGAAACTTGTTACATCAGTCCCTAATACATTCTCAATTCAATTATATGGCAATGGCTTATGCATATAACAAGCACAGCAATTCTTTGAAATCACTACAACGCATGCAAAATTAAAGCTTTAAAAATTGTCTACAATTTACCACCAAGTTACTCAACTTTTTCACTGTTTAAAGATATTTGCCCACAAATACTGCTAATATCAGGGTTATATAACTATCAGATTTTAATTTTTGTATTTAAATGTATTCATAAAATTGGTTACCGCACGATATCATTTTTGCAAAATCAGTGTAAATTCAATACACGAAATAGAATTCCATTATGCAGGTTAGAAAAGACCAAGCAACGTATAGATTATGCTAGTGCCATTTCGTACAATAATCTTCCAATGAGCCTGAAATCTGTCCATCAAATTCGCATATTCAAATCATCCTGTAAACAATATTTGTATGACCTGGTCGAAACACTTCTGACTTAATGTCGTTTATTTACTTGTTTTTGAGACTTATGGCGAGTTTCACAGTGGAAAATTCTCCATTTAAATGAACTGCTTGTCATTTAATATGAAAATTGTCTGTGAACTTTCAAAAGGAGCTTTTAAATGACGAGTGTGAAACTCGCCCTTAAACTTTCTTGTTTTATGCTAATGAAATTTTAAATAATACTATTATGAAACTCCGAATTTAGTATATGTATATACAGGGTGGACCAAAAGTCGCGCCTGCGTGTAAAAATTGAATAACTTTTTTGTTTATTATTATTTTTTATTGATTTTTTTTTTAAATATAATATTATCTTTGTATGACCTAAATTTTAATTATGAAAAATAATGTCAGAGAGATGACCACCATTTTCATCGATGCACAATTGGGCTCTTAAACAGGCGTTTTGCATAACTGCACGCAAGGTTTCAGGCTCTATTGCCCTGATCTCAGCTTCAATGTTGTTCTTTAGCTGCTCTATAGTTTGAGGCTTGTTTACATACACTCGTTCTTTGAGATAACCCCATAGAAAATAATCTGGGGCTGTTAAATCCGCTGAATTTTTTGAGATAATTCGGTCGTCAAAAATTGGAAAAGTAAAATTTTACCACTTTCGTTCGTTGCTCAGTCGTTAAATTTTGCATGGTGGTGTAACACGAATCGATGAATAAAATCTGAATAAAAAATATTAATAAACAAGAAAGTTATTAAATTTTTACACGCAGGCGTGACTTTTGGTCCACCCTGTACAATTTATATTTATAAAGTAAAATTAAGTTACATTTGTACACTTGATCAGTAATGTTTGCCAACTTGCCCCAAAATATGCCTTCTGGGCGCTGGGGCCCAAATTCTAATTGTATGTAAAACTTTGTACAAATATAAATAAATAATAAAAAACAAACAAAAAAAAATACATTTCGGAACCAGTGTAACAATCAGAGTGTGTGAAACTATGCATTCAGGGGATGTAATGGAAAACTAAAAAATAGGCCATGCAATCAACTTTTGGGAACGACAAAATTGCTGAGCATGACACGGTAACGCTCGCCATTAACGGTTTCAGCGGCTCCTTCCTCATTTTTGAAGGAAAATAGGCCTATGATGACGCCATGCCAAACACCGCACCAACAGTCATTCGTTGTGGATACATTGGCTTTTTCTCGACGACATGTGGATTTTCCGAGCCCCAACTGTGACAATTTTGTTTGTTAACGTAACCCCGAGGTGAAAATGAGCTTCATCGGAACAAATGATTTTTCCGTAAAAACGATCAAAATTCTGGGAAAAGAAGTGCGAGAAATGTTCAGTTCTACAAACGAACTGTTCGAACACACTTTCATCTACAGCGGCAATATTTTCCACTGAACGCACCGGACGAGCACGTAAACGAGAAATTTTATCCACTAACGATACGGATTGACGAATTCGCTTCATAAATTGCTCCACAAACTGCGTTGGTTTTGATCGAATTTATTTCGTAGATTTCTGAGAGTTTGAGTTGAATACTCAGAACTTTGGAAGAAAGATTTTAATATTTCACGATACTTTTTCCAGCGTCCCATTTTGTAAATTTCTAGCCTTTAACAGGCAAACAAGCACTTCATAGATTTCAAATTGGTCATCTGCTTCGAAATTACGGGGGGTTCAGATTCCAAATTCTAGAAGTAATTTCAGGAAATTATCGTCGTACTAATTCGTTGTCAAAGCCGTTTGTGTCTGTCTGAACTATGAAAAAGGCTTTAGGTGTGTAATTTTGCTTTGTTATATCAATTGTGTGAAAAGCGATAAAACTGGTTAATCGACCTGAAATAACCGGTGAAACCGGTTCTGCGAAAATAGCAATTTTTACAAAACCGGTTAACTGGTTAACCGGTTTCGGTTTTAAATAAACTAAAACCAACTGAAGAAAATGTCGCATCTCTAGAATATTCTTGTTTAGTTCAGTGAACTGATACGAAAATATAAAAATGTAAAATATATAGAATACACAAGTGGAAGAAGAGCATTCTAGAGTACACTTGATTGCTAAAATATTCCATTATATTCGTTTGGAAATTTCCAGGTATTTCCGGATCAAATTCCCGGGAAAGCGGGAATTTAAAATGACCATTTCGCATTTTTGGTTTGCTATAGTTAATGTTTCGCGTATTTGTTATATTTAAAATTTTCATGAAAAATCAAATTGGAAAATCCTTGAGCGATATCTACATTTTATTCATAGAGCAAATAGAGTAGAGACAAAAATTCTCTCATCCGACGATTCATTTCACGCTCTTCGCCGTAGGTTTGTGCAGATGAGATATATTCGACAAAAATTAACTTACACCAGGTTTTGGTATAAAATAAATAAATAAATGGTGTCCCATAATATCCCATGAAGGACTTGGGGAGAGCTTCTCGCAATCACTGAGCTGTGCGCTTTCCAGTTTTAACGCACTGATTGGGACCTACAGTTTTACACCGGTGCAACGGTTTTTTGAGAAGCAATTTCATGCCTTATTACTTGATAGCTTCGCCGTCACTAAGCGTGATGGTCGTCATCGAAAGAAGTATAAGGTGGTCAGAGCAGGGATCGGAACCACGTTCTCTCGCACAACAGCCGCGCACACTAACCGTTGCACCACCGATGACCGTTTTGGTATACAACTGTGCAATTTAAATGTATTTTGCTCCATTTTTTTACCTTTATCGTTGGTATACATTTGTGTTGTATATATTACAACTATTTTGCCACATAAACACAAAATGCGGTTGTTATTCTTCTGTTCTTCTGCGTCTATCTGCGATTATTGAAGCCATGTCTTGAAACATTCAACGTTCATATACCTACGTACCACACCTATGAAGTTAAAATTTGTTAGAGAATATAACTACTTCTCTATTCTAATTTCTTCTCTGATTTTATTGTGAGTATTTGAGAAATATGAGGAATGCACCTGAATGGATGGCACAGAAGCAACTGTATATTGAAATTGCTATCTACCATACATGGGGCAAATTAATTATATGACAATTCATAGAGTAATCTCATACTAGAGACAATATTTGGCTCATCTGACGTTTCCTGTCACACTCTTCTTGATGCGGTCGGTGTGATAGAGAGATATTTGACGAAAAGTGACATACACCAGGTAGAATTACAATAACTTCTTGCTTTAATTTTTCATGTCGTTTTGGTGACAAACTGAAATTTAAATGTGGTTCAAACTTTTTTATTCACTGTTATTGTTAGCATACATTTGTGATGTATTCATCACAACAATTTTAACACACAAAACGAAATGCCGTTGTTGTTATTATGTTCGTTGTTTTGAACCATTACCTCTATCTGGTATTAGTAAAGCAATTCTTTTCAACATCGCACGTAAATATCACACCAGGCCAAATGTCTGAAAATTGGTGAGAGAACTATTAGGTCTGCTATAAGTATTAATCTATGTTTTAGACAGTACAGATTTATGTATTTGAAACCTGAACCTCGACATATAACGGGGTTTTCAACAGAGACGCTACAAAAGTTAATCGATAGGGACAGCAAACGACGCCATATTTTTTCCCGCTCTTTTGACATTTCTCTTCAGTAAGGTTTGCCATTTCATCATGGAAAGATATACGAGCCAACAACGAGTCGAAATTATTAAAATTTACTACCGAAATTTGGAGTCAGTGGCCTCAACTTTAAGAGCGCTACGTCCAATTTATGGTCTTCAGCGATGAGGCTCATTTCTGGCTGAATGGCTTCGTCGAGAAGCAAAATATGCGTTGTTGGTCAGACAGCAATCCACACGTAATCCATGAGTCATCATTGCATCCCGAAAAAATTACGGTTTGGTGCGGTTTATGGGCCGGCGGCGTCATTGGGCCGTACTTCTTCCGTTATGATCAAGACCGGCACATTACTGTGAATGCGAATCGCTACCGTTCAATGATAACCGAATATTTGTGGCCCCAATTGGATAATATGGACTTGGAGGACATGTGGTTGGTTCCAACAGGACGGCGCCACAAGCCACACAGCGAATGCCACAATCAATTTATAGGAAACCAAGTTTGGTGAACGTGTTATCTCACGAAATGGCCCAGTCGATTGGCCGCCTCGGTCGAGCGATTTGACGCCGTTAGATTATTTCCTGTGGGGCTACGTCAAGTCTATGGCTATGCCAACAAGCCAGCGACGATTGATGAACTTCGTACGAATATCGAACGTGAAATTGCAGCAGTATCGGCCGATTTATACTTGAAAACCGTCGAAAATTGGCTTCAGCGTCTGGACTTCTGCAAGCGTGCTCGTGGTGGCCATGCAAAAGAAATCGAGTTCCATACATAATGGCATCGAACATACTTTCACAGGAATAAATAATTTCTTTGGTATCTAAAACCGGTTTTGTGTTATTTAAAAAAACTTTTGTAGCGACCTTATTGAAAAACCCGTTATTATTATAGACGAATACGTACATAGATACATTTATTATCATCATTTCGCTTACGGGAATTTTCATTCGGTCTGTTTTCTAAAACTTACAAATTTATTCAAGCTCAAGACCTTTTTAAATAATATAAAGCTAATAAGCTAATAAGCTTTATATTACTTTCAAAAAAGTCGAGCATAAAAATGTTCCAAGGATACCAAGGCTGTCTGTATAGCTATTTCGGATCTTCCCAAGATCTTCATCAGCAGACATTTTTGGTATGTTTTTGACCGACTTTTTTGAAAGTAATATAAAGCTTTATATTATTTAAAAAGGTCTTGAGCTTGAATAAATTTGTACATTTATTATCTCAATAAATTAAACGTCATAGGTACGGTGGAAAGTAAACATTGGATGGTGAAAAACATGGGTCCAATAATACCAGATAGAGGCAATAGTAAACAACGTCCAACAAAGGAACAACAACCGAATTTAGTGTTTTTTTTGGCAAAGTAGTAGTGATAAATACAATACAAATGTATACCAACAATAAAGGTCAACAAAAAGTTCAAAATAAATTTAAATTTGTCAGTTCTACACCAAAACGATATGAAAATAATAAGTGAACATATTTTGTAACTCCACCTGGTGTAAGTTAATTTTAAATGTAATTTCTCTCATTTCCACAAACCTACGACGAAGAGTGTGAAATGAAACGTCAGATGAGAGAATAAATGTATCTATGCATGTATTCGTCTATGTATAGAATACTTTAAAAACAGTATTGCCAACAGTCAAGCAAATACAAAACAATTAAAAGCATTCCCATATTTCATTACAATTTCATTACGATTCCACAGCCTGCATTTGCATTGCCAGAGCAAATGCAAATTCAAAATTTTTTAATTGCCATTGAGAACAGTGGTAATTCTTTTGCATTTACATTAGATAAAGTAATGTGAATTAAAATCCAATACAAATTATGAAAACCCATGTATTCGATCTACGCACATTTGAATTTTGGCAACCGTTTGGGAAACCGTTCTGGAGTGGAACTAGGTGTAATATAAAACTATTGTTTTTAGTTTTCTTTGGGGGTTATTGAACTATTTCGAATATATTCTGATATACAAATATCCGATCAGCCCAGGATACTCTCATTTTCAAGATCACTAAGTGGGTTAAAAATGTTCTGAAACTAATTCTTACATCGGCACAGTAGTGTAAGTCCAGGGAGCAAAAACTGTTTAGCTTATATTGTAGTATATTTATGTGCGACAACATTAATAAGCGAATACAATAACACAAAAAAAAAGCATAATATTCGGGAAAAATAAAAAAAGTAACAAAAACTGAAATTGTGGTACTTATATACAATGGTTCGAAACTTCTATACTATACTGATTTTTTTTAGTTCCACAAAAATGTTTTTTTTTTGTTCCACAAAAATGTTTATCTGAATCTGTTCTATAAAACTTCTGAACATACTTTGTACCTCAGAAGTAAGGAACACACAATTTTGCATGCCAATATGTGGCAGGAAAGCTCCGAGGGGCGGAAACTTTGAACCGCCCTAAAAAAAATCTGATCAGATCTGGCAAAACGTCGATACACGTATATTTCTTTTAGACCTTTCTACCAGAATCCGTTGACAGAACCCCATCATTTTGAAAAAAATCTAATTTTGTCTCACAGTGTAATTAATACAAAAAAATTAATAGATATAAAACGGTCCTTTTTAAGTTTATTTGCATAGAATGAATTATTTGTTTTTTTCATGAAATGAGAATCTTCTGCTCTTTAGCTTCTCCTTTCGTTGTTGTCTCTCACGTTTCTGTTTTCAGAAGGTTTCAGCTACTATATCGCTGATGTTTCCATCACTATCTTGTTGGCAAAATTTTTTGGTAAACTGATATCAGTTTGACTAGCTAAAGAACATACTATCAACTTTGAGCGTGCTCATGCTCAAAACTGACTAATAGCGTAGACAGACGACAGCGTTAATTTGCATTAAAAGCTCACTAATGTGAATTAGCATTTTGCCCTGACAGGCGACAGTTTTTGCATTTAGTAAACAGCTGTTGACTTTGAAACCATTTTCAATTGACGATAGCAAACAATTTGACATCAGCTGATTCCAGATGTATCAAAAACATGGTGATAGCAGGTGGTGTTGTTGCAATAACTTCCACTTCAGCGGTGTCAAGCATCAGTACATAAAATCAACAAAGCAAACAACAAACACAAGAAAGTTCCACTTCCACTGTGTTCCGGCTATCACCTCTATGTATAGATACATCTTGAGCTGATTAATTGTCGACGGTGTTGCCATATTGAAATACCTAAATGCAGTATAAATGCACTCTGATTTCATGCATTTACGCCAAAGCTAATACACATTGGGACGGGGATAATTCACAAGTTAATTTGAGTTGAGACTGCTAATGCAAATTAACGCTGTCGTCTGTCTACGCTATAATGTGTTGTTCGCTTAACAGTGATGTTTTGTTAACGTGCGAACGTTTACAGATCGATAAAGTAACAAGGAAATCGAAAGTAATACGCAGACGGTACGCTGTAACCCCAATCTCATGACAATCGTTGTTTCTATTTTTGAAACAACAAAATTTATGTACTGGCTTTCAATGAAAGCCTACATGAAGCCAAGAAGTTGTGGGTATTGATGTTTTCGGTAAAGTATGGTTTTGGTTGTTTTCGCACTAGTAGTAGTGTGAAACAATTCTCGTTAATTTGACAATTTTGTATTTGTGATGATCAGCTATGGGCACCACTACAGTGAAGTGCTTGTGTGCTAGCTTGTATGTGTGGCACATGTGTGGCACTGTACGAATGGAATATATATTGAAAATAAATATTTCTGGGGAAAAACAGACGATGGTGGTAAGAATGAAGTTGGGATGTTTAAATATTCTAAATTTAGAAACATTGTTGCAATTTCAAATATAAGTCCAAACTTTTTATTGAATTATGGCTTTCTTCTGAATTTACAAAGCTAAAACGAAATAAAGTCTAAAGTCCTTTTTGATATAAATAAAACTTACTATTGATGCGAGACAAAATACGAGCGCATCTATTCAAGTATGAAGCGCTGTGAACAAAAAAAATTGTATGCGTGTATTTTTTCGCCTTTTTTCAATCCAACTAAAACAATTTTCGTTGCTTCGCTTGCTCTCTTGCTTGCTTTATTTGCTCTCATTTTTATATACTTATACGCACTTGTGAGAGCCCGGCTTCCAAGCAGCGTCTATGCCCATAGCTGGTGATGATATATCTAAATTCTTATGGAGATGGAATCTGATGAAGTGACTTGTTTCGCATCGAAATAGTTATATTCCCAATCGTCCATCGAAAATAAGCACTAAACAATGCTTTTATTTTCTATTGACAATTATTTTTAATAGGAAAAGAGATCTTGAACCGAATTGTGAATTATATCATGCTAAAAAATAAAAATTTTGGGATGTTGATGGAAAATCAATCCATGGGCATTGCTAATTTGTTTATAGAAATTTATTTTAATTTTTTTAACAACGGAGACAATCAAATCTTTTGAATTATATCTAAAAACATTTTTTGATTATACTGTATTCTCTGATTAACATGTTTTACTTATACTCTCTTTCGTTGTATCAGAAAGCCAACAACAAACATACTATGTGACAAATAATCCTATTTCCTTTCAATTAGTTTCAAGTATACAAATTTATTAAATTTATTTATTTTATCATTCAATATGTATTATGTATAATCTGTGTAAATTGTTTAAAATCAGGAGGAATGAACCAAGATTAAAATCTCAAATAACAACGATGCGGACAAAAGAAAAAGCCATACATATCCACACACACACACACACTCGAGTACCAAAGGAAACGGAACTGAGAGAGAGAGTGGCAAAACGCAAACAATCGTTACCACTTTTGCTGATTTTCAATCGTCTAAGTGTGAGTTCAAATGCTGTCGTGTGTAAGTGTGTTTGTACCGCCATTGTCACAGATTGCGAGAGTTTGTTGCGATTAAATTGTAATTAAATTATTTACGTTATGTCGCCTCTTATAAACATCGTATCGAGGGGAAGAATGAAATTGAAAGCGCCGGAAACAGTAAAGGCAACCAGCATCAGCGGTCGTGGCAGCAATAACAATAACAATAGCGATGTCAATATTGCTGCTTCTCCTGCTCCTACTTCTTCTGTAGGACAGGGGGCCAGTGTGTTTGCTTCAGACGATAATAACAACAACAACAAAAGTTAAACAAATTTCGTTCTTTAGCAGTGACTTTGTAAACATTACACTTTCGCTTCCGTTCACACTCCTTTTAGTTGGTTGTTTTACTTTCCTATAATTTTACGATAGCAAATATATACGGTTTGTCATTTCGGTTGTAACATCTTCATAGAATTCATAGAAGGATCATAGGATTCATATATAAAGTATAAAAGAAGTATAAAATCTACTCAAATCTAACAGAAAAACGGATTACAAAAATGATGAACTCTCCGAGCTGGTATAAACTGTAAGGTATAACACTACAGCATTATGAAAGCACTAGGATTTTAAAAAAAATGTAAACTAGAATATAGAAATTTCGTTTAAAATTTACCTGAAATTCGACTGACGTTCCACTGGTACATGACGGACACAAAAATTGGCAATTTTTTCTAAATAATATAACAAGGTTCTTTGTAATTACAGTAGAAACGGCATTACAGTTTCTTTGTACAGTCCCGAATGTAACACTTCCAAAAAAGTTTTTCCTATTGCTTGAATATGTATGCATACATGTATGTATGTGGCAAATTAATTATATGATAATTATAATTTGTAATTTAATTTGAATCACCTTTCGAAATGCAAATTCAAAAAAATGTCAATACCATTGGCAATTGTACTTATTTTCAAGCATTTTCTTCATATCTCGCAATTTGGGTTTACAAATATTTTATACAGTACAGGTTTACGAATTTGAAAGTACAATAAGGCAATGCCTATCAAAGCCACAAACCTCTACATATAAAATTACATATAAATTACTTAATAAACAGAATTGCCAGCAGTCAAACTAATTCAAAACAATTAAAAGCATTCCCACATTTCATTACAATTGACATCTGATTCCACAACCTGCATTTGCGTTACCTGAGCAAATGAAAATTCAAAATTTCTTAATTGCGATTGCGAACAATCGTAATTCTTTTGCATTTGCATTAGATAAAGTAATTCAAATTAAAATCCAATTTAAATTAAAAAAAATGTATGGCGCTTATACTTAAAAAAAATTCACATTCCATTCCATGAAGGAATCGAGGAGAGCTGTACGCTTTTTATATTGAGACTCACTGATTGGGACCTACAGTTTAACACCGGCTCCGACCGGCTTATTTATTCATGAAAAGCTTTTTCATGGCTAATTACTCGATAGTGTTGCCATCACTATGCTAGGTGACCGCCGCCGAAAGAAATTTTAAGGTGGTCAGAGCAGGGATCGAACACACGATCTCCTACAAGAGGCGTGCACACTACCATTGCATCACCAACTTTATACTTTTACGGGTCTGAAATCAGATTGAACCATGGTTCGCACAAATAAGGTATTTATATCAGTTGCAGTTTCTCACCAGCCGGTTCTTTTCTTCCAACAGGTGCAAATTTTTTTATGTCTCAAAAATAAGACATAATGTACATGCGTCTAGTGCTCTCTTTGAGTCATTTTGGTCAAGGGGTCTTCCCGGTAGGTCCTTTCCAAAATTGAATATTTTTCAATATAAAAAAAATGTATTTCCAAAAATAGTCAAGTGGCAAAGCACCGATTAGCGAATGTAAAATATATACCATGTTTCATTAACCCCATATGATGACTTCGTACTCGAAATATATTATCACATCCCTGCGGTAAATAAAGTTATGGCCACCATTTTACTAAAAAATCCCCAATATATTTCCCCGCATTGGGAATTTGACTATTTTGCTGGGGAAAAATGCAAAAAACTGTTAGCCTTTTTTTTTAGAAGGAATTAATTCTATATATCTTCAAAATTTCATTATGATATCTAAATTTGTGTAGATTTGACGCAATTTTCAATAAGACTTTTGTTCAGTGTGCGCAGTTCTTGTGCATGAGAACGTGGGTTCGATCCCTGCTCTGACCACCTTACATTTCTTTCGACGACGGTTACCTCGCTTAGTGATGGCGACACTACCAAGTACTTAGCCATGAAAAGGCTTCTCAAACTACTGTTCGGAACCTGTGTAAAACTGTAGGTCCCAATCATTGAGTGAACAACTCGAAAGCGCATAGGTCACTGGTTGTGAGAACCTCTCCCCAGTCCCTTCATGGGATATTATGGGAAAATATTTTTATTTATTTAAAACTACTTTTTTTTATTAAAATTGTGTTTTACGTGAAATGAAGCACTCTTCCATATTACTAATCCCTGTGCTCTGCCCTTTCCAAATGTTATAACTTTTGTATAGCAAGTGTATTTTTCTGCTTCATAATTATAAGTATAATGGGATTTACCTCCCCCAGTGAAAACAAAGTTACAATGCAAAGTTTAAATAAAATGTGATTTCATTTGGTTCCATGATTGACTAGTTTGTTTGTGTTTCTGTCCCAATCACCGCTTCCATATATTTGGTGTTCTTCCTGGCCTCCGACACCCTTGGGGATTCCATTCAAGTGCCACTCTAGCAATATCTGTTATTGGGCGCCTAAGTATATGGCCGATTCAAGTGCATTTACTTCTACGTGTATCAAATTCAACTGAATTGGTGCATGTCAGAATACTTCATTAGACATCCTCTTAGGCCAATATATACGGAGAATTAGTCTCCGACTACGATAGACAAACGTTTGGACCTTTTTCGTTGTCTGCTTCGTCATGTTCCAAGTAGTACAACCGTGCACCAGTACAGACTTCACAAAGCAATTGAGTAGTCGCAATTCCGTTTCTTCCGATATTCCCTTATTACGCCAGATTTTGCGCAGCTTTAGAAATTCAACACAGGTCTTTTTTATATGACCTGATTTATGATTTTTTATATGATTATACATCCGCCGCGGATCCACCATTCTTGATAATCTTGCATCCTAAATAGATGACTGAATCCACGTCTTTAAATAACGAACCATCATCTGATGACCGTCGGTGGTGCAAATTTTAGTTTGAGCGCCACTTGTACATGACATCCTGGGTTCAGTCCCTCCTCTGTCCACCTTAAATTTCGCATTCAGTTCCGTTTGAATACTTTAAAAAGAACAATAAAAATTAAAAATATCAATGAGTGTTCGAACTCACGGATGATGTGTTAACACCGTTTTGCTACACGGCACCTGTTCGATTTCTATGAACACATTGGCAAATGTTACATTCGAAAATAAAAAATAATAGTTTTTTTGTATACCTACACCGGTCAATGCTGAACATCAAATGACTCTCTTTGTTTGGCCATAGCAACAACAACGAAACAACCAAACACACAACATCACATATACTTTGTCCGAAGTAGCTGACGTATACGTGAGTCACATAACCACGTGTTTGCCATATCAAGAGCAACGAAACAGCCAAACACACAACATCACAAATACTTTGTACGAAGTAGCTGACGTATTAGTGTGTCACCATACCATCGACTGCGCAAGCCAATGGGCTTGCAAATGAAATTTTGCGTGGCTATGCTTTATATCTCCGTTCAACAACAGCAACAGACACATGTGCATACATACATTATTATGTTATATAGACACAATTTCGTTTGCCTCACCCCTGCCACACCACTCTTTCATTGCTCTCTTGGTCGCTCATTTTTGTTTAACACGTCATTATTCTCTTTCGCAGTTGCAGAAAATCCGGTTTTAGCAGCAGCATAAAATCTGGTTTTAGCAGCAGCATAAAATCTGACTTTGATAGATTTAGTCCCTATACGCCACTATAGATGTTAACACATCAAAAAAAATCAGTGTGATTTTTTTTAAAGTAAACTGCTTAAAGGAGGAATACATAGAGGAATGAATTATTACGACTAATCAATTATTAAGTACGCCAGATTTGGTTTTAATAGTGACCCGAAGTCACTGTCTGGTACGAATAGGGTTAAAACCATACTTTTTTCGCATTTTCCGGGAGTCTGTCTAACTTGGCCTCGATGCTATCAAACTTGTGGGCCATAAGACGCATGTCATCTGCGTAGTCGATATCATGTAGATGTTCATACAAAGCCACGATTACATCGTCCATAAGTAGAAGAAAAAATGTGGGGGAAAGGACACATCCTTTTCTAACTTCCGCAGAAGTGGTGAAAGGTTGATTTCCCCTCCATTAAATCCAACTCTATACGCTGTATCTCTGTACGGTTACCAAAAAGGAGACACCGGACAAGATAGTGGTCATTATCTTGTTCGGTATCTCCTTTTTTGTAAAGACGGGTCACATAGAGTTACTGTGTACTCAATCAAACGCTTGGTCTATGTATAGAAAAACAGATACATAGGCGAGTGTAGTACAACTGATTGTTCCACGATTATACCGAGTTTGTTCACGTTGTCGGCACATGAACGACCAGACCAGACGTGGTTTTGTCAAAGGCTGAGGTAAGCTCAGTCATGTGCAGAGTTTTTCATTGGGATCACCTAAGCCTTCCGAAATAAGAACAGAATGGTTTACCCTTCTTTGGGGTTTGAATTCAAATTCTTTATTGGTTTTCTTATGATACAAAATAATTTAATTTAAAGAAACAACATCGGTTTATCCACACGTAGAGAACACACTTCTGGGAATAGTTTCGAACGATTCAGGATACCCTTCTGGGAATGGTTTGAGAACACTCCATTGGGTTTGATCTGAGGGCACACTTCTAGGAGCGGTTTGACAACAGTCTTCTGAGAACGGTTGAGAATACTCTTCTGGGAATGGTTTGAGGACACTTCGTTGGGTTCGGTTATATAGCTCTCTTCTGGGATTGGTTTGGCAACACTCTTCAGGGAACGGTTTGATAATATCCCTTGGGTTCGGTTAACCGATTTTAGGTAATCAAGAACTTGGTGTGACGCACACGGAGGAAGTCGGATCTGGTTAGCAGGGTGCGATTCAAGATCGGTTCGGCTCGTACTGCCAGACAGTACCTCACATTCGGACTGAAGCACTGGATCGGATTCCGCTCGGGCAATAACAGCCTAAGCCGCAATGGTGGAATAGTCAACCGAAGTTACTATAGTGGAATAGTCATCCGAAGTGGCTACGGTGGAATAGTCAGCCTAATCCGCTATGACATTTTAAGTTTGCCGCTATGGTGGAATAGTCAAATGAAGTCGATATGGTGGAACTGTTAGCCTAAGCCGCTGGTGGAATAGTCAGCCTAATTCGCTATGGTGGAATATTCAACCGAATTCGCTATGGTGTAATAGTTAGCCTAAACCACTATGGTGGAATAGTCGACCGAAGTCGATATGGTGGAATAGTCAACCGTAGTCGCTATGGTGGAGTAGTCAACCGAAGTCTCTATGGTAGAATAGTCAGCCTATGTCGCTATAGGGGAATAGTCAACCGAAGTCGCTATGGTAGAGGAGTCAGCTTAAGCCGCTATGATAGGATAGTCAACCGAAGTCACTATGGTGGAATAGTCAACCGAAGTCGCAATGGTGGAATAGTAAACC